>JAOXJM010000052.1:28279546-28298637 GCA_026413425.1 Tringa solitaria | reverse complement strand
GGGGGGCTGGGTACATGTACATATGTAAGAAAGGAAGTAAAACTAAACTAGCTGCTACCTAATTATTTGTTGGAATTTACTGGGATGGCCACATTTCTCCCTCTCTGGTAAAGCCACTGGTATTATACATATTTGTGTGGAGTGTATCTAACAGATACAGTGTGTAGATAGTGCTTTGTACCACGCCACTGTGGGTTCTGCGGGCACCAAGGGATTTTATAAAACAATAATCCAAAAATATTTTTGAATATTTTTTTTTAATCGGATTGATGCTTTTCATGTAACTGCTGCATAGGAAAGTATAGAGAGGTGCTGCTAAATTTAAATTCTACATTTCCCATGCCATAAAAGGGTTAGAATATTAAAGTTTGCCCTTGGAGACTAAGCCATTAAGTCTAAGAGTAGGAAGGCATGAACAAAATGCTACCAGACACTTTCCTGGGCCACCGAAAGAGAAATCAAGACATGCACGTGCCCTTATTGGATAGTGGAAAGTAAATTGTTTTCTTTAGTCTCAAATGATAAAGCAAAGGTAAGACAGAGATGGATGTATCAATGTCCTGGTAAGTAAAGTCTCTTCTCTGACTCTTAATACAGAAGTTGTATCTTGTTATATCTTCTATAATATTGGTATTACAAGCTTCTGCCTCATGCAGAACCAAGAGCGAGCCAGTTGGCGATTCCCGCCGAGGCAGTGGCTTTTGGCACCTGCCAAATTTCTTAGATTGTGGAAAGTTCCTTATTACCACGTGCCTGGCGATACCTTGTCTTTGAGATCGAAGCCTCACAAATCGAGACAGAGCGTTTGATTCCTCTTTGTCCAAAAGCAGCTGTTTGATAGTAATGGGGAAAAAAAACCAAACAGTTCTGATGGGTTATAAAGATAGAAAGAATTTCATCACAGTTCAGATTTTGGGGAACATTTTTATTTTGTTAAAAATGTCTGAAAATGTTAACATTTCTTTACTGTAGAGATGGCATAGAGTTTGCCTTCAAATATCAGAATCAAAAAGGACAAGACTATCCACCTCCTAACCTTGCTTTCCTTGAAGTGCTTAGTGAATTTTCTTCTAAACTCTTGCGACAGGACAAAAAGACTGTGTAAGTAACGCTCCGTTTCTTCTCTGGGTTTTGCTGGGCTCTGTCAATCACTGCAGCGGGTGCTTAAGCTCTGAGGTTTTCACAATCGGGGGGGAGCTGTAGGAAGTCCCAGTGAGACACTGCACATACGTAGTTATTCATCAGTTTATATTTTAAAGTAATAAAACTAAATGAGAAAAGGAGAGTCAGATGCACCGATGAGGTAAGTCTGAGACCTCACAAAACAGTGTTCCTTAAAATTTCCCATGGGGCGCTGAAAATAAAAACCAACCTTTTTTTCAGGCTAGAAGGAAAAAGAAGTGAAATGTTAGCAGTGCAGGGGATTTACAGGCCTGTAAATGCTGCAGTAACATCTGTTTCTGTTAGACGTTTACATAAAATGTAAATAGATATTTGTTGTTTATTTTAATACATTGAGTTAATCTGGGAAATAAGGGTTTGTCAAGGCTTCTGTTACTGGCACGATGGGATAGAGGAAGAGGCCGAGAGAGACACCATTGTTGGTTTAGGGCAGAGCAGGGTGGTAGAGAACTGGCCACTTGGATTTGATGTGGTGGGTAATTACTGCAGATGAAATACTGGAAATAAATCAGAGGTATTGTTGGTAAGAACTGAATAAAAAGCAAGAAAATACTATTTTATGAGCAACATTCAAACAGATTGTCAAGAGGGGCTGCAGGTATCAACAGAACTGGCAAAGAGAAAACTGCATGATGGAAGGCAAGTTCACAGGGAGGACTCCGTCAGTGTCACTGGGGAGACAACGCTCTACGTTTCTAATACGTTTTGTAGCAAATAGCCAGGATTTGGGCACAGCGCAGGAGGAGTAAGGGGAAAAGGAAAAGGACTTCCAGTCAAAAATCAGCCACGCACTACGTGCCCAGTGTGGAACTGAATTCCTTGAATAACTTTATGACCATTTAAAAAATGCAATTGCCAGATCTGATTTATGGTTATAGATATCTTTGCAGTCAGTTTTTAACCACAAGGAGTGTAAGTTGTATATATCTACCGTAACTACCTCAACTGACTCTTCCTGTCAAACTTTTCTGTAGTTTTTCTGGGAAGGCATTTGTTTCAAAGAACTTTTTTATTAAGGTTAACAATTACGAATATTACAGCTTTATCTGTGTTATAAGAAATGGATTTAAGTTAACTGTGTATAATTTTTAACCTACATACACTTGAACCAATTCAATTTTTTTACTGTATCAATAATTTGTCAATCTAGCAAACACAGAAGAAATAGTTAAAGGAGCTTGAGAACTGGATGGTCCAGTGGGGCTGGTGTGACACTCTGTTTCTGAAACTGCTCTTAATTGTTATATCCTTGAATCTTGTCAACCTCGGTCCTGTTCTTCAGGACAAGACTGAAGGGTAATGGGATTTTACGACTATCTTCTTAAACTAACAGCTGTAGGAGTATCTATAGTTCAGCTAAGTGCCATTAGCCTGATTCCTGTTAAATTCAGTGAAGTTTATCCTTCCTGTACAGTCATCATCCCTTCCACAAGTTTCTCCAGTGTAGAAAATTTGAAGTGACACCATTCTGTACAGTTTACGTGGCAGCTTAATTGGACCTGATCCTTTGCAGGAAATTCAATTCTTCAGGAGATCTTGTTCCTTCACCTTCTATGTTGCCATTTAAAATTTTTTCTCAAAGGTTCTTCCACTTGTTGGTGCCCTCAAACACAACCACTACTGTAAATACTGCTGTGGTGGAATCCATTTCTCCTGCTTTTGTCTGTCTTTATTGCAGTCATCTGTATCTGAGCTATTTATTTCAGCTGAATGAGAAGATCAGTGAAAAGTTATAGGTCCTTTAGGGCATGATTCATCTGCTCTGTGCTAAATGACTGCTTTAAGATGAGTACAGACATGCCCTAGGTTCCATTGGCTGTGGGGACTACGAAAAGAGTCAAGACTTATATGAAAAGATTTCTTCTGGAGATCCCTGCATTCCTGTTCTTGGGAGATGTCATGTTTGCACCCAGCAGGCAGTGGCTGCGTTGCCTGTGGAGCTTCTCCAGTGTTACATACTCGGCTCTGCTCTGGGGAGTTGATTTGCCCTTCTCTGTAGCTTGACTCCTCCAATCCACAGGGACCTCTCCCCCCTCCCTCCAAAGGGGTTGCCTGTGAGCAGGAAGGTACGTGACCACCATCTGGTGGAGAAGTCCCGTCTACGGGATCATTTACCTCCCTCCCTGGTTTGATCTCCTCCTGCCAAGTGACTGTCCCTGAACTCAGCAATGGGCTCAGAGTCTGGAGCCAAAAGTCCTCTAGAATAACCCTGAAAGTCTCACGGGCACATGCTCCCTGTCCCAGAAGCCCTCCAGCTGAGCTTCCCAACCCCCCAAAAAATGAATTACCTAGGTGATGTGTCTGCATGTGCCATCTGCCCTTGGTACAAAGTACCAGTCCTGTCACAGTTCAGCAAAGAGCTGCTCTTCTGCAGGGCTCCTCCTGCCTTTCTGGCTTACTGCTGGCTTTTTTATCCGGAGGGAGAAAAGGGAGAACATATTTCCAGTTTGGGAATGGGGCCTCAGCATTGGTTTAATTAGTTTTCCCCATCCTGTTTATTTATTCTGCTTCACATTTTATGAGTAACCTCCAGAATTAGTGATAGCCATTTATGGATTTATTCAAATCTATGGACTTAATATAAAACTGTGCATTTAAGGTGCCAGCCTCTTACACCTAGCAAAAGAAATAAATAATTATACTAAGGTGGTTACAAACCCATTGGCTGGGAAAGGCAGAGGAATTAATCTGAGACAGTGTAGAGGTGAAATGCCCTGTGGAGACATTTCTTTCCATTTATTTCTCTCCAATAGAGACCGTTAGCTTAGGCTAGACAAGTGGGTGTCTGAAGTCAGATGTGACAGAGCCTCAGTGAGGTGTTCTTACTTCTAGAAATTCAGAGTTTCTATCCGTGTTGGAGCTGGTAAGAATTGCCACTATGAAGTTACTCCTTTCCAAGATTATTCCACAGATAAATTCTCTGAGGTCATGACTTTGAGCAGAGTCATCCTATTTACTGAATCAAAACAAAATCCCATTAAAAAGGGGTTGTGATTGTTACCGAGGCGTATGCAGGGTGGCTCCTCAGCCTGTGCTGATGCCTACATCACGTAAGGCTCTGCCGTGACTGAGCCTGCCACGAGCTGACAGAGGAAAGGGAGAGGGGAGAGTTCATTTCTGTGCAGAATGTGGGGGGGTTGACTCCCACTGATGGCATCCCGGCAATGTGAAATGATTCCGTGAAATCATGATCCAAGGCTGCACCCCGAGGTATTTGCAGGAAGGGTAGAGGTGATGTTTAAGGATCCTGAGGTCTCTTGCCTGAATTCTGAATGCCTGCTTCGGCAGCTTCAAATTCATTAGAATCGCTTTCATGTGGATTTGCATACTCATTTTAAGGACTATTTCTAATACCATGATTAAATAATCAATAGAAAAAGAAAACAACTCAAGTGTCCTCCAGACTGCATCTAGGGTTCCTCGCTTAAGTTAACAAGTGAGCACTGGGCTTCTCCTTGGCAGTAAAACAGATCTGCAAGTGTTTTAATTGAAAAATAACCATTTGCATTTGAGGAAAACATTTTTCCTGTTCCAAGAGGCAAGAGGATATCCTACATCCTCACAACAGCGATTCTAATTCCTTCTGTCTGCTGACACAGTAACGATACCTACAAGTGGCTTCCTCGCTGTGCAGAATAGAGAAGGAATTCCAGTAGAGCGTGCTGTGAGCCATAGCGGAGGAGAGTGGAAGGAAGATGTTGGGGAGGAGAACGTTTTATATTGCTTACTTGTGGGTAACCTGTGCGTGATTAACCATGTGACTTGGTTCTTACTGGGTCAGATACAATACCCTATCAGCACAGGTTATTAAATTAAAAGAAGGGAACCCTACATGGGATTTGTGTTAAGCTCTCAACAATATGAAGAGGGGTTGCAGATTAATCTGCTGCTCTTCTGTACTCATTGTCTTTTTTTTTTTCCAGTCACTCCTACTTAGAGAAGTTTCTGACAGAACAGATGATGGAAAGAAGAGAAGATGTATGGCTTCCACTCATCTCCTATAGAAACTCACTAGTTACGGGTGGTGAAGACGATAGAATGTCTGTGAACAGCGGGAGCAGCAGCAGCAAAGCCTCTTCAGTGAGGAATAAGAAAGGACGACCACCGCTCCACAAAAAGAGAGTAGAAGGTTTGTAGGGTTTTAGGTTACCTGGTAGAGGTATTTCTCATTTTATCCATGTATTCTTAGGAGTCCTTATGGTTTATCAATTACTGCTGAAATACAGGATATATTCTCTATGTAGTAAAAACAAGACACTGTTCTGCAAATTCCTCTCAAGCTTGAACAGGTCTTTCTGGGAGATGCCATTGAGAGTCCCTGTTCCTGTCTGCCTTCACCGAGATCTGCGGATTCAGAACTGTTAAAAGCTGTTACTGAAGCTGGGAACATGTTTGTGGAGGTGTTTGTGGAGTTATCTGCTCTACACCTTCCTCAGCTGTGGACCTCTGGTGTTCTGCTTGTGCTTCAGTCTGAAGCAGTTGTTAATCAACAGGATGTTAGAGCAAACTTGGAGGCAGAAATTCCTATATAGATCTGTATTTTGCAGGACCACTGGACAGGGAAAAAAAAAAAACTTTTTTTTTTGTTTAAAATGGTTTGTATTTACTCTTTCTGTGACTTCTGGCATGTTCATCAGGAATTTGGCTGTGATAGCCAATTTCTTACAAGATTGCATCTGTTCCTGGTTAATCCATAGGATGTAGCATGTACCTTTGTGAATATAAATTTAGAGTAGGTGTAATGTAAGTGGGATCTTTAAACTTCAGAGATTTTTTCCAAGGTCAGTATCTACAATAGTAACTCCTCAGTGAGGAACCTAATGCAAATTTGCCTGACCCTACAGCAATTTCCCAAAAAGTTCAAGCCCATCCTCCACCACAGTTTATGTCGAGCAGCACGTGTGCCAAGCCCTTCAGTTCCTTATTGCCAACCAAGAGGTTAGGTAGACAAAGTACCACTTCCTTTCTTCAGATACTGTTTTGCTTCCTTTAGGATGCCGTGATTTTCACAGATTTTCAACTGCTGAGGGTTTTTTCTTTCTTCTTTTCACTATTTTAATTCTATTTTATCATATTCTACTAATATCCCGTTATTTTTCCTAAGAAGTGTAGTAACATCTTTGCTTCCCTATAGGGCAAGTCTCAGTCTCGTGACGTAGTGTTTATGGCATTGTTGGCCTCGTGCTTTTTCGTGTTTTCCTCTTTCAATGGTCAGTAGAAGGGAGAACTGACTTGCAATGCTTCCCATTTGAATATCCCCTTTCTTTGCAACAGCTGTGGTCTGGAATTTTCCACAAACATCACTGATTTTAAAATGGTGTAGGCCAAATACACAGTTAGTCAGGTGTTTGTTCAGTTGCTGAAAGCTGTGAATGTACAGCCGTTTGCACCGGGAGATCATCCAGCTGCAATACAGCCTCTGCCAGGACTCGCTGCGGGTCTCACAGGGTTCTGACATCTACAGAGGGTATAAGTGTCTGTTTACATTCTACCAACACCGTGTCATCAGAAGACACCCAGCATCTCTTACCTTAGGCAGAGTGGTCTAATGTCACTGTCACTGCACCCCACAATAATATTAGCAGCTGGAAGGACACCACCTACTTAATTTTTGGATACTCCTTTCATGTGCAGCAGGCATTAACGATTGTGTTATGCCATAAATATGCTTCCTTTTGAAACCTGGAAAAATGAAAGCCAAGAAAACCTGGAGCCAGGTTGTCTGTGTTTTTCATGTGAAGACATAGATTTCTGCCTGAGCGAGATTGTATTCCATATGTACCAATAATGAGCTCGTGAAATAATCAGAGATTAGATCCTCAGAAAGAAGTACTTACTGTTCACTCATCTGTATAACCTGAGCTATGAAGAATCAGTCTTAGGAGCAAATTACTCATGGTCTATGTGTAATATATACACAAGTCTTTGTTGTCTTTTTTTATCTTTACATATTTTTATAACTCTTCTAAAAATTCCATCTTTAATCTTAATCTGACAGTACAGTTACAGATTTGGAGCTCTCTCTCTGTCCGGGTTGGAGAACGTTCCCTGTTGCTACTGAAAGTAAATCTGCTCTGTGACATTTCTTCACGATGCCTTAAGGAAATCAAACATAAATAGGATTTAAAAAAAAAAAATCCTAACATAAAAAAGGTGCAAAGATAAATTCGAGAATAAACAGGCAGCTTTTTAGACAACATTTATGGCCAAAGAGTAATAAGACATAGGAAAAAACTGAAAGATCCACTGACATCCCCATCTACTTTGTCACCACACGTTTCTTCTTGTTCTGTGATCCTGTCTTCTCCTTTCTTGTCGTTACCCTAATCTTTCACTTCCTCCAGAAACTTGTATTTATTTTTTAATACGTGTCCCCTGCCTTTGCCCTTGTCTGTTTTATCACGTTCTCCTCATGTCCCCCCTCTTCTTTGCTCCCTCCACAGCATCCCACCTACTCCTGCAGTCACCTTCCCATCTCCAGTCCTCCCATCTGCTCTAAATATACTGCCCCAATTTGAAGTTCACACCAGCCAGACCACTTCTCTTCTCTGAGATGCCCCCTCCGTACCCCGCTGAACTGCTTCTTACTGAAGCTTCTAAAGATCCAAGCTGGCCAGATCCGGGGCTTTATCCTCCACCCTCATCTTAGTGTTGAACTGTATCTTGTTTGCTGTATGCAGATGAGATTGACACTCTCATATTTAGATTGTAAACTCAGTAGTTGGGATTATCTCTGTATCTGTGCAAGGCACACGACAATTCAGGTAGTGCTGTAATATAATATTTGTTTGCAGTGTTGGGGGGTTTTGTTTGTTTGGTAAATATTTTTACTTTAAATTATTGTTGGGAATAGCTACTAGTAATCCTTGTAATCCTTCCTTAAAGGAACACAAAATCAGAGCTGAAAATTTTATCATTTTGAGTATTTATCCAGTTGAAAATCAGATTTGGAGGAGGTACCAGAACTAAAATGAACCGTATGGAAGTGTGTGAGTAGATGGAGGGCTCTCATTGCTCATGGATGGTGTTCATTCAGTGAGTTGGCTGAACGAATCCTGGAGGCAGAAACAGTGCACGTTATCAGAGGTAATTTTAAACGTTCTTTTTTTCTAGATGAGAGCCTGGAAGGCTCGTGGCTGAACAGGAATGAAAACATCCATACTCCAGGGGCACTGCAAGCACCACAGCTCACCTCAACTGTCTTGCGAGAGAACACTAGACAAATGGGAGAGCAGATCCAGGAGCACGAGTCGGAGCAGGGATCTGAACAGGATTTTTTACACAAGTAAGTGTTGGAATTTCAATATCGAGTACAGTGAGCCAGGCAAAAGAGTTGTGTATTATTGATACAGACAGTCTTAGGCTGTGGCTCCATATATGCAGGGTTTATTTGCAAAAAAACTGGAAATGTGTTGGCTCATAGCTCAGCAATACTTCCATTATTTTCACTTCCAGGAAAGACAGATTGTAATGAAATCAGGGTTAAAATTATCTCATAACATAACCATGTGATGATGGTAAATTTTCCTAGTGTTTGTGCACCCAGGCTGGATTGAACTGTTTCTCTCACAGACCCATTAGATGTTCTCTTTCCTTTCCCCCTGCCCTATGGCATGGTACAGTTAAGGTTCTCCCGACATCCTGATTTCTTGTCAATTAACTCTTCAATCCAGTTCCAGCTGCTGAGCTAGTAATTCCTGTTTCTAGGGTAATTGCCTGCAGGCAATTTTATTTTGCCCTAAATTTATATGTACTTTTTGTCACTCAACTCCCATTTTATTACCTCTATTTAGAAGGGAAAAATGTTTGTTATTACCTGTCAGTAGTTATTTAAGAATAGAGAAATCTTCAGAGAACGCTATTATGTGTTATTGCTATTAATTTGAAGATACAGAATAACGGTATCTGGTTTGGAGACTATTTCTATAACTTTTATAGCCAAATGTACTGATCTGATTTATCTTATAAAAAAAGCTGTATTATGCTGGCCAGATGAATTGGGTTTCTCCCAATGTACTATAGTATAAAGTAGCCAAATTATGCCTCTTAGTTTTCCTCCAGTTTTTGTCCATCATGTTTTTCTTGATACACATTCCTCAGCTTCCCAATTCTTCTTGAACTCACTCTGCTTGATCTTAAGCTGTATTGCTTCATCCTGCATTCTTTAATCATTTTATTTTCTAAATACGAATAATTACTAATGGTCGTTTTGCTTGGGGAGGTAACATGTTCTGCAGTCTCAAGTGACACGGGTATATATACATTGAAGCTCTTAAAGTTTGCTCATTTGTGGGCATGGGCTCTCAAAAAATTTGAGCAACTTCTAAAGAACTGTTCTCTTTTGAAGGCATAACCTCTCTCCTTGCTTGTGTGTAGCAGGCACACAGCAGGGCAAAAGATACAACCTCAATGGGATCCATTACTCAGTGCCCACCACGTGCGATAGTCACAGCTCAGCTGGCTACAAATACCTAGTAATTTTTGGAGCACATACAGTATTTGGTGTTTCTATACATGAGTTCAGCCAACTTTCTTTCCCCACGTTAACCACGTCACGTCACCATGAGACAGGGCAAGGGTTCCATAGGCAAGCCTGGCCATGGATTTCCTCCCCTACACCGTGCAGATTGGCAGGTAGTCCCAGCTGGACACAAAGAGCCCCTGCTCACATCAGTCCCACAGCATCTTTTCACCTTAATCCCACAGAACGTGAGGTCTAAATTCGTGTCTCTTACTTGCCTTTCCAAGGTCAAGGATTTGCCTCCCAATCTCCTGCCTCCCCAGATGTTGCCATAACTTCTAGAGTATAAGGAAGATGTTGTTGCTCTCACTTTCTCCTCATTTTTATTCTACTCTGCAGTAAAAACAAAACAAAGAAAATTGAGGAAGCAGAACTTCATTTCTGATCTCACCTATCACTAAGCTAAATCTCTGCAAACACTGAATGAGTTATGGAAGGTGGGACAGCTGCCTGCAACAGTGTTTCACTCCTGACCCCAATGAGCAGGCACTGCCCTAGGCTGTGGGAGGACCAGCCATCCCCTTTTCTCAGGGTGGGGAAGTTGAACCAGGCTCTTTGCCCTGGGCTTGAACCTCTGTTCCTCCCGTCTCAGGTGAATGCTGCGAGCAGAGACCCCAGACTTCACCGCCCCTCAGCGTAGGAGAGCTAAAGCGTAAAACAAATCCAGAGCAGTCAGTTCCTGAACACAAGGGGTTAATCACACCCAGAAGAATACATTGTTCTAGGTCATTTTCACATGGGCTATCCCAGTTTGTTATGTCCACCTTATTAGGACATAATACAATAAAAACTGGGGTTGCTCTTGAAGAACTGCACTTGATTTACTCCTGTTTCCTTCTCTACAGTCCACAAATCATATCAAATGCGTTGCTGTCTACTACTGGATTTAGATGGTATTAAAAGTACAGCCTTGAAGGTAACCTGTGGATATGATACTGGGTGCTAAAGTTGGTCAGGGTCTATAGTTAAAAGCAATTTTTTTTTTTTGTTATCTGACATTTTTATTTTAAGATATGTCCATTATGAACTTGGATGTATTCTTGCTCATGTTCTGAGAGAATGAAGTAGGATTTAATTGAATTTGAGAAGTGCTTCCACTTCAGGTGCCTGTCACACTAACGAATGAGCATTTTATGTAGCTGTTTTTATCACAATGATTAATGGAAAATTTTTTTGTGCACATACAGTGAGAGGAGACAAGTTGTGGAAGGAAATCCAGAAGATGTGTGCGATGATGGATGTGATTTAAATATCTTGATCCGAAGCATGGCCAGACACAAAACTTGAGGAGACAGATACTGTCTAAAAACAGCCAACTCCAAATTGTTGGTGTTCTCAGTCGTAATGCTGCTTTCTGTTCCTTAGTCCCCAGATGCAGATATCTTGGCTGGGCCAACAGAAGCTAGAAGATTTAAATCGAAAGGACAGGACAGGAATGAACTACATGAAGGGGAGGACTGCTGTAAGGCATGCAGTGTAAGTGTGCAACTCCAGATCACAACCGTTTCATACGACAATGCCACATTTTAAATGTTACCTTTTCTGGGTCATTGCCAGTGACTTCTGTGACGTTTTAACTGTTGTGAAGAAGGCAGAGATACAGCTTTGTCATGCTGGAATGGACACCGGGCCGTGTGGCCACTCTAGCCCAGCTCTGCCTCTAGCCATGGCCATGAGCAGGTTCCAGGTGAACAGGGCAGCCCTAACATGGCACAAGGTCCCCTTATTCTCTCTCAGCCTTCAACCGTTTCCATTTCAGGGGGCGTTCCATGATTTGTCTGTTCAGTAATTCCCCGTGAACTCTTCCAAGTTGTTGTCCAGTTTTCCCATGAACCTGTTCATGCCTCTTTCCTCCGCATTCTCTTTTCCCGAGGCGTCCCGCTGAGCAGCTGGTGGAGGGGACACACGAGGGGGAACGCCGAGGGGTTCTGCTGTAGGAGGTGCTATGGGCTCTGGTGCCGATGCAGCTGAGGCCTCCAGCACATCCGTCAGGGTGGGCACCAGCGTCTCCAGCACAGATCAGGTCCTCACAGTGTTAGAAACTGGTCTTGGATTCACTGCTGGCTTCCCAGGGCTCTACCAGTGAGCCTGGCAAACAGTGTAATCCTTTTTTTGGAAAAGGGCAAGCAAACGCAGTCAGGTTATTGCCCTTTTCTTGTTAGGGACAAATTTAATTACTGTTTATAATGATACTACCTGGGACTTCCTGCTTCAGCCTCTGCAAGTGCTAGATCTGGTTATACCTAAGATTTTCTTCCAGTTCCTATTACAGAAAATGGTGCTGGCTTTATAAGGCTTTATGTTTATAAGCATAAGGCTTTATGTTAAAAGCATTAAAGGATAGGATCTGTGCATTCTTTTTAATGACAAAGATCACGGTTGGGAAATTTAAATGCCTGGAAATGACTTTTTCTTTCTCTTTCTTTAATCAGACGAGGTCTAATGGAAGATGACGCTGAGCCCATCTTTGAAGATGTAATGATGTCCTCACGAGGTCAGCTAGAGGATATGAACGAAGAATTTGAGGACACAATGGTCATTGATCTGGTCAGTAAATCTTATTAATGCTAAGTTCAAAATGGGTGAAGGATAATTTAAAAGGAATTTTAGAAGCGCGGACAAAAATTTCCAAAATGTTGAGGCTGAGTTCCTTTTGTCTGGACATTAAAGAGCAGAAATGATCCGAATACCCCTTAAAACCTACAGGTGCACGCTCAGGCCCAATTGGTTTTGTTCATGGAAACACGAGGAGCATTGCTCAGCGCTCTCATTCCTCACCAATATTCCGGACTCGGGCAGTAGCAAGGGCCTGAAGCACCATCGTGCACCTGGGACTCAACAACCTGTGAGACCCAGGTTATGATTTACAGCGTAGCGGGTGTTTCAGTGCGGGTTCCTCCGACGGGCGCTGAAGAAGGCACTGCTCTGACTGACCGGGCAGTCACCAAGGGCAGGGACAGCGCTGCTGGGGGTGGAGGTGGCCTCAGGAAGTACAAATGGACTCTCTCAAATCCAGCAGCAGTGTTTGATTCCAGTTGTTAGTTGACATTATGAAGGGTTTGGAAACAGTATGGTCTAAAGGTATTCTCTAGCTGTTGTTTCCCCTCTGCCATTGTCACAGCCACCACTAACTCCTTTGGTGACATGGCTCTTTCTGCAGCCACACCGTGGTCAAACCGATAGAGCCACCTTGGTGCTCTTTTTGTGTTTCCTGGCTGGTTTGGTTTCTGGGAGGTGGATCAGGGGGTCCTTAATCCAGGTCTGGTTGGTTTACAGCCACAGAGCGAGCTGTGCTGGCAGTGCAGAAGGGAAAGCAGGCGGTGGTGGGTGGGCCTGAGGTAGTACCTTATGCTGGAATTGCTCCCAAACAGGTCCTATCATCAGATGGCAACCTCAGGTCCTTTTTTCATGATAATGTACTGACCACGGGCAGCCCTTCCTTAGTCGAGGTTAGAACCTTACTAGCCTCTCCATTGGGAATGAACACTTTCCTGGTAAAAAGGATCAGTTTGCGTTATACATTTCAGTGGTTTTACACTTTCCTATTGTTCCTTTCACATCCAAACAACAGGCATAGGTTACTTTAGGATTGGGCTATAATGTCTTGGAAAAAAAATTTAGGCAGTAATTCAGTTGCTGCTGCTGAATACTGAGGTTATTACTGGCATTCAGATGATTCTTGGTAAGTAAAATCTCTTTTCCTGGTAACCCAAGGCAAGGAAATGAAGGAATTGATCAAGCCAGCGCAGCTCACATTTACTCTGATGGTCCCAGGGAAGGATAACACAGAGGGTTTAATCCTCAGAAATAGTATGAAATCTTAAGTACCTTTGTTGGTTTTTCTCTAAATCCATTTTTTGACTGTGCCAGAGCTGAAGTTTCACCATCACCTTAAAAGCATAAAGACAGTTAAAAGACAGTTTTTATGCCATCTGGCCTACAGTCCTAATATCAGAGCATCATTAAGTCAGCAGGAGCCTCAAGGAAGCTCTCAGCTATAAGCACAGGCTTAAAATCACTTTAGAATCCATTTGGTTTTACCCCATTCCTTAAACAAAATGTGAATTTACAAAGTGCTCCCTTATGCAAGGGGGTTTTTATGAACATCCAAGCAAAGCTGCTTTGTAAAGACCAGATGACGGCATCACTCCCCATCAGGGGTAGAGCCATGCGAGTCCTTTGTACCCGGTGAGCAACGGGATGTTCTGAAATGTCCAACTCCTCTTTTTAGCCACCTTCGAGAAACCGGCGAGAGCGGGCTGAGCTGAGGCCAGACTTCTTTGACTCCGCAGCTATCATTGAGGACGATTCAGTAAGGCTTTACTCGTATCCATTGCTCTTTATCTGAGGTTCTTTTTGATCGTCATTCCACCCGATTAATTCCCGTCTTTTAAATCATTTTTCCAGGGATTTGGAATGCCAATGTTCTGAAGTCTGGTGAAGACGTTTTACAAATTTGGAACTCTATTGTTTAGAGCTAGAGGCCTATATACTGTGATAGCTTGTATGAAAAACAACACATTTTTGATGTGATACGGTTTGATTTTTAACCAAATGATTGAGGTCAATCCCTTTTCGTAGTGACAGAAAGAAGAGGAACTTCTTAATGACACAAAGGAATGTTGGCCAATCCAGTCACCTCAGAAGGGCTGACCTAAAAAATCATTTGTATCCCTGTTCTTGACTGTCCTAATACAGTTGGTTTTGTTTTTTTTTCTGGATGAGAAGGAAGTTTTAAATTGTTAAGACAGCTGTCGAAATAAACACTGTTCTACATACGTTTTCTGAAAACAACATTGAGTGAAAACAGAACTTTTTAACTTTATTTTTCTGCTGTACAATTTAAAACAGTTTTAACATTTGCCTTTTTATGTTTTAAAAGCTAGCCATTTTTATTAAACCTATGCCTATCAGCCATTGACTAGCAATGATGCTATAAGCAGGTCATTCTGGCTACAGAAAAGTGTTTTTGAACACACTGGATTTGATTAACATTATGGTACGCTTATATCCTCTCATAGGCATTGAGAAGAACACTCTTATAGAAGAGGTTAGAATTCTAATGACGTGCATCTCTGCCAAAAAATTTCAGATTCTGATATGATAAACCCAGATTTTATACTCTTGAGAAGATTTATTTTTATTTATAATGGGACATAAAGTAAGAGATGTCCATGAAGCCACTTTTCCAACAGACGCTGTGTAACATTCATTTTATATAGCACATGGGGACACAAAAACAGTAAATTTTCTATTGGTACTTGCTCTGTGCATTTTTAGCAACTTATACCAGCAAATAAAGTATTCTCAGTAAAACACACAAATGGTTCTCAAGTAATCACTTTGCTGTTTTTACTACCTACTTCAAGCCCTGCCAACCCAAGGTACATAAACAGCAACTTTCCTAGTTAAAAAAAAAAAAAAAAAGTAGTCAAGGGTGGGGGAAAGGAATCACTTTAGCATACTAAAAGCAATTTTAACTGTACCATAAAAAAAAAAGTCTACTTTCCATGCCGTAAATACCCTTTTGCGCTATTTTTGTAAATTAATTTTGCCAGTTAGAAGTACTGTATGTGCTGCATAGAAATTTGTGCTTAGATGGTGAAGTTCTTAAGCTTACAATGGAATACAGCTACATTTTCAGTGTTAACTGTGCATATTGAGAGTAATTCTTTGGAAAAAAAAAATAAGATTTTTCAAAAAAGTTAAAAACATCAAAAAAAAGCCAAAAAACCCAAAACATTCTCAGCTAATTCATTGTAATAAGAGATTTTTCAATGTCTTCAATAATTTGGAATTTCATTACGCTTCGATTTTATGACTGCCTAGTAGCTGCTACTTAGTTAAAACCAGCCCCGGTATCAGAGGTGCTGGCCATCCACAACTCCCACTGACTCCAGTGTCTCTAAGAATCAGCCCCCAAAAATGTTAATCTTCCTTTCTGCGTTCTAATATTAGCTTTTGAGATACAAAGCAGATTGACCCACTTGGAGCACAGCAGTTTTAGAGGTGCTTTTATTATTTTTTTTTAGCAACCACAAAATCATCATGGAGCTTTTTTCTGTTATGAGCTTGTTGAAAAGCAAAACAGCTTTTAATGCCCAGTCCTTACTTGCTGGGAGGGAAAAGAATCTTAATTTTACAAACAAACCAGCGTTTCATTCAGCTGAGGTTTGTTTCTTACAGTTCTCAGACATGGTTGCCAAAAATGTTTGATGAGGTAATTCAGCCATTCCTCAGATGTTGGTTGGGTAACGAATAAAAGCCGAGAAGTAGCTGGAATTTTACAAATTACCGTTCCCTCCCTTCCTCTTCTGTCCACCCCAGAAGTAAAGAGGGGGTGGGCAGGAATGGCTGTGTTAAAGTGTTACCAGGATAACTCTGTGAGCATAGTAGCATAATAAATGCTGCCTGGTTTGAGTCATAGTCTCAGACAAACCTTGTGCTTCACAGTCCTCTGTGTGGAAAACTGATTCCTAATTTAACATTGTAGAATACTGTATAACAAACATTTATTATCAATCACGGTACCTGCAATGGGTTTCCAGTTCAGTTTGCAGTCAATAGGTTTTTTGTATTGAGTGTCTCCTTGATTGGTTTTGCTAGTAATTCTGTAAATTGTACATTTACAATATGAGGTTTTTTTTTTCCTTTTGTACAATTTAAAACTGATGCTTCACCTTTCATTTAATAAACTATTCAAAATCATGAGTATGATGAGCACCCTCTTCACTATTAACTTTGTTTTAAATGCTCGTTTGGGCCATCACATCTTGTCATCCCATTTATAGCGGCCAAAGGGAATACCGAAAGGTAATTCCCACGTAGCCCAGGCTCAACAGCCAGATGCCAATTTTTTATTTTTTTTTTTTCCTCCACTGTGGTGTATTTTGGGGTTTTTGGTTGATCTGGGGGGTTTTATTGTGAGATTGCTGTAAACCCAGTAAGTCACCACCCAAGTTGGGAGAGCTGCATCGTTAAAAGTTTTGAACTGTGACAAATTTTGAGGAAGAAAAAATTCACTCTCCTGCCCTTGTTCGTCTGAAGTGAACTGGACCCCGTGGGAAGAAATGGAAGTGGTAAAAGCTCAGAAGGTCCAACAACCAGCTAGGCTAAACCAAGTTTTACAGATTCCTGAAAGGAAACGTCCTCTTGTTATTCCCATGTCTCAGAGAGAAAGGGAGTCCAACCCGTAAATGATTTCATCTCTGTTAGCGCTAAAGAAAACTGACTTATTTGTCATCTGGCCCACTTCCTAAAGAAAAATCATCTGAGTCAGAAAAAGTAGCAAGATGCAGGAGGTGAGGAACAGGGATGTTATTCAAGGACTGAACTGCTCTCTAGGACTGCTCCTGAGACAAAGACTGAACACTGAATTTCCACACGCTTGTAAGTTACGCTCCCCTCCTGCTGCGCTGTGAAACACAGTAAGTAACTTGTCACACCTCTAAGTTCTAGGGCTGCTCTCTGTTGGAAGGATTTTATTTTCTATCTATTGTTTCTGCAGGTGACCGGAATTCAAGAGAATCTTGAGCTTTCCAGCGTGTTTCCAAAGCAATGTGCTGGTGGAACGACTGCTTGGAAATGGAGAGGATATAAAGGCCAAATTCTTGTGCTGGCAAGGGACAGAAGAGAGGATGATGACTATAGAACTAACGAGGTTAGGAAACAATTAAGAAAGGTTGTACTTTTTCCATAGTGACAATGACTGTCAAGTTTCTCAGTGTCTCTTCCTGACTCCAGACAGGCTGAAGAAACAGCTTTTGCCTCTGAACTTGGGACAGGCACCAGCCACTCTACCAGTAACTGATGACCTTTGAAAAAATCCTCTTGGTCCTTACAAACTCATACAAACTCCAACTACATCTTTTCTCACAACTAAGAACTCGATTTGTGGCAGTGACTCCCAACATAATAACATTTCCTTTCCCTTCCCTTGCTGTTAAAGCCAGCTGTGTTCCCTGGGGCACTACAGGCACCTGCTCAGATAGAGTTTCTGCTGAGAGACAGCCAGGTACGTTGATGCAGCTATACCTTAAACGTGCCCCTGGCCAGGATACAGAGCATAACCTGAGTGCATTGCCTCCAGCTATTACAGAAACCTGGGCAGTTTCAACCAACCTTGTAATTGAAATCTCCTTCTGGACAATGTTTTCAGATCTCTTTTGGTTTCCCCCTCACAGGCTCCACGCTCCATGGGTGGACTCACCAGGGCACCAGCTGTACCTACTTGGAAGAGACACTACCTGGAAAACCACCATCTTACCTTTCTTCCACCTCAGGCACGTGCTTTGGGAGCGAACAGAAGCAGCTGCAGTGTGCAGGTAGGGTAGTTCTCGGTCTTGTAACGTAATGTCATTAATAACTGAGGTCACTTACAACAAACAGGTCACTACGGGACTTCACGTGCTTGGCAGCTCCTTGCAGTAGTGCTAAACATGACAGAGGCTGTTACTCACTGCCTTCTGGGGCTGGAGTTAAAATGCAGCTTCTAATGAGCAGAGTGAGCATGGGGCCCAAGGCTGATCAGCACTAACATCTGCTGCAGTGGTTCCTGGCAAGTCTGGCAAATAATGATAGAAAAAATTAGGCTGGAAGAAGACTCTGGAGGTCTCCATTTCAATCCTCTGCTGAGGGAGAAAAGGCCCCCACACTCAGGGAGAAAAGTTTTTACGTCCCACCAGAATTGTTCTTTTTCCAGTTTGGGTGCATGGTCTCTTGTCCTTCAAGAGGAGCTGGGCTCCATCTTTATCCCACCAGTGCCCACAGCCTGGAGGTCACCGATACCAACCTGAGACCTGGTGTCGCTGCAGCCAGTGCATAGAAGTTGCAGCTGGGGACAGTCTGGCAGAGGAACAGAACAGGTTAGGTCTGCTATCAGCAAAGCCTGGACTCCAGTGCACTGAAATCCAAGCCCAGGAATGAAGGAACCAAGGGAGCATCTGACCTTGAGCAATCAGTAACAACTCACCTGCAGCCAGCACTGCAGGTTGTGTTGGTTGTTCACCCACCAAAAAGGGTTTATAGAGATGAACTGATAAGACCCAAAGTGTATGAGATATGTACTATGATTTATTAATCGGCATTAGCAAAATCAAAATGAAAAGAAATATTGCAGAGTGGCCCTCCACTTTAACAGAGAGTATGTGTCTTCCAGCACAACCAAGTTCCTCTGGCACTCACAGCGGGATGTTGGCGTGTTTCTTCCAGGGACTGGACTGGGTTTTACTGGCCAGCACCTCCAGGTCATGGCAGATGCGCAGGCGGGTGGTCGAAGGTTGGATGATATCATCAACAAACCCTGGAAAAAAACAAAGGAAAACCACCCCATGCCAACCATGAAGCGTTTGCCCCTCAGCCTTCTATAACCTAGGCTGTACTATACATT
>JAOXJM010000052.1:28257636-28270118 GCA_026413425.1 Tringa solitaria | reverse complement strand
CATTCCAACAGGTCCATGTCCTTCCTGTGTTGAGGACTCCAAAGCTGGACACAGTGTTCCAGGGGAGGTCTCACCAGAGCAGAGGGGCAAAGAGCAGAGTGGAGGGGCACAGTTCATTGCACTTTGTATATTGTATGGTGTGATTTTTACCTTTAGGTGTCTTTGCCCACCACCTCCCTGCCCACAGTGTGCATGTTTGATTTTGAGTATGCTTAATTGTAGGAACCCATTCCAGACCTACTTCCCCTGTCGCCAAACATCTGCTCTCAGTTTCTTCAGTTTCATGCCCATGTTTAAAGAATCCTTGCTGTTACTCTGTTTAACTCACCAATGATGTGCTTCATTGTTGGACCTTCATGTGGACCTTTACATTGAACAAAAACTGCCTCCCTGTTAGCAGCTGACACCAGCAGTTACCTCCATCTTTGATCGTATCAGCTCCATTAAGGACCTACAAGCATACCCATTTACTGGGTCTTTTTGGATTCAGTCGCAGTCCCAACAGGAGGGTGTCAATTCTTATGAGTCACCACTGAAAAGGATTCAGGGAGCATTATATTTGTGCTATTCCATAAAAATACTCATCTGTATGTGGTATAAATGGCATTTTGGTGGAGTTCTTACTGAATTCCTATTTTAACAATGCTGTGATTTAGTACATTTACAACATTACAACACAAGGCTCTAGACACCCAATTTGAAACTGAAGGAAGTGATCTGCAGTTCATCAAGATGAGGGAAAAACTAATAATGCAAGCCCCAGGCTGTCTCTGTGCTCCCTCACACACACAGGACCAGAGAGGCACAACTCCTTGCCGACAGAGTAAGAGACATATCTATTAATAGAATAAAACAGGCAGCAATCCTTCAAGTATTTTCTCCACATCATTAAGAGTATGGCTTGCAAATTTTTCCATAAAATGATATAATGAAACCTTAATCTGATGAAAGCAATTAATTTTAATATACTAAACCCCAAGCTACAAAAGATTCTAAAACTTGTCCATAGAATGTGCTCTAAGTTCCCTCCATTACTTGTGGTATCCCAAAGGACAAGGAAAGTAGGAAAAGGATAATTATTGCTCCTATAAATTCACAGGGCTGTAGAGTACTGAGGGAAATTATAAGGGCATTAAAATTAATAACTAACTACCATCAAAATGAAGACATTACCCAGGATATCACAACTTTTAAAATCTGCAAATCATCACAGATAATATCTGGAGCTTGCTAACAGTCACTGGACTTCAGAGGCTGAGAACTCTGTTTCTTACAGAGCCCACTTATCAGGAAGGAACTGCTGCTGCTCATCATCGAAAGAGTCATCTGAAGCCTACCACAGCTGAAGTCACTCTCACCCAGATTGATACTGGGTTTCATTCAATAGGAAAGGGAAACTGCACCCAGTTACCAAGAATTGACAATAACCTCCTCCAGAAATCTGTATGCACGTTTCAGGCTTTAGAAGAAAGGAAATTTGATTATAGTCAAAGACACATGAAGGTAAAAATCCCACCACACAATATACTAAATGCAATGAACTAGATACCCTTCACAGGTAGAGAGCATATTCACCGTCAGTCAACTTGGTACTGTAAGGAATCTTCTAACTCTTTAGAACCCGGTCCCTGAAATCAAAAACTCGACAGAAGTTTCAGCAACCAAGCCTGACATTTTCCAACACCACAAAGAACCTACCCACCCAGAGAAACAAAAATCCCACAGACAAAACAAAACAAAAAAACCCCATCAGCTTCTGGACTTAACTAGGAAGAAAAAAGTATGTTTAATTTAATTTTTATTATTCATGGAAATTTTTTTGTGGTGTGAAAATGATGCAAAAAGAAAGAAATGACTGTAGAAGGATGGGCTTTGACTGGAGCAGGGGTAGGGATCAAACACAGCAATTCAAAGTGAAAGGAGTCGATTAAGATGTCAGTATGTCCAGATGAAATATTATCCATATAAGCATTAAGGCCACAAATGGAAGAAATATTGGGGATGCTGCTATAAAACCAGGCAAATTTAACAAATAGATCTGTCTTCGCATGTACAGAGACTACTAAATTGAAGTTCTTAGTACAAATTATTGAGCATTGATTACACTGTTATCCTCTAATAAAGTAGCTGGTGCTATGTAAGAGACTGCCTCCGTGAAGAAAATAAAGAACTAATCTCATACCTTAGTAGGTACAACGTAACTGGCAGCTTCTCACATGAAAATAAACTGCCTATTATGAGACACATTGATTAAAAAATCCAGACTGTTGTTTCTATAATGAAATTAAAATATCCCATTCAAGTCTATAGAGGGTAATTATCCCAGTACAGGTTGTTGAATGCCTACAAGGAATGCCTCTGATAATCTCAGACATAATCCTCCCAATCTACAAATTCATCTAAGAGATTTGCTTTGGTTTGTCACTATCAAACCAGAAGAGTCTTCCAGTTTAATAAACACCTAAAGATGCACATCTTAGAAAAATTAGGACGAGTAATTAATTGACCCATCTGACCATTCTCTAAAAGCAACTGGCAAATTTATTTCTCCGATAGTGAACAATTTATTTCAGGTACCAGAGCAGTGAATTG
The DNA here is from genome assembly GCA_026413425.1 of Tringa solitaria. NCBI lineage: Eukaryota > Metazoa > Chordata > Aves > Charadriiformes > Scolopacidae > Tringa > Tringa solitaria. Next base: position 28,267,526 of record JAOXJM010000052.1, on the reverse strand, counting down.
TCAAATAGATCCAAAAAACCTCCCCAAACAAATCTCTTCAAAGATATTGCAAAGAACGAAGCACGAAGAGAAGATAACCTGCCCAACTCGCATGTTAAAAATCCTCATGCACACAAGAGCCTCAGGACATAGATCACGCATCTATAGAAATGAAAGGACCAAATTCAGGAGCAGCTCCCATACAGAAGAGGGCGACAACCCCCTTATGGGTTCCCTACAGAAAGGGCTGAACTGGGGGTGCAACTGGGTCTCAGGTCAAGCTGCTTTGACTCCACTGATGTTCTCTGTCTTTAACACCACAAGCAAGGCTGTCTGCTCAGCCAGCCCCGCGCCGGCTCCCTGGCTCTCCCTCTATCTCTTGAAAAATTCTCTGATAAAAGTCCAGACAGTCAACATTTTTCTCCTCTTGAAATGACTCGAGTCCTTCCTTTGTTGTGTTGCCAACCGCACAATGAGCCTGACAGACAAGTACCCAATACTGAAAACTTTCTGCCTCCGCCTCCTCGTTGCTTCCCCACCACCAACCTTCACAAACAGAATTTACCCAACAGGTCAGAGACCACGGATCTCAGCCAGTCTCCTCTTACCTGGGATCATGGCATTCCCGCACTGGAGCTGGATCGCGGTTGCTAAGAGGTAAATAATTAAAGAACTCTCGGAGATTAAGTAAAGCATCTATATCATTCTCAAAGGCTCTGTGTGCGACTCCTGGAAAGAAACGGTTAAGCAGTTATTGACATTATTTTGCAAGGTTTTATTTTCAAGACATACCAATAAAGATACAAAGAAGTAACAGGAAGAATTTTTAAGCCTGAGCTATTAACAACCAGGAGTTTTAAGCCACCGCATTTGACCAGCTAAAAATATCTAGAAAATGTGTGGCTATATTAGACTTTCCTCCTTAACGAGTCTGGATTGTTGAGCTCCTATTTAAAATCCTGTAAACTGGTTTATCAGTTGTCAACATTGAATTCTGGAATTCAATCCAGGTTACTGTGCTGCACTCAAGCTTTGGACTACAAGTTCTTACATAAAGGCTGGATGTGAGCAGTGTCTCTGTGTGTAGTTTTGGTTCATCATCAGTTCAGTTCAGCCAGAATTTGAGATCCCACAGTAATTTTGAGCCTCAAGCTCAAAACTCATGAGTCACCAAGTTTTCCCAGAGGGGAGATGAAAAAAGAGAAAAAAAAGTAGCGCTTCATCTCACATTGCCACTTGGTTTATTATAGCTAAGAAGTTCAATCAATCATGTTTGTAAGCAAACAAGAGATTGTTAAGAATCTTTCAACACATGCAAATTTCTGGACAATAAACAAAAAAACCCACCCCCCAAGCCTGATTTGCTAAGCCTTACCCTCCAACGATCTTCCCACTTCTGGAATCTTTTGTGGATTTGCTATGTTCTCTGCCAAATCCAGAACTCTCCCACACTCCCACTTTTCCTATTCTGTTTTCCATTATTTCAGTACAGGGCAAGACAGCCTTATATAGTGTAAGATCTGCAAGTTTTATCGCTTAGTCTCGTGACACTCATGAGTACAAAAATCTGCATTAGACAATCAGCTGTTTAGCTACAACCATGTCATTTACTTTAAAGAATCCACAGTATTTTTAAAAAAAACTACCCAGCTCTCACCAGATACAGCAGTGTGTGTCTTTGCACCCCCAAGCTGCTCTTGGGTGACATCTTCATTGGTAACAGACTTAACTACATCCGGGCCAGTGATGAATAGATAGGATGTATCCTGGGAGAGGGAGGGAAAAAAGCAAAACCGCACAGTAAATGCTAGGCCCAAGCTGCAAAAGCACTGAAGGAAAAGCCACCGTCTCTAGAAACTTCCCCCAAAATAAGAAAACAGTAGAACACGGTTAAATTTCTTAAAAGTCCTTAATGCATTATATTAAAAATCCACCACAGAAAATGCAATTATTCACAGGTTATTTGGGAAAGTTATTCTTGATTTTCATGAAAAATAAGATTCCTTCCAAGCAGGAGACCGTGTCAAAAATACCCTTTCACGTGGGGTTAATTTGCGTCTGATCAATCATAAAATCATAGAATTGTCTAGGTTGGAAGGGCCCTTGAAGATCATCTAGTCCAACAGCAGCAGGTCAAAATATACTGCTCCCTTACCTTCACCATGAATGTGAAATCAGTTAAAGCAGGCGAATACACAGCTCCACCAGCACAAGGACCCATAATGAGGGAAATCTGTGGAACTACCCCAGAACACAGAACATTTCTCTGCAACAACAACAAAACCAAAAAAAGACATCTAAGTTTTACCAAAAAAAGTGCATCTTTAAGCCCATGCACAGATTCTGCAAGAATTCACAAACACAAACAGGAGAGGACAGCTTGCTTTATTTACTGAGAGAGAACATCTTGATGCAAATAGAACCAAAATCATTTTGTTGCTACTGCTCTGCTTCTTTGTTCCCCTACACTTATTTCATATCCCGTTCAAGGACTGTAAAGGAAGTTGGAACGTGCAACCTCAACAGATGATGCAGGGGTAACACCTTCACTGAGCCTGGAGTGGTATGAAGTGTATGTACTCGAAATTTGAACATACAGGTACACCATCGCTCAGAGTTTACGTTGCTCATTGCCCAACTGGATTATAATTGACTTCTGTAGCTGTTCAACTGCATCATCCCAGATTGCTCTAATCCAGAAGACTGTCAGCATCTGACCAACCTGTCATCCCAGCTGCTCACATTCCTACTGAAAGCACCATCACCTTGATGTTTTGTGCACTCACTTTAAAATTGTGTGCTTTGGTAGGCATATAAAATTATCAGTAACATGTTTAGAGGAAAAACTCTCCTATTAGCCACAAAAATACTGTAGAAACATGAAACTTTCACCAGTCCAATCAGTATTGGGTGTCCCCAAATGGGAAGGTTAACACTGTAGTTTATACTGTTATTTGAACAGGAACCTCTAAGTAGCAAATTTTTTCCCTCCCTGACATACCATATTTACAGAACAGGCACTTGATGCTTCTGATCCGAGTTTCTCAAGTTTTCTTCAAGTACATAGTGTTTGATTTACTTTAAGTCCCTCTTTCTGCAGTGGAAATCTTTCACCTTTTATCAGCCCTACTGAAAACAAATCTGCTGTGTGAAATTCTTAACTTGTCTGTATTTCAGAGGAGACATGGAGACAGCTGGTGGTGGATCACAACCATCAGTCACCTAACAAAACACTCAACTCCAGCCTGTCCACCTGTCTCAGACAGACAGATAAACACAACAGAAATTACATCCCGACACATGCAATCTATACCTAAGTGTGAATCAGAAAGTTAAAGAGTTGCCTGGGGGGCTTCTTCCAATTAAGTAAATTGCCTGTTCTTTTGTTCTTACAATACAGATCACTATATAGAGCGACTCCTACAGAGCTGTTCATTGGATCAGTGTTTTACAAGGCTCAGCATTACCCTTGTTTAACACGAGTAAATGAAACAAACAGGTACAGTTATTTGCCCAAAGCCAAGAAGAGAACCAAGAAGACAGCTCAGGTGTCACAAACCCCCAGATATGCTCATTTTATCTACCAGGTAACAGTGGCTGAAATAGGATGATGATAACCTAAAAGTTTACTTACAAACACAGACTTTATTAAAGAAAGACTTTGTCCAATCTTTGTGGATGCCAAGCTTCCGGGTCACCCAGCAGCCTACTTACCAAAAATATATCTGCGTAGCCTGCCAAGGACTCCACTCCCTCCTGGATACGGGCTCCTCCAGAGTCATTCAGCCCAATCACAGGGGCTCCAACCAGGGCAGCTTGATCCATGACCTGGTGATGAATACAAACTCCTCATTATTGACATAGCTAAGCCAAATTCCCAAGGCGACCACCTCCTGAAATGTACATCCCCTAGAAAAAAAAAAAAAAATCCATTTGTGCCAGGATTTGAACTGCCTACATAGCGCTCTGCTTCTCCTTTATCTATTATTAATTTTCACAGTCACTGTCTTCTTACTGGGGTATTATGTTTTGACTCTTCAGACCACAGGCTAGAAGATACACTTTTAATCCCTCTCACCTTTAATATCAATCCACCTTACTAGCTGTGCATCTCCATACTCACTGCATTATCCAAACCCTGTGCTAAGTGACACAAACACAGGAGTTTGGACCAGAGAAGTCCAATCTATCTCTGTTCATAAGAAGTATCAACCGCACCTTAAACCCTTCTTTATTCATGTCTAATCTGATCTTAAAAGTTTATTGCAGTGGTGATTGTGTAATCTCCCTAAGCAGTGTGTTCTAATGCTTGATTATCCTTCTTAGAAGTTCTTTGAGAAGACTAAACTAAATCTTTCCTCCGGAAATTTAGAAACATTACTTCTTTCTCGATATATAGTAGACAGGGAAAGCAATTAACAAGCCTTTGCCTCCGCCTTCATAAACATCCAAGCACCTTAATTCTTCCTTCAGTCTTCTCATTTCCCTTCATGTTTCTAGTAGACTAAGCACCATCAACTCAACCACGCTGTTCTTCCTACAACGTATTTTCTACATCTCTGATCATTTTGGTTACTTGCCTCAAGATCATAAGCCTGTGCTGGAGTATTGCATAAGTGGGAGGACTGACTTCCTTACATTCCTTACACAAATTATTTCTCCTTATTAAACCCTAGTAAAATGTTTGCCATTTTAGTAATACTACAGCACAGATATATTATGTTAAGATCTGCTTTAGCATCAAGATCTGCTTTAGCTCCTAAATAATTTTCTCTAGAACTACACACTGTCAATCAATCTCCATTTTGAATTTCAAAGTTGCTTTCCCTGCCTGGTACTAGCCCTTTCAATCTTTGTTACAGAATTATATCTTATTTCAGACAATCTTTACCTTCTTAAGGTTTTTTTTTTTTAAACTCCAGTCCTGTCTTTTAGAGTGCTTGCAGCATCAACCTTGAATTTTATATTGCCTAGAAACACAGTAACCACACCCGGTCCCATTCAAATCAACGGTATCTCAGCAGTACCAAAATTCCAGCCGCAACACAGATTGGCCACAGCTATCTCTGTTCTAAAGTGCCTTTTCCTCCTATTTGCAGCCATTCAATGTAAAACAGGGGTTCTTCGTGCTTTGTTCTTGGATGTCCATTTAAAAGTTGAAACATCACTGTGGCAGACACAGAATGACTTTACAATTTAAATACAATTCCACATTTAAAAAAGCATCTGTTTGGATTGCAAACTGAGACTCTGCAAGCCATGAGTGGCCTCATTTGCTCATGTTAACGTTACACAACACATTGTCAAATGCCTTATTAAAATGAGCTGAGTTGACATTTATTGCTTCTTCCTAGAATGCCTGTTACCCTATCAGGACAGGTTAGTGAAACAAGTTCACTGACACGTTTTGCTGTTTTCTGGGGGCTTATATATGGGTTAATTACTTACTTCAAGGCTTTTCCAGACATCTAAGTTCTTCCTAAAACACACCTCACTACGCACATTCAGACTACTGAAAATGTACTAGTGTATTTGAGCTCAGACTTCTTTTTTTTTTTCTGCCATACCAGTATTTGCAGGAAACATTTCAGGATTCATTTTCAAAAACCACTTTTCTTCATCTTATGGCCTCAACAATCACCTTGAAACATGACTTCATAGATGCACAGATATACATGTGCTTCCAAGTGTTACCCACCACAAGTGGGCACCTATTGCTCAGAAGAGCCACACTATATCTTTGTTGCTTCAGGAAAAGTATCACAGGCATTTAATGTGGTCTGAAAGACCACAAGGCTCTTCTGCAAAAGTAACAGGCAATCTGTAGCCCAGACCTACCTAACTTGGAACCAAATCAAGATGCCAAATATCACTACCTCTCTGCGACTCCAGGAAAAAATTCCTAATGGGAAATGATTACCATCAAAGGGCAGATCTCCAGGGAAGTCCAGCCAAAGGACAGCAACTTCATTTCCATGCTCCTTGGCATTTTACATCCCTTAAGCCACCAATAAGGTTTGCAGGAGACAAGATCGTCTTTTAGAACAGATTTCTGCTTCTCCAGTAAGAAAAACAAGAAGTGAGACAGATATGACACCACCCAGCCAGACTTTTTTGAGCTCTCCACTGCCCAGGCTGCAGCCTCAAAGGCTCTGAACCCCAAAGCAATTGATGCATCCAGAGTCTTCAGCCTCTGGAGCCTATCACTGACATCGATGGCAACCAAGAACAGTATCGACTAGGAAGGACTCACATTGTTTTCTAGTTCTGCTACCAGCACTCTCCCTGCTTCTTTAGAAATAACAGACAAAAAAAAACAGTAGAAAGCACCCCATCATTCAAGAACCATTACATCCCTCCCTAATACAAAAAGACACTGCAAAGCTCCAATGAGAATGGGTAATATCTAGTCTTTCCCAATATTGAGACTTGGTGTAGCCAAGTAGTTACTATTCAGCCCAAAATCTTTGTGTTTTCTAGTTTTATACCTCCTCACTGCTAGGGAGTCTTTGTGAAGAATTAGTTATTTCCATCAGGGGAAAAGGCCTTGTGCACTAAAAACCTTGTTTCTGATTCTCTAGCAAGAAAATTCAGGAAGTTTTCACCAGCCCACACCACTGACTACTCATGTACAAAAAAGTTGTTGTCTTCCTCCTCCCTGGGATGCAAACGCCAGTTTTTCCAGTGAGACAAGCAGACAAATGAGAATAAATAGCCACAAGTGCTTGATAACAGAAGCTCTGAGTATCAAGGTGACCTCCAAGTTGTAAAACTGTTTATCTTCAGATTGTTTACTTGTTACATTTGCTTTTTATAAATACTACACACTTCCACATAACACTGTTTATAGGAAAAAGTTTCTCCCAAGTGATTTCACATTTCTCCAGTAAACAACAGCTAGTTAATTTATATTTGTACTTCGCAAGCCTCTCTTGTCTTTGGCAGCACAGCAGAAAAGGCAACTTAATTTAAAACAAAGTAAGTCTTACTTGGAAAAGCTCCCTTACAGTTGAAAAGCTCCCAAAGGGATCCCTCTGCTCACCTGTGCTTTCACATCTTAACTGGCATGAGGAGATAGGCATTTTCAGGTTGCTGTGACACACACCAAAGTCCACTAAAGTCAGTCACAAATAATTTTTCTAGAGTCATTAACACAACAAAATAAAAATAATAAAGACTCTGACAATTTTTTGGTTTATTTTCTCCTGTGAAGTATTACCTTGCAGATCTTCTGGGCGTGAGCTCCAGATAAGCTACCTCCAAATACAGTGAAATCCTGGAGGGAAAACAAATTTTCAGATTAGGGAAAGAATCATTTCAGTAAAATGTTGCAAGTAAACAGTATAATCCTGCACTGCTCTGTATTTGGTATGCTGCTCCAAAGCAACCCAACTCCTTTACCACGGCCTGCAGATCAAGCCTGTCCAACCCAAGCCTTTTTTACAAGCAAAATGATCTTTTATACACATTTGCCAGCGGCTTCTATTTAAAAATCACAAAATTACTATGTCTCATTTGTGGGTTTTTTTTTTTCCTTCACAGAAACATTCTCTCTCTAAAGACATGCTCCCCTTCATGGACATTATCAGTACTGGAGTAGCCTGGAGAATTTTCACCTGTGAGGAAGAGTCTCACTGCAAGGGGCAGCAGTACGAGATGCCTGCAAACAGGCAGAAACCAAAAACTGAAAAGCATGCCACCGTGAGTTATGCTTCAAGAGTCGATTATTCTTTTATAGGTGTTACAGGGACTACTGTCAGCCAAACCTGCCTGTTGGTCCCCACAGCAAGGTCTTGAACAAGCAACACAAGGGACTGGGACTGATTGAGAAGACAAAGGGGATATTGACACCTACTGGCACCAAGAGAGCTCAGAGCCAACTTCTGGTGAGTTTCTCTGATGTATTCCCACTGAGTCTTACTCTCAAAAAAGCCCTAAAAACCGCATGGGCAGAGAAGAACAGGACTATGACCAGCAGTTGAACCAAGAAGGAAGGAACACCTCAGGTGGCAGCTTGATTTGGAAGGGAAAAACATCTTTAAATCTAAGTATATATTTAAAAAAAAAAAAAAGGTGTATCATGAAGGGCCACACGGCACATTTAAATTCTTTTAATAGAAAAGCTACTCTCTACTTGTGTTCTAAAATTAAGGTGTGTGTTGGGCTCCTATCTTATGTTAAGGCCCACATAACAGTGTCCTTCCTTGGAAGAACTACATATCCAAGACAAAAAAGGCAGGGTGTATGACTTGCTCCAAGGTCACAGAGCAATAATCATTTTGGCCATGACAGCAAATTGAACAAAGGCTACTTTGTGACCCAGAAGAGAGGAGCCAACCATCTGAAAGAAAGCCTTTCTTTCACTGTGTTAAGACTAACCAAGATAAAACTTAAGCTATATCGTTTCCTCTAAAATATTTGTCTTTTAATACAGAGAGTATATTTTAACATAAAAAGTATATTTTTATCTATTTATACAGTATCTCTCACAATCCCTTCAACTCATTAGAGAACTCAAATCTGAGAAACAATTCATGGTTGCTCAAGTGCCCTCTATCATGAATTCCACTCATTGCAATTCCAGTTATCATCTCCAGCAAACAGCCCGGGCTCCGCAGCTTGAAACCCTGAACACAGTTCTCAGAACCCGCAAAGTTCCTCCACTGACACTTCTGTAGGTATCCACAGGCCTGCAGGAGCTCATCCACACACACCCAACCACAGGGACAAAGCCAAAGCTTGCAACTGCTCGAAGCACAGAGTGCTCGGTGACTTCTCCATCCATTCACTTCTCAGTTATCAAAAACAGGGTTTTGAGGGACTCCCCCAGTCTCTCAGCATATGGCCATCCAATGATATCACACCCCAAAGTAATAACAGTTTCATTTTTTCAAAACATTCCCACTGGCTCTGCATTCACTACTCATTTTACCTCACCCTTCCCACAACTGCATCTCTCACCCAACAAAGTTTTTAGAAATGCTTTTTTGGTTTTTATTGTCTGAGGGTGCCCTGCTTCCTCCCACGGGATGTTATGTCTATCTTATGCTCACTGGTAGAAAGTAAACAGGTACGTTACTGCATGGTCACACTGAACTATTGTGATTTTTTTTCAAAGGATAAGTTAATGCTATTTAAAAAACACCCAGCAAAACCATACCTGACTGAAAACATAAGCCAGTCTCCCATTAATCCGTCCACGGCCAGTCACCACACTGTCTCCAGGATACTGCATTAAAAAAAAACCAAGTCATTAATTAAAAATAATAATTTTTAAAAATCAAAGCAGCAACCATGTCCACTAAAAACGCCCTCAAACTTATATTGAGTCAAAGCGAAGACTGAGTCTCCGAAAGGACTGGCATCTCATGTTTGCAGTGGGAGGTTCCATAAAGATTTCCCCCAGCCCTGGAAAGAAGAACAGGATATAATACCACCTATTAATTGTGCATTAGTGTAAAGATTCATGAATTTTGCAGTTCCACTTCAAATTTCAACACATCTGGAATTAAGGAAAATCACGTCCTTAGAGACAGGATGTATCTTTTATTAGGACCAGCTGATGTTTTTGAAAGAATGGACATAGCACACAAACCTTTCTTGATGTGTTGATACAGGGGGAAAAAAAAGAAACCTGGAAAGGTCAAGAAATATAACTATGGTCACCCCAAATACTTCAAATTGATCTGTCCCTTTTTTCACCCTGTAAGTAAGGGAAGAGGAAAGAACTGAAAGAAGAAGTGGAACCTGCAAATCTTAAAATCTGCTTATCTACGTTGTCTCACTTTTATAGTAAAGGAAACATACAGAAGTCTCTCAAGGCATCAGTAGGAAAGAAACTTTACCGAGCTGTCATAAAGGAATCCCAGGCATTTAAATGCTTTTTGCTGGGGGGGGGGGGGGGGGGGGGG
>JAOXJM010000052.1:28241742-28252450 GCA_026413425.1 Tringa solitaria | reverse complement strand
CTTTGTGGTCCTCTGCTGTACCCTCTCCAGCAGTTCCCTGCCCTTCTTGAACTGGTCCCAGTGCTCCAGATGGGGCCTCCCCAGGACAGAGCAGAGGGGGAGGTCATCCTCCCCTGACCTGTTGCCACACTCTTCTTGATGCACCCCAGGATGCTATCAGCCTTCTTGGCCAAAAGGGCACATTGCTGGCTCATGGGCATCCTGTTGTCCACCATGTCCTCTATGACCTTTCAAAGAGGATAGTGGACTTGCTATGACACCTACCAGCTCTCTCAGCACACTTGGGTCATGCTGTCTCGTCCCCCAGAATGCGTGTGTCACACTTTCCCAGTAACTGTTGATTCAATCATCTTCCACTACTGGTAGCCCCCCTCCTTGAACCCTGCCTCTAGGCACAAAGGCCTGGGGAGACCTTGGCAGGGAAGACCAAGCCAAGGAAGGCATTGAGTACCCACACCCTACCTGCATGAGGCTGTTTCAGCCTGTAAAGTTTCCAGCCCCTAGTCAGAGTAACTGCAAGATGTGAGCAGCGTTCCTGCCTGTCTGTGAGATAGCTGCTCCTCTGTGGCAGCTCAGAAGGCATTGCCACTCCCCAGTCAGAAACTAGGACACCTAAGTTCTCCCTGATCACAGAATAGCCCAAGTAGGAAACAGCAGGGGCTGTTTGAAGGAAAAGCCTCTGCTGTCCCTCAGTAGGAAATACTTGCACGCTGCAGGTTGGCTAAGTACCATTCAGGCTGGCTACAATAGCTTCTTCATTAAAAGTAAACATCAAGAGGAATTCTGCAACTTCAGAAGCGAAGACTACCACTATTCAGAACATTGGTCACATGCAAAAAGGTTAGAAATCTGCGTTCTAGGAAAAGAGGGGTTTCAAAAAGACCCCCATCCTGGAAGAGAGGGTTGGCACACCTCAACATCACAGCAACAGGGGTTACTAGAAGCAAAAAGGCATTCTTCAAATAGTTGAAGTTCTGTCCAATGAAGGAGCATAGGGGAGAACAGAATTGTAAACTGTTGCAGGTTACATGTAAAAAAACAGAGTGAAGAGACAAAAAAAAAAAAAACAAACCACCACCACACACACAAACCCACTTTTAGGAACAACTTGCTAGAAGTATGAAAACTAGTAACTTCTTTTTGAAATGCATGAGGAAATGGAAGCATGCCAGAGAACCTGGCAGTGAGACAAGTCAAGATTAAAGGGATTACTCAGAGACTATACAACCATTGCAGAAAAAAAATTTTTTTTTTGGTTTACATCGGAATTCAGTGCAAAGGAACTCGAGAATATTCCTGTACCAAAATACCTGTTTGTTATTTGATTAAAAGATACATTGGAGGTTCTGTTTCACCCTGAAGAACAGATTAAGTTCTAGAACAAATCATTACTACTAACAAGTCCAGGACCAAGTTGTTTTCACCTCAATGTTGTTAAGATAATTCAGGGATGAACTAACTTAAATATCAAGTCACTAGCCAAAAATTCACATGGGAGGTGGCCATTGCAATGCCATTTTTTAAGGCAAGCATTAAGGGATTTAAGAAAACTGTAAACCTGCAAATCCAACGTGAATTGTGAAGCAAAATAGCAAAAACCCAAACCTACCCAAAACCACAGTATTAGTGGACATGTAAATAAATAGGACATACTGGGCAGGAGTTGACACGGGTTTTGTACAGAAATTCATGCCACGCAGATCTAGTGGCATTGTTTAATGAAGTCAAACATACTTGAGGGAGATTCAGTTCATGTAATTTTACTAGGATTTCCAGAGACGTTTGAGAAAGTTTCAAGAGCCTCTAACAAGAGACAAAGTTGTCATTGGATGAAAATTGGATCTATCCAAGGCTATAAAACACAAAGGTGTCGCTGCTGTCTTTGGAGGTCCCCAAGACACAAATTGCTGGAAGCTGGGAGACCGTGCTAGGAAAATAGCACTATATGCTTACAATATTTTTAGTCTTCCCTCATATTTGTCATTGCCTGCTTTTGGAAGCAGGGTACTGTGCATAGTCCTGTCATGAATGAACAGTTGATTAGGAAATAAAGAGTAAAAAGTAAATTTTCACAGTGAAAAAAATTTACCAGCAAGTCCCACAGAACTTTTGAGCTGAGACATCTTCTGTTCATCACAACTGTGAAAGATCTGTAAAAGGGACTTATTAAGGTGCAATTTCCTGCCAAGACCAAGTGATTTGGTTAACAGCGGTTATGATGCTCGACAGAAGAATTGCCAAAGGACCTCACAGAGCTCAGAGAGAGATGAATTTCAAGTAGATGTCAAGTGATACACTGGGGAGAACCAATCCCAAGAATACATCCATGTCAGACCCTTGAACTGCCTGCTACCAAAAGGAACAGGTTCATACCACCTCTGCAAAAACATCAACTCCATTTTCAACAGTGGTCAAAAAACAACATGAATATTCATAACAATTACAAAAGAGAACAAAACAGAAAACACCTTATGCCACAGAATACCTCTCTGGTAAAACTGCATTTCTAATACTGCATGCAGTATTAGGTCTTCCATCACCCTTTGTGACACACTCTGGAAAACTAGACACACAGATATGATTTAATATATTCGCTAGCGTATATGTATACATGTATACACACTCAAAGACAGAGAGAGACAAGAACAAAGTTGATCAAGTGTATGAAGTGAATTCTATAAAAGCAGCACAAGAATAGTTCTCAGCCTGGAAAGGGGAGAGCTGAGGTAGAATGACAGACACCTGCAAAATCAGGAGTGGCATGAAAGGGGTGTCTGGGGTTTGACCATTCTCTCCCTGTTCCAACACAAGCATTAAAGGCTTCAGCTGGAACAGGCAGAGGGATTGTCTGCTACAAAGGAAGAGTTACTTCTCCATACTACACAGCTGAACTAAAAAGCTACTTACCACGGGGTACCCTGTGTGCCAAAAGGGCTTGGAAAGCACCCGGATAAATCAATGGAGGAGAAATCTAAGACTATAAAATGCAAAGGTGTCACTGCTGTCTTTGGATGTCCCCAAGACACAAGTTGCTGGCAGTTCGGAGACTATGCTAGGAAAACAAAACTATATGCTTAGAATATTATTAGTGTTCCCTACGTATTTGTCATTGCCTGCTTTTAGAAGCAGGGTACAGGGCATAGTTCTGACACAACCACCATTACAGTCCTATATTCTTAGAATTGTTAAGTTAAATATTGTCTCAGAGATGCAACAGAAAGCAAAAATTCTGCAGGCAGATTCTCAAGAAGTCCCTGCAATGCAATTCAGTGAAAGAGAAGAAAGGATTTTGAGGTTAAATCTAGTTACAAGAGGACTTTAAACCATGAGAGAACAATTCCCTGCTATTCAATTTTTCCATGTTCAGTCAAATAGTAATTTGTGTATATTTTTGGTAAACAGAAGTAATCAATAAAAACCAATTCCATCATCAGTTTGTATTCCTGTAAGAAACACTCCAAGGTCATCAATGTCAGTTGATTTGTTAAGTCAGAGGGGTAACTCAGGTGTGTAAGATTCTTGTTCCCAGAAAAGTATGTACAGCAGCATTCTCACTAAACCCAAATTAAACTGGAATACATGCAGAGCTGAACCAGTATTTCTACATTAGCAGTTTGGCTCAGAATCAGCTTGAATATTTAGCGCTAATCCCAGATCATCTCTGCTTGCTTTGTGTTGTTCCAAACCGAACCAAAGCGAAAGTCCTGTTTCTGACAGAACTCCTGCACCCCTGGAAGCCCAGGTGCTGAACCGACTCACAATTCACACTAGAAAAGAGCTGGGGACCTGCAAAATAAGTGGACCTCGGACAAGATGAAGGCAAAACTGGATTCATAGGTACTAAAACCAGGAGGGAATGCTGTGATCATGTCAGACGTGCTGTACAACACGAGATTGTCTCAGTAAGATCTTCTCCGAATCGCATATTTTAATCAACTATCAAACACTGGTAGTACGTTGCTAAAAAAAAAAAAAGAGAACTTTATATTCTTTGCCTGATAAAGTGAAATAATCTGTGCTGGTTTCTCAGAAAAGCCTGTCAGAAGACCTCTGAGTGAAGATAAAGTGTTTGTTGGAGGAATAACTACAAAGTATCTATAGAAAAAGGGGAAAAAGGCAGTTGTCATCTTCCAGCTTCGAAACAAGAAAAAGCAGCAAGGGGATTAATTATCTGTCATCAGGCAGAAGATTTTTCATTACAGAACGCCGGAAGTGCTTTGGTCAAAGAAAAACTCCACAGAGGCCATATGGATCTAACAAGTCACCTTTAGGAAGTCACAGTAATACTTCTTTGCCTGCATGGGGGATGAGGCCATCAAGGAAACAAGACAGACCAGTGTTTTCCTGCAGTTTTTCTATCCCACTGATTAAGTAATAGCAAAAATACCACAAACTACCACGTGAAAAACAATCTATTTTTGAAAGATTTGATCTATAAATCAAATTTTTGAAAGAGGGGCTGCCTGCGTGAACTTCTGTAGTACTTCTCAACCTCACAGCTCAGCGGGCAGTTGGGAAGATGCCCCAAAAGAGGAAGGGAACGATGATCCTGGAGGCAAAATTCAATGGCCAGCTCTTATGCAAATGCAGGGTTTGCTCATGTCCCCCTCTCCCAAACCATTACAATTTAATAAGCTGTCCAAATTAATTTTGAACTCCTGCAGAGTGATTTGGAAAGAGTTCTCATCCTGAGCTGCCTAGCACATATAACAGCTAGAACAGCAGTAAAGTGGTACTACTTCTGAATTGATAGAGAACCAGAGGTTTTCCTGGCATACACAGAAAACAAGAGAACCCCCAGCCTAAAGCAGCAACAGTTGATTTTGGATTTATGGTACTATATCCCGGGGTGGGGGAAGTCTGGAAGAACTTTAATTTCTTTGTTTGGCAACACCAGGAAAAAAAAGAAACAGCTTCAGCGAGGAGATGGACTGCTGTGAGCTCTATCAATACCCTTCTGCTTTTAATGTGCATGTTGGGAATCTGTTTTGTGACACTTTTGAAAGGTAAGGTAAACACATTTTTTTTCCATTAGCCACAATATAAAGTCTACTCACACAGTTGATGTAAATACCACTACAAGTTAAAAATAACTTAAGAGAGTACTTTTGTAAATATGAAGTAGATCAACACAGAACACATCTAGCATCTGGTAAAAGCTCCAGGTCTAGTTCTGGTAAAAAGGAGGAATTGATCTCATCTGACAGGACTTAGAGTTGCACAGATCAACCCCATGACTTCTGCTTATACCCACACAATTTAGTAACAACAGGAGGAACTTGATTACCAACGATCTAATATGATATACAAAATGCATGACGGTACTTGATGCCGATTCAAATAGAACAATTATTAGGCCAGGCATGCTCGCACAGCTGGAGAAAAGCGATTGTAGCTGCACCTACTAGGCCTGTTTCAAACTGGTGAAGTTGGGAGAACTAAAGGAGAAAGCTCTGCTGAATAATAAATGCTGTGGAATACATCCTACAAATTCAGCCAATGAAAGCTCCCTTTAAACATATCACCCAAATGAAGAGATTTGTGGGTGACTGGCTTGTAGACAGCAATAAGCAAACCCCATAACAATAGTGACTTAGTGGGTGGTTTTTGTACTGAGATCCCAGGGACCTTAACATTGTTGGGGAATATTCATTCTCAAGTCCTTGAAAATCCAAACCAGAAATAGATTCTCATTTATTTGCTGGGTGTTTCTGAAAAGCAGCAGATAGTTAAAAAAAAAAATAATTAAAAAAAAAATCAAAAAACCAAACAAAAAGCACAAACAGGAAAATAACCAACCAAACAAAAACCCACACACAGTTGCAAAGAACTGGTGGACCTAACCAATATTATTCCATAAGTGGAATGTTTGTACAGCACTGTTCAACGACAGCATAAGAAACTTTCTGGCTTAGAATGGGGGATTCTTTTGCACCAGAAAAGATAACAAATTGTACTGCACTATTCCAGGTCTCGAGCTTGATAACATAGATGCCTTTTCCCCTGCCCCCAGAAGGATACTTGCAAAACCAGACCCAAATAAAAATTGGGGGATTAGCTTCGTCTTACGTGAATGTGTACTTGAATGAAAGGGCCATTGCAGCCAGTCCTAAAATGTGTAAAAATAGGATGTCCCTAGACATGGGATTATAGGCATGAACTCAAATCAAACATAACAATTCTCAGAGAGATATCCCGATAGGAGATTAGTAAGCAACTGGAATATCTTTTAGAAAATTTGGCCACATACATATGAGAATATATGAGAATATCTGGAATAACATACAAGAATACTTTTGAACACAGAGGGAAAAAGTTATTATAATGGGAAAGTTCATTCATGAATATAAAAGCAACGGACTGGAGGGTGCCAGCATGCTCTGTTTTACCAGGATTCTGAAGTCATGTCACTGTTGGACCCCTCCTTGGACATTTAGAGGTTAGGAAACTAAAAGGACAATCCTAAAAGACAATGTGCAGGGAGAATTAAAAATAAAAAAAGGCACAGACAAGTTAATTGATGCAGCTTGTATTGCAGGCAAGGTCCCTGCAGCTGTGTCTCGTTGAGATGGTAACAAGGGTGAGCAGGTAGCCATGGATCACTTAACAGAAAGGCCCACAGACTTTGCAGAGTAACACTAACAATCTTCAGTTCTTTCTGATTGCTTTTTGGCAAAAATCAGTCTTTGTCATTCTTAGAAGCTGCAGGGAGGTTTGCTGTTGTTCTTTTCTTCTGTAGTTACTGTGATTTTGTATTTATTAGTGCTTGATTTGTTTCGTTAATTCATTAATAACATCAGCCTAGAAAATACAAGCACCTCTGACTACGCTAGAACTGTTACAATCACTCCAGTTTTATCCTGCCTCTCTTTTCACGATATTCAAAAGTGTAATGATACAGAGAGAAACCATAGGTCAAGTGAAACAAGCAAGGAATTAGAAGCAAGTTTGCCATTGGTGTTTTTCTTCTATTTGTCTGAGAGGAAAAAACCAAACAATCCCCATAGCAAAACAACAAAACCCCACCAGTTTATGCATAGCCAAGGTTTCAGAAGCAGTACACCTGGTAAGCAGTATTTTTTTTTCCTTCTCAATTGATAGCTTTCCCTTAAAGATGCAGCACAGTAGGAATTACACACTTTAAGATGCACCAGTTCCACAACTGAAGGATCTCTTGACACAGGGAGCTCCTTCATCACCTCATGTTCTCTGTAATGCATTTACAAAGAACCATCCCTCAAGATCTAAATGGTTATTCAGTTCAAGTGCTGTAGTAGAGAATCAAAAAATTAAAACTACCACCCTTAGGACATTAGTGCTGATATTTGTGTTTGGCAGAGTTCATAGGCCATGTTTTCACCTAATCTAAATGAAGTGTCTAGTTCTTCCCAAATGCAGCCAGGGGCAGAATATTGATAGGAACTGGAAAATGAAATAACATTGCTATTCCACCCTTACTCAGATTCATTTTCCAATGAAAAGATAAAGCAACGCAAATCAAAAGATTATAGCTGCAGAGTTAACTTACAAATGGTCTGTAACCTCCAGAGCGTAGAGAGGCCACTTGTTTGCTGTCCAACACCAAGGAATTTGGTATGTTGAAACAGCACCATGTTTGAAGTGTTGAACTGGTTTTCAGGTAGGAGGAAAACACATAAAAACTTTTTGATTATTTTTTTTTAAATACCATTCACAGCAAGTTTTATAAATAAATGTCTCATCTCTCCTCTTTTGCATTCTCTCCTTCCCCTGCCAGATCTCTGAAAATACTAGCTCTTCTTCACCAATTTGAAGTAGAGTCTTTGCTTCCTACACAGGTCTCTTAAAATGGTCTCCCGAGGCAGACCATTTTAAGAGACCTGGATTCAGGGAAGTGAAAGACACAGCATGGAAGTAGAAACAAAACCACAAGAGTTGGATATGTGAGAGGAACCACACGTTAAGCCCTTCTTTCTGCCACTTTTTTGGCAGAAGAGAAGGGATGGCTACTGAAAGTTACTTCTGCTGGCCCAGGAAGTAGCTCATTGAGTGTTTCAGGGCTTGTTCAATATTAAGCACATAGCACTGGCTGGAGAGGCAGACAAGCAGTGAGAACACTACTGCCACAAGGCTTTTAGTACAAGGGAGCTGCAAAAGTGGCTACTGCACAGGGGAAGGCGAGCCAGGAGCAGTTATTTGTCACTGACAAGAAACAGAGTCCCATAGTACCTGAACAAGAAGAGCAGAGCAGGTCCAGCAGCAGTAACAAGGGCGAGAGCAGTCATTGCCAGATGTCCACAGCAGCAAGGCAGGCCAGGAAAGAACCATGTAGTTCAGGAAAAGGCAAGGTCTCATGCCTGAAGGCAGCTCCTAAAGCACAGCAAAGCAAAGAGGACCCTGATGAAGCTTCTCACAGCTTGGCTATTTCTCAGCAGCCTGATCCAAGGCCACACAGCTGCATCACATCAGAGCTGGCCTGATGCACAGGCATGTGGCCAAACCCCTGATGGCAGGGAGAAGAGGTTGCCGAGCCTCTTGGTGCACTCAAGACCCTAATATTTAGTCTTACCACTCTATTTGTCCCAGTGATCACAAACAGCTGAGGACCTAACCCAGTCTGTTTGGATAGCGGGACTCATTCTCCAGAATAGTGATGCTGATAGACTAGAAAGAACAATCAACAGAGGTAGGAAAAATTATATCTGCTTCTTGGACAGCACTATTAGAAACATGGACCCTTAGCTCAAGAGTCTGGCTAGAAGAAAAGTCAAATTCAGCAGATCAGCCAGCAGTAGTGGGGAAAATAGAAGCACTATGGGCTTCCTTTGGTCAGAAGGGCACGACCTTGAGTCTTGCTACTCTTGCAATTTCATATTCAGTTATTACTATAATTTTCCAAGAGTAAGATTTACTTGCCATTCTAGAGAGTTTATATTATCTGTCCTGCTAGGATTGCAGTTGTTCTTAGATGGAATCCAAGCCTCCTTATTTAGCTGTATCAGGGAATGTAAGAATGGTGCAGGTTAATGCTGTGGATGGAGATACTGAGGTTTGGAACACTACTGATGGCAACTGTTGAATCCAGCTCGTGCACGATGCCCCAAAGGACCAATATCTCAGACATCAGACAAAGCTAGTAAAACTCTTTGGATGTTGGGTGTCACCTTAGTTCCTTGCATAACAGCCAGAGCAGCGTGAGATACAGTTGGGAGGGGTTAAGATGAGAGTGTTCAGGACAGTCTGTGTTTGGAGCTTGGCAGAAGATGTGATACAGGGAGGTGTATATGAGAATGTACACTTGGTGGGAAATGGAATGTTACTTCAGTTTGTTGGCTTGGTTCAGCACATGAGGTGTTTGGCAGTAAATTGAAGAAGGAATTGGGCATTTACAGGTTGGCAGTAAGTTGAAGGAGGAATTGGGCATTTTACAGGCAATATACATGTAGGCTGAGAGTGAGAATAAACGTGCTGTGCCAGGAAATGAAGTCAGGCTAGGGATTGAACATCTGCAAGGAGTTTTATGGTCCAGAGATGGCATACTGGGTGTTTGCTGGAGGGTCAAAAGGGAGATGGAGGTATTGTAGTACATGTTAATCCAGGAGATGCACTGAGTGAGCATACAGGGGCTGCACGTGAGGTGTGTGAAAATAGTGTCAGGTGAGGAATGAGCTGTACAGCTTGATGAGGGCCAGAAGTGCTAAATGTGTATTTGGAGGCAAGACCCAAATTCCTGTATTTTGTATGCATACTTGTTTTGAGTTGGGCTGGAAAGCTGGGGGGAGTCATGAAGAGAATAAGGAACAAAAGATAACAGGTGGAACTCTTTGATTAGTTTAACATGGGCAACTCTAGGTGAACACAGAGAGGGACAAATGGGAACAAGGAGAGGTTCTATCAGACAGTTCCCCAAAAGGCCAAACAGAGAGGCAGGGAGAGGGCTGCCTTGATGGCACTGGCAGTGTTGCAACACAGGATCTGGACGTGTGGTGAATGGCTGCAGCGGTGCTTACAGTGGGAAGTATCAGAAGTTCCCTCCATATGTCCCCAGTGATCTAAAACCTGGAGAAAGTAAAAAAAGAAATCCCCCCCCGTGCTCGTATCTTGGTCGTACCTGCCCCAAGCCTGTGGATCCGCTGCTGTGTCAAACACTGGGGTCTCCAGAGCGCAAGAACACTTGTCACAATCTTCTGTCTACACATCGGTGTGTGGGCAGCTGGTGTCCACCCAAACCGCATCTGCTCCTGTGCCAGATCTTCCAAGAACCTCATAGGCCCTGCAGCTCCCTCATTTCGAGAGTGGGTGGAAGGAGGGGGGGAGGGGGGCAGTTGGTACGCCGGAGCCTCACGCCCAGACTGAGGTATTCTGACAGGCCTGGCTGCAGGTTCCAGGACGGCTTGAGGCAGAGGCGGGGTCCGATTCCTCAGCCCTAGAGGCGAGCAGAAGCGCTCGCCATGACAGGAGCACCAAGCAGTGTCTGCGCCCAGCCGCTCTAGAGGCCACGGCCGCCCCTGAGGTAGCGGCCGGGAGCGCGGGAGAAAGTCGAAACGCCCTCGGGCACGGGGCAGCCGTCCCCGCCCGCCTGCCTGCCGAGGGAGCGGCGGCGGGGAGCGGCGGCGGCCCACCCTCCGCGGGGCCAGCGTGCCGACCGCCCTGAGGCGAGGGCGACCGTTGGCGGCGACCGTTGGGGCGCGCGCGCGCTCCCCTCTCCCCTCAGGCCGAGGGCGGCAGG
>JAOXJM010000052.1:28188585-28212707 GCA_026413425.1 Tringa solitaria | reverse complement strand
AGTGTTGGGTGGTGTTTTGTGTGGTGTGAATGTGGTGGTGTGTGTGTTTGTGTGGTGTTTTTTGGTTTTGTTTTTGTTTTTTTTTAATTGGTTGGACTAGATGATGTTAAAAGCTCCCTTCCAACCTAGGTGATTCTGTGATTCACCAGGGAACAGGCTCTTTGTTGAATCTCATACACAGGTGTGTGAAGCAGAGCATGGCTGAGAAACGTTCTGATCAGCTTAAGCTTCCAGTGAAACACAGTGCTTTGTTGCTGTCTCGAGCAAGACACCACCTTTCTCGCACCTTCTTTTTGGTGACTGTAGCTCTCGAGAGAGTCACAGCATCCTTGAAGTCCCTCTGAGTATCCACCATGTCTTGATGAGGTTCCTCTTCCAGGAGCAGTGCTCTCTCAGGGGCCAGCCTGACACTGACTGGTTTCAGAAACCTTCCAGAGAAGCCAAGGAGAGGGTGAAGTCATCAATGAGGTATGCACTTACTAATTCATCTGGGATTGATTGCTCAGTGATTGGTATTTTCAAACATATTAATAAGACAAATACCAGATTTCAGACTCAGCCAGCTAACAGCCAAAAATCATTCAGTCTCTCACAGAGCTCATGAACTGTCTTGGTTTTGTCCCCGCTCCCTGTTTCTGTCATCCTCAAAGGACAGCAGAAATAATGTATGTGCAAAAACTCAATGCCTGTTTCTGGCAAATTTGTCTGGGTATCCAGCTCTTTGTTTTTCTTTTTCCTTTCCTTTTTTCCTGCGTGGTCTGTTGCTATGCTCCACAAATGAGATCTAATCCTGCTGCCATGGCTACAGAGCTTTTCAGGGGCTCTTAAAAGCAAGCAGCAAGGTTGCTGACATGCTCTTTAGAGGAAGACACAGAGCTGTTTCAGGCAGACTTCAGAAATCTGACATCACCTGCCACTTCTCCTCTGGTCTTGGTGAGTTTGGGGATCCATGGTCCTGCAAAGCTTTTATGGGAGACTCCTATTTCTTTTCCATGCTGAGGACACAGGTGTTGCAAAGCAGCCGTGGGGAATACAGCAATTTTATCTTCCACCCGGAGTTACCTCATCTTCCATTGTAAAGGCCACAAAAAGGCAAGGCAGCTCAAAGCGGATGAGGGAACAGCCCATAGCTGTTTGGATGCACATCACAGGCAGAGAGGGAAACAGGGCTCTCAATAGCTTTGCAAATCTCTGTGGCTAATTAGTAGGTGCTACTGTTATCCCAAGCAGTTTCTAGTGTGGGAAGTTCTGAAAATTATGCAATCTTCTCGGCACTCTGACTTTAATGGCTCTACAAATACTGTTCAGGAAGGGATGAAATCCTGAATCACGCAAGATTAAGATGGGATAAGCATTCTTTGGATGTTTGTTATATTAACCTGGAGACTTCCAAAGAAATATTCTCAAGAAGATACTAACAGCGACACAAATTTAAAAGGTAATTATTCTGAGTCTCTATTAGAAGCCTCTGCACACAGACAGGTTCCGGAGCGACTCTCTGCCTAAATTCACTGACTCTAAGGACAGTTAGAGTTTCTGTCCATAATTTTAGAGAAGGCTGCAAAATTGAGTGTAGGTATTGCAGAAGCCAACTGTGTTTTAAAGAAAAAGTAACTTAGTAAATGAATGAAAAGGTTGAAAGACAGCCTATGAAGAGCAGACTAACAGGCATAAAGTTTGGCAGAAAGTAAAATTATTTGACTAAAGAAAGTCTCTGCTAGGTATAATAAATGTAACAGAGGTACAGCTTCTAATCTGTGACAGCGTGACGTGGTCAATACATGGCCAAGGCTAGCAAAAGTCATCCCATCTCCTTTTTTGTACGGTTGCCAGAAGAAAAAACGCTTTGTGCCTTTTCCCAGCTCTCTCCCTTCCCGCAGCGCGTGGAGCGGATCCCAAACAGCTGCCCACAAAGCGGCCCGCTGTGCCAAATGCACCCAGAGTGCCTTCTGGAGCAACTCTTTCGGGCTTCCCGTGCTCCAGCGTTGAGTCCGAGCGGTAAATCCACTAATCCACCACCTCTCTTTACCAGTGGCATCCACGGGCTCCTGCTAAAGCCCAGCTGGAGCCGCGCAGTGTGTCCCCAGGGCGGAGCGAGCGATGCCCGCGCTTACCCTTCCTGTAACGGTTCGTTCCCAGACTCCTCAGCCACCAGAACCTCGTACTCCTCGGCAGCGTATCTGTCCCAGTCGGAGGGTTCCGGGCCATCATTTTCAACGTCCTAAAAAGAGCAAGACAGTCAAAGCACGCTACGTCCGTACCTCCCTACCTTTGCAATAGGTCTAAACAAGCGTAAACGGCGATTCTAGGAATAGTTCAGCAAGTCAAAAATCCTCCCAAACGGCAAGGTTCACAATTATCTGAAACTATTTTAACATCCGCGCGTAAGTAGCTACGAAAAAATACATCCCTTAGTCTACAAAAGCCCCGCGTGTGGCCTGAGCTGCCAACGAACTGAGCCTGCTTCGTTTCAGAAGCGCCGAACATTAATAATGGCACATTTTCTCTGCTCTAGCTCAGCAAGCCCTGCATCTGTGCACCTCGTAATCAGTTAAAGAACATAGTGATTTAAAATCTTTAATTAGATGTTAATTGTAGCTGACCTTTTGAGGAACTCGTCACAGTTTGCTAAGTTTGGGCAAGTTTGAAAGAAGGTTACAGAACAACATCCTCGTAAACACTTGGCCCTCTGCCATTTACTATAAGATGGGGAAAATAAGTTATTCCCCGTGGCCCCACTTGACTGCTCTTACGATGATCCAGCTTAAACAAACAAACAAAACACAGGGTGGTTCTGGCTTGGGATATATTTAAGCCTTGAATCACAGAACCACAAGGTTGCTCTTACGGGTTATGTGGGAACACAGCTGGAAGGGAACTGGAATTGGTTTTGGCATCCCCTCCACTTCACTGTGACCAGATAAGAGGCTTCTGGGAGAGAGTCTTTAAGCTGCAGCCACATCTGGTTGCACTGGATATGCAAGGGGAGCCAAAGGTGAGGGAGTTTACACCACCAGCTGACAAAACTCAAGTCTCTGAACATCCCACAGTTAGTGAGGAGCAATGACTGTAAAATACAAAAGCCACAGTCTCCTCCTGTATTTTCTCTGCTGGGGAAGAGAGGATGATGAGTGACAGTGCAGCCAGGCTGACAACCAGGCACAATCTGTGACATCCAAACCTTCCATCTAGTCTTCCAAGTGCGGCCAGATCACGGAAATGGCACCTCATCTGCCTCGGCCCCTGTGTTGTGAAGAAGGTGTCTCTTTGGCTCTGTTTAGGCTATGGGAAAATTGCTGGTGCTGTTTTAAGGATCAGACTCCAACCTGGAAGTGTAATAAATCTTCACGTGTAGCCTACTTATTTATGACTGCAGCTGCGCAGGGGATGGGAAGAGATAAATGTGATGGCAAGTTCTGAATCTCAGAGCTACTTTCTAAACTGAGGGAATGAGGTTCCCTTCTGGTGCAGCCGAGCTCCCCTCTTTCAGCCCACTGAATAAGTGCTCTGGTCACTCTCTCTAGAACCACACACTGCACTGCCAGTGCTGGGGTAGCAGGATCAGTGACGGCAACCGAGTCATAGAACAGGAGTACAACTCGTGCTGGAAGAGACCCAGGAGGTCTCTAGTCCCAGCCTCTGCTCAAATTGGGGTTTGCTACGAAGTGAGGTTTGCTCAAGTCTTTGTCCAGTCCCATCTTGAAACCCTCCAAGAACACAAGGTGCAAAAACTCTCTAGGCAACCTGTTCTGGTGTTTGACTGGCCTACTTGTGAAAAAAAGCTTTCTTATATTCAGTTGGATTTTTCCCTACATCCAGTCGCATTCCAAAGATGGGTTTGAAAAGGCCTGTATTTAGAAATAAAGGTGATTTATACCTTTTGCACTGCAAAGGGATCCCTCTGTTCATTGTCCAGATATTTCTCTAAATTGAAGAAGGTGTTGTAGAATACATGAGCCATTCTGCACCTCTTCAGGTCTCGCAGGGTTACTCTTCCTACAGAAAAAACACCCACATTATTGTGCTACTGAGTTCTTACTTAGTGAGAGACTGGACCTGTTCCTTGTCAGTCTTACCACAGTTTTAATTAAAACATCAGTATGCTACAACATTGCAAAATTTCTTCCCAAGTCAGTCAAGGATTTTAAAATTATTCAATAAATAGGTACGTTTATTAAATCTTAAATTTTTCATACATATGGAGATCTTTCACATTTATGTGAAAGAATGTGAATGGGGATGGTCATGATCTAGGCTGTCAGCACATCTCACAGCTGGAATATACAAGACTTGTTCCAGTTCCAGAAAGTTAATTCACAAGGTCTCTTGTTTTAGTATTTCAAACCTCCTGATGCATAACCCTATGGCATAATCGCTACTGTTAGACTTTGACCTTGTAGAGTAATTTCAACCCTGTGATTGGGCTGTAGATGGGTTTCACAGTGACAGTACCTCCTCAATCCACCATAGACGAAAGAGGATGAAAACTCCCATTAAACAGGACTTACCTTCCCTCTCTGGCTTAACGAGATCCAGCATCTGACACAGCAAGTCATGGAACGGCAGTGGTTCTATGCCCATCACTTCCATCCGCTCACATTGCTCCTCATAAAAGTACTCCAGTTCATACATGGAGAGCACTCCATCCCCATCCAGGTCCATGCACCGAAACCAGTACTCAATGCTAGGAAAAAGAGCCAGGACTAGTGAAATCACTGCACTGCAATAGGAAATCCATACAGCAGAGACCACAGCAGTACAGACTCCCCTTTCCCCATCCCCTAACACTCTTCTGCCCTGGCATAAAACCAGGGATGAAAATACCTTTTGGGAGGGATCAGGGCCAACACTCAAGAGTGCCCCCTGTTAGTCTCCTAGGTGGCTTGTGAGCACAGCCATGCTCATGACCTGTTTCACCTGGTAGCTGTAGCAAGTGTCCACTGTGCTGCAGCTCAACTAGTTAGGGTGTCCCTCTCTGATTCAGCAGCCAAAATTGGCCAGATAGAACCAACTCTGAGC
Source organism: Tringa solitaria (assembly GCA_026413425.1). Taxonomy (NCBI): domain Eukaryota; kingdom Metazoa; phylum Chordata; class Aves; order Charadriiformes; family Scolopacidae; genus Tringa; species Tringa solitaria. The sequence continues at coordinate 28,207,688 of JAOXJM010000052.1, read as the reverse complement.
CCAGGCCACTGGCCACCCCTGAGTGACGAGGCAGGCACGGTATGCACTTATTTCCTCTACTCCTTCAGACAGAAGGCAATGCTTTCCAGGCAGCTGGACTCTACATCCTCCCTTCCAACCCTGCATTTATGAATTATTCTTCTCATTTTTCCTCATCAGATACGTTGTCCTAATAATCACACTCACATCTAGTTCAGCTCTGCATACTGGATGTACTCTCCCACGGGATATACAAACCAGGCACACAGGCAGGTTTCACACAGCGACGCAGTGAAGTTTCCCTACAAACCCTTCTTACACGCCTGCTACACTTATGAAGGGAACATGCCTATCAGCTGCAAACATCTCATGGGTCTGTCCTCACAGCCAGTGCTTCATGACATGGGGTAACCAAAGGGATTGATGACTACCAAGACATTTAACATTATAAGAAAACTCTGCTCCTACACAATTTCTCCTCAAAAAAGGCAAATGATTTGACCAAACATAGACAGGAAGTTGCTTTCTTCCTAATAATCACTGGAATGCAAATTGCCACCTCTTATAGAAAGTGGCAGGTCACAGAAGTTTCTATAATCTTATCTGCTCATCTTAATACTTTTACTAAGACACAGAGATCACTCAGACCTTGTAGCACTCCTTTTGTCTTCCTCTGAAATCAGGAGCCACACAAAATCAGCATAACTCATGCGGCCTTCCTTTTGTACTTCATTGCCTCTGGAAGACACATGATAAAAAAAAAAAAATCACCAGGTTCCTAAATACTCAGAACGTCACCAAAGGTATTTTGCAAAAGCCCCAGATCATTGGTGAAAGAAAATGGGGCACCGTCACCCAGTGAGACCGTTCTCCCCACACTCTGCAGCACCAGCCCTTGCGTGCTTCCCCCCAGGCACAGTGTTTGCTGCTTTGCTGTCACTGCAGGGCTGAGGCTCATCTCCCACACCCCCTCCCACAAGTGCTGGGCTGGTTTACTTTTTGGATGCTTTAAAACAGTGCTCTCCAGCCACCCCTGTGCCTCTGGGGGGCATAAACACATAGTGCCTGCGTGTTCCCTCCGGCTATGCCCAGCTTCTTCTACAATGAGGTCTCCAGGTGGTCATCTATGGGACTTTTTAATTTGTTTTCTTAAGATACTCAGAAGCCTCACTCCATTTTCAGGCAGCTCCAACTGAAGCACCATGTTGGAAACCATTCTGATCGGCGGGGAGTTTTGAGAGTATCTTGCATTTCTAATCAGCCTGACAGAAATTCCCTTTACTTCTATCCCCAAGCAGTCTGCTATTCCTCACCTCACCACAGCGCCGCTGAATATTCGCTCAATAATCCTGTTTGATAAAGCTGGAAACAAAGAAAACACAGAAAATGAAACTACAGGTGACAGGAATAACTACAAATGGTTGCTTGTGCTGAATACACACAAAGCCATTTCCTATTGCTGAAATAATGCTCTGTCCACATTGTCTAACCCCTTTACTGGTCTCTGTTTAGCAGCATTTTGTAAAAAACAAGGATGATTCTTCCAGTGTGTCTGCTTTTGTATCCTCCCAAACACCACATTTCCCCACAAACATGGCAACTGTGTGTTATCTGATTCTTGGACATGGGCAGTGCTACGCTTTGCTGCAGAAGGATGTGTCACATAAGCCAACCTTGGTGATAGAAGGAGACTATTTCAACGTGTACTGCAAAAGAAGTTCAGCTATCAAGCAAAAATCACACATCAAATCCCTACAAAACACTTCTTAGCAGAGCACAAGCCATGGCAATCCTGGTTCAGGGAAGGACAAGCATCGTTTTCGGGGAGTGAGAGGGCTTTGCCAGCCAGGAAATGTGTGGGATAGATTGTTCAGGCAGAGACACACCAGCCAAGCAGCAGGTACCAGCCCTTTAGACCCCCACCGTAGCTCCTTCTACGTGTTCTCCATCACTTCTGCAGTCCTGGCACACTTCTGACACACCAGCCAGGCATACCCAACCCGCACCACCCCTCAAAATCCATCGCTGCTCCCCTGCACCCTGCCCAGTGCACCCTTTCTTTAGCTCCCCAGCACCCAGTGTAACAAGTACTCCATCAACACGCTCCAATCTCCCAGCAGAGACTAAGTGTCCCATACCACCTCTCCCAAGTCAGGCACTCCTCCATCCTCATCCCACCCAGCCCTCCGGACCTGTGTCTGTCACACTCACCCAGAACTCCCACAGCTGTCCCATAAACACCCGCACTCCAAACATGTGGGCCACCACACCACTGACACACACACGTACCTACAGCACTGTCATCCCTTTCCTTCCTTCTTGCTTCAGCCCTCCTACAAAATGTTGTCCCCATCCCCAGAGCTCCAGCAATGCCTGACAACTTGTCACACCTCCAGATCCCTGTAGCCCTGCACACTACACCACCTTACCACACACTACACCACCTTACCACAAACTACACCACCTTACCACACACTGCACCTTTCCTGCCACCTCCAGTCGTGTGTTGTGTCCAAACATCCCATTTCCCCAAATCTGATTCTCTGTCCCTGTCCTACTTTCCCAAAAAGTGCAGTGACTGCATGGAAGAATCCAAGAAGGCTTTGTCTTCAGGATTAAACATGCTCCTCAATAGCTCAAGCTCTTGTCCAAGACATTGCACCGTGAGTCCTAATAGGTAAGCACGGGGGCATATCATGCTCTCAGAACACAGATAATCATAAAAACAGTCAACTGAGTGCCTCCATCAGGCACAACATGTACAGAAATTTGGAATTTTTAGCCCTTTGTGGATTTGTATTCCATTAACTCATCCATGGCCCTCAACCCTTGAAAACTCATAGCATCTGCTCAATTTATGGGAAGGAGTTCCACGCTGAACTCAAGATACTCTCCAGAGGGCATCTGCAAGCTGAAGTTCACCAAGCTCCACCAAACTATGGAATTTCTTTCATGCATAACAAGATTGCACTTCAGCAATCTTTGAAGTTCACATGGGCTTGTGCTTCTTGTCCCTACTTCCAAGTTCCTGCAAAACCCTTAGTAAGTTATAAGCAAGATTCAAGACATTATTTTAGCTTGTCCTTCTGGCAGTGACCCACACATGAACAGAAGCTCCCTCTCCAGCTACTCATGCAGAAAATAGCGCGTACTGCATTTCTCTGTGCCTAAGCCCCTACAACTGGCTCTGCAAATCAGCATTTGTGTAATAGATGGATGGCTCCGTTTAAATTTTTTTGAGGCATCAAATTAACCAAATTAAGCTAGGCTTTACCCTTCAGTGGGAGCTTTCTATTTTCAGCAATCCCCTTTGTCCCACCACAGCTTCAGGCAGCATACCTTGATCACTGTACCTAGCCAGATCCTTCTGGCTGATGTAAAGATCATGGTCAGTGTCCAGCTCCCAGAATTTACAGTATATAACATAGAAGTGCTCGTAGGAGAAATAATCTGTGATCTGATTTATGTCATCCTCTTCTTCCAAGAGAGCAAGAGTCTGAAAGAGTACAAATAAAGCGGGAAGTTAAACTAGACAAAGAGGCAGTTCAGCAGCTGAAGTCCTCCAGCCTCTGTGGAAGTTGGGTGAATATGGCTCTGAGACTAATCCAAAACGCAGCCTTTCTCCCCAGTAGGAGATTTTGTTGCTGCATTCCTTAACAGGCACTTAAGGAGCATCTGGCTTGGCTATCCTGGTTAGCATACATACGTACGCTGTTCCTGCCACTCCTGTGAACAATTGCTGATAATTTCCAGCTATAGTGAAGAGCAAGGCAGAGAAACAAGAACACAACTGCTGCGTCAGCTGGGATCCGTTATTTGTGAAACATTTCTGACCTGCACCAGAGACTCTTAGAGCTATTTACAACAGCAAGTCCACAATTCTCCACAAGAACTGAGATATATCTTTACAAATCACACAGCCTTGCCTGGCTCCCAAAGGGAAAAATCAAGTCCTGCTCCAGACTCATGCCTGGACTGGGGAAGGAGGGATGGATCCCAAGCAGATCAAACCAATCACACTGATTTTCCTAAGCTGTCACTGACAGGAATTAGTCTGGTTTAACTGGGAGGCTTAGACAGATTTCCAACCATGACAGCTGTTAACATCTTGTTAGAAACCATTTAGTGACAACGTCCTTGTTTCATTCCCACTTCACACCTACCTCCATCCTTCTCACAGACAGAAGGGTACTGCATGTTTACCATGGCCACCTCCCTGCTTGCCTTTCTCCTCCTGCTGAGGCCACAGGACACCAGACAGCCTTTCCAGAACCAATAAATTATGGCTGCAGGACTGTGAAAAAGCTAACAGGCTCAAGTGAGGTCTGTCCTCCCCTGCCCTTGCAGCCTCTCAGAAGGGAGGAGGTGACACACAGCCTCAGAGCGATCCCAGGGAGCTGTGTCTCTGAGCAGGCCGGCTTAAGGGCCCTTCTATCCACAGCCATAAAAACAAATGCTGTGCTACACGTAGGCACTGATAGTTCAACATCAACTTTGTCATCTCCACGTCTAAGGAGCCCAACTGACTCTCAACAGAACTCTCACATCCTGCTACCCACCAGGTTGTCAATGTTTCAAGCGGGGACAACAGGATGGCACTGCCAGACCTGCACTGTTCTCACTTGCTGACATTCAAGTCTGAAAATCTCTGACCAGTCACTCACTGGCCTCTTCAGATTCTTCATGGGGTCTCTCCATTTCTTTGCAGATGATTATCACTTGGGGAGGTCTTTTGATAACAGATTTTTTTTTTCATTTATAGTTCATGTCAAAATATGCCATTTACACACACTGCAAAGAGCTGCCCAAGTGAAATTATGGTCCCAGAGCTGAACTTCCCTGCTGCAGGAGATGAAAGGCAGAGTAGATGTGCAAGGAGAAAAAGGGGAAGTGCGAATAAAGGGAGAAAATGAGTGAATAAAGATGCAGGATAAATTGGGAGGATTTCTTTACAACATAGGTTTGGGAGGAACTGGGATCAGAGGGCGTGGACCAGCATGAGACAATCCAAGGGAGCACTGATTTTTTCATTAGCAGATGTGATGAGAGGGGCAGAAGATGTCTGAAAGGACAAGGAGCGCAAACTCTTGCTTGAGGCTTTTGAGGAAGACAGCACACTACATCTGGAAGGGAGAACAGGATGCAGTAGAGAAGTCTCACTGCTTTAGCTGAGTCCTTAAGCTTTCAGCCTAAAGACTTTGTGGCTTTTTAGGTCGAGCTGGAGTTGAGCAGCCAAAGACAATTTTAACCTGGTGCTCTTTGGGCAAAATACACAAAGAACAGAGATCCAAATCCTGAAACCATCAGGATATATTGCAGGGATTGTAACAAGAATTAAACTTCATCTATTATTCTTTCTGAAAAAGTCTACTGCAGAAGTGGAAATTGTCTCCTGAGCTGCAGGATCTCACAATTGCCCAGCACGGCATGCCTGACCAACTGTCAGTGGGCTGGTAGCCGGTCAGGAGCCAGGAAATTGGCCATCCTGCCCACCCTGTTGGCAATCCAGCAGCTGTTCTTGGCTGCTCACTGAGCCACGTAGCACAGGTGCACTGCTGCGCCTCGCTTCCCCTTCCCCTTTAGCCAGACCAGGAGCCAAGAGCCACTCTGCCCAACACAGTGCCCAGTCGCCCCTCGAGCCAGAGTCAGTGTGCTCTTGGTAGCGCCTGGTCTTCTCCTGGTCTTCTCTCATCCCAACTCAAGACACATCTCCCCCACCAGCTCCGGCCCTCTCCTGGCACTGACCACTTGGCCTCCCTCGCTACAAAGCACACAGCTACAGCAAGAAAGGCGTGATGCATTCTGTGTCTCCGACGTACTTGCAAGAAGTTGCTTTTCCTCAGCTCTGTTAACGTGATCTTCCCCGACCAGGATCGATTGACCGTGTAGAATATTCTCTGTATGACCTGCAACACAGGAACAGCGCTCTTGAAATCAGCTCCTGAAACGTACCGCTTCGGGAATTTAAATGCAGTAACTTTATTTTGTTTATTCACTCATCCTAAGGGGCTGACCTTCTGAAAACTGCTTTGTGATCTTTTTTGTAGATACCACTGTCCTTAACTCACAGTGCAATCTGAAAGTAACGTTTGTTTCTGAAACAGAATTATCCACTTTCACCCTGCAAATATTTTCACTGCTCTCTTCATTCACACCTCTGAGCATGCAGATGCATTATTTATGTCGGGGAATATGTTCAAAGAGCTGACGAATCACTTTGAAACTGAGTTTTGCAGGTTTTAGGCACTGTAGCTCAATTGAAGTAGTGCTCTGCACCAGAAAAAAAAAAATCAGGACTTTTGAAGAGGAAACGGGACATGTAAATGAAAGCCCCAATTGATGTCTGACCTATTGTGTGTGTAACAATGCCTCATCCTCTCGGTGGCTCCACCGAAAGTAAGCAATAGAGATTATCTGCCTGCATTTATCTTGGGTAGGTGCTAACCCCATTTGTCTCCTTGAGGGATCTGCCTCTGGTGAAAGTGAGGAAGCAGCGTGGGGGGAATGCAGAGACTCCTGAGAACCCCAGAGAAGCAGCTCACAGCACCGCACTGAGCGCGCTCCCAGGGAGCTAAAAAAGCAAACCCTTCCCAGTCCACCACTTGTCACCTTCTCAAATACCATTCCAAAGTGGGGAAAATGCACGTGTGATAAAGCATACACAAGAATAAACTTAACACAATAAACAACAACAAACATCTTCAATGAGAGAAATCAGAAATATAATTAATTTATCAGCACTGAGATCTATGGAATATAATTATTGTTAACCAAACCTCATACAAACCAACCTTTGATGTCTCTGACACCATGCCCACGTATTATCCTAGAATTTCTATACATTTTAATAGTGCATGCTATTCCAGCAGGAAAATTAACTTTACACAACAATATGGACATTATAGGGATTAATCCAGTTAAATTAAACGGGATAGGATTGTTTCTTAGCTAGAACTAGCTTTGAGTGGGCAATCACCATTTAAGGGCCACGCTTTTGAATCGGTCACACAAGTGCCAGTTCTTGTGCAGAACAAATTTGGAACCAAGTAGGAGCTCACCGAGTCTGCTTTGGGATACACAGACTAGTGAGACAGAAAATGATGATGAACACAAACAATTTTGAGAGCAACAAGAATGATTCAAGGACACAAAGTGTACTCTGAAGAATATATTCAACTTAGCTAAACATGACACCTAGCAGTAGCTATCCGGGTCCTTAAAAGCCTACATGGGGACATGTGGGACAGCAAGAGGACTTTTGTCATCTCTCATTAAATATATGAGTAGAAGCTGAAATCAGCCTAATTCAGACAGACAAGAGTGCATTTGTTTCACACTGCCATTGATTAACCACTGGGACAACTCCCAAAGAAACACCGCACGCTCTTTACCCAGACTTCAAAGATGGATGTACTTCTAAGGTTAGGTGCCAATTCCATTATTGAATTTATTGAAGGATGGATGTCCTTCTAAGGTTGGGTGTAACAAACAAACCAAAAAAAATCTGTCCTAACAACAGCAATCACTGAGCAATGTTCTATGGCCTACATAATGCAAGAGGTCAGACTACTTAACTACAATGATTTTCTCTGGTCTTAAACACAATGAAAAAGCCGTATGTTTGTTTCTTCTTCTTTAATGCCTCTGGCAGCCACTGCCTTTCTGGACTATTTTTGGACTTTGTTTGGCCCTTGCTTCCAGATTGCACAACAGCTCAGAGAACTGAAGTGTGTCTCACCTCATACATAACCCATTATCACACCTGTCAAGTCTGTAGCAATTCTTAAAGATACAGGGTTTTCACACCATTCCAAGGACTCAACAATCCCAAGAATGGGAAAAAGGACCCCTAACCAGCAATCATCACCTTCTCCTCTGCTTGCAGGATAATAAAAGAACAAAATATCCCCTTGTTTGTGATATGTAAGAAACTGTTCCTCTATCAGACCATATTGATATAGATGTTCCAGCTGCCCTCTCCTCACCTAGCTGTAAAAACAAGGCATTCAGAGGTAAAATGGGATCTCATTTCATCTCTTTTACCATGTCCAGTCAGTCAGTGCAGGCTTTATTATTCAAACAATAGTCCAGTTCCAACGGATAGTACATAGTGTATGTATCAGTATAAAATGTCAATACTTGTTTGTTTCCCAGGTCATGAAAACTAAGCTGTCAAAAAAAATCCTAGAACATAATTACACAGGCTGAGATGATTTGCAGCATTCAAGCCCCACTTGTGAGTTACGCCTTAGTGAAAGCTGAAACTGGCTTCGTTTTTCCCAGCATGGAAGATTATTTATTCTGAATTCAGTAGACAAACCTTTGGAAGGGGGAGTCCTTTCCTATTTGCCCATTATCCTCATGTATTCTACCTCCAGGACCCAAACCATTGATGGGTCAGTTCTAGACCTTTCTCCAATCTTCCCACGGAAGAACAACAGCAATAGCATTGCTGGAAAAACCCACCAAGCTTTATTAAACCCTGCAGGCCATCTTCCCCTTACACATTCACATTGGTAACACTGTATAAGCTGAAGCATTTTTCAACAAGCAATGTGTTTTGCCAAGTTGTTTTCAGTTGACTCAGCTTTTCAACAACAGCGCGCAGCGCTCACTGCAGTGCTCGCTCGGAGCCTTGTTTGAACATTCTGGAGAAGTCACATTTTAAAAGCTTTTACAATAAACGCCATATGATAGTCTGCATCATCTTCACCAGCTTCAGAAGTTGGTTTCTGCTGAAAGAAACACAAGTCGTTCAGTATATTGGCAATGCAACAGCTCACAAGATACTAACACAGACTAAATTACAGCCTATTGCATCCAAAAGGCACTTCTAAAAGGTGAAGAGGGAGCAAAAAAAACCCCTGAAACATCCATACCTTTCTTACCCATACTACACTGTTAGCTTACTCTCCAGGTGCTGAAATGTGTCCAGCAATGAACACATAAAGCAGTGTCTCCTTACGGCCCTCATCTGTAACACAAAAATAAAATGTAATTTTTGCACTGACAGCAAATACAGCATTCTGTCACTGTAAGTAGGAATAATGCACTCTACCTTGAGGGGAGCAAAAGGATCCGAGTAGTCTCAAAATCCAAGGACAAAGCTGTTTCCTTCATTACCTCCTGGTGGAAATACTGAATTTTGTAACATTAAAGAGAGAAGTTCCAAACTGTCTGTGGAAGGAGATGTGAGAAATAAGAACTCCTGGTATCAGAGAGGAGAGCCACTGCTGCAGCGGGCCAAGTACTGTCACTCCAGATGGGAACAACCTGACCCAACGGACTGTCTGTCTCCTGAGGTCTTGACTCTGCTCCAACTCAGTGATCTGGCTGAGGCCAAACACGCTGAGCTCAGAAGGAATCTGTCTGTCGGCAGAGACACCCAGAACCAGCATTGTCCTGCCAGAGTGAGGACATCACAGCTCTGTAAGATTCGCCGCTGCACACCTATCGCCTCAACCACAAGCACCACCTTTTCCTGGCTGCCTGGGAGCGAGCCTAGAAACCCACCTCCCTCAGAGTATCATGAGGAAGGGTGCCTAAGGGCTCAGCATGAAGCTTGTGGAGACACAAGCAGAATCAAGAGGCACCGAGGAACTTAATGTAGTCACGAAGGGTCCGTTTCTGTGACTGCTTTATGGTGGTAACACAGGCACAGGGAAGTTGTGGAAAAGGAGAGAGGAAGGAAAAAGTGTTGCCCTTTTTAGCAGCAGCCTGTACTTCAGCTGCCTTGAAGTGGAACCTCAGGTCCACACTGCTGGTTGCTCAGACCAACCAGAACATGCATTGCACACCCATCAAGCCCAGAGAATGCACCAATTGCTGCTTCAGGATATCAAGGGTGATCATTTGGGGGATTACTCTACAAAAGGTATTTGGTTTTGGCCTTTATTCTCTCCTTTAGACCCTGAAAAATACAGGAACAGCACGTGACTTGAGCGGAGGAACCTGTAAAGGCAGATGGCACAGAACTGCCACCCAACAGCCAGCACCAGGATAACCACACATTGTATCTCGACCTGCTCAATGCCAAAGAACAACCGGTTGATATTGCAGTCAGAAACCAACGCTAGCGTGACCTTCAATCTTTCAGTTCTCATGTACTTTAAACACCAAATACCAGGGGACATGTGCCACAGGCACCTTCCATGCACCCATCACATGCCTCCATAATTCCTGGCCATTGTTATACCTACCCTGGTTACCTACTATGGTTAGGTATCTGTTGTCTCGCTCCGTGGGGACTAAATATGTTGGAAACATACTGATATTCACTGTGTCACGTTCAACCACATCCAAACATTTAAAATTGATTCTTGTTATACATTTTCATAAAACATTAGCATGACAGCTCAGGGTTTGCTCAGAGCAACAATGTCTTTCTGCCATCTGGTCCTGACAGGGAAGGAACAAGGCTGTATCTGCCAGTAACCTCCCAGCTGCCAGTATGCAGTGCAGCTGGCCCCCATGCAGACCCTGGCAAGCAAACAGGAGAAACTTTAAGCCCTTGAGCCCTGTTGGGATACAGCTCCCATCAGGTCTGTCATTATTTGGATTTGTTACCACTGCAGAGATAAAACATCCTAACATTTATACATTTCACCCAGATTCATACCCAACATGAGCCAAGCTAAAGGCTTAAAAAAGTACAAACTTATTGAGGTAAAGCACCAGTCTAAGCGCCGACTGCGAAGTTGGAACAAAGCTACAGAACAAAACCCAACAGCAAACACAAGTCACAAAAGCTCAGCGACTCAGAAAGACTAGATAGGCTTTCTGGCAAGAGTGAGAGGCAGGAGAATTGGACAGGAGACCCCTGTGTGCAACGGATGCTTTGTACCATGGAACAGTCACAAATTGTCCATGCCTAAGCAACAGAAATCTTCAAACATACGGCTCTCCGTGTCTCAGCACTCCAACAGAGTTACGGGTAACTTAGCAGCTCTCAAAGACCAAAGAAGGACCTCTCATTTTCCTTCATCAGGATTAAAGGCCAAAAAATCTGCTTTCATATGTTTGCTTAAGACCAGAAAAAATCATCATTAACCTTTGAATGACCTCTTGTACATACAGGCAGATTCATTTTTCCTTTAGAAGCAGTTCTTAAAATGACTCATTGCCAGTAATATTAAAAGCACCGCTATTTTTTAAAATAACTGAAGGATTTGCTGATGGGAACATTGACAAATCATAAAGGGAGGGCTGGTACAGCAGGAGATCAAAGGAGCCAGCCTACCGTTGTAATATACCGGGAATGGAACTCCGGAGCATCCTTCAGGAATGTCAGGCCAGGGTGCGTTTCCACCACATCCTGCAAGACAAGACCAAACAAAATGAAATAGATTTTCTTCTCCTTTTAACGTTTAGAAGTTTTTCGGTTCACAAACCAATACTTTTGCTTACTTATGAAAGTGTATTTGCATCATTAACAACAAAACTGAAATGACATCTTTTTAACTATGTAGTGAGCCTTCCAGAAGTATAAATAGACACATTTTCTGGGAAATACGCACCTGTTTGGCCATTTTGATTTACTTAAGGACAGAAAAACAAAGGAAGAGAGTTAGTGAGTAGATGAAAAGTCATTTTCATTGAATGAGACAAAATTAGTTAGTTGACCATGCAACTATTTCTTCTGCAAGATTTTTTTTTCCGCCATTCATTGAAGATATTAACATTTACTAGAGCTAGGTGTGAGAAACAAACATTCCTTGAAAGGTTGAGAAAGTTGCCTTTTATGTCCTCCGCAACAACGAAAGCTCTTGTAAGCCTCAGAATGTATGCAGATATGCTCAGTGTTTATCCAAAATTTACTGGAGCTACCTGTGGAGATGCCTCTTTCTCAAGATGAGCTTTTTGCAAGCCAGACACTGGATCACGATGCCAAATCCACCAAGAAATGCATGACCAAAACCATGGAGAAACTGATCTCGAATGAATCAGCTCAGATACTGTATGAGTCAATGTTTGTGTAATTTCTATGTGTCTGAGCCTTCTACCCTTGAAAAGAACCAACTCAAAGAAGTGTTCAAAGCTTTGCTTTGCCTATACCATGGTATGACAAAGGGATAAAGCAGACACAGTGCCCTCAGGGGTGTGATATGACCAGATTTTGGCCAGTCTAACTCAATGTCTAACATGATGGTGTAATATTGCCAGTCTCTGGCTGGCAAACAAGATTGTACATGCCTTTGATTGCACCAGTAGCTAAAAAGCAGAGCTGCTATCAACCAGGGAGAGGCTGCGTGCCCAGTGGAGAAGAGATGAAAAGGAACATGAGAAAATTTATCCATCACAATCCCAGTTTTGTTCGAGACACAGAAACATCCAGCGCAGACACTAAAGTCTTTCCCCAACAAAGCATCTCCACAGAGATTTTGCACAGAGGGCAACACACCGTGAGAAATCTAGAGATATGTGGAAAAGCTCAGAAAGTGTCAACAGACAATCAGAGGAGCAGATGGACCCGATTTATAGAAAAACTATAAAGAAACCCTAAACCTATCTAGAACCTGGCAAAATGGCCACAAATAAAGAATGTGATACTTTGCTGTGTTAAAAATATCGCATGTGAATAAAAGGAAAAGAAAGCAATGAAACCAGGATGCACAGTTTTAGCCAGCATATTAGCAAAAAAAAAATAAAATAAAAAAAATAAGCAGAGACTTGTGCAGTAGCAGATTTAGAGGCATATATGGAATAACTGCAAAATATTTTGCAATTTCCACGTGATCTGGTACTCCTGCTAGACAAATTAAATTATAATTGTCTTGTCAAGCAACTTTTGCAACTTTTCTGATAAGCTTTTACGTTGTGCAACAGCACCATGCATTTTTTTTCCCCAATAACCACCTAGAGAAATGGGGCAAATTTCAGCCTGGTTACCAGGCACTGATAAATACAAATCCTAACAAGAGGCAAGAGACTAAATAAAGCTTTAAAAATCCTCAGCGACTTTACCAAGATATGTAGCTGGTTGGCACTTATGCAAAATAGTCCACTTAAAATGCTTATTTCTATTTCACTCTAAAATAAACCCACCCAGGTGGTCTTCACACCAAGGGTCTGCGTGTCCTTGGTAAACATTTAAAGGCATGAAAATAAAGAAGTTACAGAAGGAACATAGGGCGCTCTCCCATCCATTCACTGCTGAGCTGTTGCAGGTACCTGAAGCAGTGGGATGAAGTCCTTCTGTTCCAGGTAGTCACAGCCAGGCTTTGCTAAGAGGTACGTGAATCTGGATGCATCATCATGGCAGTTACGCAGGATTCTATGAGAGAGATGAAGAGTTACTCCAACCACCTTGTACCTCACAGGACAGTCACCAACTACAGATGGAGCATGAAGTGCCTTATCATGTATAACATCCCCGCCGAATTAGGCAAAGCTGACCTCAGACCACCAGCACCCATTTTCTCCAATACCTTCCAGCAGCACTAAGATACTTGCAGCCAGTGGAGCTTTTTTTTCATGCTAATACTGCTGTGGTGAACAAGGTTTCCTACTGAAGACTATTCTTACTTTGGTTCCATAGCATTGTATAAGTAACCCGACTTTTCAATACGCTGCATGCTCACTGATATCATTTGAAGTCAAAAGGATCAACCTAATGGGATGTCAGAACAGACATCCTCTCCAATTTATTCCTTTACTATATTTCAATATTTGAGGATTTTACCAAACTACAGTCACTAAATTTTCAACCAGAAAAATCACTCTTCAGAAGGGAAAAGAACACTCCTTGTTAATCACAGCACAGCTGGCTCCTGTGCACTGAAGAACAGCCAAACAAAAGAATTAGTAGGACTGAAGATTTAGAGAAACATGTGAACTCATTCCTTAGGTTGACAGTTTGCATCTGACACCGATTCTTGTCTCTGCTTTCTTCTAATACATAATACTACCCTGGTGAAAGATATCACAATTTCTTAATTCACTCCAAACAGAAATACTCATGAAAACAGAAACTCCACGACATTTACCAAATTGCTACTGAATACCTGTAACAGAATAGAACATTTGGATATATCAAACACTAAGCTGTTCATATAATACAAGGGAAAACATAAATTACCCAGAAAATTACCATGTACTTTAATAACTGAAAATACAACCAAAAGATCTGATTTTCAGAAGCGTGCTATACCCAGTAATTCCTATTGACTTCAAATGAGATCAGTGAGCATGTAGCACTTAGAAAAGTCAGGTCAGGCATTAAGATGCTTAAAAATAGGCTTCAGCAATTAAAGGTAACTGTTTGAAAATTATGGCTGTGTTCAGATAGCTGTAGTCTAACTTTACCAGGAACACTACGTTTATTTCTGTCTATCGTCTTTCCAGAAAAAATTTTGCTACTGTCAGAGGGGAAGGGAAGGGCAGGGGGGGAGAAATCTTTTCTAAAAGAGCAATTAAAGTGAGAAAAGCACACAAAACTTGGCTTGGAAACAGTGTGGTTAAAAGAATACAGAAGAGGGGCATGACCACAGTGTGCAAATATCTGAAGGATGTGAAAGGCAGAGGAGTGAAAATATGTGGTATCATACATGAGGGATTAATTAGGAGTAATTGGAGGAACCTAAGGAAGGAAAGAATGTTGTCTGTGTCAAGAGAAACTTACTGACACAGTCACCCCCTAACATTTTTGCAATTTTGCCAGGGTAATTAGAAGCTGTTTTGACAATATTGTCGCAGGAAATACTTTGGGAACTGGGGGTTAAAGGCTACTTTAAGAATCTGAAGAGCAACCATTAAGTCAAAATTAAGAACTCTCTCTGGATATGAGATGGAGACATTGTTCAGGTGTTTCCCAAAGTAGACTAACACCTGAATCACCCTGGAGGGAAAAAGATTAGGCAAGAGAGCAAGTCTGTTCCATCTCACACCTCTGACTCCAAGCACAGTATCTCCAGAGCTCTCAAAGAGAAGCCTTGACAACAGAATGTGGAAGTGACTGTCAAACCCCACAGATTTATTCTACAGCGTGCTTGAGGAAGGGAGTAACTATTAAAGCTCCCAGAGTATCTACTTGTATGATGTTTCTTTATTTTACATTCCTTCTTCCTGTCCTGTAACATTATCACACGCCTTCTCTCCCCATTCCCAAAAGGCACTCACTCAGTGTACTAGTGTAGCAGCAAAAAGGCCTCAGATAAATATATCCCAATATGTCCACTGACACCTATCAACCATCTCATGCAAGGCTGGCGTATTTCTAGGGAGCACATTAATATATTTTATATGCCTACCAGACCAAAAAGTCTCAACATCTATACAATTGCTTCAAAGTTTGTTGGTGCAGCATGGAAACAAGTGTTCAGGGAGTGTTGCGGAAGAAAGCTTAAGCTAATGGAGATTTTAAAGCTATTTATTTTTTTTTTCTAAATAAGGGACAATGATTTGAAAAGTCTGGTGAAAGAAAAATAAAAAGAAAAGAGGGGCTGCTCTCTTTTTCCAGAAAGAGAATTTTGCATTTGCTATACTCACTTTCTCCACATAGATATGAACAAGTGGACAGACACGCATCCTGTCCTTTCTCCTCCTGCTGCATTGAACATCGGTGCTTTCCAGTAGAGCGGGCAGCCACAGATCTGCAACGAGGAACACAAAAGCAGTCACCAGAAGAGCCTGCTTCTTTACACACCAAATTCACCATCAAGAGTTTTAAATAAGGGAAATGAAGTAGTGACAGCACAGAGATTAGTGAAAAAAGCTATTTACTGTACATCAAGGTTCAGAATCCACCAGTAACTTTCTGCTTTGAATATGACATTTTAAATAGCTAAGAAATATGTCCTGTCAGGCTCGGAAGAGGATCAGAGACTATCACACTCTTCAGCTTGGTCTTTGACTGAGCTGCTTAGCAAGATTCCCCATAAAGTGAAGTGGAAAGAAACAGGCACCTCCTTCCAGAGGCCACTCAAACCAACTACCTCGTGACCCACCTTAGAAAGGGATGACCCATTCTCTACATGGGCTGACTTCTTCCCACTGACAGGAAGGGAACTTCAATTCTAATTACAGAAAACTAATGATTAAATGCCTGAAGGTTAAATGATTCTCACCCTGTAGCTTTCAGTGCCTTCCACCCAGAACAGTCCATTTTCCCAGCATCACTAGATAACAGCAGGATAGCAAAAAAATGAAAGCATGAATGGAGAGGCTGATTCCAGCAAAAGGACTTCCTGAACAACTCTTTAACTAGCCTCTGCAGAGGCTACTAGCTTTCAGAATAGCAATCAAATGAAAGCTCAAGCATTTTATACTTTCTAATGCCTCAGAATAGCAGGCTTGAAAACGGCTTCAAACATTTCAGCTGCTGACACTTTCAAGAAACCTCCTCTTTACCAGAAAGATCTTTCCAGCCACCTTCATAACTCCAGCCAAGGTATCCAAATATTGGCAAAACACAGGACTGGGAGGAACGCAGCTGATTCGGGCCAGGCACAAGTAAGAAGGATATCACACCAAATGGAAGGAGGAATATTTTGAAGAAGTTTTTGAAGCATTGCTTTTGCTTTCCCCTCTTCTATTGAGCAAGGCTACCCTGCAAGCCCAGTCTCAACTTTTTGTCTGCATGTTTTTTTGGGAACCCCAGTCGGCACAAGAACCGCTTTCAGACTCAGCAGGTGACTGTACTTTTACAGGTATTTAACTACTCTGAGGAAAGAGTGACATTTACTCACTGCTGGGTTTTTTTGTGTCGCTTATTTCAGAGCCCCAAAACTGGTACCATTATCCATAATCGCATGGAGCAGAAGGAAGCCTTACAACAGCTAAATGGCGTGGAGCACATGTAGAGACAGATGCAGAGACCAGACAGAAAGTCAGAGGTCTTATCTACACCACCTTCCTGCTTTCCCCAGTTTGAACACAACAGGCCACACACAGATGCCTGTCTCGTCATAAAATCAGTTTCAAACCGTTTTATGGCCAAGCAAAGAAGTTGTTCTGTTTATATTTTCAGAGATGGTTTACAAACAATGCCACTCAATTTCTCTAAAAACAAACAAACAAATGAATAACCTAGTCTCTCAGAAAAAAAAAAAAAATCTTCCTTCTTGGAAAACAAGTGCTCCTCTTGGACAGAACATCGTTGCTCAATCTACAGTGCCAAAGACACGTTCAGGGCAAACTGAACATATGAGATGCGTCTGACAACTGCTAGTTTTAGATCAGCGTTACTAAAAACCATGGTTGAAGGAGAGGAAAATAGAACCACCCATCTGCAGCGTGCTCCCACACAAGTGCTGTGTTTTGTTCCCTGAAGCCAGGAACTCATTAGCAGACTGTAACAACTCCAAGTCTGCTGACACCTGCATTATGGATATTGAATGTACGCATCTCGGTGGCTGAGGGCTGACTAAGCGTTTCCCTCCTCTACGTCCAAGGAGGCGTAGGCTGGAAACTGCTTTCTCAAGCAACGCTGAAAGAGTGTACATAGAGCACGTCCAGCTCAGGGGGACAGCTAACCACAAGGAGGGTACCTAGCACAAACTCAGTCTGGGGCATCAGGTAGTGCCACCTCCTCAGCATAATTATGGAGGAATAGAAAAAAGAAAAAAAAAAAACAAACAAAAATACAATTTATATTTGGTAAAAAATCTGAAAGAACCATTGCAAATCAAAGCAAGAAAGAGCATAATATCAGACAGGACAAGCAGCAAACTGAACTCATCTTTGTTTACTATTTTCTTAATCTAAACAAAAACATTCAAAGCAAAAGGATATTAGGTTTTGGTTTGTTTGTTGTTTTTTTTTTTTTTTTTTTTTTAACTAAAACTGAGAACAGCTGTGAGGTACTTTATTAGTTTTAGTTTCAGTCTTTGTCTCCAAAACCCGCAAAACCTAGAGAATAGTTACCTTAGCAATTTTTCCCATTTCATAGATGTTTGCTTTCTCATCTTCAAACTCTGTAAAGGCTTCCTCAATCCTGGCAATGATCTCTTCGTGATTAGTGCAGACATTTGGAAGTCCTTTAGGGAAGTAGAAACGTGGAATGTTTATCGACAAAGGGGTACTGCTGGTGGCTTTATTCACAGGCAGAGGAGTGCAAGGGTTAACCGCGGAGCTCAAAGGGACTGGGGATGAAGTTCCAGGTTTCTTCTCTTGTTTACTTTGAACCTGAAAATATAATGAATAACAAATACTTTTTAACAGCACGGCATTCCAAGCAGGAGAAAATAGTGTGTGCTTCCAGTGATTAGGGAAAAAATTAAAACCCACCAATTAAATTACGGCACAGAAATAAAGATGCATGTCTTAAGCAGCCAATTAAATTTTTTCTGCAATATCAAACATTCCAAATTTAGGATCTGTCACATCTGCTTTTATGTAGTTTCTGTGCATTTTATGTATGTAGCTGTGGATTACAATATACTGTTGGACCACAAAGGAACACACTCTGCAATTCAGTAACACCATAGAACAAGGACAATTCTATTTCTTCTCATATTGGTCACTGTGTTGTCATTCTGCCCTCAAAACAGCAAAGCATCAAAATCTGGTCTTTGGTATCTCCCCTTCGAACCAGAACACCCACTCACACAAAGGTCTTGCCTCAAGTATGAGCAAACTTACACTCAGAACATCAACATTTTCCATCCCTTGAGAACATCATTTGTTTTGCCAAAGTATCGCTTCACAGATAAATTAAGGAAAGATTTCCAAGACTCCCTTCTAAATTTCAAGAAGCCTCTTATTCTATGCCCAACCTGAGCAGTCCAAGACACTTTTTATTGAATTTTTGATTTTTTAATGTCAATTTTGACATTAGGAATTAGGAGCAGCCAGCAGTTTGTCATCAGGCACCCACATGATACAGCACACAGACTTAGTGCAAATTGCAAAATATCTGTTTACAACTCCAGGTGAAAGAGTCCTTTTGCAGGTGAAGCACCCAAAGGTTTCACTGAATCAACACCTACATCATTTACTGGAAAACAAGGAGAAAACTGGAAATTGAAACCAGGCCTTCCGCATGCCTGGTTGAAGGTGGTCTTTTCTCCCGTTACCTACCGTCTCTTTTTTCATTAGCTCCACACCATAGCATCATAGGATGGTTTGGGTGGGAAGGGACCTTAAAGATCATCGAGTTCCAACCCCCCTGCCCTGGGCAGGGACAC
>JAOXJM010000052.1:28157538-28179843 GCA_026413425.1 Tringa solitaria | reverse complement strand
CTGAACAACCCCAGCTCTCTCAGCCTGTCTTCATAGGAGAGGTGCTCCAGCCCTCAGATCATTTTCGTGGTCCTCCAACAGGTCCATGTCTTTCCTGTGTTGAGGAACATGTACAGCAACGCTTAACATGACTATAGACACAGAAACAGTCTATGCAAAAGGATGCTCCTACCATCATAAATTTGCTCTTGTGCAGTTAAATAGAAGAGACATCCCTCCAGCTGACATTCACAAAAGGAATTTTTTTTAATGTATTCATAAATCTGTATCAACCCCCTCAAGATTATTTTCTCTCCTGTTGCTTCTCAATCATCAGGCCATGGTCCCACAACCTGGGCTGTGGAATCCAGTTCTTCATGAAAGATTTGAAGGAGAATGTAGCACAGGTTGGGTTCCTTTAGGTCATCGTAGCTATATCTAAACTGTGCGACCGGAGAGCTGAAAAAGCTCTTTAAGTCCAGGTGTATATTCACAGCTACAAGTCCAAAGAATCACAAGGTTATGAGAATGTCAGCCCACTCTGCCATGCCTGCAAATTAATATGAAGCCTAACTGAGTGGTAGGATGATGATGGGGATAAGAAAAGGAGCCCCCAAAAAGAAAAAGGCGGGCAGGAATGTTTTAACTGGAATTGCCACTAAGTGAAGGCTACACAGATCCACATGCAACAGTTTCAAAATAAATTTTCTTTTTCTTACTCTGACAATTTTTTCTAAACATAAAGGCAATGCCTAAAGAGCCTACAAGGCTCCACTGTACTGGAAGTCCTGCACCTCTGGTATAGCAGCATGGCAGACAGTGATTTATTGTAAATCATCTGTGGCAAGTGTACGTACTTCATCTTCAGCTGAACTCTCGCCCTGCTTACAGACTGCCCTTCCTCTTACAGACTGCAGAGAAGTGTAGGCCAAAGAACTTCTCATATCTACAGCAGCATCCACACCAGCTACAGTGGCCTTTAAAAGATGTATACCTAAGAGACACATTCATCTAGTAGCTACTGCCGCTACTTGAAAAAAAAAAATCAACTAAAACAGCCACACACTTTTCATTTGCAAATTAACCACTCACAAAAGATCCCAGAATTTTGGGTTTATTTGTGCTGATAACCTGGAAAAATACAGTTACCTAGAGGCAAAGCTTGCTCTGTCTGAATTCCAATTTTTTGCAGTATAGCAGGTTCCTAGCACAGTACTCCCTATCCCCAAAACAAACAAGGTGGGCATAAATAAAAACATAAATATACAGTGCTATGAGAAATCGGCAGTAAGAGAATCTTGTACCAACTGTTTCAAAGTCAACAGGACAAAACCCACAGCAGAAAAATCTGGTATCAACAGCCTCCAGATCAACTGAACAAACTGCAGTTGCATTTAGAAATTCCTCTTTGCTGTAAGTGACCCAGTTTCAAGCGTGAAGGTGAGAGATGTCAAATCTAAAGAGGTATCAGATTGCCTTGTTAGCCACCAGAACACAGAGGGAATCTCACCTGTGCCTAAAGCTGGAGGCTTATCCTCAAAGATTTGGATGATTTAATCATCACAGGACTTAGCTGTACCCCAAAAGCCTGGCTGCAACAATTCAATGCACTCTGGAGAGCTGAGAAGGGCACCAGCTTCCACTGTTTTCAAAACAGATTAAACTTTTACAGCAACAACATGACTTTTTCTTGGGTTTAAGAGTCAATGAGGCTGAAAAACATGGAACACTAGGCTTTGTTTCACCTACCTGTAGGTGTCTACTTCAAGATACAATCTCTGCTTGTGTGAAATTGAGTTATCTGCCCTGATTTCAAAAGGCGCCCGTGTGCCACAAACGTGTCCCTAAGTGTGTGGTATCAGTTCTTTTCATTCTTTAATTTCATCTGATTTCTATTTTTTTTTTCCTGTGTCATCATTGATTCTGAAATACTTTAAGATATACTTACTATTTTCATTTATTCCAATAATTATTACCAAACTATTTGGGTTTAGAAATACTGAATAATTGATTGAAAAGAGTGCAGATTGCACGTACAGCTTAATTGACAGATATTATCAATATCTGATCAAAACAATTTGTAATATATGTAAACAAAAGCTGATTTTCCAGAAAAGTTTTCCATTATATTTTGGGTGCATTGTTTATTTCATGATAAAGGTAGAGTCATTATGATGTTATAGAAGATACTTTTCAGTTAATCACCCCACACGAGACCCTTCATAAGCATGTCATTAAATTTGTAAAATGAATGAGCACATAGAATTATAAAGTGCATTTTGAAGGGGCAGAATTACCAAGTTACCAGGTCAAACTTAACTTTATATATGATTATGAAACAGTCTTAATTCCACACAGAGCCATCTTTGGGCCACCTCTTTAACCACGCAACACAGACATTCTGATATGCAAAAGCAAAGTGTGTGGCCTCAGGACAATGTTTTAGATGACAGTAAGTGAGGAACACGTCTGAGGGTCCCAGCAGTACGCCCCCCCATCGGTCACTCAGGCGAGGCAAGATGAGCTAGATGCTACCTAGAGCCAGCCTAGAGGAAATACATGGCAGCAGGAAACAGCCTCTGGATACTTGACTCCAGGCTCTACAATCCGAGGAATAACATGGTTAGACAAAGTTGTCTGAGACCATTTCTCAACTCTGTAAACTGTAAATTCTCCACTCCCAGATCCACAGTCCCTGTCCAGAGATAGTTGTACCACCTGTTTGACCTCAGAGTGAGCAATTCCATTTGCTAATCTTGTATAGCAGCATCATAATCAGTATAAAGAAAGACTCAAACCCAAGTAGAGGCACGGAGGAGAGAGAAACGGGAAGCAGGACTGCTCCTTCTGGCTCACTACACCACGAGTAATCCTTTTGAGAAGAGATATCCATCAGGGGAAGGACAAAAAGGAGGCCTCCTCTTGTATCAAACCCCACTCCTGATCTCTGCTCCCAAAATTATTCACAAGCTTTATCCAACAGCTCTTACCATAAAATGCATGAACAGGGCTTGAAGCAGAGCCCTGCACTACTCAGACTCGATTCTGAAAACAGAATGAGGAGTTTCCTAAAGGCTTTTCCAGGGTACTTTCACTGAAGTACCAAGTATTCTGCAAGCGTTAACTGAATTTAAATACTCTGTCATCCTGTGCAGATGGTGGACCAAGGTCATAGAGTTCAAAACCATCCCCACTGGCTTTTCCAAGGACTTTGCAAGACGATGAGGTTTTACTCAAAAGGTAGCACCCTTTACCTTCCAAAGGAACCCCTGACACTCGGCACTTCCTCAGATTGGGTCAGAGAATCCCAACAGCCCCATCTCCACTGCTCACTGGTTCTTGTTCCCTCCATTTCCCTCACACCTGTCAGCCCACCCAGGCTTCACTCCTCATCGCCCTCCTATCTAGAGACAAAAATATAGATAAATATTCAGGGTTTTTGCTAGGCTCTAGTAGACAACTGCATTGTTTTCACGGAACTATTTCTTTCAAAAACAACATAGTAAAAAATCAGCTTAAGGCAGGCACACAAAACAGGAAATTTTAAACCAAATAGTTGGAGGTTTAGAGATAAGCAATGGAACACTGGATCTCAGAATGGGAAATGTCAGACAGTCTAAAAGTATGCAATACTTCCTGGCCTGCCTGAAAGCAGCATGATGTGCTCATTATGTGCTCTGTGAAACTGATGGACTTCTTGAGTATTTGTGTCCTAATTTCTAAATATTTTGGTTTTGAAAACGAAGAGGCAAGTAATTCTATTGTTCTCTGTGGAGAATCATAATTGGCTTTATGATAAAAGGAAAAGTCTATGGTTATATAAATTAGCACAGACTTCACCACAGATAGGCCAACTGAGCCAGCAAACAGCTCAGTCTGAAGTGGCTCTCCCTTTCCTTTTTCATTGCTTAGGATTTGAGGGATATTAAAACTGTCACAACTTCCATAAATGAAAGCTGCACTGTGTTTTCATTGTTATTAGATCTCTGGGGGGCTTGTGTGTGTGCACAGCTATTTGATAACAGTTTTATGAGATCTAAGAAAATATAATGAATACTTCACATATTATTCATTCAGGCACACGTGCAATATTGAATCAGAATCCACATGGAGCTCCAGCCAGATCCAGAGTTATCTAGGAACATGCACGTATTCCCTAGATGCTATACCTAGAGAGGACCTTGTGCCCACGGCCAAGTGTGTTGCCACAGCTATACTATAAATAACAGTAAACTGCTCTGCTAAGGGCTAACTCCCTCTGAAGGCTACCAGCCACATCCACACTGCGCAGCGCTCAGCCCAGGCCCCCTCCAGCTCCTCTGGCTCCCCAAGACATTTATTTTCTCTCATAATCTTTGGTTCTAGGCATCTACAGAAAGGCAGGATTGTGCTGCTGCAGGGAAGAGAAGAGCCCCTGTAGTATGGATGCATGTTATATGTCCACAGAAGGCAGGCTGGGAGCACACTAACACACAGGCTAACTAAGTAATTCATTAACTAACACAGGTGGGTGATACAGAGAACCAGAAGCTGGTAAGAGCCCAGACTGATAAGCTATTTTACAGTTTAAATGCATCCAATTTTCAGCTATTACAGAAAAACTGTCACAAAGTCAGTGTAAGACTTTATCAAACACATTTTCATTTGAAGTTCACGTTATAAAATTTTATAAGTTAATATACAAGACAAGAACAGCTATTATAAGAGATCACTTTAGAGCTGCTTAATTCTACACTCTTTGAGGAAAAAGACTCTTTCCCTTGCTGGAGATATCAGACAAGGTCATGCTTACCATTTTCTGTAAGCAAAGAAACATCAGAAACACTTGTGGAGCCTAGTCTAAAAAGATCTCAGCGCTGTCATTTACTTAGGGTCAGACACATCCCACCCACCTCCTTTCAGAATTGCACCAAATACCTGTATTTTCAGGCAAGTGGACTGTTTTGAAGACATGCACATCATGCTCCAACTAGAAGGAGCTGTGAAAGTTCACTTATAACCTAGGCAGTTTTAAAATGCCTATGTAGAAGGTAGATTTTGGAAATTGAAGCCCTTCTGTGCACTTGGAAATTTAGAACCAAGTTCTCTTGAAAATTTGCCACTCGTTATCAAATGAAAATCACTGAGAGCTGGACAGGCAGCCTTGGCTTCCCCTAAAAGCAGGCTCCCATCAAGACCCTTTTTCCTGGGAAAACCTACTTTTCAGTTGAGAGATACAAGCAATGCAGACTCCACAATGACTCTATGCATTGGGAATATGGAAAAGAAAATTAAACGTTCCTAAACCTTTGTGCCATGGAGGATCTCTCTCTCTTTAGGAACTAGTGATGAGGACGACAACTGTTGGAGTCTGCTTGGAGATGGGAAAGGGAGAGGTAGAACATTCAGTTCTCAGTGAAGTGGTGAGATGTAGTCCAATACCTGCTCCCAGGAATACAGCAGTTAGCTAAAAACTGTTTCTACCCTCTATTACATAGCACCCAAAAAACACAAGCAAATGGCCTACAGGAGCACCAGCAGGCAAGAACAAGCTGAAAGGTGAAACTGCACATCAGGGCATATTTTGTTTGCCTAGGGGTTTTAGTTTCCTTTTTCTGTTTGCATTTAAATAAATGCTACATTTCTGCCAGGTTGAGCATGTTATTCCACGCTGCAGCATCCAAAGCACAATGAATTACTTAAAAGATGTAATTCCTCCTCTCCCCCAATTTTCCCAGGTCTGTTTTACTCACTATCCCATCAAAGGTTTGGTTCTCTTACCTTAATCACTTCTGGGGCCTGCTGAATGGATGCTGGAACAGAGTCTCTGGAGGCAGCCCCAGCATAGCTTTTTTGCCCTGCAAGGAGGGACTGTGAAGGAGTTGTTAAAGTTTCCTGAAGGATCTGCATCACTTCCCTCTCTTTGGACAAGCTTCCCTTGCCTGTCTGGAATTCCACCAGTTCCTGGGCAAAGTCCTCAATGCTTCCCAGGATACGCAGTAAGAGGGCTTTGTCATCCTCTTCCATTTTATGACCATTTGTTTCCATGATTTTTGACAAAGAGGAAGTGGGGTCAACTGGTTTACTTTTGGGTTCAAGAGCGAGAGGTAGTACCTGCCTACCCTGCCAGCCAAACACCTGCGAACGGGCAGGTTCACTCTCTTTTACAGAGGTTTCTCTCAAAGTACTCTCCATTTTCTGAGAGAAGCACTCCAAGTCCAGCAGCAGTTTGTCTATCTCATCTTTGTCTATCTTACTGCACATCTGCTCTCCTTTGGAGGCATCAGCTTGGGAACCACGCAGCACAGTATCTGAAACTGGTTTTAAAGGAGTAGTTTTCTCAGAGGCGTGGGAGAGCTCAGCATCTCCCAATCGACCACGTTCTGCTTTAGCATCGGCAGATAGATCTGAACGACCAGCTAGCTGGTAGCTGTGCTCTGAACTCTCCCAGCCCCCTTTCAGCTCTGCCTTCTTTATTTTCCCTAATGTTCTTTCCCCATCGGACTCCTCCTCAATGTACAGAGCCTCAGCGGAAGCCGTGCAGTCAGAAGGGCTTGTGGCCGGTAACTGAGGTAGAGCACAAGCATCTTTCACAGCTCTCACACTGCTCTCCTGTGGAACACTGTGAAGAGAGTTTGAGGTAAAGCTCACAGTACTTGTTTGGATGGACTGAGAGGTGCTTGTCACCTCACACTGATCACCTGGTAGTCCGGGAGGAACTGCGCTTGAAAACGGCAGCTGAATAATATCTTCGTATCTAGGCGGTTGCTCATCTCCAAATACTGGGGGAAAGGGAGCTTGCTGCAAGCCATGAAAACAGTTCACTAGTTCTGCCAAGTCACCAGCTTCCTTGTGTCCTGGTGGTTTGATATCAAAGGGGAGCTTTTTCAGGTATGAAGAAAATCTTGTCATCAGATTCATATATATCATCTCTGAATTAGCCAGGGGATCATTGCTGTTCCCTCCGCTAACGCCATCTGCAGACTTCTTTTTGATGCAATGTTTTATTATGTCTGTGCACTTTTTCAGATCCTCTGAGCACTTGAGCAAGATGTCTAAGCACACCTTAATATCTCCACCAGAAGAACCATCTAGCTTGTGTTTTTCCAGAATCTGGGTAATGAAGTTTTCTTCAGAGAAGGAATGAAGGGAGAAGGGAACCATGGGATTCATGCTGACTTCGGGAGCATCATTGCTCTCCTGCCATTTCTCCACAGGTGAGGGACTCTGCAAAAAGCCACACGGAGGGCAGTTCTCATCATTGTTGAAGTGCCCATAAATCAAGTCAAAATCAAATGATCGTCTGCTGAATGATTCTGACCGAACTTTCCTTCCCTTTCTGTAGGCCACATGACTGGAAGAGTTCTTGAGCTTTTCAAAGGAGAATTCCTTTATTTTACCACTGGCGAGGTTTATTGCCTCACCAGTGATGTCTTTTAAACTGCTAGAGGCTTGCACTGAAGAGCCCTTTTTATTTCTTGGATTATTTGGGAGGATTTGTTGATAGTCCTCATTTCCAGGCAAGGCAAGTCCATTTTCAGGGACCAGAATTTTATGGTCTGGGTTGGCATCTTGGACACTGAGCTCTGCACAGACACTGTGGTGGGCAACTATGCACGTAACTCCTTGCTTAAACACTTGGCAAGTCCCTGTGCAGTAATGCACCGTGTGCTGAAAGTGCTGGTCTATCACCACACTGCTGTAGCAGTTCACAGAAGTCACCATAAGCCTGTAGGTTGCTGCCATAGCACGGATCACGCTTGGAAGGGAGGCTTCAAAATTCACCATGAGCTAAACAGGAAAAACTTCACCCACCCGACACTTTTCATAGCCACATCGGATTTCATAAAAACATTCAAATGTCAGTTGAAAGCATTCCAACTACACACGAGGAACTACTGCCTTGGAAAGCCCTAGTGAAGTCTGGAGTGGCATCAGCAATACAGTTACAACAATTAGTGTGACTTGCATATGGTTTGACTTAAGGCAACTTGATCCTTGCACTCCATACAGAAAGCTTTGCCGATCACAGGCGCAGCAGGAGCCACTCCATTTCTAACGGTCCAGGAAGGTTCTCCAGCAGGTGGAGCATAAAATTCAGCCAGCTCTCAGGCAGAAGTGACAAGGCAAAGATTTTTGTTTGAGCCGCCTTCTCTCTTTTGGGGTGGGTCAGTAAAAGATAGACAATCAAGTAGCATGTACAGACAAAAAATCCACAGTACGCTTGCAAGATTCCCCTCTCACACTGGTAAGGTAGGTCCCTGCAATTAAAAAAAAAAAAGAAAGAGTCATTATAATTTCCATGTAATACGCAGACTTGTCTACTACCAAACATATGGCTCCAGACCATAACAACCAACACGCAGGCTTGTACAGAATAAGAGTAGGCTGATATTTTTCCTTCACTCAGATCTACCATATAAGAACACTGCTGAGGAGCTAGCCTATATTTATACACAGGCTGTCTGTGTGTTGCCATTTTAACAGCTCTATTTTAACCACTCATTAATTTTTTCAGACTTGCTTTTTTTCCTTCACAGAATGAACAAAACATTACCTTTAATTTTAACTGAGCAAAACATTTTGATCATCTTGTGAATTTCTGACTTTCGTTTTCCAAGGCCTTAAAGATAAGCAAAGAGCAGTAGAGAAAAGCACTTTCAGGATTTCCAAACTCTCTGGATTATAAAAAACTGCAGACAGCCAGGAGCAAAGTAGATGAATGCCTCTAAGAATGCACCGCCTTTAGTACAGGCCACATTGGCTTCCATTAGCCTTTCACCAAGGTCTCTGGGACCACAGCAAAATATTTTAAGGAAGAATAACTGGTTTTCATTCTCTTACAACCCATAAATAGCAGCAGATTTCATTAAATAAGTCCGCTGGTGTAGGCATCAAGAGTAGAAAGTAACATTTGCAGAAAGGTCAAGACTATGAAAACCAGGAATTGAGTGTTTTATTTTAGAGCCATTTCCAGCTGCATTTCCTATCATCGTGGTCAGAATTGCACCAGAAAAAACCAAAGCCTGTTTAACTTTGTTATGAAAACATAGGAAATCCCAGCTTTAAGGGTCTTAAGTTTTAGACATTGGTTCATCTTTCTTGAATACTTCAATAATCAAATTAAAACACCCCACTGAAGTTCTGAGCACCCTCTATCCCTATACAAACAGAAATCCATTTCATAAAACATGATTAAATCCCAGCTAAGTCACACTGCAGCATGGGTTTATTTTGTTGCTTTCAAAGGTAAATATCTAGCACTATGTGAAAGGCCAGACCTGCATGTGATGAAAGGACTGCCCTCCATGCATGTTACATCCCACCTATCTTTAGCTCAGAAGCCGGTACAAATTTATCACACAAGAGGGGAGTACCTTAGAGATGGGTGCTGTTGTAGTTAAGGACCAGGGATGGCACAAGCCTGCTGAACATTCATATTTTACCTATTTTAAAGCCTAAATTTGAAACTGAGAAGCACTGATTTAATATTATTTGAGGGACTTTGTCACGCGCCATGTCTGCTCACTGCAATTAGGTAGAGCTGCACACCTTAAAGAAACCTTCCCGATTTGTTCTTCGGATCATAAAGCACCGAAACGATTGCGTTCAAGATGAAAAACTAACCACTCCAACTACCATGCTGGGATCTGTAACAGGCTGCCACCTGCCTATCAACCACCGCAGGCCAAGCTGCCTGCTGTACCAGGGCCAGCTTCACAGCACACTCCTGTGCCTGTCCTGCTCTGCCCCCCTCTACGCCCACTGGCGCTGCCCCAAAGCCCCACAGGCAGGGGAGGGCCTTGCAGGGGGATGATCAGAGGTATGAGGTGTGCCCCAGCCACAGCAGTGAGTCAGGGTGCCAGGGGATAAAGGGCGTAAACAGAACCGTTTTTAAACCCCGGGGGTGCTTACACCATCAGGCATAAACCTCCGTAATAAGACTCCACACCCTCCAGTCACTGACTCTCAGGCTTCACTATCAGGTGTGCTAAATGCTCTGCTGAATCTGAGCCACAGCTTAAAAAAAAAAATAAAAAAAATACTATTGGCTCCCCAATGTCTTAGTCATTTAAGACTTCGTGGGCTTTGTTCAGACAGGAAAACTCGTGCTTCTTCGCCTCCAAAAAGGCAAACGATCCACAGGCTCCCTGAGAGTCCCTTCTGTCTAACACATCCAGGGTAAGAGGTCTACTGCTTTTCTTTTTCTGAGCCTCCACCAGCTACAAACAAGCTTTCTGGCATTTCCTGAAATAAAAGTTATACAATATTTAGAGAAAGGAGAGGTCTTCAGGACAGCAAATGAAGAATTAACATTGCTTCTGAAAAAGCATGAGACTTTCCCAGAGATGCTTCTCCCTCTGTATCATACACAGCAAGGAGAGACTGGTCTTTGGGTGGTGTTTTGTGTGTGGTTTTTATTTGTTTTTGTTGGGTTTGGTGGTTTTTTGTTTTGTTTAATTGGTTGGACTAGATGATCTTAAAAGGTCCCTTCAACCTAGGTGATTCTGTGATTCTTTTTACCACCAAAGAACAGTCTGGGTTTATGCCTAATTTGGGAAATAATTACATCTTGATTAAGTTATTCCTTAATTAGAGAAATAATGCATTAGACTAACTGTCTCCTTCTCCTATATCACTCCAAGAACAATTTCCTCCCTACAAGCATACCCCTTCCATTAGGACTAAGTCAGTTTCTCCAATCCTTTAAGCCACCTTCAAACAAGGAAGTGTTTTGTGTCTGTAAGATTATTCCACAAGGAGTTCTTTGATGAAAAGTTGTCCTGGATTCCTAACCCAAACTAACTCTTTGTAATTCAACTTTGTATTTTCACCTATGCTCATTAACAATGTTCCTCCCACCATCTCCACTTCATGTTTCCCAAATAATTTTAGGTGCTTATGCCCTGATCCTTTGCTCAGCCACGTTGCAAACAGCCCGTCCTTTTCGCTTTAGTCTAAGGCGGGTCTTCCAGCCATGTTTGCTGCATTCTCTATCTCTTCCCAACTTGTCTGTATTTCTCTGGGACTATCACACCCCAACATACCCCAGACACAAACTTGTCAAGGCTAACACAAGATTCCTCCCTCCTACCTCTGTCGTCGGCACCTTCTACTCCCGTGCCAAGGAAGGAACCGATCAAAGACCGACTATCAAAAACCTGGTGTCTTTTCAACCAGATTAACTAATGTCTTGTCAGTGATTATTTATTACTTGCCTTATTATCACTGTCTGCAAAAACAAGTTAAGGTTAAAGTTGTTTTTGACTCCAGTTACACAAAACAAAACGAAAAATTTTATGGGCAGCATAAACGCACGTCGATGCAAAGTAGAAACTATTTCTCCTTTCTCCACTGGCTTGACCACGGCAGCACACACTCAGCTTGCAGCTTTCTTTTACAGTGATCCATCAAACATGATGCAGCACATAAACCCAGCCAAGACAAAACCTAGGAAAAGAGTATTCCTGTTATCAGATCCGGGAACCCGGCCTCAAGCTTAGCTTGAATGGGCTTTTGTTGTGATTTTTGGTTTGTGACTAAAAACCTACTATTTATGAATGGCAACAATGGAAAGACTGAATGCGTTAAGAAACATTCATACTTTGTTGTTTTCAGCCTTCCATTTCATTCCAGTTGTGGCTCTAAAACGGCCCCCAGTTCAGATACACTGTAGAAAGATTCAGTAATTAGGACTGCTGCCACGAAACCAACCCCAACCCTGAGGATACAGGATTGGCTTCACAATATAAACTATGAATGAATAGGGCTTCTTGTGTGATGCCAGAATAATGCTCTATGTCTTTCCTATCTGCAAGATGACATGAATCACTTTCCAAAGGAAAAAAATTGTTGCTGATACTAATGATATAAAAGGTTATTCTATAAGACACACAAGAAATTCTATTCATGCAAATATCAGGCTGGAGTTAAATAAGTGAACAATGACAATCTGTTAGGATGCGGACTGTCAGCCACTACTTAACTGCAAACTGAAGTCTAGAAAGCTACAGGACAGGCTTCTCCTGCCTCTGAAAGTCTCAAATTTGGCAAAAATCTTCTTTAACTCTTCTCTCCAGTACTAGCATCAACATTTTCAGTGCTCAGAAGTTAGAAGCCACTATAACATATGATATGGAGTAAACTAACCCCTTCTGCACCAACACACAGGCACTATGCAGTTGAGCTTGTTTCCAGTGGAAGAGGTGGTAGCATAAGCTCTCCAGTTTGACATTCTTGCGGAAGACAAACAGACAAATGGAACAACAGCTTTGCCATCTGGACAGTCATCTATATAGTTTCAGGGGTATCATCCTAGATATGTGATCAGGTGTCAGATCTTACCCTCTTCGAGGAGTTTGTGGTGCCAAAAAGCAGTATATAACTGCGTCTTCTTGTTCAGAAATGCTTGATTTTTGTTTAGTTTACCAAACAAAGCAGATTTAGGAGCAAACTGTATTGATGATAGAAGACAAAAGCAGGCAAATAACAAAGCAATGTTTTCTTGCGAAGCACAGCTGACTTACCTTATAACCCACCTCAGAGGATCTGACAGTCAAACCGAGCAATCTGATTTGAACCAGAGTATGTTTCTTCATATGCTTATGGGCTTCAGTAATTACATAAATTATAGAAAAGGGGTCATTATTTCCAATTTGAGCATGCTCAACATCAGGTTCCAGCAAATAGGTATCAGGCTTTCTTAAGCTAACTTGAAAAAAACTTTCAGGAAGATTTATTTCTTCAACTACAAGTACCGACACACTATAGTCAAACTACCTCTTGGTCTTTTCCAGGATTGCCAGAAAGAGTCTGGAAGAGAGATGCAAAGTCATTGCTATAGTCCTTTGCTGAATTCTGTCTGTAATTCACTATTGTTCATACAAAAACATAAAAGAGGTAGGATTCATCTAATTTAAGCTACCTAGAAATGAAGTGTAGGCAATGCAGAGAAGGCAGCATCTCAAAAAGAAAATCACTCTATTGAGCTTAAAAAACAATCTCATATTGAGACGTCAAGTTACATTAAATGAAAGCCATCCTTCAGGATTAAACAAGAACACAGGAACAACTATCTCCAAGAGTGCCTATGCCAACACTCATGGAATAATATTAGAAAAAGATATATAGTATTTGCTAGGAGGACTCTCCTGGCCTCCACCTGTTTTCAGCTCACAAATGAGGTTTGTGAAGTTGGATGTGGTTTCTGTGACCTTAGTAACCTTCAAAGGATTTCCCTCCCGTGCGCTTGGGGCATCCCCCAGATTCAACAGAAACTTTTTGGATCCAGAGCATCTTTTGACAAGACACTCCAACCACCTACCAATCCTTTCAATCCTGTCACTCACCAGCTTCAATGTGTCAAAATCTTGTACTGAAACAGAGCACAAACACTAGACCTATATGAACATTAACCACAGCATTCCTGAATTTACAGAGTTCCATGTCATCCCTCTGCATTCTTTTTTCCAGGATTATTAGTCCCTCGGTTGTTCTTGTATAGAAGACATTTTGCACCCTTGATCATTTCCACTGCCCCTCCTCTGAGCTTTTCTGGTTCAGCTACACACTTCAAGATGTAGGAACCCAAACCACATAAAAATATCCAGAACAGATGAGAACCACATTCATAAAGTAATTTTTGAACTGCCTTTCAAAAATTAATGTTATCATCATATAGTTCTTTCCCTCCATTTTGCACTATTTTCAGATAGCACATTCTCAAGTGTCTGCTCTTGTAACCACCTGGATTAATTTATACCTTCTGTCCCTCTCGCTATTTATCTATCTTTCAAGACGAAACAATGATATCTTTGTCCTTTGTAAAATGCGCAGGGACCTACTGATAGAACACTCCATGCAAGAGGAAGGTATTTGCTCTCAGAGACCAAAATTTTCATATGGTCTTAGAAGAAAGCTGAGGAGATGGGCAAAAAGAATGATCCAAAGATCTTGAACAGCTTGGCTGGGAGGAATGACTGAACCAGAACCAGGCATATCAGGTTGGAAAAGAGATGACTTTGAAAGAATATGATAACCTTCCACAAAATCATGGATGGCGTGGAAAGCATAGATAGGATCTGACTGCTCACATTCTCCTCCAACACAAGAACTAGGTGCAACCTCCTTCCTGCTATAGGAAGCAGCTTAAAACAAGCACACATGGAGCAAACTAGTGAAACTTCTCATTAAATGATGCCATGGACCCAGAAAAGTTCTGGGGAATCAATAGAACATGTTTTAATACTTCCTCAGTCAAAAGTTACCACCTTTTGCTTGAACACCACTTTGTGCCCTTTAATTCTTGCCATGTTAAGGTGACAAAATAAACAGGGAACAATTGCTTCATATTCCCATGGTTGCAGACTGCTATCATAATCCCACCTCTTATCTGTCCTGCTTCCAATCACATATTTTCCAGGCTAAACTCCAATTTATTTGGTTACTCTTTTTACAAAAGCTGCTTCACTCATGCTCTTCTGGGTTTTCCCCTAATCTTATTACAACTCTTTGGAGCGGCAGAATGTCTGGCCCTAACTTTGAGGGCATTATGTCGTTCATTACACGAATATACCATGGATTTATACCATGGCATTCTGTTTTTCTCCCTCTCCTTTTCCTAGAGATCTCTGTCATTTTTATTTGCCTTTTGGTGTTTTGTGTTACCTACTGCTGAGAGTTTTACAGAGCTTTATCTGCACTACTTAAAAGATCTCTTTCCTGAATGGCACAGATTCTTAAGAGCTCATCACTGCATAGACAGAGTTAGTTGTTTCTCCCTGTGCACGCCATTTTATATCTACTAGTTGGCAAGTGGTACTTGATACAACCAAGTACTGAGAGAACCTTCTGCAAATCCAGCCACCTTTTGCTTCTGCTACCCTAATTTTGCGATTTTCAGCATATACTGACACTTCATTACTCAGCCTCTCTTCCAAATCATTTATGACTATGTTGAGCAACACAAATCTGAACGCAGAACCCCCTGGGATTCTACTAGTGATTACTCCTCACCAGAAAAGCTGACAGTTCTTCCTACGCTTTAACCAGGTATTAATTACTGAAAAAGCTACACTCCTACTCCATGGCAGTTCCATTTCCTTTAAGAAGCATTAAAAAATAACTTTGTTAAACTTTCTCTCAAAATCCAGAAACAGCAGAATACTCGCTTGTTTGCCTCTTGGGCCTTCTTGTCAAATAGCTTCAGACCATTTAACTTTACCAGCTGAAGCTGGACTTTGGCATTCTTGCAGTGAACCATGAAGGTCACCACAATGAGAGCACTTACCAAGGCAGGCTTCCAAGAGACACGACCTTGAGAATCACCTTCTGTGACAGGATGATAAGTACTGCTTTACAGTCAATATGGATTTGGAGAAGTCCATTTTTACATTAGGAAACCTGTTTCGCTAGATCTACCCTGATAAAATAATCCCTCAACACTAACTAAAATAGAACCTCTCCATGTTTAACAGCAGCAATGGAAAGCGAGTCCAGCACTCAAAAAGATTTGGGCAAGTATCAATAACAACAGTCTACATTGTTTTTTAAAAATAAACCTGGGACTAAACCCTAAGCTGTTGTTCTAAAATTCTGACTTGCAGTTAGTGAATGCAGTGTTATTCAGTGTAATTCCTTCAGGTTAAGTCACAGGGTTATCTAATATACACTCCAGAGACACCAGTGCTTGAACGCAAGTATGGTAGAAACTCAGTCGTGTAGAACTTTGCAAAACTTGTCATTATGGGTATCAGCTGGGGAGGAGAATAAATTATGTTATCAAGAAAGATTTCACCCTTTTCATCTTTTCTGAAGTACCTTTCTTCAGCTTTCCCTTTGCAGAGAGACTTGGAACTAAAACTGACCAGACAGGAATTTGTGTCCCATGAGACAGGTTTCCAGTTATACAGATGAGACGGCAAGAGAGTAAAAGCTCACACAATTTTTCCACATAACACCAACCTGTTAACTAATTTACCAACTAATTATCGTTCCAGCCCCGTGTCTGTACGGAACTAACATTTAATCTTAGCTCATTTAGCAGGCCCCCAATACATTAACATATATGTTGAAGCTTAGCAAGGCATGAGTAAAAAAATTTTTTAAATTTGTAGGAAGCATAAGCCTAACTGAGCTTTGTCATGCTGACAGAAAACAAGGTGACCAACTAGAAAACACAGGAGGTGAATGAGATTCAAAAGCACGTAATTAGTAAGGCTCAGAGCTGAGGTCAGAAAGCCAGCTTGATTAAGTAATGTGTCTCTTGGCTGTTTATAACCTTATACAGAAAGAGATAATTTCATATTAGCAAGATACATTTGTTTTCCCCGGAATAAGTTAATTTAGTATTAACAGTATCCAATTACTTTACACAAATTAAAGTGATTTTATTAAAGCGTTAGGATAACAATGGAAGACTGCTGTCCAGGATGGCATTCCCTCCGTTACTAACTTCTAGTGATACTGAGGTTACAACCTACAGATTCCCTAAAACCATCCTGGAAACTTACTTGCAAGTTAGGGAAAATTTCCCCTGTAGCTGTCTGCTAGTGATCTGTAGGCAAAATAAATTTTTAATTTAATAACAAATAAATAATTTCCCCCCCCCCCATAATTTCCTATCTATTCAGGGCTCATAAATTTATCATAATTGTCCTATCTGACTTCTTCAAGTCTTATCTGTAATCACGCTACTCTTTATTCACTTATTTCCTCATGCATTCAAGATGATTCTTGGTAAAGTTCTCTTTGTCTAAGGTGACAGCCATTTCCCCAGGGTATTCCCAGTTCCCAGCCTGTGCCTGGGCCCGGCTGGAGCACTATAGCTCTTCCATGGGTCAAGGATGAGCACAGTGTTGGGGAGAAAGGCTCCGATTCTGCGCTACTTGCCCGTCCTCTCCTCTGAGGCACGATCACAGGAGTAAAGAGCAAGCAGTCATTTCCACTAGTCATACCTTCCACAAGCCCGTTCCTGCCAGCCTCCCTCTCGCGCTCTGAAGAGGAGCAGCTGTTGAAACGTAACAAATTATGCCAAAAGGTGCAGCATGTCCTAGCATTCAAGAAGTTTGGCACTGCTACAAGCTTCTACTGCTTATGACCAATATGCCACACCAGAGACACAGATCAGTGTGATCAATGTAATCCAAGGGAGTATAATTTTTCTACCCCCTTTCCTCTACCAAGGAAAATTAAGGGTGTTCTAGTGTGACATCCCAGTAAGACAGAGAAATAAATTTCCCCTGTATCTTTGCAAAACAAAAAAATAACTTCCATTCATTTCTCTTTCCCCCCTGTCTATTTAAACAGAAGCAAATTAAAAAGATGAGTGATACACCCAAGAAACATAAAAACAGATAAATGTAAAGATTCCCTTATTCTAATTCGAGTGAACAGCAGTGTTCACAATCATGAATCTTAATATTCATTACAATGAATAGTCATTTTTAACAAGTTTACTTGTTGCATGTGTGACCTCAGGTATTGCTTACTGCATCCTATTCATACGCTATTTTGCAATCAGAATTATTAATTTCTCCATCAGTATAGTATTTACATGCTACTTAGATATTAACCTATTTTCCAACATTATCCTCATTTTAATCCCGCAAGAATTGTAGCGAGGTAAATACAGCAGGCTTTGGTGTTCAACACCTGATTTTTCCAAAGTACACAACTGTACTGAGTGTTTCATATAGTCAAAGGACAGCACTGCCCTTACAATCATACATCAGAAATTCCACAAATCAGATCCAGGGATGTAAGCAGCAGAGGAAATACAACAGTGAGGTCTGGTGGAAGAAGCTTGTCCCATAATACACATGAAACCAGTTCTTTAAGACAGCACTTAACTACCTTCATTATGAATGAGACATTCCCTCCCTCCCACAGATCTACTTTTGCCGTCCAATTTCTGCCAGAACTGAAGCACAAGATCCAAGCCCTAATTTAGTCTTCAGAAAACTTCAGTTCTGTGTAACAGGAGAAAACCTAGTCTTACGGGGAGGAACAGCCTGCAATCATGTAAGTAAAAACAGTACTGGAAAACATTTATACAAAGGAGGTGAAGCAAGACTGCACAGCAACCTCTGTACTGGACCAAGATATACCATGTTCAGAGTTATTGTTTAAAGTCCGGTTTTCTGTGTAATTCAAGGGAGGAGAGGTGTTCGCAGGAAGGATGGAGAAAGGGTTGGTTTTTTTGTTGGTTTCTTTTTTTTTTTAAAAAAAAAAAAAGGAAAACACAAATTCCACTGTGC
Source organism: Tringa solitaria (assembly GCA_026413425.1). NCBI lineage: Eukaryota > Metazoa > Chordata > Aves > Charadriiformes > Scolopacidae > Tringa > Tringa solitaria. The sequence goes on along the minus strand of JAOXJM010000052.1, from coordinate 28,161,628 downwards.
AGCGTCATATTTACACCTCCAGGGCAACCACCAGTGAGTGTCAGACCCCAGGGCTCCATTACGGAGATTTCCGAATTGTCTGAGCCACAATATTCATCACCTGCTCTGCAGGCTGCAGCTGAAGATGAAATAGATGTTTTACCAGTGAATCTCTGCAGTATTTGGCAGTGACATATTAGTCAACTTTAACCTGAGGCACTTTGCCCATAGCTGCCTTTAATGTGGCACCTCTGTGCAAATTATGAGTACAAAATAAGATGACGCATGACAGTGGCTGCAAAGGTCTAGGTAGTGGAAACTGGCTATGTGCCATCAGGGAACATCAACTTTTTATTTTATATGAAGTCAAATGTAAATCAGTCTCATCTGATACACAATGTTACCGTTTCCAGACATGTAAATACTGGGAAAAAAAACAAACCCAACTATCCAAACCATTGTCTCTTGCTTCAACTTCTCAGAATCCAGCAAACATAATATATAACTTTACAAAACTGAGAAGTCTGATAGTACCGACAATCTCCTGAAAGTTGTCACAAAAATAACTTCCCCCTGTGAATGTACACCTACCAAGCTTGAGAGATTCGCAAGAAATAATCAAGAGAGGAGGTCTGGCTATTTTAAGTAAATGTTTGGGAAATTTATTTCCTGAAGCAGGAACATTCGAGGAAAAGCCAGGAGACCACCACCAAGAAAAATGCACCCAGCCTTTTCAACAGCTAACACCCTGGGGACTACCTGCCTCTTCTCTTGAATTCTTGCCTTTGCACTGCCAGCCTGCCTTGACAGGGAAGATGGGAGCACAGAACAGCACGTCTTCCAGGGCTTTCTTCTTTTTAGCGTGAAGAAGAGAGGTAATAAAATTAGTCCCGGGCTTGAAAAATATTTACATTACTTGAGACCAGTGCAGTCTGCTGACCTTCAGAGAGAATTGCTCCAGTAGGAACACATCCTTTGGTAAGTCGTTCCGATAGTTATTCAATCTCAACTTTACAAGTTTTTGACTAACTTAATCTCGGATTTGTCTGCCTGCAAACCAAGCAGCCTTGTAGCCAAAATCGTTCCCCCCTTCTTCCTCATGGAGAAACACTTCGGAAAAGAACACAGAAACCCCAATTTCATAACCGTATATTAATAGCTGCACCGAAGATGAAAGGTCCAGCTACCCGGGGTCCCGGGGCAAGCGGCAAGGCTTCAGAAGAAAAAGAAGAGCCTAAGCAGAGGTGACCCTCCACCGGTGTTAACCTCCTGCTTTACAACACCTCACGGCTTCGGCCCGACCGGGACGGCTGCGCTCGTGAGCCGTTATGCCTCACAGCGCTTCGCCAAAAACTCTTCTGAGGCAATTCACAGCCCCGGCCTCCCCCAAACCCTCCCCGCAGCGCTCCTCACAACCCACCCGCCTGCGGTGCCGGAGCGCGTTTTCCTCCCTCTCCCGCGCTCCGTCTCACCTGGGAGCTCCATTCAACCGCCGCTTCCCCTCAGCCCGCCGTCCTCCCCGGACCACCCCATAGCGGGGACCACCCCATAGCGGGGACGCCCCCCCCCCCGCCTCGGCCCGCTCGGCCCGCCGCTCCCTCCCCGCACCCTGTCAGCGCCGTTCCCGCACCGGGGCCCGCCCGACACCTGCCCCCCACCACCGGGCCCTGAGGGGATCGACCGCCTCTCGGCCCCACCGCCCCCATCGCACACCTACCCGCCAGGGCAGCGCCCCGTCCCATGCCGGCGCCGTCGCTCCCGCCGCCAGTCGCGCTCTGCCACTCGCCCGGGAGGCGGAGGGTTGAGGTGGGGGGTGGGGGTGGTGGTTTGTCCGCTCCGCTCCGCCCCGCCCCGGAGGCGCGGCGCGGCTCGGCGGGCGGCCCTGGGCGCGGAGGTGGAGGCCGGGGGCGTGAGGGGACGGCGGCAGAATGGCGCTGAGGAGGAGGGAGGAGGGAGGAGGAGGGAGAACGCCCCCCCCTTTCCCCATCCCCGCTGCGCGCGTGCACGCGCCGCGCCCCTCCCTCTCCTCACAGCCCTGAGGCGGCGGCGGCGATGGCGGGCGGGTGGCCCCTCGCCTCAGCGCCCCGGCCGCTCGCCTCTCCTTCACCGCCCGGCCTGCCGGTTCACCGGGGCTTCAGCGTCCCCGGGCGGTGGGGTTTTGTTTTCCCCCCTTGGGCCCTTCCAGGAATCCGGTTGGTTTCATCTTCTTGGCGGGTTTTTCGGCCGCCTTTGGCTCCGGGCCGTTAGTTGCGCCCTCCAGCACAACAGCGCGATGGCGTGCCTGCGAGAAAAGGTAAAAATTGTGAGGTAAAAAGTGCACCTGGATGGGGAAGGCAAGTGCCAGACCTCAGTGGCCGGGCCTGGAGTGGGCCCTTTCTTGGCAGCACCTGTGTTTTGCTGCTGTGCTGCAGGTTGTGGGTTTAGGTTGCAATTATCAGTCAGAGGAGGTGCCCAAAGACACCAAAACACTGCAGCAGGTCAGCCTGGTGATGTTTAGGCCAACTTCATGGGGTTTTTTTCTAAGCACTTCTTCCTTCAGTCGCACACACACCAACCTGCGACCCCGTCCTCCCTCACAGCTTACAGGGACATCTCAGAATCTCACCTGGAACACGTCAGATTTGGCTCTTGCCCCTCCATTGTATCTCTCTCTCCTTCACAAACACATACACTGTCTCCCAGCACTTCTCCCTTGTACCTCCCTTCTCAGCCACGCTACCTCTCCCCGAAAGTCAGTACAGATGGATGCTGTTCGTTTTAGCATCTTCTAAATGTGCTAGAATTCTTTCAGTATCTTCTAAAAGCACTAGAGAGCACTTGACAGGAAAGTCTCCAAGAGCTCTTCTCATCCCATTCTCAGAGATGAGTGAAGCAGCCCTGTCACCCTTAGGTTGCCTTTATTCTTTCTTATTTCTCTGGAGAAGAAAACTGGACTACTTCCATGGTTCTAAATTACCATAGTTAGCCCAGGAAAAAAAAAAACAACCCTAAACATTACTGGTCAGTGCAGGTGGGCAACAGCCAAAAGGGCAAGTTCCTCCCACCCAAACAATCCACTGATGGGAGCCTGTTTCTTGGGGTTCTCCCTTCTTGGGCTCACAGTTCTCGTGCCTGTTGTGTGGGACAGGGTGTGCAGTCAGTTCCTTCGGGGAAAAGCAGGTCCTTTGCTGTAGGACCGGACATCCAGACAGGAGAGACAATGCACGAGCACATCAGGGAGAGGCACCGTCACCACAAAGCCCAATCCGTAGCCAAACCTGCCTTAGTCATGGGGTGGAAGAGCGCTGTGCTTCAGCCACAGGTGTTTTCTTTAAAGTCTTGAGGGACTGAACAAAATTACAATAACATAGTTAAGCATTAACTTGCTGCTACTTACCCTGTAAAGAGTAGCGTGGCTGCTAACCTCTGGAAAGTTCAGAGCAGTTTTGCTCAGTGAACACTCAGAGTTAAACCAGGGATGTTGAGATGCCTAATGAATGGTGTTCAAAAACTAAAAAAAAACCAAAACCAAAACCAACCCTTACAGACTTTGCTGTGTACCAGTTCACTTGGGGTAAGTGACGCGTGGGATATGGGAAACGAGCCTGAGCTAACAAACCCAGGAACTGCACTCTCAGATAACCCTGGCTGACCGAGGATGAAGTTGGGAAGGCAGGAGAATTTCTGGGGGGTTGCAGTCCCAGGATGCATCTGCTGGCAGCCTTGGGAAAGGCCCCCAAGATGGTGTGGCTTGGGCAAGGTGGCATCTTCCAGAGACTCATGGACCTTTCCTGTCCTTCACCCGCTTCCTTTCAGGAAGTTTGAGACGTGGCAAATGACAGGGGCTGCTGTTGTTCCGAGGAGAAGCTGGGAAGCCTTCCCTGACCGTGCGTTGGGACTGTGCGAGTTCTGCCCTGGTAAATCTGGGCAGAGGAAGGGTCGAGTGCCACCTCGGAATGTTTCTGTGACCATCTTGGGGAACACGGCCGTGTCCTCCTAGGAATCGCTCTCTACAAGTACCTAAAAGGAGGCTGTAGAGAGGTGGGGGTCGGTCTCTTCTCCCAAGTTACAGATGACAGGACAAGGGGTAATGGCTTCAAGTTATGCCAGGGGAAGTTCAGGTTAGATATTA
>JAOXJM010000052.1:28145851-28157173 GCA_026413425.1 Tringa solitaria | reverse complement strand
GCCCACCTTTGCGTCACCTCTGGTGACGCAGAAGGTGGGCGCGGCGCCTGCGCGGCGGCGGAGCGGCGGCGATGAAGGTGGCGGTGGCGGGGTGCTGTCATGGCGCCCTGGATAAGATGTACGAGACGCTGGAGCTGCTGCAGCGGCGGCACAACGTGCGGCCTGACCTGCTGCTCTGCTGCGGCGATTTCCAGGCTGTGCGCAACGAGGCGGACCTCCGCTGCATGGCCGTGCCCGCAAAGTACCGCCACATGCAGACCTTCTACCGGTGAGCCTCGGTTCCGGGCCTTGGCCCCCGGCCTCGGCTCGGCCCGCTCCAGCAGCAGTCGTCTTCCCCCCCCCCGCAGGTACTACTCCGGCGAGAAGAAGGCCCCCGTCCTCACGGTGTTCATCGGAGGGAACCATGAGGCGTCCAACCATCTGCAGGAGCTGCCCTACGGCGGGTGGGTGGCCCCCAACATCTACTACCTCGGTAAGGTGTAGTGTGTGTCGTCCCCCCCCCACCGCCGGCTTTTTGTCCTCCCAGCACCCTCGCCCTGCCCTGGTCTCTCGGTGACCAGCCGTTGTCCCGTCTCCCCTAGGTTATGCGGGTGTGGTGCGGTTCCGTGGCGTGAGGATCGGTGGCATCTCAGGCATCTTCAAGTCTCACGACTACCGGAAAGGTATGGGGGGACGGAGTGGGGGCCCTGGCTGTCCCTCCTCTGAACAGACTCTTACCCTGGAAGCCCCTCTTGGCTCAACACATGGGTTTTTCTGGAGGTGGTAGATGAGTCAGTAGCTGCCTGGCGACCATAGCAGGAAGCAACGCGCCTTTAGAATGTTGTTGTTGGAACAGTCTTGATTTTCCACGGCGGTGTCCTTTTAGCATGCAGTACAAGACTGGTTAGCTTTCCTTATGTGAAACAGTCAATTTACAAGCGTGATATTGTACATCTGTCCTGAGCTGAGGCTTGGTGTCAGTGCATCTCAAGATCAATTTCTCCTGGTTATACGTGCATGCAAGAGTTCTCCCTTGGAAGAGTCTCTGTTAGTGGACAGAAATCTTGTCACAGATTATACTTGGTGTTAGCAAAGAAAGATACTTTAGGTTTTCTGATCTCCTCGACACAGTGGTCCCTAAAGTAAAATTATCTTTAGTAACAGACTTCCTCAGAGAAGCTTTGCATGTGATTGTCAAGCTGCAAACTACTGAACTATTTTTTTAGAACACTTGGTTCTAATACCTACCAATGCTAACTAAATTTGTTGTTATCAAGCATACGGTTTATATGCCTGAATGTTGCATGTGGGAGATGAGACTTTTTTTGGCAGTAATGCTAACTATGAAAGAAGGAATTTTTCTGTTAATTCTTAAGAGTACAAAGGAGCTCTGCTGGGCATTTGGGTGTTTTGTCCCAAGGCAGAGTTGAAGACTGTGTCCCTTCTGTCAGGGTACGTGTTTGCAGTTCCAGAGCCTGTGATGCCTGTGGGCAGTTATATGTGAGTTTAAGCTGCTGCTGAATCTGTTAGGCTGTGATTTCACTGCTGGTAGCAGCACTCGAAGAAACACAAAAAAATCACAGTATCGGTGGCCTGAGTCAGATCTCGTGCAGTGCTCTGTGATCTTCTAGTTTGCACCTCTTTCCAAATTGTTACGTCCTAACATCTTTTGGTTGCTGACCTCTCACAGAAGGTGACTCTGCTCTCGCTATGTGGATGCCTGTCTTTTACTTGTTCCTGTCTACCTAGTGTTCTTTGGCTGTGCCGGCACGTTTGCGTGTGTAGCCATGATATTGGTAGCTACACAGGTTAACAGCCTGTTGGTGTAAGCCTCCTGCGAAGGAAACACAGTATCTCCTTCAATTACTGGCAGCCCGGTGTTTGAGGTTGCTGTAGGTGTCTCTGTGACCCCAAGAGGCTGACTGACAAACAGTGTCAGGAGGGAACTATTGATTCAGGCAACTACTCTTTTTTTCATTGTTTCAGGCCACTTTGAGTGTCCACCATACAACCAGCAAACAATTAGAAGCGCTTACCATGTGAGGAACATTGAAGTCTTCAAACTCAAGCAGGTTAGTGAAAAATTTGTGGTAAATAGTTTTCATTAATTTACAAGTAAGACATTAAAGGTACTCTGAACAAGTACACTATTGGATAGCAAATCTCACCAACAACTTCCAGCTAATCTGGACAGGCTATTTTATGCTGGCTGTGATTCCACTGCTGTTCCTGCGGAGTATCTCCTCCAACACTCTGCTAATTTGATCTGAATCAGGCACAGGCAGAAGCGTGGTTTGTTTTTTGATTGTTTGGTTGTTTTTTTTTTAATTGGATAAAATGTCCAGAATGGAAGGTAGTCCAGCTATGCACCACTGTTCCAGCTTTGTTAGCTTTAGGAAGATGGATGGTATATTGTCTAACATGCAAGCTGGTTGGTGGGAAGTTAACTAACCAAAACTGAACCAGCTGACTAAGCCGATGCCAAATTTCTGTGGTTGAAGTGTTTTTTGGCTTCAGGGCGAGGAATTTGAAGGACGTTCAAATGGCTTTATTTTTGAGCCATTGCCTGCTCCCTGCTTTGTCGCAAGGGCGGCTCCATTTGTCTGAGGCTGTGTTTCTAAGCCTCTTGTGAATCATTATTCAGGTTGCAGTTGCACAGTTAAGTGTTCAGTAGATATAGGGATGCTGAACATAGGACAAAGCTTTGTTGTCATTGTAAAGGGTTTGATCCATTTCCCTGTAAGTTTCTTACTAGTTGGACTCCAGTTTCATCTACAAGTGTGTTCTGATAGAGCTGATGGCAATACGCTGAATATTGGACACACTGAAGACACTGATTAGGCTTCTGAGGGGTGCCTCCTTTGAGGAGGAGTATCATGCTTAGTCGTTATCCCTTTTAAACAAAGCTTTTAAAAATTTCATGATGAATAAGATGCCTTTGATTGTGGGTAGAGAGCTTGCTCTGTAGCTCTGAATTTTTAAAAGCCCCCTTCTGAGTGCCTGGCATTTTGCTGTCATGGTGTGATCTCTTTTATGAGGCAGTCTCTATAAAACCCAGCTGACTGTCCCAAGAAACTAGTACAAACCGTGGAGACTAGAGTCCCTTGAAAAGGGCCACCTGAAAGACGGGGCTCAGTGATATACTTAACTTGCTTTGAGAGTGAGGCTATTGATCACAGCTACCTCTGTATTGATCGGAGGTAGAATGCGTTACACGTGTTCAATCTTATGCTGTGTAATTTCAAAAGTTTTTTATTGTATGTGTTTTATTTATACTGTATTCATTTTGGCTTGACAGTTAAAACACCCAATTGATATATTTATGTCCCATGACTGGCCAAGGAGCATATATCACTACGGGAACAAGAAACAGCTTCTTAAAATGAAATCCTTCTTCCGTCAAGAAATAGAGAGCAACACGCTAGGCAGCCCCGCTGCTTCAGAGCTTCTGCAGCATCTCAAACCCACCTACTGGTTCTCAGCACATCTTCATGTTAAATTTGCAGCTTTCATGCAACACCAGGTAAAGGGGGGGGGGGGGGAAGAATGTATGTTCCGAAACACATTTTAGAATTCCAGCGCAGGTAATCATGTCCTGAAAAGCAACTTCTTAATGTTTTTGCTTAGTTATTAAAACTCAGCTTAAACTGCGAAATATTAAGTGGTGTTAAAACTACTAGTTTATATAAATGAAAGAGATGTTAATAAATCAGTGGCATAACTGCCTAATCTTCTTCAGGGACAGCATGAAATAGCTGACATTATTGCACTTGAAACTTCTTAATTTAAGCTGGTAGAAAAGCACTTTCTTTTCCCCTTTATTGGGGAAGGAGACACCTTCAAACCAAGTGATAGAGAAGCAACTGAAAAGAAGGTAGCAGCTAACCAGGAGTGAGAGGGTGCCTGTGGTAAGGCTTGGCAGATGAAGTGCTCTGGTGGCCTGGGTAAAGCCAAAAACCAGTACCTCTAAGTTGAAATTTGTTTTGGTTTGAGTTGCTCCTGAAGCTAGTATGACTTCCTATTCTTATTTGCAAGCTATTTAGGTGTAAAACATGTAACTCTAGACCTTCTAGACTCAACAAGTCTGTTTCTAATTATGTTAAAGTTTTTCTTTTGGCATGAAGGCTAGGTGTGTTCATCTGCCTTGGTTGGGGGTACCTGTGGCTCTTGCTTTATCTTGCTGTTGCCTGCATTCAATTTCCCGTGAGACTTTAGTGAAGTCTGTCTTTCTCTTTGTCCTCCCATCCCTTTCTTACAATCCCATGCTGATTTTCTACTTCAGAAAGTCTTTTTCTGTATAAATTATGCTTTTAAATCCCTCTATGTATCTTGTTTAGAATGGTCAAATCTCATAGAAATGCTAATGACTGTGTTAACACCATTTGTTTTCTAGACAAACTCCAAAGAACTGCTACCAAAAGCAACAAAGTTCTTGGCTCTGGATAAATGCCTGCCGCACAGGGACTTTCTGCAGGTGATGACCACGTGCAGCGGGTTTCCACTTCTGAAGTATTTCACTGGTCTGGACTGCTAAGTGCCGTGCTTAGATATAAGCTGAAGAATAGTTGTGATAAATGGAGGAACTGGAAAGAAACTGGGGATGGTGCATGTGTGGATTGGTGTTTGTATAATATTGTCTTGAAATAAGCAGGGTTTGCATTCTGTCAGGCAGGTGTGGTGTTTGCTTATTCCTGCCATTTCCTTCCACCTTAGCGCACGTACTTAATTGGAGGAGTAGCTCCACTTTAACCTTAGTGGAACCTCCTCTTGTGTGTTTGGTTTTTTTTTTTTTAGTGTTTTTTTTTTTTTTTGTCAAATGTCAAACCTAAGAAGAAAGCCCATCTTGAGGCTCTTCTTCTTTCACAGTTTAGTTTGGGTCAGCAAGTGCCTCTTTTCTTCAGATCTGGATTGATGAATTCAGACAGGGTTGAGACCTAAGTTGGGTACTGTAATTTCCTTTCTGGATTGTGAATTCCAGCAGCAATCGGTGCAACTTCCTAGGAGAACGGCTCTGCTTCTTTTTGTTTGGTGCATATCCGGCTAGGAAGGGCAGCGGCCAAGTAGGAGGTCTAGGTTGTGGGAGTTTTCAGTGAGAGTGCCAAACTGATTTGCTAAGAGCAACACTGTTCATGCCTGTGGCCTGCGTGTGCTGTCTGCGGTGCCATCTGTAAAATCTGAAATGGATGAATCTAAAATCCTTTGCTATGCGAGGGAGCTGCTCTTCAAACGCAGTCAAGCATTTTAGCAGTCTTACTTTAAAGTAGCTTTTATTTGTCAGCTTGAAGGGAAGGTTCATTACCTGTCCTTTGGATGTGTGGTGGGATCCACTTGCCCTAGTAGCTACCTTTGAAGGTGGGTGAGAGTATGAAGATGGGCTTTTGCTCTGCAAAGGTTCTCTGGGGTCCTAGTCCACACTTAGAATCCTGTAGCAAAACTGACCTGGAACAGCACAACCTCCAGCAGCGTGGTGATCCATCTGTGTGTAGCTTTGGTTTAAAATCTATCTCTTTTTTTTTTTCTTTCCTAAAACCATCTTACAATGTTGGATTACTTTATGGGTTATTTAAAATCAGAGCCTGACTAAACTGAATGGTTTGAGTTGGGTTAATGTCACCGAAGACAATCCAGATTCGCATTTCAATTCCTCAGCTGTTGAAAGAGTTTAAAAATATTTCATGTTAATTTCATTGCTATGCTAAGAATGTGTGTTTATACAGCAGAATAACTTTTTATTTATACAGCAGTTCTTGATGTATATCCGCTTAGAAGGCGGTGTGAATTTAAGAGTAGGCAAATTCTGTTTTCCAAGTTGCATGGCTGTCCAGTAGCTGGCAGTAGGGAGGAGAGTGTTCTGCTTTCTAACTGCTGTAAGCTAAAACATAGAAATGCCTTTTTTACTACTGTCGATTGTCCTTTCTTAGCTCCTTATTCCTATAAACTTCCATGTAGAGCTACCTTGAGAGGACTTGTTTGATTGAGACCACTAGCTCAGTGTACTTGAAACTTAAAACTCTGTACCATGAAAGTAACACTTGAAACGTTAATCAGTTCCTGGCATCAAGAGAAATAACTCACCTCATCTGTTTTCTGTGGTTTTGTAAGCAGATAATAGATGTAGAGCACGATCCTAACGCAGGTGACTCTCTGGAGTATGATGCTGAGTGGATTGCGGTCCTCAAGGCCACCAACAGTCTTGTTAATGTGACTCAGACCTCATGGAACATGCCTGAAAATAACGGCCTCCATGCAAAGTAAGTTGCGTGCAAAGTAGAGAGGGAAGTGTGATTTTTTTTTTTTTTTTTTTTCTGGACTGAAAGTAAACTTGTGTTTCTCTGTTCTGCAGCCCATAATGCCTGTAGGACTTGCTAAATGCCTTGGGGAAAAAAAAAGGGGACGGTGACAAGAGCTGTAGTTTGGAGCGTACAACTTCTTTACTGCTCTACACAGACAGTTTGTTTTGTTTGGCAAACTTTAAACATGCCACCATTTGAGGGGCCAGAAATACATGGTGGCTGATCGTCTTGCCAGTCAGAGTGTGTGACTGAAAATGAGGCTGGGTTATGGGGGGTGGGCAGGTGAATTCTTTATTGGGTGGGTTGACATAATACACAAATCCTTGGCGGGGAGAGGGGAATCTCAATATTGACCAAAGACAATGCACTTTCCAGAGAAATAATTTGATAAATTAGGTATCTGTTGTGAAATGATTTTATTATCCATCTTTAAAAGTTTCTCTTTGTAGTGGGAACAGGAAGTACCTTTTGACTACTGCACTTGTTTAAACTTTATGCACTTATTCAGGTGGGATTACAGTGTGACGGAAGAAGCCATCAAAGAGGTGTTAGAAGAGCTGAATCATAACCTCAAAATTCCTTGTAACTTCACACTGACAGCTGCTTGTTATGATCCCAGCAAGCCCCAGAAAAAGGTGGAACCAGTTCATACCATCAATCCACAGACCACTGAGTTTTGTGCCCAGTTTGGCCTCACTGACATCAATGACAGGATCCAGCAAGCTAAAGAAGAGGGCTCAGTACGAGGAGAACACGAAGAGGAGGAGGCGGAAGAGGAGATGGACAGTACTGGGTCAGCAGAAGAACCCAGTGAGTATAACACAGATAATTCTGGACTTTCATCCATTAATCCAGATGAAATAATGCTGGATGAAGAAGGTGGTGATGAAGACTTGAGTACATGTTCTGTAGATCCTTCCCCTGATCATCCTCCTGACTTCTCCGCAAGTTTTTCTGACATCCGGATCATGCCAGATTCCATGGCGGTATCTTCTGATGATGCTATGGACTCCACTAACGAGGAGCTGGAGAAATCTGGAGTGAGTGAGCAGGTGGAAGAGAAGAGCTTAAATGAAAGACCATTAAAGCGCATCAGTGGTGATGAAAACGGGAATGGTGGCATTAAAAAAATTAAGAGAAGGAATCAAGCTATCTATGCTGCAGAGGATGAAGATAAAACAGAATAATACTTCATGTGATGTAGAACTGAGTTCTCTCCCTGCCTTTTTTTATGGGAAGGTGGTGAGGACTGTGGTGGGCTACTTGTGCTTTTAATGTTACTTGCTCTTATTCACGTTATTTTCTGAAGCTTGAAGAGGCTGTACGTGCCTCTTGCAGGGAGGAAGATGTATCCAGATTAAACATCAAAGTCAGAAGCAGACTTTTCCAGCAAATTACTTTGTCAAAGAATTTAAAGCTTGTATATAATCAGTTGATTTTACTTCGGTTCTTGGTTATTAGTGTGTACTACGTATCTTCGGCTGTACTGCTGTACAAGATTCACCGTGCTTCTTTAACAAGAAAAGGACTCTTAAACTATAACTCAAGACAAAGTGAGAGGATGTCTGACTTACAAGACTGAAAGATTTTATTTTATTGCTTTTTGTCTCATTTTATACTGAACTTTTAATACAAAGTAGCATATGCAATAACTCCATGAACTAAATTGGTAAATAGAATTCCCATGGTAACAAAACAGCAATAGAAGAGTGAAGACTTTTGTTTCTGGTGGTATTCATGCCATAGAAAAGCTTCACGGTCATAAACAAAACAATGTGTGTTGTCCAGTATTGGTTTTTAATTACAGTTCTGATAGGGAACCGAGTCTCTTAATTTGAAGCATGACAGTTTTATGGGGACTGTGGAAGAGTGCATCTCTGTTCTTAAAACCTCACTTGTGTGCTGTTTCTCAAAATTTGAGAACAATGTCTTAAAATGCAAGTAGTTAGGATGAGCAGCTTCCTAAATGCAGACATCATCACTGTCTCAATTCGTACTAATTAAGGCTGCATTCTATTTTCATAGAAGATGGTTGATGTTTGTAAGTTGCTTGAGACAATAATACCATTATTGTTAGCCCAAGTTTTCACCTGACACTTTTTTTTAGTAGCGTGTAACTTGCTGAATTCTTACAACTGGATTTGAACTCTTCCAAAGTACCTTCATAAACTGAGGGAGAAGAGAAGTTGGAAGTTTTCTTTTTACTGTTCTAGTTTGCCCTGGATTATTAGCAAACAAATTGCACTCCTTTGGCCTTTTAAGGCTGTGAGGAGAACAAAACTCACCGAAGTCATGAAAATGACAATGTTTTTCGTGCATGTCATTAAACTCATTTAGTTTTCCTGCCAAATTCTGCTGGTGTTATTTGCGGCGCTTCTGGAGTCCAGATGGAGCGGGACTTCCCCATGCCTGCGGCGCCCTTGAGAGCAGAGGTAGCTCCCAGGTGCTTTCACTCCTCCAAGGCTCAGGCGCTGTGGAGGGGAGAGCATCCGGATGGGAAGAGGGAACTGGACAGGGAGCAATGGGTGAAACGGATTTATTGCTCTGTGTGAGTTACGTAGCAGGGAAAAGCTTTAAGGTCAAGGCTTCTATCTTTAAAATCACTTCTGCCTTGTTCCTCTCTTGTCAGCATTCACTATGAAAACTGCCTGTAAGTCTTCAACGGCTAGAAAATGGCAAAATCAGTGCTTTCCACAGTTCTGAGTAACAGCTTTATACTGGTGGGTTGATGCCATTAACATCCTGTTTTGTGGTTGTTTTTTCCCAGAGGCTGCTGTCTTGTTTACTAAATGGTTAGTTGGGCACTGGTAATGCTCCTCCTGTCTCGGAACACTCACCAAAGAGGACTGTGGTACAATGTGATGAGAAACTGGAGGTGTTTGGTGTAACCCTCAGGTTATCTAAAGTAGCAGTGAACTACCAGCTAGATGACTGAAGATAGTTGATGATCTTTAAGGGCCCTGGGTCTGCAATACTAAAATCTCAGGCATGCCTCATGATCTGAAGACTACAATGGAAATAAAAGTATTTTAAGTATAAATTGTTTGTTATGAACTTGACAAGTCTCCCAAGAAATCAGAGCATGGTATTCAGCTGTCAGATTTCTCTGAGAGCTTGAGTGGAAGATGTAGGTTTCACATGATTTTAGTCTGATTTCATATGTTTTTAAAGCAAACTGTTGTGTTATGTGTTGTGTGTCCCCCCCCAACTTGTCATAAATGTGTTTTGGTTTTCTAGAAAGAGGAGACTTTGACAAGATAGAATACCGATTTTTGAATCTCTTTTTTTTTTTTTTTTAATAAAGTATTTCAGCATCCATTGAGCAGAATGCAGCTGTTAAATATAGTTAACAAATTTTTTTTAGAGTACAAATCATATCTGGTCTCTAAAGGAGTTACTGTGCCCTTTCTTGCACTTGTTCACACCCTCTTGGCAGTTTGAAGTGTCCAGCTCTAGTGTGTTCTTCTCTGTTGGGGATTTTCCCTGTCAGCAAGATCCTCCACTGCACAGAGAGTTTAATTGAAGCTCTGAACTTGAAGCTTCTCAGTGAAGACCAAATTCTCCAAAAAGTGTGTAAAACACTAGGGAGGGCTGACAAAAGTTTAATTGCCTCTTAGGACCTGGAGTCTTCAGTCCTCTTTAAAAGTTTTAGAGTCAGTCCTTCTGAAAACTTTTGGCTTTTTGAAGTGTTGGTGAGAAACGTCCGTAAAACATTTGTCAGACCCTTGTATTACAGATTTTTTTTTCAGTGTATGAAACTTGCACATGACTAAAAATGTTTTTGCTGTTACCTGTAAAGTGTTTGAGAAAAGTGCTCACGTGTTTCATGCTAGGCCAGCACACAGGTATTTTGCTGAAAGCACGTTATTAATTTACTCGGAGAAAAATGAAGAAAAGGGATATAGCTTTTTTTCCTTTTTTTTTTCCCTTTTTTTTTAAATTAAAGCTATTATTAAAAGTCAACTTGTGACAGCATTCCAAAGTATGTTTATTGTGCTCCAGTTATCCTCTCCAGTCTCTCACAGCTGGCAAGCCCATCTTTACCTCGCAAGAGCAAAAGCTAAGATGTGTTAACCTGGTCTGTGATGTTTTTGCTATTCTTTCCCCCCTTCCTGAAGTTCTGTCTTCAGGAGCAAGGGCTGGATAAAACCAGTGTCCCCATGCCTCAAGATGCTAATACAAATCTGAGTGAAGTCCAGGGTTTTTTTGGGGTGTTTTCTGCAAAAATCCATGAAAGCAATGATGAAAAGAGGAACCCAAGCCACCTATTTTACGCCCGTGCCCCCAGAGAAGGTTGTGCCCAGGCAGATGGTTCTCGGGAAGGCTCCAGCTCTCCATATACCTGGTACGGATGAATCACCAACCCACCGTCCTCACGATGTCCCAGGAGCTCCATGCAGATGAGGATGTGACAGAAGGACCTGCAAAACTCCATGGCTTCCCCGTGGGCAGACAGAACATGAGGTAGATGGAGCTAAAACGCAAAAAAAAAAAACCCTAAAAAAAGAAAGGTTTAGGGGACAGTCTAAAAGCTGCCGTGTGGAGCGGGGACTAGTCAAAGAGCAGCGGTGCTGTGACGGAAGGGAAGGTCGGCCTCCCTCCCCCCAGCCCTCCCGCCTCATCGTCCGGGCTTCCGTCAGGCAAAGCCAGCCGCCGAGCCCCGCGTTCGCTGTCTTCCTGGAGAGCAATAACGAGGGCTGGGTCGATCCCCTGAGCCGCCCGCGGCCCCACAGGCCGCTCCGTCCCCGTGGCCATGGCGGTGGGGCAGCGCTCCTCTCAGCCGCGCGACTGCGCGCGGGGGGGGAGCGTGTGTGTGTGTGTGGCGGTGGAGGTCGGGCGCGTGCGCAGATGAGCAGGGGAGGAGGGTGGTGGTGGTGTGTATGGGGGGGTGGGGTGTGTGAAGAGAGCGTGGCGCATGCGCGGTGGCGTCGGGCTGGCGGAAGGCGTCGGGGCTTTCGGCGTCGGCCGATTCGCCGGGCGCGCGGCGGCGGCGCTCCGCCATGAGGCCCTGCCCGCCGGCGGCGGCGGCGCGCGCGCGGGCGTGAGGGAG
>JAOXJM010000052.1:28096155-28145751 GCA_026413425.1 Tringa solitaria | reverse complement strand
TCTCTACAGTGTCCTTTCAAGTAGCTGTAGAGAGCGATGAGGTCGCCCCTCAGCCTCCTCTTCCTCAAACTAAACAGCCCCAGCTCCCTCAATCGTTCTTTGTACCATTTCTTCTCGGCACGTTCCGTAAAGCCGTACAGTTCTCTTCCAGAAAATCCCCGCCGATAGGAATGGTTTCCCGCAGCGCAGCGGTGAGAAAACGCTTTTCTAAAAAAGTGGCGTTTGCACAGCCGTTCCCGGGGCCGGCATTAGCCCGGCCGAGCCCCCCCGGGTCGCCGGTCCCCGAGTCGGGCTCGGTGCCTCCGGGGCCGGCAGCGCCCGCCGCCCTGCCCTTCCCGGCGGCTGCGGAAGGTGGCAATGTTGTCAGCAGAAGGCCAGGTAAAACTGGTCTCGGGCGACCGATCTCTCCCAGATAGCCTCGGCGATAATTTGGCCAGAACTTTTTCTGGCGTCGAAGTTTCATGTCCGTGAAGTAAAAAGGGTTTGTTTAGTTTTGTGCGCCATTACTTTTGCACGATTTTAACTAACGTTACTGAGCGTAGGATGTGCCTGAGACAAGTCACCGCACTGTTCACACAACTTTCTCCTCCCTAACGCTGAAGAAGGCCGTGTGCCATTCAGTTTAACGCTCTTAAAGGCTTCTCCGCACTGGTTGTCATTGACCTTGGGGACTGACAAACCATCCTCCACCCGCCCAGCGAAACTCATCTCCTTAACTGAAGTTTCATTTCTGCAAAACACTTGTAAATGTTTCTGAAACCCACTGTAATTTTCTGCCCTCCTCCCCCAAGATGTTTACAAACTTTGAAGTGAGAGCTTGCCAGAGGAGAAACTGAGAACTTCCCTGCGTGCCACGAGGTTTGCTAGGAGCTACCTCCTGGCTACCGCGGGCTTTTAACCTGTTGAAAGCCCAACAGACCATTTGGTGGGGATGTTTTTCTTTTCTTTTCGTATTTCAACCAGCTCCTTGGATCTTGCTAACTACTTCAAATGATCCTCCCTAAGACTTCTGTGTCTTGTGATTTTTAACATTTTATTCTGTCTAATGCTAATTCTTTACCCTCCAGGGAAAGTACCCAAGTTCTTGTTTTATGTTATCCCATTTCTTTCCTCTTGGCTCTTGTTTCTTGATTCTGCTGTGGTAAATCCATCATTGATTTTAAATTATCATGAAACCTTTCAACATATTTCATTACTAGGTTCACCTCTCACTCTGTGTTCCTTACCAAGCCTCTCTGACAAGATGTAATGGATTTCATCCATTTTGGAGGTCAAATGGGGCAAAAAATACAAATTCTTGATGTACTTTACAGTAAACAGACAGCAAATAGGATGACATTACCTTGTAGTCCCCCACCCTCCTATTAACTCGCAATACCGATGAGAATTTTTGTTGAACTTCTTATCTAGTTACTTGTTGTTTTTCATAATGAAGGAAAGCAGAGTTTAAATGCTTAAAGCCATGCAATTTCTAGGAGTTTAAATAATTAATCTGTAAAGCTGTGTTTGTGTCGCCTTTCTGATAGGTGTATTTCTTGGAGATGCTACCCACTGCACTAAATATACATTGAAGGCTTCTGGTACTGCTTTGGTGTCTGTTTAAACAAAGATTTATTTGCTGGGTAGCCAAGTCTGTTGCTGTATGGATACTTTGCCTACCTCTGCTCTTCTCTCTGTTGTGCAAATGGTCCAGCAGTTGTCCACGGGAACCCTGGGTGACGGCTCCTTAGTATTACAGAAGAGTAAATGCTTTCAGAAGCCAGTTGGGGTTTTGAGCAGTTTGTCTGGCAGAATCTGCTATATTCAGTCTCTCCGAATCAAGCGACAAGCCAGTGAAAGCTTTCTTTTCAGAAATCTGTTTTGCTGAGCTGTGTGGGAGACTTTTCCTTTTCAAAATTGAAACTGGAAAACCAATAATCTCCAACTCCAGAGAGGAAACGATTTAAGATACAGTGGGTTATTAGCACCATAATTTTTGTAATTATTTGTTTTTGTAGTAATTGCAGTATCAGTCTTCTTACTGCTTTAAGAATAATAAAGTGAATATGAAGACATAATTCACCTTGGGACTTTTCTTTCTTTAAACACTGCTAAGTAATATGGTGTCATACTGTTGTCCTAATAATAATACATCTGTTAATCAGTAAAGCTAAACAAATTGAGACAAAAGCTTCATGATCATAAAATTTTCACATTAAAGGAAGTAGATGCTACATGCAAATATAAAACATGAAAATAAACACATTTAGAATTTTTGTTTTCTCTTTCCAAACCAAAGGGAAAGAAGAGTTCCCTGTGATTTCAGAGTATTGTTAACAAGCCCTCATCGCTATTAGGAGCCTGAAACAGTAAACGGCTTAGTAACGACATAATTATATCAATAAACATAACATCAAAATAACTCCCAAAATTTATGTACAGATGGTTCCATTTTACATTACAAAAGAAGTTTTCTGAAATACGTTACCTAAAAGAAAGTTTTTAATGGAACAGCTTAATTATTTGACCTCAGATCTGCTTATCCTTTTTTTGAATGTAAATATGAATCCTAAGGCAATTAACTGGGTAATTTATCCAGTTGGACTGAGCTGAAGCTCCGTAGGTATCGATGGCTTCAAGCGCAGTTGGCACACTGTCTGCTGCACGCTGAGGGGCTTCTTGCTGAAGCGTGTATCGACCCTCGCAGGAACTGTCCTCACTAGGGATAGTTCTCCCTCAGGAAGTTTGGTTTAGATAAGTACCTGAATTTCTTTGGGTACCAAAATGTGGAACGCAGCGGCGAAATCTGATGAGCATTTAGGTCTGAGTCGGCACCAGGGCTGGACCCACTCCTGTTGTTCAGCACTTCCACTGCCAGGTCCGGCCAGCAAACAGTCACACGAAAAGAAAAACCAGAAGGAAGACGAGGGATCGTACTTCAAAAAAGTATGGACACACTTCAAACCAGAGTTTGCATGGGTTGTGCACGAAGGTGAGGACTTTTGAAGAAATTGCCACCTTTTCCCAATGCAGCCTTCCAAAACCTCAGGGGGAGTTTGGTTCTCAGGGCTCTTAGCCCTGTGTAAACAAGGCTGTGCATCATTAACAGCTGGTGTCTGGGCTGTACCACTCACCAGATGTAAAAGCAAACCTGTGAAACTAAGGAGTTTTTTCCCCTGCTTCTGATCCCTTGCAGTTAAAAGTATTGAACTGTATTTCAGGTATCAATTGAAATTTTAGTCTTGGAGAAAAAGTTATATACTCTGACAGCAGTATAAGCAAGAAAGGTCCGGAAAAGTAACCAGGAGAAGAGAATCGATGTGTTTTTCTCACTGATCTCTGGGTATTACTCATTTTTCTGGTCTCTTTTTCTCCACACCCATTGTCTTCTAAACCTTGTTACTCATTAATTAATCCCTTTTCTATAAGTTCAAGAAAAGAAAGATGCTTCTCTCTACAGAAGTCAAGTAAACTGCTGTGATTCTGCCAATTCATAGCAAATATATAACACTCTGTGTTACTCTTTTGATGAAAAACAATCTTTTAATTGAAGTATCTTTAGTCTTCTGAAGCTGAATTCCCAATCTAGTGTCCACTTCATCTGTGGAGATCAATGGATGGAGATCAAATCACTTGCCAGGCTTTGCCAGGAGAAAGTTGGCCGTGACGGTATGGCAGTGCGTGCTTGGTACAAGGCTGGTGAGTCACAGGTTCTTGAGGCAGCCTCCTGAAACACACCTGAAGCTTAATTCTATGTGCCACGCATAGAAGGAAGTTCTCACTGTGACTTCATTCATGCTTTTGGCATCCCAGTGTTACTCCTGGTGATAAAAGAATAATAGAGTGAATAAGCACCTAAAACGCAGGAGAGGAGGATGAATTTAAGCTTCAGAGAAGCTGAGAACACACCCCTGTTCTCATCACTCGTGTACGCTGTGGCCATTCTAATCCCCATCCAGGCTTCAATGCTAGGGATTAAATAGTCAAACGTTTTAAAACACTCATCTTTCAGAAATTCTAAAGTTTGCTCTTCAGAAGTGACCTAGTATGATTTGCACGCATTTACATTTTGATAAGACAAAGTTTATGAAGAAAAAAGGGAAAAAAGGAGAACTTTTAAATTCCTGATATATAGCTGAAAAAAACCTGTGCATATATTTCACTGCATATAGTATAAAGTAAAAAATAGAAAATGAAGAAAAAACATAAAGAATCAAAAACTGTAACTTCAATGGCTGAAGGCCGCCTTAGCTTGTGCTTAATTTTAGAAGGTACTGAGGACATAATTCATTTTCTTTGTCTTTTAGCTTAGAAATTCAACCAGTTCTGCTGAGCCACTACTTTATTTTATTTGGGTAATAGAATATTTTTCTTATATTTCTTTCTAATTTTATTTTACAATCACCAAAACTTCTTGCATTTTCCTTTCTCTCATTTTGCAAAACATGAAAAAAAGGGTGTATAGTAATGGCTGTCTGTTGACATCAGTGAACTTCAGTTAAATTTAGGTGTGTGTATATAAAAGCCCAAATCAGCTGTGGTTTTTTGAGTAACCACTGGCTGCAACGACCGCAGGAAGCTGATTAGTGACCATCAAGTTTTATAAAATAAAAAATTAATGAGTTGTCTTGTCACATTTTCCAGTGATGCCAATTTGTTTATATGATACATCATTTGAATATGTGTGACCTCTGGAGAAAAGCACCAAAAAGGTGGTTTGGGGTTTTCTAGCTGGTCAGATGTGGCCAGCTGGTGTAACCCATGTTTGCAGGCTTCTTACCAGGAAAGCCATGTGTTTACTTACCATGTCGTTCTTCAGAGAGCAGCTTGCCTTAAAAAAGCCATCGATAGCATGAAGTTGGTCAGAGGGTAGACATATTTGTTTGACCTTTTAGTAACAAGTCCCTACATTAGAAGAAAACCCAAATATTTTTTTATTTCTTAAATTGCCACGAATGGCGTGAGAAGCTGGGAACTGGGACTGACAGTGGGTTTTGGAGGCATCTGGGTCTTGATGCGGTCAGGACTACTGCTGAACGGGTAGAATAACCCTAACGGCACACAGCTGATTAATTACAATTAATATTGAAAATGATACAACTGTCTTGCTTAGCGTTTCCAGAACATTATTATTTCATTGTGGTCAGTCAACATTGAGAAATTTGTATTTGTTATGTAAATATTTGGGGGGAAGTGATATATGCAAACACTTTACTACCACCACTCATACAACTGTTCAGGATGAGTTTTGGCTTCTTTTGTATTCCCTGGAAAATAATGATTAAACTAACATCCACACGTTAGGGTTTGGTTGGTTTTGGAATGATGAAATTGTATATTTTAAACTTTTTGTTCTACGATTAGAGACACATGAAATGGAAAAGTGTTTCTTGAAGAGCTCTTTCTTCACATCCTCTAGAAATTAAGGTTTTTCTATATTTTCTTTTTTTTTTTTTTTCCATATTCTCTAACCTACCTTCTTGCTCCCTTGGTGTGGTGGAACAAGAGAGCTCTCCTTCAGTTCCATCATGGGTCTGGGAACAGCTACTGTCTCTTTTTAATCTTCACTGTTTTTGCTACAGTTGTTTATTAAAATACCCAGAGATTATTTTTTTTTTCCAGGCAGGACGTTTTATAGAGTTTTAAAAATTTGTGTCCCAAAAATATCAGACTAACTGGACTAAACATATTGAAAGGAGTAAACTCATTTACTGCAACTCCACTGAGAATCTCACTTGTATAATTTTAGCTAACAATGAGTTTAAGAGTAAAATTGAGTAATGCCATTTATTGTTAATGTGTTCTGATAAATGAAATTAAAGAGATGTGCAGAGTTGAAATCCCACCCCATCTGTCTCATTTTGTCATATGTTAGGACATAGATATCGTATGAAAAGGGAAAAAGCTGTGAAGATGTGTGTTCCAGAGCGGTGTGCCCTCCGTATCCTTATCACGGCGGGATCTCCGGGAATGGCTTAAAAGTGAAAAAACCCAAACTGCTCCCCAACAGGGCGTCGGTGTTTTCCTTGGCACCCCTCTGCAGCCTGCCTTCGGGGGAAGAAAGGCGAAGTAAAATGCGACGATGATAAAAGTCAGTGTCTGAGGTGCAGGGGTGCGGGGGGCGGCTCTGGAGAGCCCGCCTGTGGGGAGACCCGGCTGGGGCTCCCTCACCCCTTCCCTGGCTTTCCTTCAGCTCTGTGTTTGCGGGGAAAGCAAGAAAACACCCGGCAGGGAATGCAACTCTGGGAAATAAACGCCGTTTTGCAGGTCGGAAGGCCGGTGCGTGGCCGCCGTTGCCGCCTGTAACTCGCCCCCAGCGGCCGGGAGCCTGGGGGGGGGGGTGACCGAGGGCAGGCGCCCAGGCCTGGGCTTGTCGGGCCCGGCCGTGGCGGGGAGGGGGGGGGGTTGCTCCCGGCACCTGCCGGGCCCCTTTGTGTGGTGGCGGGGGGCCCGGCGCCGGGAGCGGGCCTGGCGGGCTGCGGTGGGCCGCGGGGGTAGCGCGGGGCGGCGGTGGGGTGCACGGCCCCTTGTCGTCGTCGTGTCCCCCTCCCTCCTTCACGTCGCAACAACTTTTTCCCAAGGCGGTTTTCTCTTCAAAACGGCTTTTCCCTCCCCGCTCCTGAGGAGCCCGTTTTCGTTAGGGGGGGGGGCTGGCTCTCCTGAGCGTCTTTTTACCTGATGGCACGAGTCGCGCTCCCCTCCCCTTGAGCGTTTCTGCTGCCTTGGAACTGCCGTTCAGCAAAAAGAGGCGTTACTCCCGAGCCCTGGTCACCGGGCTGTGCCGCCGAGGAGAGAGCAGGGTCCCCCTCGGGAGCTGTCGGTGGCAACGCTCTCCCAAGCCTGGGCTGGCAAGCGGGTGGGTGTTCTGGTGGCCAAACGCGGATCCTTCCCCTCAGAGCCTCCTTGGGGGATCTGGGGACACGGCCCCCTTGGGCTTGGCTGCAGGGAGGAGGCCGCTGTGGGGGCTCCGTGGGGCAGGGGAGGGGGCTGACAGCCGCCACGGGTGCCCCCTCTGCGGGGGAAGCCGAGGGCAAGTAGAACAGCCCATGCCGGTCGCCCAGTCCTTCTGCTTATCTGGGAGTAACAACGCTAAAGGTATAGCGTGGATACTCCTTAAAAGAGCTGAAGTGTTGGGCTTTTTCCTTTTTTTTTCTTCTCCTTAGAATTTCCTTTGAAACTGATGATGTTGATAAATTCTTTATTTTTGGGCACTACCTGAAAAACTTGTTCGTCTGGATATGAATGCCCTTCTACATATTGCAAATCTAGTAGTTGATAGGGTGAAAGCTAGGATATTTTAGAAGCAGAAAGCAGTGGGACTTCTGAAGTCCGGAAGACTTTTGCGTATATAAATACATAGATCAGGTAAATGAAAGCCTACTGCTGCTCTCAAAAATACTGTCTTTCGTTACGTGGTGGAAGTTTATCTGTAGAATTTATTTGGCATAATTTAACAGTATTCCTGGAGACAAAGGAGTCTTCCTGCCCCTAGGTGATTCTTCTTCTCTTAGAGCTACGTGAGACCGCAGCAAGAAGCTGCTGGTGCTTCTGACATCTGGGTGGGGAAGCAGGAGCAGATGCAGCCCAAGAGTAGATACTTGCAAAAGCAAGGAAGAGTTTACAATTCCCTTGTAGCTTCTTTCAAGGAAAACTTATAAGGAAAAAATGGGAAAAGCATAAAAAAAGTTGAGCTGGCAAAAAGAAAAAAAAAAAAGAGATAATGGAAATGCACCCTGGCACGTGTTTGTGAGAACCTGGAGGGAAAATTCCCTTCCCCTTTCCCACCCTTGTTTTTTGGAACGCTTGCCACCTCCAATTTTGGATCTTCTCAAAGAGAGTAACAATCATTGGTGCTTAAGTGTTTGGCTTACAAGCATGGTCCTGCAGCTGAGAAGAGGATATTTTGTCTTATAAAGTATGGAGTTATGAATGTTATGGAGAATATTGTGCCGCTGTTCCTGTTGAAGTTGTGCAGGACAGTATATAGAAGGACAGTCTTGAAATTTGTAGATATGTTATGATAAAGTAAGTTACAGAAAAAATGTCTTGGTACAAGATTCCTTATTTTTGAGAGCTTGTTTGTGGGTACTTCTTGAGCAACATTAACTGCTCTTAGAATATTATTTTTTTTTTTTCAGAAACTTGGGGTGTTTTTTTCTATATCATAATTAAACATAATAAAATTGGAGTTTAAAGCAGTGCTGATAACTTAAGTAGACCCCTTTTGCGTGCCCTGTTCATAACCATATCAGTTGCTGGCAGCACTCTGTTAACTTGCTTTGACTTGTAATGTGTTGTTACCACATGAAGTACATCATCTTCTTTAAATCACATTTAAACGCAGGGTTAATTCTCCGTGTGCACGTTCCCCAGCAGTTACGTACTGCACATTTAAATAAGATTCTGTGGTTTTGCTGCTATCTTGCCTGATAGGTTTTGTAGACCTACTGCTGCAATAGCTATTCCTGTTTATCTGCCATTATATGAATTGATATAAGCTATTAATTTATTATATTTTTTTTTGTCTCTGCAGGAGGTAACGGCTAGTAGCCGCCACTATGTTGATAGATTATTTGACCTCGATCCTCAGAAAGTCCTGCAAGGTGTCATGTAAGTCATCTGAAACACACTTGGGCTGTTGGTTTTACATAGACTAGGTTAACTTGAATCCCACCAGAGTTTTTTGACAAGGGCAAGAAGCTCTTCCTATTTTTTTTTTTTTTTTTTTTTTTTTTTTTGAGAAATCTTGTTGGAAAATTTTAAGGCAAACACGATAGCATTGTTTTAGCAGATTATCCCTCTGTGGTGCATATGGTTCATAATGCAGTCTCCCAGTTGCCAGAAATGAGGTTAAACATTCTGTGAGCATCAAATAATTTTTTTTGGATAAATTTCTTCCTTTTTGCCAGCTTTTGCTCTTCTTTCAGGTCTGCTGAGACTCTTTTCTCTTACTCCACTCTAAGTCAGGGTACCTGCCTCTTACTTTTGCCCCTGCTGCTGTGCCTGAGTGTTGGCTTTTTTTTTTTAATGCATGGCTTCTGTCTCACTGATGGGAACCATGAGCCGAAAGAAAATGCTTCCATAGAAATTAATTTGGATGCAAATTATATTTCAGTACTTCAGTTGCATGCCAGTGATAAGGGGTAATAACTGAAAGAGTAAGTAAAAGACTTGCCCTTTTCAATAGGTAGTAAAACTGGTGCAAAGATCTGGTTGTTTTCTTGCTGTCCTTGGGCTATGAGCTTTCCACTGTAACCACACAGCAGTGTGGCAAACAAGTCCTTGCCCAGGGCTGACTTTTGGTGGTGAAAGCAGACCTTTTCAGGCTTACCTGTAACTTGCTGGCTGTGGCTATCTAGCAAAACACCAGAAGTCATTGAAGGACCAAGTGGATCAAAAAGCCAAGAATGTTGGTTGTGTTGCTTGGGACACTCTGAAGTGTTTTCCAGTAGCAGGTAAAAAAAAAATTATTCCAGTAGGTGTTCCAGGGGCAACATATCAGAATTAGTATCCCTTTAAAGTACATGAAAAACACAACATAGGTAGAACTGTCCTGGGAACTTTATTGGTTGAAATACCTCCTTACCTGTATAAAAACTTCTGGTCCACCACCGTAACTACGTACAGGTTCTTAACTCTTCCTTGTTTTGTTTCCATCCCTTGGCCTTCTTACTCCACTACTTATAAGGCCTGGTGTGATGGTCTCACGGGCAAGGATGTGTCTCATCCTATGTCCAAGTGGGTTGACTGAGCCCCTCTTTTCTCCTTGGCAGATGCTCTGAGCCCTGGGTGGCGCTCCCTCCCTGCTCTCCTTTCTTTTCAAAGGACTGGAACCCACAACCCTTGGTAATCACTTCCCTATCTTTTGAGGTGCTATTCATGTATTTTGAGGTATAACTGGTTTCCCAGAAAAGTTCTAGGCAGTATCTTTGTCTCAGCTAACAAATTCTTCATCTTGTCCATGGATGTCAGTGGATTCTATGCTGATATGCTTTTCTTGCATTTAAAGAGAAGAAAATACCAATTTATTTCACGATGGCATTCAAAGGGCAGATTTGGATGGTAAACCATATTTGTGATGCTCTGGTTAAAATCCTAACTCTGAGAGTGTATCTTTCTAGGCATTGAGCAAATCCTGTGTGGTAATTTGTTATTTTCCACATGTTAGTGGATGGGTGCAAAACAGTCCAATTTAGAAAAATGTATATATGAAAATAGAATTTAGAATAGTGTATATATATAAAAAAAAATAAAAATCTGTCAGTCCAGGGTTCTTTTGGGGCAGAAAAATACTGCTTGCTCAGTGTATCAGAAGAGGTATTGAAGTTGGAGTGAACTGATAGGGTAGAGCAGAAGAACCAGAAGTGTCTGTCAGAAGCTTTACCGGATATTCCGCATACTTTGCTGAAAATCTTTGGTTCCTAAGATGTGCTGGTTCTGTTTTTTCCCTGCATCCTGGCTGAAAATACTGGTGACCCAGATTTTTCTTTTGATTGATGGAACTGTATGAATATCGAGGATCAGAAAATAGGCTGTCTTAAGAGGCTTTGTTTCTGCAGATTGTCTTCAGTTACAATAGTGCTGTTCTTCATGTGCTATTACAGATGCTTGAATGAATAACTTGGGTTTGGGGCTTTTTTTAATTGCATCCTTGTAATTTTAATGAAAACCAACTCCTGAATGAGGTTTGGTAAAGGTAAAATATAGCTAAATGCTTCTTGAACTTGAAAATCATGCCAATCCAGTTATCATCTTGTAACTTGAGAAAGCTTTTAATTACATATTCTGAAAGTATTTAAATGATCAAATCTCCTCTCTTCCTTTCGTTCCCATGAATTGTCAGAGAGGCTGTGTTCAGAATCTTCTTTTGTCCAGACAGTAAAATCTTACCTGGTGAGGAGCTTTTTCTTTTTCCTCTTCAGGGGAAACTGTGAGACCATTCCCCTTTTGTCCAGTGCTGCTCTATGTGGTTCTGTTGATCTTATTTCAACATGGCATGCTTCCTGCAGAACTTTTGTTCACATCATTTCTATTACATTCACCTGGGTATTAAGAGGAGGTAAGAAGGGGAAAATTGTGTGTACCTGCCAGTAAATCATGGATTTCAATTCAGGATTTGAAATGCTGAGGTTCTCACAAGGATGACTACTGCCTTTTACTGTACTTGATAGCGGGCTGTTTAAAGTGTGCAAAGCCCATGTCTTCATACCCACACCTGTGCAGCAGCATATGTATTTACATTGCTGTTCACTGCCTTTATAAATGAGCAAGCTTAATATAGTAGTTTCCTTCTGTAAACGTAAACTCTACGTTGTGGCCATGCTTATGCTTGAAAGGTCTTTGCTTTGTGTCTACTTTGGTGCTCTTCTAAACCTTTCATCTTCTACACAGTGTTCTACAGTTCAAATTTTCTCAAACAGGCTTTGACTACCTTCTGCAAGGTCAGCATTAATGTCAGGTATGCAGCTACAGAATACATTTACTGTTGACAGTGCATAGACTACCTCAAACAGATATTGTAGGGGATTAAATACTGTATTCTCTCAGAAGTTCTCTTAAATGTTTTGCCCTAACTGGCAGAGGAGCAGAACATAGATAGCTCTGTAAATTTCTGCATTGTTATAAGAGCTTTGTTTGTCCCAAGATGATTGCTGCAACATCATCCTGTGCTTTGCAGTGTGGCAGCATTTATTTATTTTTAAAAACATTTCTGGGTGGTGATTCTTAGGCTGTCATTTGCTTTTCACCTGTTCTTATGCTCAGGACCATGTTGTTCAGATGCAAGACTGATACCTGGTTTTGTCCTCTAATTTATTTGCTGGCCAGGGGGTTCGTTGTGAGACATTTTGTCATGCTTACGTTTAGCCTGATGTCTTCAAAGAAGCAATCTATCATTTTATGGAGAGCTATGTAATTCCATCTCAAGGGCTGGTTTTGAAAGGACTATTCTTTCTGACAAATCTGGCTTACTCGAGGTCCCAACTGTTTCTCATCAGGCCATTCCTCAGCAGCCAGAGCATGTCATCTTTGAAGGCTTGTAAATAATCATCTTTGTGGTACGCTGAGAATTCCTATGCTACTGCTGTTTCTGTCCTTTATGGATGTGCTTATCCAGCCAGCTGGAGTTACCACACAAACATTTTCCAAACTTGTGTGAGGGTTTTATTTGTCAGGAAAATGAAAGAAACATCCTATAGATATGGCACTTGGTACCGAAGAACCAATTTCAAAGTGTATGACTATGGTATCTTCCTTTTTTCCAGGGAGCATGTCTGTTGCTGTGGTGGGAATACTGGTACAGATCTACACAGTATATTTAATTTGAGTTATATGTGCTTTCGACACAGAATGGTTTTGAGTGTTTGAGAATTGATGTCGTTGATAAAGGAAAGTATAATAGGTGGCGTATGGGTAAGGAGTTGTGGACCACTTTGAATCTGCCAGTTATCTTTTTAGGGTCCCTGCAGACTTAGAGTGTCAGTGCTGCAGCGGTTAGTGGTTATGCTCAGTGTTTTGAAGACTCTGAAACTGATATTTTAGCACAACCAAGATGTAATTGGGCTTACCTTTGCAGTAGGTTCTTGGATGCAAAGTTAGGTATGTGTTAAAAGTTCCTCTCAGGGACAGGGGACTTGTACTTGCATTTGACTGAAAATGTTTTGTACTGCTTGCTAGTTTTTGCCTTCTTCAAACAGAAGATACCAGGAGGTAGTCACAAACCAGAAAAAAAAGCCCTTATATTTTAGGTAGTAACACTGCTTTTATGGAACCTGTCTTCTATCTCTTTTGTGCTCAGTTGCTTTGAAATTAATTGGGAACACCTCGAACAGTGTGTGGGTTTTCTTACATCCAACTTTTTTTGTTTGTGTATTCTTGGATTTGGAAAAAATGTTCCATGCATGTGTTTAGATGACTGTATAATAGTGTATTGTATTTCTCAGCTGTGGCAATTGGAATGAGAGCATCAGTGCAGTGTTCCACACATGTCTGCAGGGAAAGCAGGGGAAATATGAGGCAGCCTGATGGAGTGGGAAGAGATGAAATTCCTATCTCAGTTCTAATGGAGCAACAGGTACCCCCTTCAGACAGTTATGACGAGGCTACTTCTGCCTCTTGTTCTTCATGTCCTGTTCAACAAACCTTCTTTAAAACTAAATAATGAACAGCACTAATTTTTTTATTGTGCATCCTGAACATGTGCAACCGCATTTTCAGTCTCTCATTGGCAACTTCCGAACCTAAATTTTCTGCAGGAGCCACGTTTTATTCTTTGCATATTCCCTTGCTTGTTTTCACCAGAATGGCCCCATGGAAACAGAGAAGTCCTTAGGGGATTGTTCCTTGTTATACTTTGCCTCCATACGTTTTTGATCAATTCTGTTATCTCCTAGGCAGTACTCTGTAGTAAATGCATGTTCTCTCAGATGCATTGGGGAACTTTGAGGTCTAATTGGCTAAGAACAAGTGATACAATTTTTTGAAGCATTGTTTTTGTGCAGTGTCGTTCACACGTTGAGGGAAGAGGCTCCCGAGTCCCTTCTGTTGATACTTTGTGAATGATAGGATAGGGTCTTTGTGGCTTGGGAATGGAAAGCTGCTGCTTTAGGTTGCAGAACCTGACAGAAAATTGAGCGGGGTTTAAGTGATGCTGAGAGGGTGCTGGGAGCACTACTGTTTGTTGATTTCTCCCTATCAGGAGATAAGCTGAGGTATCTAATAGCTAGACAAGTTTTCAGAGTGATAGAAGATGGAACTGAAAGGCCTCAAATAGCATTTGAGAATTAAGTAGTGCTCTGTGAAGAGTGGTTTTCAATGTAATATGTTTTGTAGAGGCAAATGGAAGAATAGTGTAGATACGGAGAGAAGAGAGAAAGATGCAATAGGAAGAAAGTGTGTTCCTGTCGTAGAATAAGATATTCTGTCACTTGTGCTTTCTTTATAACGTTGCAAAAGGTACAAATGCATAATACTGTTTTTTCATGAGTAAAGTGTATTGTAACGTTTGGTCTAATGTTTAGAGCTGGGCTAACTTTAGAAATTTGGCCAGCAGTCTTCAGCCTAATAGGATTGTTTAATATTTCAGGCCTTGCAGTTGCCACTCTGTGAGAGAGGATTGATGATTAATGAATCTGTTTCTGTGCTGCCTTTCAGAAGGGCAGGAAGACACTTTACTCCAAAATCCCTCTCTTGATGCCAGCCCCAGAGTAGCGATACTATTGCTGTGATGATTTCAGGCTCTAAGTAGGGTGAGAGAGCAGAAACAACTTCTGTCAGACTGGCTGATGTAGCTGGAGAAAGTCAAGTGAGCGTTGGTCACAAAAGTCTTGAGGTCTGAGTTTGAAGTGGCAAACTTCAAAGCTGAGCACAGTTGAATGCTCTGAGGTTATTCAGAGTTTAATTTATTAATCTGTTAGACAAATGCAGAAGAGAGGTGGTTGCCTGTAAGGGAGGGCAAAATGAAAATGTAGCAGGCTGCTGAAGAGAAATAGTCATTATGCCCTTTGGGGGTGTGTGTGGGGTGTGATTAAGACTGAACTAGAGGTTGGGCCTCAGGCACGTGTACCACAAAATCAGCAATGCTGCTGAGTTTGTGATTCTTCACATGTGGAGTTTTATTTTTTGATTCTAAACTGCCAGTTCAAATTGATTGGAATAAGCATTAAAAAAATGACGTTTACTTACTTTCCAAAACAAGGTCGTTTTCAGTTTGCAATATAGGACTATGTACTTTTAGGCTAACTCCTTGTAAAGGATTGGCATTTCTTGTAACATTCAAAGGATGAGACTCTTTTTACTAATTAATTTGTCTAACAGATGATTAAAATGATTCCAGTATGTATGCTATATTGCTGGTGCTGAACTGATAATTTAAATGTGTTGAGATTTTTTTTTTATTTTCACTTTTTTCTTTGGGAATTGTAAAGTAGCAGGAAGGCTGGCTGGCAAAATCACTTCCTAAAACATACTTCAAACATGCCTTGTCTGAAATGTCAGTGACTCCCCTATATATAGGGAGTTTTAGATACAGATGAACTGTGTGATTTCTGTCCTAGTGAGCACTTACTAACACCCATTTGAAAAAGGAAGTTCAGGCATGACTTAAAGCATATGGAGGCCACTACCATCATCTTAGCTGATAGCTATTTGGAACTAAAAATCTGAGGCTATACTTTCATGTCGGTAAGACTCCAGGTTATTATAATCTGATGTGTAGTAGCTGTGTCAGATTAACAGGTTTTGATGATCCTTCAGTGATTGCTGGCCTAAGGTGAAGTGAACAGTGTCATACAATATTACAAGCTCACATGTGAGAACAGCTAAGCGGGTTTTGGAAGGGCGTTTTAAGGTGTTTTCCTGGACTGAATGAAATTTAAGAGTTCTCTACGTGAATGACTTGCGGTGGACAACATTCCTTCGATCATCAGGGATGGGCTTAAAATGCTATAATAGACAAAAATAACTTTAAACCAAGAGACAGTGAATGAAAAATGGTGCTAGAAAAAATGCAGTGTTACAGGATGCCTCTCTGCTTAATGAAATTTTGCTTCAACTGTAGGATATACTGCTAAATGCTGAAGGCACAACTTCACCCTTGGAGGGAGATATAGACACTTAAAGTAACACGGTTAATTCTATTTGATGTTTTGGGTCATTCATCTGAAGCAACAGTGGTGAAGGCTCTACTTTTCATGTCGTTTGGCTGTTTTTGGGATAGCTGAGAAAAAAGTATTCTGCTGATCTGACATCACAGAGCAGGAGATCTCTCAGTTTCCGCGAGTTCTGCTGAAGTGCAGCTGTTTTCCCCACACTTCGGGTAATTCTTTGCTGTTATGGCCTAGTTTATTTAAATAGCAGAGATTGATGCTGGAATTGAAATGCTGATAATACGGAGTCAAGTGATCTCATGCAACTTGTAGCTCAATTTCCAGACTCAGTGCAAAGGACAAGGCAATAAAAGATGCTTGATGCTTAAGAGAGAGCTGGGAAAAGCAGCATCTCCCATTTTGTCAGCCAGCCTAGAGATTTGAAAGGAACTTGAGTTGAAACTGCAGCCAAAGACACGGAGAGCTTAAGTTGTTGATATAGAAGGCTATCATGTGAAATGCCTGATGCTCTTACGTGGAAGATTTGATATGAGAGGCTTTTTCAGTCTGTCACACACACGCAGAGCAAAATAAGTACTGGAAACTGGGATATATTCAGGATAGGAATAAGCTATAAATATTTCTAACTACAGGTATGGATCCTTGAGACACCTTATCTTTCTATTTGGTAGACTTTCCTTGGCAAGAAAATTTATGACAAGGTAAGTTGCCTCTCCAAAGAGGATACTTCAGGCAGGAGTTCAAGCAGTTTCTGTGGTGCTGTGAGATGGCAAAGTTGGATTAAAAGATGACTTTTAGCATTATGGATGCTAAATTCTTCTGTTCTGTATTGGTGCAGTTATAGCCATATGCTGTTTTTCTACAGCACTTTGATTTTATGCAGCATCTGGGAGTACAGAATTAAGATTGGGAGCAAGCGCGGATTTAGGGTTTCCTTGTTTAAATGTTGAGTTTGTTTAGTTTGCACCTCATGTTAATAGTGTAACAGTTTCTAAGTGTTAAAACTCAAACAAGCTGAGTAACAGTGTCTCTGTGTGCTACTTTGTTCTTTCCTTTTTTTTCTTTGCATCAACTGAGATCTTTTGAATGGGATTAGAAATCTTTTCTTCCCAACCTGATGATTAACTGTAAAAATAAGCTGATTTACGATTTCTGTGGTTTGCTTGAGTTGGCAGGAGTTTTTAACGTTTTATTCACTTGGTTGGACTCGTAATCATGTTAGTACAAACATGCTCCCTGCTAAAGGGGTAGGAAACAACTCACTTGTTGAGTAATCAAGAGATATTTAAGCCATAGTAGTGCCCATCTTAGAAATTAATTCTGTCAAATTAATTCTGTCAAAATAATGATGGAAATATTTTAACATGCAAACTTTGTCATTAATTCTTGTTGTTGATTGTTTCACAACTGGCCATAAAAGTGGGGGAGTGGGAGGGAGAAGGAAGAGGAGGCAAAAGCTGTAGAAAGCATAATTGTCAAAACTTTGGCCACACAATTAACTTCTGACTCGAGTCCAGCCAGTCCAGCTTTTTATTTGAGCTATGTCCTTGTATCAGTTACCGCTACCTCAGCTTTTGAGACATTTGCATTTTGAAAACCTTTTCAGAATGATGCTTTGCGTCATTCTATTGTTTGTAATTTTGGTCAGCCTCTGGTAGATAAATCTGGTCTGACAATGCATTGTTTTGGATGCTTCCTCTGTGTGTGTAATTGTCTCGGAATCTCTTGTAACTATTTCATACTAAAAGTGAAAGCATTGGCTTGAAGTGTCTAGGAATACTTTTCCTTCTGTGGTTGTTCATCTCACCTTCGATATCCTTCTCTGTCTAGGAACCTCTTAAATACGGCTACCTACTCTGTTTTCAGAAGACTTAAGCTGAGAAAATACCACACAAACCGTTATTTCCTCCTCTTCTGTGTAGTTCTTTTTGCTGCTTCCTCATCAAGTCACTCTAGCTTGTTTCAACATCTTTTGTGTTGCTTTGCTAGAAGGTGACATAGGAAAGCTCCAGGGTTTCTGTTCTATCAGAATTTTTAAATTTCTTAGGTTTATGCTTGATTTATGATATTTAAAAACATAGGTAAAACCAAATTCTCACTGAGGAGTCAGTCTATCCATGTTGCTTTCTCACGATCTCTTTTGCAGAAGAGGTGCGGGTATTGGGGCTTGCTAGGAATGCCTTAGAGTCTGCTCTTTCTCAGCTGGGAATTTAGCTCACACCAGTTCAGAGAGCTGCGCACTAACTACTGGACACTTCTTGTGTTTCTGTGGGAGGACTCCCAAATTTAGAGTCAACTTCATGAAGATGTGGAACTTCAGTAATTTCTGCTTAGGCCAAAGTTCAGCACCTTAGGTTGTTTCTGCAATAATAACTTACATTGACAGACTAGATTGCTGATTTTCTCAGGACTTAAGACAGTAAGCAAATACTAATTTTTACTGGCTAGGAATCACTAAAACTTCCAATTTGTTATATTTAATATTGCTTCTTGCTGACCTTAAGTGGGCTACATTTATGCCTTTAAACAATTGTGCATTAAGCATCAGAATAAAAACATAAACTTCACACACAATTGGCAGATTGGTTCCTCTTGTAACACTTCTCAAGCTGCTTCTGGATGGAAATTAGATATTGTTTTTAATGAGTTTAATATACTCCTAAAATATTTTCTTTTAAACACTCATACTGTACTAATACACTTATGAAACTAGCATGTGTTGTATTTTATTTATAGCTAATTAATTGAACTTGTTACTTCTGGGTTGCTGCGTTCCGTAAGATTGTTAGAGCTGATAGACCTCAGCTGATAAAGAAAATAAGTCTTTCTGTTTTTCCAGTCTCTAGTTAGTTTCATAACTTAAAATTGAGTGACCACAGGATTGAACTGATGAAATCATATTCTTATTTCTTTAAGAAGCATTAGGATTTCGAGAAAGCTGGTTTAGCACTGCAGGAAGCAATACCTCCAAGTGCTTGGCTAGGATCGTATTTTATTGATGTCAGCCTATATTATCCTGCTTGACAGGTTTTTTTTTCACATAAATTATTGCATTTTTGTAAATGTAGGCATAAACATCGCTATCAGATTTTAAATCTATGCGTTGAAATTGCTGTAGTTCAGGTAATTTTGTTAAATTACTTTGAATTTAGTTTGAATCTAAACTATAAGATTTAATACAGAGGAATAAAGAGCATCTTAAGACCTTTGTCATATGAAACCTTCATGGTTTGTCTTTTGGCTCTATAGAAAGCTACCATTATGAGGCTGAGGAACTAAGTAGAGCTGGAATGTGCTAGGTACATGCATAAGATCTGCATTTTTCTTCTGAAGCTGCTCGCTCTGTGCACGCCTGGCAGGAGGGTTGATAACCTACCTGAGAGCTCAGAGCTGATTGTTGGAAAAAAGCCCGTGTATCTCCCTCTACTGGGTCATGGTCTTCTCATAATTAGGCCTAGAATCACCATAGACTAGTTATTCTTTGAAGTTCTCATCTCTTTGTGGTTTTGCTGCTGTTTCCTTCTTCCTCCTTTCAAAGACTCCTTTTCCCAGTAGTAAAAGGGAGCGGTGTTCGTGACATTTGGAAATAAAGTAGGTGTCCAGTTTTGGACTACAAATTTCTGAGGTTTCTTTGTTACTTCTTGTAGAAGATAGCAATCTTTACTGCTTTGTCTCCTTGGATGAATTTCATGTCATCTTGGATCTGAAATCAGTCAAGCTTAAACTTGTTGGAGATGATGTTTTCAAATACGGGAGTTGCCCTTGGTTTTTCCAAGGTTTATGATTCACTAAGGACCTGGTAGACTAGGACAACACCTGGAACTTTTCTTCTTAAGGACGTTTTCTTCCTGATCAGGAAAAATCTCCATAAAATGTAATGTGGAATCACATAATTATTGCGAAAAAGTCCATATTGGATTATGGCACTTTAAGGATATTCTTGGTTTCCATATCCATCTCCTTCCTCTGTATTGAATAGGTTAATTTTTTTAAGTGGCAAATTTGAAGAGATAAGCATGGCACGCAACTTGGGAGCACCAAGGCATAATGCCCACAAACATGATCTTGGCTGAGTCTTATCTCTGACAGCTTTTGGTCACCGTACCAATTTGATGTTATTTTACTTGCAAGTTGAAGTAGTCGAACATACCCGTGTTGAACTTGTCAGAAATCTCAAGTTTATGATATTTCTTGTCTATCTGCCGTGACCTTCCTGAGGAACTTTTTGAACCAGGATGGAGAAACTCATCTGAATCATTTACAGATTGGGACCAACCTCACTCAACCTCTCAATTTGAGCGTTATGGAACTTGGCCGTGTTCTTGCCACTTCTGAAAGGGTCTCTAAATCAAATTCTAATAGGCAGTACTTCTGGCATATGAAAATTTATAAGGTTAGCAAGCCATTCTATTCAGGAGTTGGTGCAGGAGTCACGAAAGTTTGTTGTTGTTGGGGTTTTTTTTGGGTTGTGTTTTTTAACACAAAATAATGTGTAAAATCACCTGAGCAGAGCATTAAAATGTCACCAAATTCTCTTTATTAATTTTTCAGAGTGCTTGGCAAGTGCCTTCTCTTTAGCTTCTCAAGATGCTTTCAGAGATACGTGATACAATGCAGCCTTTCTGATGACTTTGAGAGCATGTGCCTAAGGAGAATGGGGAGAGGTAACCTTTTGAGGAGTCCTAGAGTGGCCTGAGCAGTTTAGTACCTCAACCTAGCACATCTCTCGGTACAGTTTCTATTCCTGTGAGACATCTGATCATTGCTTCTGTCACTGTTGACTGACCCTTGGACTTTAAAACCTTTACAAATGGCTGGGATACTTTCAAGCATTCAGCATAGAAACTGCTGCAGTGCTGTTCCGGGGTTTGGTGGAATCTTCAGGTCCATTCCTCATATTTTCTTGGGCTTTCAGCTTAGCCTATCTTCTGATCTTGCTTTCTCCTCTACCTCCTCCTGCCTTGTGCTTTGAAGTTACCAAATTTACGGGAGATATAACAGAAAGGTCCAGCGTTGTCTGCTGATACTCAGCCGTGTAAAAGGGGGTGCTGGGTCGGCAGATTCCTGTGAGGTAATGCCTCGCTTGACAAGGCAAGTGGTTTCCTGACTCTGCCTGTGTTAAGGAGATGCACAGAACTGCAGTTTTTAGCTGCTTTTAAGGCTGCTTAAGGTTGGAGCTCCAAAATCACTAACCAAACTGGAGAATTTAGACAGCCTCCATTTGCTTAAAATTCCTAGAGCGCTCTTCTGCGGCCAGATAACTGTATGCAACGAGAGAGTGAGTCACGTGGAGAAATACTTCAGGAAGAACAGACAATTACGTTTTGCTAATTGAAGTTTATGAAGGTTCTGTTTATGCCAGTCCAGATATTGCCTGCCTTGGCTAAGAAGTTTGTCTTTATACCTCTAATGAAGTGAGTTTAACACTTGGGACAGCTGTTTATTGCAGTGGAATTTTCACATTCAGTGTGTATGTAAGGACTGGGTAGTGTTCATGAAGGCCAGGGTGGATCTTAAAGAACAAGGCTATTCTAAATCTCTTAAAATTTGCAGGCAGGAAGTGAAAGAGTGCTATAGTGGCAAGAAATATGTTAAAGCAACCACTAAAGCTCCCAAAACACTTGAATGAATTGGAGGGTAGTTAGTCAGTGATTAATTTATCAATTTTGCAACATTATAATTGATCTAGTTTGTTTCTTGCTGATAAAGATTGATCTGAATTTGGACTGACTTTGTTCTCTGCTCTTATGAAGGTCCCTACAACTAGGAAGTTTCCTAGAAATGTGCCATCTTGATTTTTCTGAAACTGGTCATAAGTTGCTAGCTTTCTTTCAGATTCTCTGGATGGTCATATATGTTCAACATGTTCATGAGGGAAAAAAGATCTTAAAAAGGTGGTGATGCCTTTAATGTATTTAACTTGCAGTAACTCTCAGACAGGAAAATACTTTTGTTTCCACTTTATTCCTGGGATTTTGACATACAGATGTTTAGGTGTCCTGCTGACATTCACAAAAGGAAGCCTGTGGTGAAGAGTAGAGTGAAAACCTGGTCGCTGGAGACTGGTGATAGTTCCTTGTTCCTCTTTTTTTTTTCATTTTGCTTTTTTTACCCCCAGCCCCAGCTTGTCTCTTCCTTGCACCCAGTAGAGTATTCAGTTAATACTTTGAATTGCCAACATTTGATTTCCCAACCAAGAGTGTTTTGTTTTTTTTTTTTTTTTCCTTTAGAAGTCTAGTGAATGTATGGACACAAAGAATCAGTATATCTAGTTTTCTTCAATAATGAGACTTCTTCATGTCTGGTGTGCATGTGAGATAGTTTGGGTTTTTGTTTACTTGCATAAGCTGGGACATAACGGAATCCCAGAGCTCTGGGGTATTTATCTGTGAGCTGTGGAAACTGTGCCCTGAAGTGTTACTCAGTCATGTAGGTGCAGCATGGACATATGAAAGACTACTTGATAAGCCTTCATGGAAATAGTAAATTCTATAGATTAAGCCCTCAGTACCTCAGCATAATTTACCAGGGTTTGTTTTTCTTTCTGGATTTACAGAGATATGAAAAATGCTGTAATTGGAAACAACAAACAAAAAGCCAACTTGATTGTTTTGGGAGCAGTTCCAAGGTATGTCCTTTGCTACTCTCCTTTTCACTGATTCGCAACAGGTCTGGAATAATGATCCTTAGATCAAAGGCACTTTTTTGTTTTAATTTTGATTGTAGTTGACTGCATACTTTCTTTAATGTAACTGAGAGAGACTTGAAATATCTGTTAAAGTCATGTATTACAGAACAGGCTGTTGAGTAATGCTTTTAATTTAGAATTTCATAGAATCCTCTAAAGTAGTCTTGGTGGTTTTTATTGAACTTTATCAGCTCACAAATGAAATCTAATTTCTGACGTTGATATTAATGACGGATGAAAGTGGTTGTATCTTACTTACTGTTCTTGAGCCGATTGCCTGGTGAGTTCACAAGTGAAAATATTAAGGTTATGTTAAATATAATTTTAAAAATATTAAAAAGCATCTGAGATGATCTGCTTGTCTTCTCTACCTGCTTCAGACAATTAAAAACCATTGATCATACTTTATTGCTGAATTGCTGCTTCAGCTGATGTTAACGTTTTCTGGATCCTGATTCCACTAGTAGAAATTTAACAGGTAACTTTATCTACTGGATTGCTCCCTGCTGCTTTCATTTCACCCCTCTTCTCCTCCAGCTTTCTTTCAGCCACCATTTGCAGCAGCGGAGAAGGAAAACATTGAGCGCTGCGTTAATCTTG
This sequence comes from Tringa solitaria, assembly GCA_026413425.1. Taxonomy (NCBI): domain Eukaryota; kingdom Metazoa; phylum Chordata; class Aves; order Charadriiformes; family Scolopacidae; genus Tringa; species Tringa solitaria. The sequence goes on along the minus strand of JAOXJM010000052.1, from coordinate 28,122,879 downwards.
TGCTAGCAGCATGGGGCCCACCTTTGCTTAAATGGCAGCTAGATCCCAAACCAGCCTGTTTGAGAAAGCTGCTTCTGGCTTGACAAAAAAATGCCTTTTATTTGCAGAGAATATCTTCTTGTTTACAGAGTGAGTTTGTGTCAAAGCTAGTCCTTTAAGTTCTCGAGGGATTAGCTGTTGGGAAATGCCTTCTACAAAAGCTGCTGAATTATCTTTCGTTTTGACCAAATATAAACAGGTGAAGAGAAGAGTTCACATGAGATTAAAAGATTGAAGTGGACATTTGTTGAAGATTATGCAAAGTTTAAGGAATTTTTTTCAGCAAGAGGCCCTAAGGGATTCTTGCAACTACTGTTGGTTCTCCTGGTTCCTATTTTAAAAGTGACAGAAGATCTCCAACTTCCAAATCTAGAACCTGCCTGTTCTTAAGTTTTGTAGGACTTCATGTTCCTTCAGTTATTCTGCTTTCTGCTGTGACTTCTTCTGTGCCCAGTAATGAAAATCCAAAAGTGGTTGTGTTTTTTTTCCTGTTGTTAATGCCTTCTGGCTGTCCAAGTAAATTTTATGGTTAACCTATAACTGCAAATAAATGACTGGGTTTGGAAAACCTTAAGAGGTAAACTGTCATGCTCATCCTCACTTCAGTACAAGTTATCCTCAAATCACAGGAAATCTCATGTCAAGGCTTTTCAGACTAGAGGTAGGGATAAAGGTAATTGGCTGGATTATTGTGAGAAAAGATGATTCTCACTGGCTAAAACTTACATGGCATCATCTACCCCCAAGTACCTTTCAGAAGGCTTTAGAATTTCCTCAAGGTGTTGCAGACAGACTTAAATATAGATATAGTCTATATAAATATATAGACCATTTGGATTAGAGAACTTCTTCTGTTAATTCTATCTAACACGGTGGTGGAATTCATAGGCTTTTTTTGACATACCTTGTAGTAAATGGAGTGGCCACTGATGCCGTTAGAGTATGGAAACCTTTGGAATTCCAATCTGCAAAGTCAAACATTTCCCTGAATAGGAGTAAGCAGGCCAACATTCTTTATTTTGAGTCTCCTCTGCAAAATTAATGAGGAAAACAGTTTTCTTTTCACAGAGTTAGATTGCTGTCTCCCAAGGGAAATTGATTCTTTTCTGTAATGGCATGGGGTTTGTTAAAATTCTTCTGCTGCTGCTTTGTCCTGTGGTTCAGCTTCTTCTTTACTCATTTCTTGCTTCTCTCTTCTTCCCCAAGTGTTCCTCCAGCAAGCTTTCAGAAGAGACCCTTTAGAACCAAAGAACCCCTTCAGATTTCTGTCACTTAGTAGAAAACAGTATGTTCAGATATTAGAACAGACTCATAGGAGGTTTTGAAACAAGTCTAGGAATATCTTGCGTTTGAAGTTGGGCCAAATACTACTGGTAGGTATGAAGTAACCCTATTATTTTGAAATCTTAAACTGCCACTTGGTTGGAAAGAAAGTGCAAAGTCCTTTAAAGATCTCCCTACAGGAAGAAAATGCTGGGGAAGAATGGCTGGATCACTGTCATTTCTAGGCCTTCTGAGTCCATGAGCTGACTGCTTAGTGGTGTCATCTTTAGAAAGGGAGATTATATCTTAATTTTTTTGTCGCTTTGTATAGTCTCACCTATGGTCACTTCTTGACCATTTGTTCTGAAGAGGGTGCTAAAAAACCCCAAGTTGATTAAAGAAAGTTTGCAGAGTTGCCATGTCTGGACTTAAGAGCTAAGAATGTTAAGAACTTTACAAATGTGTACACAAACATGGTCCTAGATGTTAAAAATATAAATGTAGCCAGCCTGCATGTAGATTTTGTTTCTTAAGAAATTATTTTCTATATATCTTCCTCTTTACAGAATCAGTTATGCCTTTATATTCTCATGAAATGCTGGCCTCGGGCACCTCTGTCAGGACTGCAGAAATTTTACTTTTTGAAACTTTTTATTAACAGTTCCAGAAAATAAAATTTCTAAAGTTCAGGGGGAAAAAAGGTATTTTAATGCCCTAATACCAAGTTCTTTCAGTGGCAGGCCAACTTAAAACAAAAAGTCAGCCTTGCCTAAAAATGGTTTACTATTCGTACTGTCCTTCAATTTTCTAGTGGGTTTTTTTTCCTTCTATCCCACGTAAGTGCTCACAGAAGATGAGGAAGTCCATACTAATTATTCGTGTGCCCCTTCACTTGACAGTTTTCTAAGGAGAAATACTGCAGCTCTTGTGCCTATCGACATGTCAGACATGTCTTCAGAGTCCAAATTGAGTATTTAAAGCTTTTGGTCAGTTGCTCTTAGTTCCTAAATCTCAGGAAAATGATTGAGTCCTCAGTTCAAATGTAAATTGTTCTTTTCTAAGTCATCTTGTTGGGATTTCTGACTTAACAGAACGCTTGTTTAGTAGCAGTTAGTCTGTCCTGCTGCTGGCTCAGAGTTGAAGCCCCTTTCTCGTGGAGTTTTATCACAGAACCTAAAAAACCACTTGTTTATTGTGCCGTCCAGGTTGACAATCATATTGTCATTATACTCATTGCCACTTGATAACACCTAAGGCATAGGGGGAACTAAAGACTCTCAACTCAGTCGTTGCCAGGACCACCCTTGCCATTCTTTCACCACCTTCAGAAGCTAAGTAGTCTTTCCCTCCCCGCTCTCTGGTACCTTGAGGCATCCTTTATATGCTTTCCCACAAGCTACATCAGCTTTTTTCCCATCAGCTACATTTTAAGGCCACTGAATTAGTGAGTAGGTGAGGTTCTGATGTAGGCAAAAGTTATCACTCCTAAGCTCTTTCTCAATTCTGCAGTAAACAGTCTAAAGCCTCTGGCTTACAGAGTTGGAATTGGGGAAAAAAAAAAGAAGAAATATTCAGTGAAATGAACACGTGAGTAAATTCTTGGTAACTCTGTTTTGCAAGCCTGTGGACTGCTTTCTGGTACCCTGAAAGAAAACAGCATTGGGTGGTTGGTAATCCAGCCAACGATTGGGCCTTTCAAGCCTGTGCCATGTTTCCTCTCTTCCTCTTCCTTCATCTGGTGGATGGCAGAGTGTAGAGAAGACAATGGTAAATTCCAGTCAGCAGAGCATAGCTTTATCTTGCTATACATTGTGGTTACCTGTTAAAGCTCTGACCTGTGCTATTTTGTTAAAAATGTTACCTGAATCAAGTTCTTGCTTATGTAATCATTACTGAGAGTTTAATATTTGAAGTTGAATACACTTTAGAACTAGTTTCTCATTGAGAACTTCAGTTATTCCTTTGCTGCAAAATGAATACAGAGTTTTTTTAAATCAAATCTTAAACCTAACAATCCAAGACCTTTAACAAAACCACTAAATCATTCTTGTCAATTACAAAAAATGATTTTCTAACTTCCAGCTGATTGTTCTCCAGAGTCTTAAGGCGTAAAGTCAGTTGTTTGGAGCTGTAACGTGGTAGTGTACTTCTTCCCAAAGCTAAAGGCCTGTCTCTAGGTAGGTGCACCTCAAAGAACTTTATGCAGTAAATTTTCACCTTTCCCTAAGTCATTTATTAGGGGTTATGCTTAACTGTTGGGGTGTTTTTATTTTTAAATTTCTTTAGAGCACTTTTAAAATGAGATGTTACACAGAACAGCTGATGAAATCTTATCCTTTCTATCATTTGAAACCTGAATTCTGCAGAGCATACTGTCAGATTGTTTGTGGAAGTGAAAACTAGAAAGAATTTGTTGGGGTTTTAGCTTGTTTCTAGGGCCATGAGCGCACCAACATGGACACCCATGAAATTTTATGTTTCTGTTTATTGTTAAACATAATTAAATTCCTTCAGGCAGTGTTCTTTTAAAGTTTGCCAAAGTAAGACTGCTGCTGTGATAACTGTTAACCTACTGATAAGATGAGAAGATATCTCTATTAACTGGAAGGTTGTGTTACACCCTGAAGTCTGTCAGCTAAGGAAAAGGATTTTATATAGGCTAGTGTCTATATTAAACAGAAGAAAAGTATCTGTAAAGATTTTGCATACAGTATTGGCTGGCAAATACTGGAAAAACTAAAACTGATGTACTGAAGTAGAGGAATTCATGTGTCCATGATAGTGTTTGAAGCGTTTGAGCGTGTGCTCCTTTTGAGATTTAAAAAGAAAACTTAGGCAGGACAGTTTTGCATAGCTCACAAGTATCCTGATCAATTCTGTGTTTAAATGCATGGTATTACAAATTCCTAAACGATCCGTGATGTTGATACTTGATCCTGCGTAGAGCTTAGCAGAAGAGCACCCTTACGTACCGAATACTTTCCTACTGGGGTGCTGACTGTTGTGAGAAGAGTTGCAGGACTGTGGGGTGAAAACCCCCCTGTTGCTTTCAGCTTTGCTTGGAGTTACTCAGATAAATGTCAGATAACGTTCTTAGTTAAACAACTTATTTACTGTAGAAAATAAGAAGCAAACTCCCTATATTTGCGTATTTAGGAATAAAGAGGCTTGTGCATGTAGCAAGTTTAACACCAAGAAAGTATGTCTGTTATTTTGCGTCTGGGAAAGCTTGGCCTTATGGCTGGAATATTGACCAACCGGCTCTAGCTGGTCCTGCTTTGAGCAGTGGGTTGGACTATATGACCTCCAGAGGTCCCTTCCAACCTCATCTATTCTGCGATTCTGTAATCTGATATAAATAATAAGTGATCTGATATAATGCCTTTATATGTCTAGTTTTTCCTCAGGGTTATCCTTGAATTCAGGCACTTACATTAGAAGTTCTTTTAATTAATGTTTTTTACAATGCTACCTTTAATGGACTGACCATCCTTTAACTGTAGGAATGCAAGTATCTGCTTGATAGAACCATCTCCTGTTACAGACAAGATGTATTTAGCACTTGCCTGGGTATTCGACTCTAGATCCATTGTTAGGTAAGGAAATGTCCCTTATGAGTGAGGGTATGGTTTCAATGAGAGTCTTAATTTTACTTTATATGAAGAAATTATGCTTGAAGGATGCACTTCTGCAAATGTATGTTGTGCTTGATGAAGCAAATGTATGATGTGCTTCATGCAAATCTCTTTAATTACTGCCTGTTTAGGATTAGTCGTGGCCATATTGAACCAAGTGCTATCCCAAAATGGTTTTAAACAGAGGTTCTCTAAACCACCTTTGGAGATGTGTACCGATCGATGGACCTGATACTGAATTTCGGTAATCATGGATTAGGAGTTGACTTGTATAGATGTGACATGACTTTTTCTTCTTTTTAGCTGAGGCAGTAAAGCTGTTGAACTATTTAATCAGTTTTCTCTACAGTCTTAAGGCTGGGTCATTAGACAGATGGGATTAGGTTTAGCAATGACAGCGGATAATATTTTGAATGTTTTCTAGTTTCTAATCTTAAGGTAACCACCAAAAAAAAGTTGTCTTGTTGGAGAATTTTCTGGTATTGTAAAGTGGAAAGGGCCAATGAGTCGTGGATGCTGCTATGAGAAATATTTAACATCTATGTAGTTTTTTTTTCTCTATTATCTGAGTGACTGATGGTAAGTGTCTGCTGTTGACTATTTTTGTATCTGATGGTTTATTTTCTCAGTTTCTTGGTTAAGCAAATAATTTGAAAAAGGTAAAAAATCCATGGTAGCTAGAGATTGTTTTTCTTACTAAAGGATGAAGAACATTGCAGGGTTGCCAGTCCTGATGAATCATAGATATTCAATACAGTAATAAAAACATGAAGAACCATACCTTTGGGGGGATTCCTAGATTCACCACACACGCTTTCCTGTGAGGAAAAGGGAGCAGCCAGTTACTTTCACAACATGGAAGAGGGAGAAGAAAACTCATCCTTCCCATCGAGTTTGGCCGTGCAACACCATTTGTTAGTGAATAAATTGTGACCCATTCCTAAGCATGAGGAGATGAAACACGCCTGCAGTCGCTCCTACAGACATGGGAAGAAAGATTGATGGTTTGAGCCCAGGGAGAGAGCAACTCTAGAAATGTTGGTGAAGTGACAGACATGAAGCTGGCAATATTATTGGGGTTTTTTGAGTGATAAACTGGACTTTTCTCTGCCAGAGAACCTGTCTTAATATGTGTGATAGGATCTTTGTTTCTAATGGGAAGGAACAGTGTTCAGAAATCAAGCTGTGAGGAACAAAAAAAAAAAGCCATGAATAATTTAAGCCTCAAAAAAACCTATGCACAAAGTAATTATGATCTTTTTAGCTTGTTACTTTATAAATTAAGTAGTTTTTGACAAGATCATGTCCAAAGTCAGAAAATACTAGGATCTGCTCAAGTCCTGATCTCCAGTTTGCTTTCCAGTGTTGGTGCGTGTTCAACTTGGCCTGTTTCAGTGGAAACCTGTTTGGATACAGAGCACAAAGATGAGATGGAGTTGTTTTTTTTTTTTTTGCAGGTGGGGGTTTATTTCTTAGGGAACGGTTGCTGAATGTCAACAGACTCGCACCTTGTTGTCCTGATGCTACCTTCCATTTTTAACATAATCTCACAAGGTGATGACTTAGGTTCAAATGGGCCTTCAAGCTTCATGCCTGTGTTTTGAGGGTTTTTTTTCTGTATTTTTGCTTGATGTCCTCTCTGAAATTAGTATTTCTTGGAGTAATCTTGTCACTAATCCCTCAGTGCTCAGTAGCAACTCCTTTCTTGCCTTCCTTTGTCTGAAAACCTTTGTTGTTAGAAGTGCAGCTTCTATGGTTTGCATCTCCTCTTTCAGTTGCCTTGGGATGGGGACTTCATTACACTGATGAAAATGCCGTTGGTGGCTCCGACCCAGGCAGTGTATGTGAAGGTGCAGGTGAAAAGCCAGGTTGATTTAACAGGTCTCTTCTTCTGAGAAAGGGTTATCTCACACAACCACCCCTCTGCGCTTCTGATCATATCCTCCTACCGCTTCTTGTGTTGATGTTTGTGTGACTGCACAGAAAACTGCTTCAGCTCGGTAAGCACAGAAAAACTGACTTTCACAGACAGGCAAGTGTTGTTCTGTTGAGTCAAAAAAGGGGGACAGAGACATGGGAGAGAGCAAGACTGCCCCATAGTAGCAGAGAAATGTACGTGCATCTGCACCTTGCAGTGCTGAAGGGCTCCAGTGGTGACGATGTGCTGAATCTCCACCAATGGAAGTATTGAAAAACAAACAAGACAGTAACTTCAAATGATTTAATGATTGATGATCCTGCCTTGGAGCAAGGTCAGTGACTGGAGGGTCTGTCAAGATCCCTTACAGCTGTTGTTCTCTGATACTCAGAGAACCTCATCGACCTGCAGAGTGTGCAGAAGTTGTAAAGTGTTCAGATCAACCTGTACCGCGGGACAACTGCTGGTGGTGTTAGTAAGAAGTGTACGAGTTATCAATTATGCACATCTCCTGAAACATTGATGATCTCTGGCACGTTACCAGCTTTCTTTCAAGAACTTAGATGGTACTTTTGGATATAGTATTACTAGGTCTGTCATGCACATTAATGAGGTGTTTTGTCCAACTTTGGTGGGCATCCTTAAGAGGGGCAAGGCATAGTTGTTCCCTGGTGCCTTGTTCTGTTCTTGGCTGTGTCTTGCACTGAGGTTTTCTGTTCTGTACTCCATAGGGTGCGGATCTCTGCCCAGACCTAGTGGTTCGTGTGCTGAGGTGAAGGAGCATCATCTGCAGTGCTGGTCTTTTTAAAAGCTTCCTTTGCTCTGAAATGGTAAAAGAAGTGGATAGCAGAGGCCCTAATAAGCCTCCTGTGGTTGTCCTTGCATTTTCCTTCAAAGCAAGTCAGGAGTCAAGCCCGTTCATATAATTATATGCCTCTTTATGAGGACTAACCCTCACCACGAGAGTTACGTATAACTGGAATGAGATATTCTTCTAACCCAGCTATGAGTACGCGTGAGTCAAGGCAAATATTTGCAGTCAGCAGAACTGTGTTAGAACTGGTTTAAAAGCTGTGCAGCCCTCTATCTCTGAAGTGCCGTTCCTGTTAGCACAAAGGAAGCTGTTAATATAAGCTGTACTTCTAATGATACCTTTTAAATCTGTATTTTTATTAGAATGTTAAGTTTTAGGTTGAAAAACATAACGTAAAAGGAAGCTTCATGATATCTTACAGTATTTGTTCATAAGGAGCTAAGAGTAAATAGAAAAAAGAAAAAAGAGCAGTATTCAAAAATGTATTCTTGACATCCTCTTCAATGTGCAGATACTAAATATTAGGCGGTGATCTCAAATGGAGTGGGAATATAGTGTATTTTGTGTACAATGGAGAATTTAAAAATGCAGGTGAATGGGAACTCAAAACATAGCTTCATTTTTGTCTAAGCTTGCTCAGCATCCTCAGAAAAAACCTTTGAAAATTGATTTATCTGAACGAACAGTAGTTTTTCAGATAGTGGCCATAGTCTGATTCACTGATTTTTTTTTTTTTTAAAATTATTTTTTTTAACATGGGAAAAATATTTCCACACAGGAATTTCTGGAAGACTTAGAATAAAGTTTGTGTGGTGGTGGTTTTAAAGGTAAATGGAATGAACAGTTCAATGATGAACTTACTCATAAGACATCAATCTCAAGCAAAGTGATAAGGTGGTTGAAGCAAGACTGTAAAATGTTGCTTTATAGAATGCATATTAACACATAATAAAACAAAAAGCTTATGTCATATCAAAAATAGTCTTACTTTGATGAAGGCAACTGACCTAGTCCTCTGAAATATTTGAGCCTGCATCACACTAAAATAATGCTAAACTGAATCAGTGTAATTCACTAAGTTAAAAGGTTTGAATGTTAGTGCAAACTTACCTCTGTGGGGCTTCAGGGGTTGTGTGTTGATCCCACTCATTCTAGTGTAAATGGCTGCAAAGAAAGGGTGTATTTATTTTTTGTTAAATTGCTCATGGAATGGTCTTGTGGAGAAAAAACAGATGTATTCAGATTACAAAAAGGTGAGTCAGATGCACTGGCTCAATGTAGAGTAGCAAGAATTATTTTCAAATGAAACTGATTGTTAAAGAGAAAGGTGAGAAAAAAATCAGTCATAGTCCTAATTTACTCTCACGTGAAAAATGTTGTGGTGTTTTGGTTTTGGCTTTTTTTTTTTTCATTCAGACCTCTTACAGCTAAGTCCATATAATAAAGCTCCAACATCGGATTTTAAGTGAAGAAAAGTCAGATTGGATGCAACTTATGTGTTGTATATAGAACAAATCATAGAATATTAATGTAAGTGAAGATGTCTAAGGATTACAGTAAATTACTGGAGCTGTAAGATGAGACTCCTTGTTTAGTTCCTAAAGGGACAGCTTTCTTTGCAGCTACTGCCCTACTGCTTGCAGCACTAGAATGCTGTAGGATAAGGGTGTTTCTCTCTGTAATCCTCCTTGGTGGAGTGTTTGTGTTGCTGTCTCCTTCACAGACTATATAGTGTAGTTCAAAGCTGAGTCTTACCATTGCATTTCTCAGTTTGGCTTTTTTAAAAAAAGCTAACAGGAACTATTTCCTTCATATGAATTTTTTTTTTCCCCAGAAGCAATTATCTTTGCTTTGTAGTTTTTCTTTAGTTTGGTAGTAGAGTTAGCCCAAGCCCCTTGGATGCAGCTTTTGGATATTTTGAATTAACTTGTGGCTTCCAGAAGTGGGACTGTGACATGTCAGTTTTGGATACATTTCTTTGACTAACAGTCATAAAAATCACTCATGTTTTTGAGTCCTTGTATGTAAGAATCCATAACTATTTAATTTGCCACTTCAGATATTTTACCTATATTATTTTGTGCTTTTAAAATTATACTTAGTTCTTGCTTTGGAAAATTCTGTGGCCAGTGATTGCTTCCTGTTATGCTGCTTGAAAATTAATGCTTAAAATATGTTGAAAGGAGCAGTTTTCAAGAAATTAGTATGTTGTGCTCTCTTGTTTGATCTATTCTCCTACTTCAATTCAGTTTGTAGTTCGGGATTGATGCTCACTGGGACTTCCCACGTGTTCAGAGGTCAACCTCTATGCATGCAGCAACTTCTAATTCAATATTCTGAAAGCCAACAGTAAATAATATGCTTCAGTAGTACCTTCATCTGTATATTCATGGCAGATGTTTCCATGTATAGTTTTCTGGCCTTCTTAAAATGATCTGGAAGACATGCATCTTCCAAGATAGAACAAGAAAATCTAGATCATTCCAGCAAATGGTGCATTCATCTGTTTTGCAAGGGGACTAGTAATAAATATTCAGATAATTCTGATGGAATTAAAGCTCTTATTTATTCATATACTTCTATAAAAGTTATCTTAAGATTCACGGTACTGTAACTCGAACTGTTACCCTGAGCTCCTTTATCCACATGACAGCTTAAGGAGCTGGATGAAGTGCTGAAAATGTTCTTTTACTAACAGCTGAGTTTCATCTCCTTCCCAGGTATTTTAAGAATTCAGAGATTTATTTTTTTTTTTTGTGACAACTTGTAAGTGGGGTGAAATGTCAAAGAGTAAATTTCTGTTATTTTTAGCTAACTGAGGTTTGTGTTTGGGCCAGATTGATGAGGTCTAAATCATGCAAGCCTGTCTTCTAGTGCACGGCTCTGACGTACCACACCCATCTCAACCATCTTCAAAAGAAAGGAAATTCTGAACTGTTTATTTTCCTTGCTAAGCCACTGTAGTTACCAATTGTTCAGCAGCTACTTTCCTTGAAAGTTTTCTCCTTTTATCTAGAATATTGTGTGGTTTTCCTAGATGAATCCCCGTCAGTTGTTCAAAACACATCACGCCTCCAGCTGACCTTATTTTTGGTTTCTAGGCATGGTTGTTCCTGGAGTTCATTGAAGTATCTCTCTGGATAGATTTGCTGTCCTACTTCATTCAGATATAACCACCTGGATGCCATTACTGACATCTGAGAAGAGGCTTTAATCAGTTAATTTCTCTTAGAAGTGCAGGGACAAATGGAAGAAATTGTATTCTATACAAACATTAGAGGAAAATATATTAAGGAAGATGTCAAAATATTTGTTCTGTGCTTTTCACAGAATCGTAGAACGGTTTGGGTTGGAAGGGACCTTAAAGCTCATCTAGTTCCAACCCCCTGCCCTGGGCAGGGACACCCCACTAGACCTGGTTGCTCAAAGCCCCTTTTGGTAACTCCTGAAGCTCTTGGGATCTACAAAAGTGAGTTATGGGCGTTCTAGCAGAGCCTTGTTCCCGGTATTTCTGAAGGTTTGGTAGAAGTCGAATGGCTGGCTGATAAGGCTGTAGATAAGGGATCCAGGTTAAGCAGGGACATCATGTTCTTAAAAAACGTGGACTATAAGCAAGTGCCTTATTTTATTTTATTTTTATTTTTTTTTAAATTTCCAAAATCAAAAAAGGCACATATGTTCTTTGGGTGATACTAACATACCTCTGCTTTCTGGCTGCTGTCAAACCTGCATTTAGAGCAAAGCAGGTTTCCTAGCAGATTCATAATCAGAAAATTTTTCATCTAGATAAATTTTTGAGGAATTCTGGGGGTGGGGTTTATTTTATTTTGCCATTCTCCTTCAAGAGCTTGGTGAATTATCTGCTGCCTGGGATAGTCTGAATTTTATGTGATGAACATGCTACTTATAAGTGTTGAAGAAGCCTTTGGTCTCATAGCTCTCTTCCAGGGGCATGCTATAGTTATGTCTGTTGGCCTTTGACTTTAGGTTTCAAATTCTAAGAAGTAATTTCTGCCGTGGGAAACACTGTGTCTTAAAAGTAGTCTTCTGCGGTACTGTCTGTTGTAGGGCTGCTTGCACTTCCCTTGGTGGCCTTTTCTAGTCCCAGGTACCTAAATTGTATTTAGCTACTGTGTTTCCACTTATTTTTTCCCTTGCCTTTGATTTAGGAAGTCAGGTTTTGGGGACGTTTTTTTCAGGGATCTGTTTACCCAGGTAACAACTTCTGTAGCCTTCAGCAGCGGGGCAGATGCTCCTTTTTGCCTCTTAGAGAAGGCTTCAGTTATTGCTTGGCTTTAGGAGAGACCTTTTCAAACTAGAGTGGTGTGTTACTAAATTGAGATTATTTTTGTCTTAGCTCAGTGAATCTAGAAAAATGAGTGTGTAAGTTGCATATACAGAGAGAATTGTATCTCAGTGTCCAAGTCATCTTGCCTGTTACAGTTTTACTCAGCCTAGGACGGAGCATGGGAGCCCTTAGTTAAATGGTTTTCATCTTAAGCTTATAAACCATGTGAATCTTCAAGTGATTATCATCCGTGCCGATGCGAGATAGTAATCTGGTTGCTCTTGGGCTCTTTGTATGATTCCAGTTTAGACAGAAACTGCTTGGTGACATCTGCTGTGGTTCAGGTGTTAATGATGTAATTTAAAATAACTTCATAGGGGCTCCTAGGTATCTTGATATTGTATAACGAATCCAAATTGAGACCCACAGTGCGCATTTGGCAAGACGTGTTTTAAGCTTCACATGATCCTGTTTAGCGACAATTCAGCTGCACATAAAACTTTTATGGGATTTCTTTATGTTCATATACAATAATACCTCAGTCTTTGAATTACTCTCAGCCCCCATGCTTGTGCTTGATGATGGAATTATTTTACAACCACAATCCAGAAGAAATCACTGCCAAAGATAACAACTATCATGATAGCGGTAATGATGTTCCTAGGTGTTTGGGAAAATGCATGAGGTTCCCTTTCCCATTGACGTCAAAGTGCAGACTCGTTTCCTTTAATTGAAATTTAGGATCTTCCTGGTATCCTGAAAGACCTCATCCCGGATATCAGTACTGTGACACTACATTTTTGTAAAAAAGTGTGGTATCTTTCTACCATAACAGCAAGTAAAACCTGTGTAGGAACACACAGTGTAAAAAGGTGCTTATGAATAAAGTGTTCATTTTACTCTTTTGTTCAGTCTTCATCTTTCTATGAAGGACTTCATCTTCCTAACATAGCAGGATTCAGATTATTTATTTTTGTTCACCGGACTTAAAAGTTCTGTCTGAATTCTCACCTAAAACTAATTCTGTTTCCAGGTTGCTGTATTTACTTCAGCAAGAAACCTCCAGCACAGAACTGAGAACAGAATGCGCAGTGGTCCTCGGAAGCCTTGCAATGGGTACAGAGAATAACGTCAAATCCCTTCTAGACTGCCATATTATCCCAGCCTTATTGCAAGGTACTTTTCCCTTTGTGGATTTCTGTTAGTAAATGTTCCTAAAGTACTCAAATAAGCAAAGATAAAATGAAGCTGAATAGTAGTTTTTGTCTATATTTATAGGATTACTGTCACCAGATTTGAAGTTTATTGAAGCTTGCCTGCGATGTCTCCGTACCATTTTCATCAGTCCTGTAACTCCAGAGGATCTACTATACACAGTAAGTTGCAGGCAGATTATGATGTCCTTTTAAAACCTATAGAGTTGGTGGAATTGAAAAGTCTTGTTGTCTGCAGTAGTAACGAGGACTTGCTTGACCAACAATGTTAGTATTTCTCACCTACATTTAAAGCATCTGACTCACCTAACATTTATAGCAGTATTTCATTACTAAATGGTTGACAAGGTAACACAGTGATAAAGAATAAACCTAACATTTTCAGGCTTGTGTGCAAATTTAAGGAGTAAAAACTGTCTCTAAGTGGTATTTACAGATGCCGTTATCACAACTGTATTGGCAAAAGTTATTTTCTGAAACTTAAAATTTTATCTGACACTGTCCTCCCGCACCAGATACAAGGGTGCTTGCTTGTACTTCGCATGGAAAAGTTTCCCCTCCAAGATTTTCTTGCTTTTAGTTATACATTTAACCAACAGGAGGATAGAAAATGTCCTCTGCCATTGCTATAATCTTGATTTCAGCTTGGAGTGTGTGAGCAATAAGTGCTGACCTTGTGAAGGAGACTGGGCAAAGCCATTGATGTGGAGTGCTATCTCTTGGCAGCATAGACACGAAAGTCCTTGCCCAAAATCAATCACTGTCTTTTACTTGGAAGGAAGGGGAAGAAGGATATGCTCTTCTGCCTCTTCCTTCCTTCAGTGTAAGGAATGAAGCAGGCTGTGGCTTGAGAACCATACTGTACAAGCAGTCCTTTTCTGCTAGGAAAAGGGCAGCATTGCACCAGTCTGCCTGGAGGGCACTGAGCAGGTCCCACTTCTAGGGGTAACTGGGAGCCCACAGTGCAAACCACTCTGGTCCCACCACTCAAACCGCTTTGTTGCTTGCTGAGGAAGACTTGACGCTCATAGAGCAGGGCACAGCTGGCCTCTGATTTCATACTTTCTCTATGGTTTGGGGGTCTGTCTCGTTACTAGAGACAATTTCTCTGTGTTACTAGTCCACAACAGTGGAGATGATGTTTGTGATTTTTTGTTTAGATGTTTTCCAGAGCTGGAATGTCTGCTTTGTTCTCTATTCCTTTTCTAATGATTCCTTACATTTTCATTCCAGAGTGGCAGTAGGTATGTAAACGTGGTGTTTTCCATGGCCTCAATTTTGCCATACGCATATTCTGAATTTAATCTTCTAGTTAGTCCATCTCATCAAGTCTTTCTGCAGCTCTTCACAGCTTACCCATGTATTTAGTACATGTAGATAATCAGCCAGTTTTGTCCTTCGGTGTTTACTGCCTTTTTTCTTTTCTAGTTGATTTGTGTTTGTTCAGGAAGGAAATCCTCAATGCAGATTGTACGCCTGACCACTGAAGGCACCTCTCCTGAGTGATCTGAGAGTTTTCTCTTTGTGTCTCTGTTCTTCTTTCACTCCACTTCATGCTCCCAGATTCCCCCAAGTTTGCCTGTATGAGTTCATAATTGCATCTGCTTCCTGCTCTCAGCATCCAGAGTCAGGATTTAAGATGATCTTCTCCATTAACAATCCATAGCTCTTCCTGGGGATCAGTGCTCAGTAGGGACTATTAATTGCTCCCTACTTGGAGGGGAGATTTGATATCTTGGAGAGAGGAAGTAGAATAGCGTGTACGGTACGGAAATGTGAAAGAACCAGTCTTAGCATATCAATTACCACTGACATTGTGGGAACAGTATGTCCAAGATACTGAATTTTTTTTCATCCTTTGCTTTCTCTGCTGCACAACAGCGGTATCAGAACTCTGCTACCCCATTCCTTATTCAGGCAAATGTGATGTCCCTTAATTAACCAAAGCTACAGGAAACGATCAGCTGGTGAGGGTGCCCTTGTTCTTTAATTTCAGCTGTAATACCCATTTTCCAAACTCCCATTTCAGTTGGGCACCTGAAAGTTAAATATTTGACAACTGTACTTAAAGTGCTAATTCTGCAAATCAGCTTCCTTTTTGCTTCTCTTGTGGGAATATTTACACCTCTGCTTTGAAAAGTACTAAATGCAGGTCCTTTGAAAAGAAGAGACATTTTTCCTATCTGTTGGAAGGTATAGCTGCAGCCCTCACTGCTGCAAGCTGCCTCTCACAAGGCAGCAGTTGGGAAGTTGTCTTTGCAATTAACAAAGTGATTATGGACCTAATCAACACTTTATGGCAGACACTCCACTTCTCTGACATTAAGAATAACAGGAAGAACTTAAAGTTCTTGTTTAGCCATGCTGCTTCCTCGTTGTTTCTGATCACAACTGCTTCAGGGAGACTGTCACCATTTCCATATGCCTTCAGACCTGGAATGGATAAAAGAGCTTATTCAGCAGCCTCTCAAGTTCTCCCTTTATCAGGTACTACCTTGAAAGGTGGCTTTTTGTTTTTCTCCAGTGGGTCTGGAGAAGACTTCTTAAAAATTGCTTCCTGAGTTGTATGTAAGATAGAAACTTTTCCCAGAATTTCTTTGTGGTTTGGCTGCATGGAGAATGCTGTCTCTCAAACTTCAGCCAGGACTATTTCCAAACAAGATATTATGACTTAGCTCAGTATCTCCAAGGATGTTACACTCACTCTAGAGCTTTCAGAGGACCTCTCAGTTAAGATCCAGGATACACAAGTGCTTTAAAGAGAGCAGCTAAAAATATTTCTTTCTTTTTGTAATAGGTTTGGGAGAGAATAAACATAAAATCTCATTTAAAAAAACAAAACCATGTCATCCACAGTAACCTGGATGTTTCTTGCAGCAGAAATGCTAGGTGTTAAAACTACATCTTTCCTCTTGAACCTTTCTTTATAAACAGAAGCTTGAAGGATAAACTGCTGACAGTTTTGAGCAATTAAGTTCAGTTCCAAAGACAAAATAGTTCTTCAGAGGTGGAAATGTTTGGGCTGTTCCCTTTAGGAACATAGGGCCTGTGCTGAGAAAACGTGAAGACCCATCCATGTGTGTTGAGCTGAATGAACACTGAGCTCTCAAAAAGGCCAGGCTTTTAGTGTCTGATCTGGAGATCTTGCAGCAAGTTTGCTGCAGAAGAGTACCCAGCTGTATCCAGATGTGCTGTGCCAGGTAAATGCGTCTTGTGGAGACCTTGTTCACTGAAGGGTGTGGGCTTTGGTGCCAAGACTGATTTAGTGACCGTCCTGCAAATGGAGATGAGGAATGACATGGAGTCCCAGAGTGAGAGATCCATTGAGGTGCAGGTATACATGCTGACTTTTGTATTTTTATTAAATTGTAAGACTTTATTTGGAGGTGTTTTGTACCTCTGAACTAGCCAGCTCATGGTAGCTAGGTGTGTTTTGGCTTGCTGAATAGATTCAGGCACCGAATCAAATCCAGTTTGACTCATAGCCTGTTCCTTCAGCTTGCTTTTCTATTTAAAACAGAAAGCATATATTCAGTGGCAGAAACCCTTTCCAGCCCGTGAAGTTATTCTAGATGTTTCCTTATAGATGTTCCCAGAGGTGATCCTGTTTTCTGGGTATTCAAGGAGCAATGAAACCACACTGCAAAGTGTACACTCATTCCACCACGGCTCAGCGATATGTAGCTACTAAAGGAGGAATCTGGGTGATCTTCTAATGCCTTACTCCTTTCATTGCTCCTGTCTGTCACGGCTGAGCCCATGCAGCAAGGCTAAACGGTCTCTCATCTGAACTGTTTCCTAAAAATGAGAATTGTAAAATGATGAATTCTAGCTTAAAGAGCTTGAATTTAAGTTATTTGGATGACTATAAGAATTCCAGTTCTCTGATCTGGAAAAAAAGAATACTAATCCTTTTTTATAAGAAATTTTTTTAAGACTAGATCCTGCAAATTTTGTTTTAATATTAAAAAGGAATATGAAGAAAGTAGGTAGGTACTGGGGTCCAAGCAGGTAAATGCAACTCCGTCAATTCTCTCTTTCTGAATTCTGTTTGGATGGGCAGTAATTTTATTACAATACATGTGATGTGTATATATTTGCCTTAAGTTTCAAAAGACAGACAATGTTTTAAGGGATTTGTGAATCTCATTCTTTTAACTGCAAATTGTGAGTGTAGACTCCTCATTTGGGAGATAAAAACAAGGATTTGGGAAGATACGTTCTAGTAGAATCTGTGAAGGAGCATCAGAAATCTTCACTTCTTTAGCTTCAGGTTGATTTCCAGTTTTCCAGTGGCTCCTGATACAAAACTTGCCGTCTTGCACTTTTTATTAGATTTCAAGTGCTGTCTTAGTTAATGAGGAATAATCTAAACATCATTCTTGCGTATTTTCACTGAAATCTGTTTTTCATAAGCAATGCTACCACTTCAAGTTTAAAAATAAATTGGGATGCAAAACCTTTCTGCCAGCTTCTGCCAGAAGGAAGCAGGGTTCTTTTATAGGACAGCATTATTGTTGGCAGCATTATTCATTATCCAGATGTGTACTGGTCATACCTTAAAGGTGACAGATGATGTGAGTATTCATTGTCTAATAAAAATGCAGGTCTGTACCTGCCATTGTCTCTCTGGAGATAAGGCAGCTGCAGTCCATAAAAATTACCCGGTTGGTGCAAGGGTCAGATCTGGTTGCAAGCTACTCACCTATTATTTAGCAAATAAATTAGTTGCTGCTCTTCTGGCTTTCTTTTTCTCCCCAAGAACCTGAATGGATACTGATATCTATAAATTCTTATCTAGAATTTCCTGGTTAGCTTAGAGAAAAGCAAATTTAAGGTAAGGACAAATACAGTTATAAAGCAATATATAATAGTGGGTGCCTCTGTTTGGGGGAAGAGACCAGAACAGGACAAATGTGTTTTCTTCCACCTCCATCCCCCAATCTAGGTTGTTTTTTTTTTTTTTGCTGACATCCCCAGAGATTTCACTGTTACTTGGTTTTCTAGATCATATAGATAAAAAAACATGTTCCCTGACGTTAGTAACACTGTGGCTGTGCTTCCTTAATAGTGGCAGTTGAATCCTTGTCAGCTCCTGGGGATCTCCTCTGGCTAACGATTACTGAGGTGGTGCAGGTATTTTCAGTCAGCTCCCTCTGCATATATTTCTTTAGCTGTGAATTCTTGTATCTTTTATCTTTTTCATGAGACTTTAACTTTTAGACCAACCTTTACATCCTTCTAGTTGCAATTTTTGAAATGAGCCAGATTTCATAGTGAGTGATGTCCCTGCAGGAGATTTCAGGTCTTGCATCTTATGTTTTGAAGCTTCTTTTTTTAAGTTTTACTGCCTCAGAATCCTGAGGTCTCTCTTTTCTCTCCCACAACCCTCCTGACTTCTTGGTTGTTTTGTCTGAGGTGTACTTTACTGCTGGTAAGCCCCTTAGCCTGTATATATGTATGTTGTGTTGAACATGTTGAATGTGTGATTTGATACCTTCAGCTGCCTAAGATTTACAGAAAATGACGAGAATCTGTTTTAATGGGTCAATTGTGTTAAACCACGGAGGAATCTGGGGTTAAGTATTGCTCTTAACTCAAAGAATGAGACACTTTAAAAGTTTGGGGGACCTGCTATGACTTTGTAAGATTGTAACGTGTTTCTTGAGGAAAAGGTTGGTCTGTTTGCTGCTTCTGTTCGGTTTCTCATGGAAATTTGCTGCTCTGCTTGGCATATGCCCAAACCCTGCTACCTACTTAGTTTACAGATCTACTGCAGGCTTTACCTCTGTCAGGAAAGTCAACAGATGCTTCATTATGGTTACGACCACCAGTGCTATTACAACATACTTGTGGGTTTAATGTCCACTATTGCCCTGCAACCAAACCAGCTCCTTGCCAGCCTTTGGGTTCTGATATCCATATGTAAAAGCAGAAGATCAGATGGAGCTACTGTTGGCCAGACCCTAAGAATACACTTTGAATAGTTTGTCCCTTCCTTATCCTATGCCCATAGGCATGCAGTGAGGATGGATATATGGCTGCTGTACCTGGAAAAACTCCAGTTTCTACAAACTGTCTCTCTATAGGATGCTGAAATGGCAAATGAGGCTGTTGCACATTGATCCTTTCCGGTTATTGAGAAACAAGCAGTTAGAAGCAGAAGTTGTTTTAATTCTCAGTGTGTTTCTTGGCTCTGTTGTCCTATTGTTTTCTGCTGAGAACAAGAAGGCTAGATTGTTGGCAGCAAAGCTTTCTAAAATAAGTCTGCTAAATTATATATAAAAGAATATTAAAATAGCAAAAATAAATATTGCAAAGCTTTGCCTAATCTCAGATATGTATACAAATAGGAGAGACTTATACATGTTTATTTTGCTAATATAAAAAAAATGTGATGGGAAATTTCTGTATGGAAATATGGGAAATGATTTTCTATATGGAAAAAAATTGGGAAATAAAACTGCATAATCGGCTGTGTATCTCTGAAGCTGTAGTTGTCAAAACAATCAAGCTGGTGCTACTTTCATTACTGTAAAAGTAGCTGAGGAGCATGAAGATTTTGCTCTAATTTTAGTCCACCTCTCCCTAGTCAGAGGGATGCAATTCCTCATTCAGCTGCAGGTAAAACAGAGTCCGACTGACTTGTGTGGGGTCAATATGACACAAGTTCTTTGGACTGGAAGACTCTGTCTTTCATCTCTGCTGTTCAACACCCTTTATCTCATGGAAATCATGTCGTTTACCATCTTTCCAAACTAAAATGACCTGTGTTTCTTTTCATATCACTGCAGTTGCTGCCATGAAATTGTACTGGTAAAAGTAAGGGAAAGCTTTAAAGTGTTGTAATTTTATAACTTACCCCAGAGCTTAAGTAACTGAATGTGTTTTCACAAGAGAACTCCAGTATAAAGGTTTTCTTTTGCTGATTTATTTGGAATTCTTTAACATTAGTGTCACGCGTACTAATAGGTCTATAGTGGGTGTTTGACTCAAAGCCAAAGGAAATTATTCCCCCACATAGATAGATTAGAAAGCGAGTGCCACAGGATTCAAGGTGAACTGTACACTGTTCGGTCCGGCCCCTTCTTCCCATCCCTGCTTTTTTCTACTTGGAGCTGTAACAGAGCGGTAAGTAAATTGCACTTGTAGGAAAAAAATACTAAGATAACTCCTGGAGTAATTGCTTTCAATGACCATGTTTGCAGTTGGTTTTTCCCCCCATTCTTTTATTGCTTTCTCACAAAGTAAAGATTTTTGAGATAATTCATGAACGTCTTATACCTAACTTGCATTGACCTTTTATTTTTTCCATGAAGATTTGGCTCGGAACTGTCACTCCTGCTTTAAAGTCTGTCCTGTACTACTTTAATGGTCTTGTCCTTGTGTCCATGCGAGTTTCAGTGGAAGGGAGAACACTGATTGCAGAGTCAGGAGTACTCTTCTAAGTAACAAACTGTGCTGACATATAGTGCTAATGCTTTTTTTTCTTTTCTGACTTGTTTCCAGGATGCTACAGTTATCTCCCACCTCATGGCACTGCTCAGTAGGTCTCGATATACACAAGAATACATATGTCAGATCTTCTCACATTGCTGCAAAGTAAGAAAGAGAATACATGTTCTTTATGCAACTTATGTTTCTGGCATGTAAGAAACTGCAAGATGATACTGTCTTTTGTGGCAGGAACATTAGGACAGTAATGATTGAACTGTTATTGCTCTGGATTTGCTGACAGATTTGTTGGGGTTGATACATGTTTCTCTCCAGTAAAACAAAATATGCAAATAAGCGCTTTTTTTCTAGGGTGTGTATATGTATTTATACCTTTTGGCTGCTGAACAAAGTCAACAGTCTAAGCGAATATCAATCTTCACTACTATCACTATAAATTTTGGAAGGCTTATTTTCTTTCTCTGGTAGTTTCAAGACAGTATGAGTATCTCTTTGTAGAGGTCTTGCATGTGCTTTAAAAACAGCTGTTTTAAACACAGAGAATGTTTTCCAAGAGCTACTGTAGATACAGAGAAAGAAAAATGCTCTTCTCGGTTGAGCTCTACCAGTTACAGGTTTATCCAGATATGTGTTCGTTCCTGCTATATAATGCAATGCCTTGATAATGGAAAACTAATTTAAAAACAGCAGCAACCCCACCCCAAACACACAGGGTTTTGTCTTTCCCTCCCCCGCTCCAAGTTTCCACACACCACTGTTTTTATATTATTGTTGTGGTTTTTGGTGGTACCCATGGCTTATACAGTAGCTGTATCAAAATAATTCAATGTAGGAAATCAGATTTGTACAGCATCTTTCCTTTTTAGAAACAGTTTAAAATTAAAAATTCATAGATGGTATTTATCTCCCAGATTAACAAATGAGAAAGTTCCAAACTTTATGAATTTGTAAGTATTTACCTTGAAAAATATCTTTCTGTCTTATTACTTGTGATGAGTCTTCTGGAACTCTGAATTATTCCTGTGTTAAAAACGTAATTTTCTCTGCCCTAGCTGTTATTTATGTACATTCATCCAATTGCATTTCTTCTGTTAAGTGAAACTGAGGACTGAAAACTGTAGAGTTATTGTGATGTAAAGATATAACTCAGCTTAAACAATTTATAGAATTGTTTAAGTAAAACATAAAGACAAAATCCTGTGCTGGACTGTGGAAATCACAGAATGATATGGGGTTGGAAGGGACCTCTGGAGATCATCTAGTCCAACCCCCTGAAATTCAGATCTATAGCTAATATTGGAAAAAGAATTTGGTATTTCAAGAAAAAAAAAACACACCGGTGAGGGATCTCATCTTTAAGTGGCCCTGGAAAGTTTCCTTAATGGGCTGAGTAGCTTCAACAGGTGAAAAATCATGCTGTGTTGGCTTACAAGAAAAATACCAGAGAACTGATTATAGGATGTCATATAGATTTGAATTAGAACTGATTATAGAAGTCAGTTTATAGAATCAGGGGCCTGCTTTGTAGCAATATAAACCCTGTTGGGTGTGTGAGAACTGCAGAGTAACTTTGGGTAATTAATCCAAGATGAAAACGGTTATTGAAATCTTTTTCTGAGTTACTTCCTTGTAGCTCTGTTAACTCATGGTGACTTACATATCAAAAATACTATTTAAAAAAAAAAAAGCAAATGCCCAGTAGCTTAGAAAAAGTAGGGTAAGGAAGGGCTTATGAGCTCACTATCCTGTTTTCAATGCCTCCTTTGCCCCCCAAATCTCACTCGAACAAATTTTACAGTGAATGTTTTGAAAATTCCGAATTTCTGGAAAGAAAAAGTTAATTGTGTGAACAGATAGAAATGTGAACGCACAAGAAAAGCAGGGTGGTGGGTATGAGTATTAGGAAATAGTTGCATTCACAGAATAAACATGAGCTGCATAACAAAGAAAAATATTTGAGGTTGAGTAAACAGATGATCACAAATGTTAAACTGATCAAGAACTCATTTCTGTCTCGCCCAGGCAAATGCAGCTGTTTGGAAAAATCTAAAATGCCCCCTTCTTTCTTTTTTGTTTAGTTCTTTTGTTTCAGATCTGATTACTAAGATAAATTACTGCATTTTTAGACATAAAAAAATACATTAATACAGTGAAGCAGATTTTGCAGGGGATTTTTCTGATTTATATGCATAGGCAAAGTATATTCTTATAATTAAAAAAAATAAATACCGAAAGTGTCAGTATTCACTACATTTTTAATGAAGACTCCACCTTCCCCCAAAAAGGCCATGAGTGAGAGAACCTTTCTAATTTTTTCCTGAAGAAATAAGTTACTGTATGTTTCCATATTAGGTACGACAGCATATTTTATGAAAGGGATTGATGCTTTTATTTCTCTTTTTCTTCATCTTAGTAGATCTATTCATTGAACTGATAATGACATATCATAACTACTGCCCTCCCTGTTCCTGCGTACCCTTCTCTGCTTAGATCTTGTGTGTCCATTTCTTTCTCTTCCTTGCCAGAGTCTTGTTTGGTTGGGCTTCTCTGGTTTCTTTTTTTTCCTTGCCTGCTCAGATTTCCTTGGAAAAGCTCAGCCCTGTTCTCTTGAGCTAGGAAATCCTTAATTCTGATTCCTAGCATATTGCTGCTGGTTTCTGCTTTTACTGCTTCTCATGGCATTTTTAGAGTTAAAATGAACTGATGGAAAACATCGACCCTGGAGAAGAGCCATCCTAAGCAAGGGAAAGTGTTGATTTACAGGGGGAGCAGATGCAGTTTTTAACATGCAGAGCCAGGATTCTGTCAACATAGAAGCAAATAAGTAAACTGAAATCAGGTTGATGTACATGAGATGCTAAAATGCAAGTCAAAATTTACTTTCCAAGGGTTCTCTCTGTCACAATTGATTTGTTTCCAGAGATGCGAGTAGGTAAGCTTCACTGTTTTTAACGGTCAAATGAAAAAGATAAGGTCTGCATTTGGAAACATGTGGTTGTATGAATAATTTGAAAAGATAGTTCTGGAACTTATATACCAATGTGGTGACATCTCTGCATAAATAATAATTTCGCCACCAGTTGAAAATTAGAATCTTGTGTCTGGGAAGGATCCAGGATAGAGCCTGTAGTCAAGGCAGCTTCCTCCCAAGCCCATTCTGAGGATGTTTTCTTATGTGATCTTAGGGCTGGTGCTGGATCCCTGAACTGAGGTACATTTCCATTTAGAGATCTGCTTTGGAAATTTCGTTAGGGAATGAATTGTTACACTGTTCTCTCCTACCGCTTTCTTGAACATTGACATTTTAAGAGGGGAAAATCATGCAAGAACTGTGATTTCTATTCCTGAAATATTATGTCGTTCAATCCTATTTGGAGAAATAGATCCCTGTAGTAGAACTGACTCCTGGAACTTTATTTCTATCCCCAAAAGCAGGCGGCCTTGCTATTAAATTGGTGCCTGAGCTGCTTGGAAACGATTATATTCTGAGGTTTTCACTTTTATATTTGAAGCTCTCCCTATTTATGGGTTAGTGCTTACCCTGATTGTGCATTAAACAAGATGAATCGGTGTGTGCAAACACAATGTGTACAGATTAGATATTTTCATATGCATCCAGTTACGCAACTAAGAATCCACCCAAGTGTCTCCTCTGTACATGCCTTTGTCCTGTTTGCACAGAATTTACTACCTGCATCTCATTGAACAATCACTAATACTTGTGAATTACTAAAACTATCTGGGTCAGTATGATTTCTTTTACTTTAATTTCATTCATTTTTTTTTCACGTATTTTAATATCTGTTCTTCAGCTTCAACACTGGCATAGCTGCGGCTTTAAATCATTGCCTCAGCCACTTCTGTGTGCCAATGTAAGTTGTTTTCCTACTTCAACCATGCTGTTTTAATTGCATTTTTTTGGTAGAAAGCTCTTGGTGGCAGTAGCAGCTGAAGCATCTCTTAAAGCACCAGATATGTTACATCTAAAAGTAAATTTAATGCTTTTTTTTTCTTAGAGGTAAAAATGTTCTGAAATGGTCTAAAATGTTCTAAAAAAGTTCTTTGGGATATAAGAGGAATCTGATTTCAGCTGTATGTCAAATGTGAAAATAAAGTGTCGCTTGTGCATACCAGGGTGTATAGATATGCCTATGAGCTCAGCTGGGTTTGAACCAAAGATTAAGGAGTGAAGATACTTTCTTCACTTCCAGATTAGTCAAGAAAACGCGCTGAGGTATCATTAATGCTGTGACATTCTAAAAGCTGAATTTAAATTGTGCGTAACCCGTGCTTAATGCAAAGATGACGAGCGTCATGAATCTACTGGTAAAGAGATGTTTTTAAGTCACAGCTCAGATTTCCCAAGAGACTAGTGAGGGTTGCAGGCCCTAGTGGGATTTCAGGTTGTTTCTTGCAACCTCATCAAGCCTTGTCATACTGTAGAAGTTCTGAGAACTTTCTACTGCAAAATTCAGTATTTGTGTTTAATTCCAAATACTTTTTAAATCTCAGAAGAATATTGATGAATCAACCATTGCCCACTTAGATCTTGCAGTCAATAAATGGGTGATGGCTGACTAGATTTATTGCTAAATATGTTTGAAACTAAAATAATCTCTAGGAGGAAAATATGAATCTGTTCTCAAAGCACTGTCACATTCTGTCTGGAAACAGTTTCAGGATTAATTCCCTCTCTTCTGAAGTTAGAATTCTTGAAAATGCTTAATATTGCGAGTGGAGAAGACATTAGTAACTGGGGGTCTTTTATATGATTTGTAGAGAAAATCAGGAGCTTTTGATTGATTCCCATATGAAAAATAGAAACAAAAGTACTCTGTCCATGTTTCTTCATCTGTGAAAACTAATTTCATTGCCTATTGAAGAAAAGAATGGAAATGATTACCAGAAAAGGACAAATGCTATAAAAATAAGAGTTGGACTTGTTTTAAAATAAAATAACCAAGTTGGTGTGCCAGCTGATTACACACTAATTGTTAATAAATCTACCTCTAATACGTAACAGTAAATTGTAGATGGTTGAAGCCTCTTACTTGTTCTTTTAAAAAAATAGTGTTTTATGTTTTCCTTTGAAGGGTCCGGATCACCAGACAATCTTATTTAACCATGGAGCTGTTCAGAATATTGCACATCTGTTAGTCTCCACCTCTTACAAAGTAAGACATTCAAATTATTCTGTGTTTTACATGTCTTTATGAAAAGAATCCAAATGAAGTTTATAAAAGCTATGTCTATGCATATGAACTAAAACTATAAAGAGGTATAATGTATATTTCTAAAATAACAGTTGATTTTACTTCTCCTGTGGAATTCTGTCAAAACGAGACCTATTGTTCTGGAGTGCTGTGGAAAGTTAAGACACCATTAATTAAAACAAAGCTGGTTGTCCTTAATCCATAGGAGGACAGCCGCTTGGCAACCCAATAAATATAGTCTAATTTGTTGGACATAAATGAGGAAAAAAGAATGAAGCCAAAGAGAAGCAATGTGAACTGTCCTAAACGGGAGTCATACCTGTGAAAAGATGGACATGGAATGTGTGGAAGCACCAACTCCTGTGTGTTGTGCTCACTGAATTTTTGTGTTTTGGAAGTACCACCTCTGGGGAAAAGTATCATAATCTTGGCAAAGGGGGGTCAACTACGTCTTTTCAGTCTAAGGCCAAAATTTCAAATCCTGCGTACAGCCCTAGCAGTCTGCTATAGATTACTTAATAAAGTGTTTGAATGCATAAAATGCTTTCTAAGGCTCCTCTGTGTAGTTTTTTGTTGAGGCCTAACAGATGTCTGTTATGCAAATAATTTTAAAATCTGCCTGAATCCACTCTTATGATCTCTAAACAGTTGAACTTTCATAGACCTTCTTATGGAGATATCAATTTATTTCCACCCTCTGTACCCCACCTGGCCCAAATTATGAATGTCATAGTTTCTGAAAATGAGGAACGCTTCAAAGTATCCAAATGCATATCTGGAGTTATTTTTATTACAATATCTAATACAAAATATCTACTATGTTATTGTGCCTTTTTTCTTGAAAGTAAGCTGCTTGCTGGTTGACTGAGACTGGATGCAATAATT
>JAOXJM010000052.1:28079476-28089861 GCA_026413425.1 Tringa solitaria | reverse complement strand
GTTGGTAAAAGAGGTTTGTGGATCAGTGGAATTGGGTGGTTAGACCTTTTTTGACCAGTGTGTGGTGTATGTATTGATCAGTGCTCCAGCATGGTGCCCTGTGCTAGAAATCTGCTTAAAAGTACACCTGTAGTAGTTGGTTTGTGTGCCTAAGTCTAGTGAGCACAAATGTATTTAAATCAATAGTAGAACAAAGGGGAGTACATTTCATTAGTTGGCTGTTCTGCAACATCCTACTAAAGGCCATAAAATACAATGATAGGTGAATATATGTTTTATTCTGTTGTTACAGCCTTACTTCCATGTGCAGAGCAGGAGCAATACGGACAGACGACTCTTGCATCGTTCTTAAGGTGAGCCGGTCAAACAGTTTTCTGTTTAAAATGTTTTTCTCATGTAGGGCTGTTCTGGTTTTATTTGTTTCTTTGAAAAAGCAGCACAAATTCTGTTACGCTGAAGATTTCAGAGCACCAAGTTGCCCTGATTTTTTTTATTTAAAAATTTATAGTGACGTGGCTTTTTAAAGAAGTTGTAAATAAAGAATCATACTACAAGGTCAGTATCCAGGAATAAATATGCCTAAATATGCCAGAGTTTGACACACATCCATTTGAGTTTATAATCATTTCAGTAACCATTTGTAAGTAACATGGAAACAACATTACTGCCTTGGTCTCTGTACATGAACAAGGCACTGGTTTGTCTTTCAAAAGCTTATTTCACAAGACTACCCTCAGAATACTTGCATAATCTATACGTGGAGTCTGTCACAAGCAGATGATTTCGCAGGTTTCACAATGTTTTTGTACATTTGTCTGCTTCATAGTTTGGCTAGGGAAATTTGATATTAAAAAAAAAAGAAGCTGTCATGATGAAATATTGGATTTGATTTTTATATTGCATTTATATTGCACGCACCTTTATAAGGAAACTCAGTAAAGGAAACTTCATTAAATACCGTAGGGATGTAATCTCTTAATAGTCACACTTCTACAGCTAATCAAAAGGAAAAAACAAACAGACTGTTGATGAGTAAGCATGTCGGCCAGAGATGAGCTAATATTACTAACACTGCTTGTTTCTCCATGAGCTGTTGAAGTATTACTGTAATAATGCAATAAGAAAACATGTTTGCATTCTTTGATAATTACTGTAGCAGTCTGGCAGACTCCAAAGCTTTTAGCGTGTTTTTAGCATCCCTCCTTCCAGAGAATAACACATAGTCCAGACATAAGGAAATGCAATTTCAATGGCTGCAAAAATGATGTTTTCCCCATACGTGCCCCTGTACAGGGATGGAGAAGATGACCTGTGTTCTTGGAGTGAGGCTAGCGAGCGAAGGGTCTAATCAGCAAAGCAGTCGTTGTCAGGGTTTGGTGATGTGTGATCTGGGAGCCAGTAGCTTCTTATGGGAGTTCTTTGTCTTTGCCTGGGAAGCCCTCCGTGGTGTTCAGATCCTCTTGTGAACAGACAACTAATAAGTGTGTGCGTGACCATGGCATGTGCTGAGAGCCTGGGGCACTGCGGAGGGATTCGGATACTGCTTCAAGCAACAAATACTTCTCACCACCAAAGCCTACTGATGAGTATCTTCTCGCTGTGGACTGTTGCAAACCCTCAATGGCTCCTGCAAGCTTACATTTTAAACTGAATTGTCACCAGAGTGTCAAGAACTGTCCCTAAGTCCTACTTTTTGGTAATGCTGGGGAAAGGGTAGGTTGTATGTAAGATACTGCAATAAAGCAGCTTATTCATTCCTTTCAGTGTCCATGGCAGTAGAGTCTGGCATATCTACAGCTTTTGTTAGGGGGATTTTGGTATCCATCATCCCATGTAATGACAGATGAAAACTTCATGTGTTGGCTGAAGCAAAGGCTTGTCCCTCCTGTCTTTTTACACGAGAAAGTCCAAAATGCAATTCATTCCAGTGTTGATGAGTGGCATCTGGTTTTACTGCAAGTATGGAAACCAAGCTGCATCCCTCTCCATCATTCTCCTACTTAGCTTTTTTCCAAATTGACACTCCCAATTCCCCCATCTCTCTTACTTCTGCCTACAACACCTGCAAACTGAGGGCTACAATTCCATGCTCCCAAACTGTCTCGCTCCTGCAAACCTCATTCTTCTTTTGAAAATGTCTTCCCTCCAGAAATCCTCTCTGCTTAACCCCAGGACGTGCCCTGGTCGGGATGTGCAGGTTCCAGAACTGTTCTGCTCTGGTGAGAAGAAATGGGGGAACCACCGCTGTAGGCAAAGGCAGGTTATTGCTGGTAGTTGGCTGCCAGCTGTGTGGAGCTACGGATGCCCTGCCACACGGGCTGGATGGATAACAGCAGGCCTTTCAAACCATGTGTTTGCCAGCCTGTAGCAACAGGAGCACTTTCTTATGGAAGCTCCTTCTGTGCAAATAAATGGTTTAAACTTGGGACTAAAATTTGTTGTAATACTTGAGAGTAGGCAGAAGAGCAAGGATACAAGGAAGACATGGAACCATGCCTTCTTGTTAACAAAACTCATATAACTTCTTCTCTTCTTCTGGGGTCACTCCAGGAGCTCATAGTTTTAAGATAACACACTGTCTCAGTCTGTGGTAAATCCAGTTACAAATTGTTTGACCTCTCATGAACTAAAACGAAGCAATATCCTCTTTAGTTTTCAGAAATTATTGAAGAGAACTTTGACCCTTTGCTATCAAACTTTCTTCAGTTGGAGGGTTGTCAGGGATGTGTGTTTCCAAAACGGTTTTGATTTATTTTCATTGCTCAGCTTGAGCGGTGGGTTGGCCTGTAACGTGAAAAAATAAAATCAGTTAGTATTGGGAGAAGGTGGAGGAGGTTGATAAATAATGGATTTGCTTGGAAGAGAAATTATTTTTCTGGAATTCTAATAATAAAAGTGACCATTTGTCCAGATAACCGTGATGCATCCCAATGATACCATGTGAATTAAATATTCCATCTTTACAATCCATTTTCAGACTCTTATCTGATGGCCACAAAAGGTCAGGTGTGCTTTGTGGTTCTTCTTCTTACACCTCTAATACAGTCCCCTGCTCCTCTGCGTTAATTACATAGTGCTGACCCGTAGGTCTAACGGAACAGTTAAAATGTGCCCTTCAGAATTCTTGATTTTGTTTAATTTTAAACAGATGGAATTGCTAAAAGTTGAAAGCTATGACATTTGTGTTTCTTGGGTGCTTGCAACCAGTGACTTAATGATATCTAGCCCTTGAATTCCAAGAAATAGCTCATGTCAGGCCATTTGACCTTGGAAAGAATCAGGAAGTACAATATCATTGTGGTTTAGACATGGAATTCCTTGTATTCTTTTTTCATCAACCAGAATGTTGGTTTTGGAGAGCTTGTGTTCATCTTGTCTCACGTTTTAATATACCTTATGCCAGCTTGGTAATTTAAACTGGTGACGTTTAATGATTAGGGTATGGTTGTGAATACTACAGATTAAAAGTTAATAATAATTAAATGACTGAAGGCTTTAAAGCAAACTTTTTGAACAAACTTGCAGAGGTCTTAGAAATGTCACTTTTGAAATGAGGAGATTTCTGAGGGCTGCTTAAATTTACCAACCCTCAGCAGCTGTCTTCTCTTTTAAAGAGCTCTGCCTAACTTGCTAAGGGAGCAGAACGTCCTTAGGTGTGTCTGTGCTATTTGAACCGTTTTTCAACTGTTAAGGCTGAAAGTCTTATCTGATGTCTTAAGTGATGGATACACAGAAAGGAGGTGCTTTGCCTCCCTGGTTTAGGTGCAGGATCAAATGTTAATCCTTGTGGTATCTACTTTTTAAATCAAAGTGGGAAAGTCCTGTAACTCTGCTTCCTTACCTGTGGAATGGAGATTCTATTTAATCATTTGAACAGTCAATGGTTAGATGTTATTTCAGGTTCCCCAAAACATAACTCTGAGGAGCATTTTCTACTTGCATAATTCTGTTGAAGTCAGTGGAGGAATGGAAGCAAAAACCTTGATATTATTCCTCATCTATTTTCATACTTACATTTGGGGATGCTTGAGTGAAGGTTTTGAGTCTTAGAATTGTTTTTTCCAGAGTTAAGTGCCTTTCACTGAGCTTCAGATAAAGAAAGATTTGATTGTTTTTAATATTTAGAGAAAGTATGACAAAAGTGTTGCCCTATGACTGTAACCGAGGTAGGGAGGTGTGTCAGGGTAAGGCAGAATGGACCTGGATTCCAAGTGGACTTCATTTCTGGTTGACCCGATATACTCCTTAGGAGTAGTCTTCCCTTCTGCTCCTGGCAGCCAGCATGGGTCAAGGAAGCTCTGAGATGATTTATCACTTCATTGGTCATATTCAATCCTAGATCGCAAAGGGGAAACAGGGGTCAAGTGCTTCTTGAGGGCAGTTTGGATACTTTTGGTTCTTGTGTGGAGTAAGAATGAACGTGTACAAATATGAACTCTTGAGGGGATTATTTTTTTTTAAGGCTTTTGCGAAACTTTGGCCATGGTCACTTCTAAACATTGCATTCACACGGACTAATTTTGACTGCATGAGAAGTTGGTTGAAAGTAGCCTGCTGTGTACTTAGTAATGCCCGAACAATTTCTCTGTGTTTGTAGTCTTTAAAACCACTAAAATCTTTTTGTCTAAAGGTACCATCTAAAGAACATTTTTGAGAATTGCTTTAGGATAGCTGTTTGATTATTTTATTTTAATTTTTTTTGTGAGCTTCTTTATGGATGTAGCCTCACTAAATGGTGGCTTTGTTTGTTTGTTTTGTGACTTTTCAGACTCTGCCATGTTTGGTTCGGATGTGTAGTAAGGAAAGACTGCTGGAGGAGCGAGTAGAAGGAGCAGAAACGCTGGCCTATTTGATTGAAACAGATGTGGAGCTCCAGAGAATTGCCAGCATCACTGACCACCTCATTGTCATGCTTGCTGACTACTTCAAGTATCCCAGCTCCGTGAGTGCAATCACTGATATCAAGAGGGTATGTTTTCTTACCCAGTTTTGCAGATGTGCAAAAACAATACTAAATGGGCTCAGGATATTTTAAACCTTATGTCTGAGTTCCTCACTAGAAAGGTGACCAGAGGTCCAGCAGGACTTGATTCCTGATGCATGTAGTCCCCAAGTCTTTGCTCACTCACTGCTTTTTCTGGAGACTGTATTATCCAACTAAATATCATGGTGTATATCTGGACCACCTGTAAGAAGGATGCTGCTCATCTGTGTCCAAGATAGAGGTGGGCCATGGGGAGAAGTTAATATAACTTCATCATACAAGTATCATCACATTTTCCAGAAGTACCAGAATGAGACATCTATCATGTTTCTCCATTGCAGAGTTTAAAAGGCTTGCCTTCAGGAACCAGTGCGTTTTCAGCTTCATAAGAGATAATAGTCCATGTGCTGAGAAATCAATTTAAATTCTTAGGTCAGGTTTGTGAAAAATGTTAAGTTCAGAGATAGCTCTGTTCTGTTTAAGCAGAAAAACATGTGGATTTCATGTGGCATTTCATATTATGAGTTATCCAAACCTCTTGCAAGTGCAGATAAACAGAAACTAGATATACCTTGGAGACTTAGTTTCACAGGTGTTGTACTAGGAGTTCTCATCTTTGAACATGTTTTTTATGATTTGCATATAGTTTCCAGAGCACTAGTGGATCAATCAGCCTCAGAAGCAAGGTGGTTTTGATATCCCACATAAGGAAATATCCATTGCCTGTTCTCTTCCCCTCTGAGTCTGATTTTTAGAAATGTCCCCAAAAAAACTAGATCATAGAGCCTTGGGTTTTCTCTGAAACTGGCCCAAGAGGTAGACTCATTTCTCAGACTTTTATAGAACGGGATTGATTCTACATATAGAGCTGCCTTGAATTCTATTTAAATGAAAATGTAATATTTAAAAAAACATAGTTGCAGTATAAATTTAAATAAGAGTGAAGATTAGCGGCTGA
This sequence comes from Tringa solitaria, assembly GCA_026413425.1. NCBI lineage: Eukaryota > Metazoa > Chordata > Aves > Charadriiformes > Scolopacidae > Tringa > Tringa solitaria. The sequence goes on along the minus strand of JAOXJM010000052.1, from coordinate 28,083,919 downwards.
TTGGGGAGGAATGGATGTTGGCTATAGGATCAAAAAATGATTAGGTTTCAAATGTGAGTGGGGCAGTTATAAATATTATGACATTGCTTTGAGTGTGCAGAAAAGTCTGTAAAAACAGTCAGCTGGGAAGCCAGGGTGCTTGCTTTGAATCCAAATGCCTTGAATTACACCCTGTAAGGTAAAAACTGCATGAGTTGAGGACTCTGCCAAACAGATTACTTGTCTGTTTTCAATATTTTTAACAATGATATAATCCATTCTGCTCTAATACAGCTGCATCAGGAAGAATTACTCATACAGCTTAATTTTTGACAGTTCTTCTATTTCAGCGCTTTGCTGCTTAGTACTAGCATTTTTCTGGCATTTTGTGTAGGTTTTTAAATATTGCATCGTTTTCTGGAATCCTTTGGTATGGAGTTTGGAGTGCAGTCAGAATCATAGAATCATTCTCATTGGAAAGAAAGTGAGGAAGATCTGAAAGTCTTAATTTCTTGTTCAAAGCGAGGTCCATGCTGAGCTCAGATGAGGTTACTCAAGGCTATGTCCACTTGGCTCTTGAAAACTGCTAAGAATGGAGATTAAACCACCTCTCTGAGCAATCTGTCCCAAAATTTGACTGTTCTAATAGTGAATTTTTATTTCTTAAATCCAGTAAGAACCTATCCTCTTTCAGTTTGACTATTGTCTCTCCTCTTGCTGTGCACCTCTGTAAAGAGTCTGGCTCCATGTTCTCCCTGTAGGTGTTGGAGGGCTGCTCTTAGGTCTGAGCTCAGCCTTCTCCTGGCTGAACAAGCCAAAGTACACCCCAGCTCCAGGTCTGCTCTCCAGAAGTCAAGACTCTGTGCTCTGTTCCATGTCTTTCTCAGGAACTTGAACACCACAATTTTATGATCCCTATAGTTAGTGCTCCCATTGATTATCATCCCCCCAAGCAGTTTTTCCCAGTTTGTGAGCAGCGTATCCAGTGGTGCATCGCTCTATTTCACCCCTCTGGCACGTGTGTGGAGGAGTTACCTTCCAGAAACCTCATAGCCAGCTGGCACCCTGCTTTGGTGCCTTTACAGCAGAGGTTGGAAGTTAACATCCACCAAGAGGTTAAGATGGAGGTCCTGTGATGTAGAGACAGTCTTAGGTTTCAGAGTTCTTTTGCTACGTTTCTCTTAATAAAACTTCCTTTGATTCTGCCCCAGTTTTTTCACTTCTGGCTTCTTCCTGTAAGTTTTTATTGGGTAAATAAGAAAAGTTTTTGCCTGAATGTAGTCTGGATAGAGTCATAACTTGATAGAAGTGTTTTGGCTTCAAATTGTTTAAGTTAACTTATCTGTAACTCAGCAGAGAAATTAGCTATATTATTAACTTCAGTGGTTGTGTTCAGTTGGTCAACGCAGACATCAGGCAATGGAATAGCAGTTCCTTTGTGTTTCTGGCAGCCCTGGCTGGGGTAGAGAAAACCCCAGTAGATAAGCACTAGTTTACAACAAATAAGAACATCCCACTTGTAATTTTTCAGTGTCTAAATTTGATATCTATGCTTTATCTAAATAGCTTGACCATGATTTGAAGCACGCCCATGAACTGCGCCAGGCTGCTTTCAAGCTCTATGCTTCCCTGGGAGCAAATGATGAAGATATCCGAAAAAAGGTGAGCCTGTGAAAAATGTTAGCAATCAGATGTAGCTGACAGTTAGGCTGAAAGGCAGTGCAAGAATTTGCCTCTGTTGTCATGTGTCCTGTTATAAAACCAATGCTTTTTCAAAAATAAACCATGGAATGTCTAATCATATCGGGGAAACAAAGTCAAGATTTCTGGAGTGAACGAGGAGGCTTGCACTGTCATAACAAAGGAGTTGGTGTGAAGGAGAACAAATTCTCTTCAGACATCACAGGAAAGAGATTAGCTGATTGGAGCAGTTGTGTAGTTAAAAATTTATGTGTGGAAAGTGGAGGGAAATTAAACAATGAATGATTAAAAGCAGTATGTTTTTAAATTAGGTGTGGAGTTGCTATGTCAAACGTGGCAAGTACAGGAGGTGGGGAAATTTTCTGAGTTTCTTTGCTGCTTAAAGGGGAAAAACAGAAGGAAAAAAGATGTGGAGAGGAAGGAGGCTGGAAAACACAGTGATGAAAAGATAACCAGCAGAAAGGTTTATCAGTGGGGGAACCATTCAGGATCTCCAGAATTCAAACCCATAAACTTCTGGTTTGTTGCAGGATGAACTTCTTTAGTTCCTAGTAATGATCCTTCTTTTAGATATCAAAGCATTGGTTTTAATTAGTGGTGGGTGTGTACTTGACAAAGTTGATTTATTATACAAAAGCCATCTTTCACCTTAGTATTAACTTCCTTAAGTCTTAAGTGCTTGTGCTGGCTGTGATTAAATATGGTTTATCAACTACTACTTATTTTTTTCCAGATAGCTCTACCACATGTCCCCAGTCTGTAGTTTGTATATATTGTGTTCACCCACACATGCACTCTTTTGTTTTAATACATGTGTCATTTATATATATATATATATATAAATAAAACCTTCTTGTTCCTTGTTGATCAATAAAATCATTTTCAAAGCAGTAGTGGAGTGTAGTATGTAGATGGTTTTCTAAATTGTATGCAGATACAGGCTACTTTCTGCTTAATCTGGGAAGAGAATATGGCCTGCTGTTTTTAGCTAGGGTTTTTATATGCAGTGTTTAAAATGCTGCAGACAAAACCTGACAAACCATAAATGCTCATATTATTTCACCTGTATAACACTAATTCCTTTTTGCTTCAGATCATTGAGACAGAAAATATGATGGACCGTATTGTTAATGGCTTGTCTGAATCTAGTATCAAGGTGCGGTTAGCTGCAGTCAGGTAGGAGGCTTTTCCAATTCATACAAATGCTTTTGTCTTATCAAAGTCTAATGCTGAACTTGTTAGGATTTCTGATAATTTTTCAAAAGATAATCTGAAGTCGTTTCTCCCACTGGAAAATTTACTGGGGGTGAGGGGGAGTTATCCTGGACTAGCATGATATTTCCTTTTTCCCATTTACAGTCTACTAATTATCAAACTCCAAGCTGGCTATTTGTGTAGAAGCAATGTGTATATTGCAGTAGTGTATAGGTGAGTGTGTGGGTTTCACAATGAGGGTTTCTTTTCCGTTATAGATGTTTGCACAGTTTGTCCCGTTCTGTACAGCAGCTCAGGACAAGTTTTCAGGATCATGCTGTATGGAAACCTTTAATGAAGGTAAGTAAGGAAAAGTCAAATCTCGACTACTGAGGTGTTCTGTTCCGTTGAAGGAGGATATGGTGTGTGTTCAATTTGAATGCCTTTCCATAGAATAATAATAAAAAATACCTAGAAATCAAAATTCTATGACCTTCTCCTAAGAGAGTCATCAATCAACAGAAGCCAAGCAGCAGCAAAGAGGACTGTGATCCATGCTTAATTTTAGGTTGTGTTTTTTGTTTCTTTGAGTGATTGGGGAGCGAGACTAAGTCATGACTAAGGTTTACGTAGGGCACTAGGAGGACTATGCATCCCTTACTTTCAGGCTCAGACTAGATGGCACAGTTCAGGTTTGGTCCATAAGCCCAACAAGAGAATTTAGATTTGAATTTTCTCCTGTAATTCTCTACATCTTAGATCTCATTGCAGATTCTAAAAGTGAAGCTGGAGGACCTTTAAAAACATACATTTCAATATAATCCAATTATCCACAAGATTAAAGCATGAGATCAAAGTGTGTAAGGTATATATCATCTCTCATCCTGTAGCGTGACTGTCATTAAGTGCAGATAGATAAGTAAACCAGTTTCTCAGTTTCAACATCTTGTAGGCCTTGAAAATAGAGAACAAAGTCTGCTAGTAAGAAGCCTGAAAGCTTGGGCAGTATTGACATCCATGAGAATTGCCAAGAGAGTCACCTGAAGTGAGCTTGACTCTCTGTTTGGAGGTAAAATAGCCAAACCAGAGAAAGTGTTGTCAGCAAAAAGGAGCTGATGAGGCTGATAACAAGGCATTCACTCAATAGCCTGGAAGGAAGGATCAGGAGACCCTTCAGTTATTTCTAGAGATATTTCAGTATGAGGTAGATGCCTGATTGGGCATACTACTCAGAGACATTTTATTCAGGCATGACTTTCTCTGTTCTGCTGATGTTTTAATTCTCACTAGTTATGGAATTAAGAAACCATGACTCACTAGATAAAGTACACTCTCTGGCCATTCTGTTGGCTGCAGGCCAAGAAACTTCCTCAGCCTTTTATGTTGCTTGTGTGAATTAGAGGCCTTAAAGTATGGGCCTACTTTTTTCTACAGTTTCATGAAAGAATTTTCTACAGTTTCATGAAAAAATCATAGAATTGTCAAGGTTGGAAGGGACCTATAAGATCATCTAGTCCAACCATCAACCTAACTGATAAAAACCCATCACTAAACCATGTCACTAAGCAC
>JAOXJM010000052.1:28045750-28059430 GCA_026413425.1 Tringa solitaria | reverse complement strand
GCTGCCCAGAGAGGTGGTGGAGTCTCCATCTCTGGAGACATTCAAACCTGCCTGGGCACGTTCCTGTGCAACCTGCTCTGGCAGGGGTTTGGTCTAGATGATCTCCAGAGGTCCCTTCCAACCCCTACAATTCTGTGATTCTGATTCTGTGACTTCAGCTGGGTCTTCCACCCATGTTCTGGCACAGCTTGGCCCTTCCCAGCTGGTTGGAGGATTGCAGGCAGGTGTGTCCACCTTACGGGCAAGCACGAAGTGATTTATCAGTATGTTTGCACCAGCTGGGTAGCACCTTATGACTTACTGCTGCTTTTACCATGTTTTTAAATTTTCACACAGATTAACATCAACAGCCAGGAGCTTTGGGAAGAAATGCTGTGCCTCAAAGGACTCATTGGTAAGCATCTGGTTGACATACTGGATTGTTGTTCTCTGTTAAAAGGACACCAGTACTGTCAGGGACTAATTACTGCTGATACAGTTGTTCAGTTGGTCCTTCCATTCCTCTTGCCCTGAATGGAAGAAAGAAATAGGCTAAGAGAGGTGAGACTAGCTGGAGGTTGTAGTCCACCATCCCTGGAGGTATTTAAAAGATGGGCTGACATAGTGCTTAGTGACATAGTTTATTTTTTATCAGAGTTAGGTTGATGGTTGGACTGGATGATCTGAAAGGTCCCGTCCAATCTAGACAATTCTATGATGAATTACCATGCAATCAAAGTAGGGCTGGTGCAGCAGCTTCTGGAGTCTCCAGTCCAGCCCCACCTGCCTAGAGCAGGACTGTCCCCAGTGCACGGAACAGCCCTGGTTCTCACGGGTAGAGGTTAGAGGGTGGTTAGGTCTACCTCTGCTCTACCTCTGTGCAGCAGTTTTGCCTAGAAAATATGGAACCTCCAAGATCACAGCCATGTCAATGTTTCTTCTAAAGACTCTTCCGTAACACTGTTATGAGTTTGTCATTTTATAACGTGATCTCAGCCTCTGATCCAGCATTTAAACCCTTGAAAGAGTATGATAGTTTCTACTTCAGAACTGAACCCATAGCCCTTCTAGGGCTTCAGCAGGAGTCCTGCCGCGGTCCAGACAGAACTATGGGACTGACAGCCACAACTTGCAACCTGGCAAGTTCTGGTTGGCCATAAAGCAAATTTCCCTCCCCAGGGTGGTGCTGCAGAGGTTACCAGAGGAGGACATCTCAATCCTCAGAGGTTTTCAAGATTCTTTGTATTGCACTAGCACCCTTTTGCAGTTGCTTTCCAAGTGATTTTGCTGCAAAGTGGAAAAGTCCACAGAACAACCTCGACCCATTTTGACCTCATCCTTACTAATTTTCCTGCTTGCAGTTGTTGATGCGTTTCAAGCCTGGTGTGGTCCGTGCAAAACAGTGGTGGATCTTTTCCGAAAAATAAGGAATGACGTTGGCAGTGATCTCCTGCATTTTGCTGTGGTAAGACCTAATTTGGGCACTGCTTAAAATATCCGGTCCCCTGAAATTAGCAGGTCATTTACCTTTCCAATATTCAGCCAAAGTGATAACAGTCCGGGAGTTCCAGCCCGCCAAATGCGGACACTTGGTTACATCAATAAAAACTCACATTATTAAGAGTTTTCAGGCTTCAGCTATTCAGATTTCTGCTTAAGCAAGTAGCACTGGACAGAATCATGAACATACGTGTCCCTCTGGTGCACAGGGAGAGTCTGGAGGAGCTGGGTTTGTTCACACTGGAAAAGACGAAGGGACAGATGTCTGGTGGGGCGTTAACGGAGAAGGCGGAGGCAGATGTTTCTCAGTGGTAAGCTGCAAAAGAACAACAGGCAACGGGATCAAGTTGCAGCAGGGAATAAGATAGATAGGAACAAGTAGATAGAAGGAAAAAGTATTCAGCGTAGGAGTGGTTGGACACTGGGGCAAGTTCCCAGAGAGGCTGTGGAGCACTCATTCTTGAACGCGGCCTTGAGCCAACCTCCTGTACCGTTGAGACTAACCCTGCTGTGGGAAGGATCTTGGACTGAAGCCTGTCAGAAGTCCCTCCCTCCCTCAGTCATGCTGTGATTCCGTGTTTAAATGCCTTTCCTGACTGAAGGCCATCTCTGGATTGCTGGCAGAGCCATGGGCAGTGAGGTTTCTCGTGGAGGACCCTGCCCAGCACTCCTTGTAGCCTCCTGCTGCCTCTGCTGCTGCTGCCACCACAGCTACTCCTGTCACTTCTCTCACTCCTTATAGACAAGAGGCCCTCATTTCATGTTTTCAGGCTTTTCCTCTGGGATTTGCTCAGGCAGGCTGCTGCCAGGCAGATATCCCTGCCCCACAGGCGCTGCTGTTCCACCTCCTGCAGCTGGGATCTCCCTGCTTCTTGGGTGGCCGGTGCCGAGCGGCGAGTTGGTTGTGTCCCTGGCTCTCACCAGTGTCATTTCGTCCCCTAAGACTGGGACCCAGAGGTGTTTTGCTGTACGTGGGGGACAAGTGTCACCCAGCTGAGGGTGTCTGAGTCCAGTGTGTGGACCAGTCTGTGTATTCCTCTGAAGCAGAAATGCTTTTCTAGAAACACCTCTTTCATTTTACGTTCTTTTTAGGCTGAAGTTGATTCCATTGATGCTCTGGAAAATTACAGAGGGAAATGCGAGCCGGTCTTTCTATTTTATGCAGTGAGTGAAAAATATTTTTTCAGTAGTTGTATAGCAATAAACACGACTTGCTGATGGGAACAGCTGTCCTTTTTGAGGGATACTCTCTTTTCCCCATGTGTGACAGGGTGATTTTATTTGCTCTGTATCTGCCAGTATCTACTGGTGATCAGGTGCTGCCTGGATAAGAATATAAAGCCAGAGTTTGTATTTTAATACCTTCTGCTCTACCAGCAAGAAAGAGCCTGTGGGGAGGCCCTTGTAGCCTCCGATGGATGGCTGTTTCACAGCCCTTTCCCTGAGCTTAGTCATGAAAATCCCTCTGACTCATGTCTAGGGATCCCTGTGACTTACTGAAACATGTATGTGTCACGTCAGAGTCCATGTGAGCAGTGTTCATGCCATGTCAGTGTGTGAACACGTGTGTCGCCCCACGGGGTCTTGAGGTCCAGCCTCCTGATGCTGCAGGACCTCACCCCTCCCACCAGCTGCTTGGGTTCATCCTGAGGCTGATCAGGAACAACAGAGGTTGTTCCAAAGTTTCCCTCTTGTTCTGGAGCCCAGCAGCTCTGTCAGGGAGGAGAGCCTAGAACATAATATCATACGTGATGTGCTGCTGTGGTGTTTTCCAGAGCCCAGAGGTCACCACTTGAGTACGCACTTACTGGTTGGCTTTTCACACTTTTCAGGGAGGAGAACTGGTAGCTGTTGTAAGAGGAGTGAATGCACCGTTGCTGCAGAAGACCATCCTGGAACAGCTGGCAGTGGAAAAGAAGGTTTTAGAACACGGAGGAGAGCGTGTGGTGGTAATCAGTCACTAAATCCTTAACTACCTGTAGATGTGCATGCCAGAGGAAAGGTTCAGCTCCCCTGTGCCCGCATTGCTCTAAAGTGGAGTTACTTCCTTGCAAAAATCCTGTCTCTTTGACTGGACTGGCTGGTTAACATTCTGCTTGGATGTCCACAAGCCTGTGGAGCCAACCTAAGATGAAGGAAGCTGGAAAGGGTGATTGTGTTTTTCAAATCCTCTGTCCTCTTGACGAGAGGAGAAGTGGTACATATCATCCAGCTCTGCAGGATGGAAGAGAAACTCCACTGACTTCTCCTGACCTGTTTCCCCTACCCTAAACATCCCTGGAGGTGTTCAAGGCCAGGCTGGATGGGGCTTTGAGCAACCTGGTCTAGTGAGGGGCATCCCTGCCCAGGGCAGGGGGTGGTGGAACTGGATGATATTTAAGGTCCCTTCTAATTCTGGCCATTCTATGCTTTTATTCCTTAAAGCTACCTTCCTCATCAGCTTCTAATTCCAGGATGTCTAGCAGGTCTCTGTGGTGGCATTTCTCAGGGTGTGGTGGGGGACAGTTCATTGCAACCTTAGTCATTTTTGTTTCTTGGTGTGTCTGATCCTGTGGTTCCTGCCTGAAGCCTCTTGCGGAGCTCTGCTCAGCTTTCTTACTGATCTCCAGCTCCAGGGACCTGCTGCCTGTACTCTGGATGTCACTGTGGGATCAATTAATTAATGCCTCCCTAGTTCTCAAAGTGACCCTTCTTCTGTAGTCACCTTCTCCATGCCACCGGTGACTTCTTTAGACAGCTATTAAACCTTTTTTTCAGCCTGGACACCTGTGTCTTCTGAAGTGTCACAACCCTGGTTGGGTTCCAAGTTCCTGGCCTGGGCTCTGCTGGCACAGGGTCTATCCTTGGAGCAGCTGGGCTGTCCCCAGAGCTGAAGGCAGTGACAACCCCAAGGCTGTCGTGCCCCCCACCCAGGCTGGCTGCTTGGCACCATCTCTTTGGGTACAGTCTCCTGAACGGGACTCCTCAACTAATGGCATTTCTAAGGAACAAAAATGACTTTTCTGCCTGTAATTGGCTAGTTTTAAGGCATCTTCAAAGCACAGATGACGGTGTGCTGGTAACTGCGAGCTCCCTCCACCAAGCAGCTCTCTCTGGTGATGCTGGCTGTGAATGCTTATTCCCCAGCTTTTGCTGATCCAGAGCTCAGGTGGTGACCCTGGACCTGGAGGTGGTCCTCTGCTCTCGCTGCTGAGCCGAGCCTGGCCCTGGGGGCAGCAGGAGAACTGGTTCCTGCTCAGGTGGAGGAGAAAAGTGGGGGGACCTGCCTGGCCACATGCTCACCTGGAGGGTAAGAGGACACTCTGGATGTTCCTTGCTCATCCCTGTGCTCTTGCTGCTAGGTACAAGACCAAGCCTTCTCCAAAGAGGAGGGAAACATGGCTGCTCTTCAGGAAGGACAAGAGGAAGGCCAAATTGGTAAGGCAGGCCAGCTGTAGGGTGCTCTTTGTGCCTTTGCTGAAGATGGAACCCTGAATGACGCTTCAGCTGCAACTGGGACACCAGAGGGGTCATTCCTCCAAACGGGCACAACGTGGGCTCTTATGCAGGGTGGTGTCACCTTGAAACAGTATAGGTAGGCACAAGTAAGAGACCGGGCCGGCTTGGGTGTCTGACATCATTAAACTGTAGGATTTGTCTGGCCAAGGTGTGGTTTATTTGACATCCACACTTGCCTCCCAGCTTGGACATTGCACAGGACTTTCTTCTGTCCTGAATAACGGAAACACCGAGCTGCTGCTCCACTTTTCCAGGTGGTTTCCAACCTAAAAATCAAATCTTGCTACACCAGCTCTTGCCTTATCTGAAATTAAGGCTTTTGTCTCTCACCCTGTTTCTAACCTACAGCGACACTTTTCCTTGGCTTTGCTGGGACACGGCTGCAGGCTGGTGCAGGTCCGGAATGGGTGGAACCAGACCCCTGTCTCTCATTTCTTTACCTACTACTATTTTTCTCCCCTCGGAGGCTAACACACCCCTTTCCCCACCTCTTGTCGTGGAGAAGGCGCGGGATTTCCCGTTCATAAAGGATTTCGTGCGGTGTGGGCGCGGCCCCTTTAAGACCGGCCGGGGGAGGCCGGCCCTGCCGGACTGCGCCTGCGCAAGAGCGTCGTGGGCCGCGGGTTCGAGTCCCTGCGGTGCCGGCCTGCTGCGCTCGCCGCCCCGCAATGGAGGCGTCCCCGGAGCAGGGCGGCTGTCCGGCGAGAATGGAGGCCGAGCCCTTCCCGGAGCTGCCCGCTCACCGGCTGAGCGTGGCGGAGCTCGACCGTGAGCTGGACTCCCGCAGCGAGCTGGTGCGTCGCCAACCTCTGCCCGGGCGCCGCTCTTTCCTTCCTTCCTTCCTTCCCTCAGGGGGGGAAGCGGGCACGGCCGGGCCGCGGTGCCTGAGCCGGCCCTCACCCGCCTCCCTTCAGCGCCCTGGGCCCCTCGGGAGGCCGTGAGGGAGGGTGGGTACGGCGGGACCCCGCCGCCGGCCTCTCGGGTCCGTCTGTGGCGCTTGTCCCCCCGTTGTCCCGTCCTGCGGGTGACTCCCACCCTGTTCGATCCTTCCCTCAGGGTCCCGGCAGGCGGGGGGGGGGGGGCAGGCTGGGGCTAGGCACCTGCTGGAGGAGCAGGGCATCGGGAGTTTAAAATAATCCTGCCTCCTGGAAGAGGCCGGGTCAGGCCTTCGTGGTGAATTCAGCCAGTTTTAAGCCCACGAAAAGGGGCAGGGAGGAGGTGGGGGGACAGAGGAGCCGCAGTCGGGTGGGTGAGTGGGGCACAGGCCAGCCAGCCTTACTGCCGCAGCAAAGCTTGGCATTCTCACAAGTCTCAGGTAAAAGTATCTTTGTTTTTAAGAAAACTGCGGTTTTTTCCCATTAGTAAGCAGTCAGGAAAAAAATATTGCATATCGGTGTTTATTTGTATTAGAAAGGCGGTGTAACATTGGTAGTGATCTTTAGAAGTAAAAAAGTATTGAATATTTCAGCTCTGGGCACAGATCAGAGAACTATTTTATTTTTTTGGTAGTAAGTACCTCTTGTTCTATCTTCCAGTGCCAAATTTCAGAAAATGCATTTTGAAGAGGAGAAATTGTAGTCTATATGGTGCCTCTCTGGGCTGGAAGGAGTGCATGCCTAGCTGCTTGGGTGGTTGTTTTTTTTTTTCCTTAGTTAGAAAAAAAAAAAAAGTTTGGAAGTTGGAGCAGGCAACCTAAACTCAGTCTGTGGTTTCTGATGTACAGATAGACGACAAAGAATTCGACATTCCTCAAGTTGATACCCCTCCGACACTGGAGAGCATCTTAAATGAGGTGAGTGGTTCTTTGGGCACTCAGCCTGCAGGGAGGAGGCAGCGCGTATTCCTTTGGCTCTTCTCATATCTTGATTTTCCTGGGAAATAAAATAGTATAATTTCATAATTTCCTGATACTGATAGCTGACAAAGCACATTCTCAGTTGAGTAATTGCTGTATGGTGTGTAATACGGAATTTTGTTTTTTTTTCAATCAGAATAGCCACAGCTGAAACTTTGGTTTCCATCCAATTTAAGCATGTTCACCTGTGGATTTAGCCGGTCACCTGAAGACTATACAGTCCACTATAGGTTGGGGTCATCAAAGAACTTCTGGGTTTTTTTTAGCTAAAGATACATAGGGGGAATTCTGGGTAGTTCTTAAGTTGTGGGAGGAGATGAGAGCTAAATTCTTCACAACTCCATTTATATTGTAAATTTCACGTATTTAGTCCTCTGGCAAGAGTAACAAACTGTCTCAACATCTGATGTCGCCTGTAGTACCTTTCAGGGAAGAAACTTGACTTTGTCTTGCTCGTATACAATTCAGTGCATTTTTTACAATAGCTACACGAGCGCGTGGGTCTTAGAAAGGAAAAGAAGGGCATGGAAGTAAAGGTAAACTCCAAGAAAAGAAGCCTTTTAACAAACTGAGAAAATTGGTGGTTGGACTTCCTAGGAAGCCAGTATAAAGGGAAAAGGAGCCTGGGAGAGGTGGCAGTTCTTTTAAAAAGCTGTATTAAAGTCCAAATGGATACAGTCTAGAAACATGTCTTATTCCTGCTGATGCCTAGGGGCAGAGGGAACTTACTAAATTTGGGCGATACCAAGCTGTAAGGAGACAGAGTAGAATCCAAGTCTTAAATTTGAGAGGTAGTAATGAAGACAGCGTAGTTTAGTCTAAACAAACAGAAAGTCTTACTGCAGTGCTCTTTATCTCAGTACATACTGGGTGGGACAGGCTGGCAAAGCACCTTCTGACAAGGATTTTAGTGGAAAACAACCTGACTGAGCCAAAAAGTCACACAGCTGTAGTGGAAAAAGAGGCACTTAGTGGGCACAGGACCGGCAGCTCTTCAGGCAAATGAGGAACACCTGCTTTATTCTCTGCATGTTGGGCATTAGGTGGGGGTATTGTGTTTGCTCTCTCTGGCTCTGTCCCTCACGAACGACACAGACTGTACTGAATTTAGAAGATATCAGGGAGAATAGCTGTTTAAAAAATACTATTAGAAAACATAATCCAGCTAAGCCTGAGAGGAGAGAGAAGAGACCACCAGCAGAAGAGCCTAGAGAAGAGCAAAACGAAGCCTCAGAGCAGCTGGAGGGACTGCTAGACTCCACTAGCCACCACTTGGTGAAGTGCTGGAGTAGATGATCATTCTTCTAGGCCTTCTCCCTGCAATTGGAGACTTTTGAGAACAGCTCAGTTAACGGTCTGTTAAAAGTTTTGATGGATTAGATAATACCTGGGGAAAAAAGATTAGCTGAATAACTTTCTCTCCAGCCTGCTTCTGTGACTGTTGTGAATTCTAGAGACCAGTTCTTCCACAGAATCAGTCTAATAAAATAATACATAATTCTGTTTTTTACTTATTTTGTCCTCTCCTTTTTCATTTTGCTGCTTGCAATTTTTCTTGATTTTTTCCCGTTGCTGTTTTGCTCATATTTCAGTTAGTGGTGTGCGTTCTGAAAGTTTAGTAAGCTCTGGTGATTCTTTTCCTTCAGACTGATGATGAGGAAGAGTCTTTCATTTTGGAGGATCCCTTTCTCTTGAACGTTGATAACACGGACACACACTCCTATGACACGTCTTCTGTAGCAAGCTCTGACAGTGGGGACCGGACACACCTGAAAAGGTACTGCAGGACTCGGGCAGTAAATGCATTTTTTGGGAGGGAGAGTGTTTAAATTTCTCTGAATTTTAATGGAATCTTTAAAACACCAAACCATGATGGCTTTAAAGAAAATCTTTTGAAGTTGTGTCCAACTTCCAGAGTCTGCAAGCAGATGGTGGTTATTTTTAAAAGGCAAGTGAACTGCTGTTGCTTCTGTAAATGGAATACTAATTTTGACAGCTAAAAGCAGCCTGGAATGTGATAATTAGCTAGAACACTGCTGACTTATCTTGTTAATCACTCAAATGATGACATGATCCTACATCCTGAGCCACTCCCAAGGCCGCCTTATATGCCGTAAGAAGTTGTGATTGTTTCATGAGTGATTGCATAGGGTATAGACTCTGAGTGTGATGGTTTATGGTGGACTCACTGTCTATTCTTTTTCAAATAAGATGGTTTGTATTGAATGAAAGGTTACCTGGAGTGGCTTAAATAGATTTTCAGTACAGAACGGGCAGAAAAACGTGGAGGTGTTAGTGTCATCTCTGGGTGAAGCTAATTGTTGTATCTATGGGTCCTTGGCCATAATATAAGTTATTGACAACACCTTTCTTCAGCCAGGTGTGAGATACCTACTTGTGTGCCCCTGGAGGGACAAGAAATTGGAACTTCCCTGCGGAATCTTTCCTCTGCTTTAGAGGAAGCACTTCCTCTGTTGTTTAGAAATAAATGTCCCCTGTACACCAGTTACATTTAAAGACTTTTTTTCCCTAAACAGAAGCACTTACCTTTAGTATCAAATCAGCTATGTTTTAATTGAACAGTATTCTTTAAGCATACATCCAGTTTTCCTAGGGGTCTGCGTTCTGCTAATGAGCCTTTTTCAATTTTGTATTTTCATTAGACATTTGCCTGTAAAGGCTGAAACTTCCCAACTCGGTGGAAGATTAATTAAAGAGCAGAAGTGTTGCTTTCAGGCTTTATTAATAAATTCTAAGGTTTGCAGATTTCTGCTTGAAACTGACAATTTGTTTGATGCACTTATTTATTTTTTTTCCCCTGGAGGATGAGTTAAAACCAAACTTTATCCAGGCGCAGCAGTGCGTAGCACCATGCTAATAATCTCATATTCTTTTCATTCCGTGCATGTAGGCCCCAAGAATAAGAATGGAAGCTTCATGAGTTTAGGGGTGCTCCCAGAATTTACCTGCTGGTTTAGCTGTGAGTTAGAAGTTCCAAACATTTATTCTGCTCTAATGCATTTGATTTATTTCCTGTTTCCTTAGGAAGAAAAAACTCCCAGATTCTCTCTCGCTCCACGGATCAGTGATACGGCTCTCGCTCCTGAAAGGGATTTCTGCCCAAATAGTATCAGCAGCAGTAAGTGTCTCTTTGTCCTGGTCACATCTATTGAGAAAAATACAAATCTCTTCTGGTGTGGAGGGGAGTGTGTGATCTTCTCCCTCCCCCTACTATTAGTTCTGGGTAATACTAACATGTTTGGTGTGTAAATTACTAGCTAGTAGTCTCTAGCCAGCAGTGAATCAGATGACTTATTGCAGCAGCAATATGGTAGGTCCCCTTTAACCCCAATTTGGGTTGCTAGATCTCATCAAACCTGGTGGGAAATGTTACTATAGAATAATAGATACAGTGCTATTGTTCTGCTTGCTTGAAGATGCCAGAAACAGGTTTGCTCAACGCTTGCAACAGGCACAGAAGACGCTCGTTGCTCTGAGCAGAGCAAGGAGCAGGTTTGCATGTTCCTCCAACTGTGACTGCACTTCGGGCACAGCTACCTTGGAGCTGGTCTGTAGATGGTGCTGCCAGGGGAAAACTGACTGTCCAGGGTCAGAGCTAAGGTGGTGATCTGTCAAGTGTGTGATTTCTGAAGCACGCAAGGTAGGCTGGATAGAATAAAACTCCAGTGACTCATCTATGAGCATGTTTGTGATGGCTCTGCGACCAGGGGCCCTTCTGGGTGTTTCTAGTGCTTCCCTCAGCGCTTTCTGCCCCGTTGGGACTATTAAAATGCACCTTGTGTTGATTTTTCTGCACGTTGTAGTTGTAATTATTAGACTCGTGCATGGAGCTGGGAGTTCTGTCTCTCTCTTACTAATGACTTCTCCTGTTTTTCTAGGACAAAGTGGATGCTGGCTTGCCCACTGCAATTGTAAGTACCTTAGCTATTTTCAAGTGCTGTACAGTGAGTTTTCATGCAAGTTTGTTAAAGCAGTGGTTTAGGACAGCTAATAAATGCTTCTCCCTTCTTATCCTTACTAAGACTTTTCAAATGTGAGGGTTGGGAGAAGCGGTGTGAAAGAACTAGCTCCTGGGGGCAGAGTTCAAGCTTTCTGAACTGCCCAGTTGCCCCTCTGCTGATCAAGCCCCATGCTCTTCCCTTTTTCATGTCATCATCAGGGCTTGTTAGTTGAGCACTGAACCTTTCCCCATGCGGTAAGCGTTTGTCTGTTGAACACATTCAGTTTCCGCAGCTATTGCTTCTTTGCCAGTTATTGCTGTGATTATTAGCAATTTTTTAAATTTTTTTTTAAAGAAACTTAAACTGAAGTGCTCATAAAGTGATGGGTTCAAAATATCTATGGCTCTGATGTAACTGAAATATGATCTTAAAATACAAAATTTCACTAAAAGCCTGTCTGAAAGATACTCCTGCTTAGCAATTTGCATTAAATTTCTTTAAGTCAAGCATGCTAATTAAAATAAGTCAGAAGTGAAGCTGCCTGTAGTTAAAGGAGAAGAGAAGCACTTTAAGGAGGTGAAACACAGCAAATATTTGTTCTGCCCTTGTGAAATAAGTTTTACTGTTTCACAAAGAAACTAAAGTTGTCGTTGTTTGTTTTGACTGTCGTAGCAGCAGTCTGTAAGAAATTATATGTTTTGTTTAAAAAAGAAAACTTAGCCACATCTAAGGCAAAAGGTTGCACAGCAAAATTGGAAGTACGCTGTGACTGATGTGCACATGGTCTAAAAATCCGTACTGACGTACTCCAGATACTAAAGCACTCACATTTTTTTAAACTGACTTACACAGCATTATGTGATTTCTGTTAAGTTTTATTTAATCGGGTGCAGGTTTGCAAGTGTGCAGAATCTTGGAGCTATGTTTAATTCCCAGTGGAGGAAAGGTGGAGTCCCCGGGCTGTCTCTTCAGGGGACCAGTGCTGCCCAGGGTTGTAGAAGGGTTCACATGTGGATGTTGCAGCTGAGTGAGGAAAAGCTCTTCTGAGTATTTGCACTCGGCTACTGCACCAAAAGAGTGAGGCTGACTTGACAGAGAAGGAATTTCAGTGGGGGTACCACTCCGAGCATGTGAATTGCAAGTACCAGGAGGCAAAGGCAGCCCTTTGAACTTGAGGAAATCTGTGTGATGGTAGATCAGGTGTAATACTTCTCTAGCTTTCACGTAGGAATTGCTTGCCACTCTAGAAAATGCCACAATCAGAAAATGGTTGTTTATAAACTTCTAAATCTTCCCCTTTTGGCAAACTTGCGTAAAGTTTGTGTACAAAAAAGGTAGTGAGAGTTTACGTGGTGGATTTGTGACTAATATTTCTTCTTCTTCCAATCTTTCTGCATGACTATTTCAGGCAGCATCAAATCTGATAGCAGTGGGGACTTCCCATGGCTTAGCACTGATATTTGGTAAGTTAAAAATAAAGTTTTGAGGTTTTTTGCATTGTAACAATCTCAAACACACACAAGCAAAAAAAATAACCCCAACCCAACCTGAATTAGAATCATGGGGTAGATTTCTTCTAATATATTCTGTTTGTGCTAAATGTGATTTTTCTTCCAGTGAAGCAATAAAGCACAAGTAATATTTCAGTTGTCCTTATTCACGTGTTTCTTCTGCTTTGGTGGGGATTGGCACATTGATACTGAGAGACTTAGCTCTGTGGCAATTGTCTGAAGAGCCTTTTCTATGTTTGAGTATAAATTATTCTGTTTTCCTGTGGAAGTAACCAGACCCAGTATACAACCATCATCTCATACAGTATTAATCTGCTTCTTCCCTGTGACATAATAGCTGCTGGCATTAGGAAAATTAAAATGTGTTCCTTGAGAAGTGGAACTTAGGCGGTTTCTCCTCGGTGTCCCTTCATTCTGTTATTCTTTCCTTCCTCCCTCCTATCACCAAACTTTCTTAAAGTTTCTGAGCTTGTGCCTGTGTTTTTCCAGCAAGAACAGTTCTTGAATTGCTCCCATACACACTGATTTTTTTGTGCCTTTTGTCTACGCAGCACCAATTTTTTAACAATTTTTTGAAATTTCATTGTCACCTTTGCTTTTCTTCCGAAGTTGGCTGAAATTGTTCAAGAGACCAAAAATTATGGGGCACAGGGTACAACAGAAGGATGGGAAATACTGTGACAATATAAGACTAATTTTCCTGGGTATTTAGGCATTAAACTATTTGATGCCATTTGCTAAATCCGATATTGAAACAATTACAGGGTGTGCTTAATCTGAGTATAGGTAACTTCTTACCTGCTACAGTCAACACATGATCTTACTGAGTTTTTAGTAGGAGGTTTTTGTGGTTTTTCTAAAATTTGTGCAGTACTTGGGGACTTCTAATATTACTACTATGGAACACATTTTTACTCTGATTTTCCTGTTGATTTTTCTGTTCCTCTACAGAGAGAGGTCAGTGAGCTTTTAAATGTGAAGCTGTTCTCTGCAGGTGTCATAATAGATACTATTTTTAGCATTTTACGCTCCAGAAGGGGCTCTAGGGCTCTATATAAACGTTCAAAGAGGAAGGGTTGTTCTTACCTTTGTCATGATTATTTCTGCATCAAGTTCCATTTAAGAGGATGGGCCACTGAATGCCTGAATGGCCGAGATGCTTGGTATGCTATGCTATTTCAATTGATTTATTTTTTAAGACTTGTTTTTTTCACTCAATGCAAGTGTGTTCAAGCAAAGTTTTCTTTGTTACACTCTGATCACTTTGGACCAACGTGTTTACTGTTATTTTGGCCATGATCTTTGCAAGGGTCTGGAGTTACAGAATCACAGTATGATATGGGGTTGGAAGGGACCTCTGGAGATCATCTAGTCC
>JAOXJM010000052.1:27932318-27943063 GCA_026413425.1 Tringa solitaria | reverse complement strand
CCCCCCTCAGTCTTCTCCAGACTAAAAAGACCCAAGTCCCTCAGCCTTTCCTCGTCAGAGAGATGCTGCAGGCCCCTCATCATCTTTGTGGTCCTCTGCTGTGCCCTCTCCAGCAGGCAAGCCCTGGGAACACACGACTGCATCCCAGCTAATGCCCTCACCCTCTTGGGATGTGCAAGCTGGGGCTACAACCTCCCCCTCTCAGGAGGCTGGTCACCCACAGCTCAAGGGAGAGCTTTTAGCCCAGCTGAAGGGACGTTTCTGGGGCTGGCTTTGATTACTGGCATAAAAGCAATCGGAGGTGGCTGGGAGTGGCAGGGAGGTTTGCACCGTGCCTCAGGGATGGGACCCTTTAAACTCAGCCTAACTGGGCAGGAGATGGGTGCCCAGTGGCACGAGCATGGGGCTTTGAGCCCTCCTCAGCACTGGTCATCAGGATTGAGGGAGCTTCCCACACCTCTAGATTTTTCAATGCCTCCAGGGTTAATTGCACTGGAAAGGGAGTTTTCTGAATCACTCCTCTGGGCTTACCTGCTTTTGTTTTGCCGAAATCCCATTGAAATCTGCTAAGGTTCAGGCCCTTGCTCAGCTGTTTGCAAGCAGAGGAGGAACTGACTGCAAAATCAGGTGTTTCTTTGACACTGTCCTGTTGTCCTCCAGTTCCCTGGAGCCCACCAGCAGCAAACAGAGGATGCAGCTCAGCTCCCACGAGACCCCCCCCAGCCCAAGGAGAATCTGCCTCTTCTACCTGCTGACACCAGGCCCTTCCCTCTTCACCGCTGTTTCGCCTCCACAGCCGCTCTCAGACCCCGCCTGGGCTGTGAGATGACTTTCTGTTAAAAAGAAAAAGAAATAAAGGGAAGGAAGGTGAACTACAGGTTACAGAAATGGTGTAGGTGCTTCTCACAAGACCCAAGTGCCACCTCCGATTTGGACATGCCGCCGCAGGACAGCGGTTCTTAGCACACCATAGGGCAGGGAGCTTTTTGCCTCCCTTTGAAGGCCCCAGTGCTGCAGGGGCCGCTGATCAAAGCTAAAGCGGTTCTCTCCTCTGGTGCACCCCCATTCTTTACTGTTTTGCAAAATGCCTGTGGCTGAGCAGTTAATGGAGGCATCTGCTGCACTGGCAGAGTTCACCGACTTAATTAAAGACATCTAACAATTATGCAGCTGCATGCGAGAGACCACGGGCTGAAACCGAGTATCCCCAGCGCTGAAAGCAAGCGTCCCCGCTGCGCAGAAAGCACAGATCTGCAGCCAGGCGCTCACATGAAAGCAGAAGCAGGACCCAAAGATAAAGGATGGACTGGAGCCAGCCTCCAACGCCCGTCGCCAAGGCCTCGCCACGCTGGAGAACCGTCCAACCTCAGCTCGCGCTCGCACAGCCTAGAAGAGCCAGACTCACGACAAGTCAGCAGAGCCAGGGACGTTCCTGGCCAGTAGGGATGATTTTACCTGGAAAACGTGTTTTGGTTTGGTTTTTTTAACAGATATTTTCTCACTGACTGAAAACAGCCGGTTTCAAAAGGCACATGGGAAAACTAATCCTGTACCAAGGGGTTACCAAGCTCTCCTCTGCCTGGGGCTGTGTTCTCTTCCTGGTAAATGAAGAAACATTTCCCTGGTGGGCCTGTTTCTGGCACTGCATATTTGTGCTGATGGGGGACTTTGCAAGGCTGGTATTTTACCAAAGAGGCCCACAGAATGGGCTTTCTGATCCGATTGCGTGTCAGCGGGCACCAAGGGCTCCAAATCAGCATGGGCCACTGCCCTGCAGGGCTGGGGGCCGGGGAGCTGGGGTTGCCCTCGCAGCCGAGAGGCAGGGACCCTCGCACGCTCCTGCCAGCGAGGAGGAGCCTCGTGCCTGCCCTCTCAGAGCTGCAAATGCAACCTCTCAGCGCCAGCAATGTCACCGAGGGCCGGCTGGGACGTAAAGCAGGCAGATCAATGCCCTGCTGCTTTGGTCGATAGGAATTCGCAAATGAACTTCTGCCGGGAGAGACGTTCCTCGTGTGGACGGCCTCTGTCCTCAGTGATTTCCCCGAGGGGAGATGAGAAGGGCAATGGGCACATTAAACGCACCAGTGCTGCAGGTGAGGAGAGACATTTTGGCCACGGGGCTGGTGGGTCTCAATATCCTGAGCCCAGCACCTCTCCTACAGAGGACGGGCATGCCCTCTCCTCCGCAGCCCGCTCCCGCTGCGAGGGGAATTGCCCTTTCCCAGCTCATCTCCAGTACGGGCGAACAGCAGGGGAGGAGGCAGAGCAGAGGGGATGCTAGCCTGCATCGTGTCCAGAGCTGTCCTGCAGATGACACGAAGCCACCAGCACCAGCCAGTGCTGTTGTGTAACGTGTCATGCGGAGCCCGCTCGCATGGAAGCAGCGCTTCACCTTGGAGCAAAGGCTGGGTTGCTCTCAGAGGCAACTTGGGGGAAAACCAGCAGTTTGCTGGGCCTCCAGGTAGCTCTTTCCTGGAGAAAAATCCTCCCTAGGCTCTTGTGACTTCTGAAGCATGTCCTGCCCTCAGTTTTGTGCCCTCACCCACTGAAGGACAGGGCAAAAATAAGACATATTTAGAAAAAAAGAAGCATTCAGCCTTTTCAAACACAAACCCCCTCCCCAAACAGCAAAATGATCTAATTCTACCATGTAGGGGTGAGGCAGGTATGTATAAAGAAAGAACAAGCATGTTTTCCTTTTTCTGCTTTTCCATGCGATAGAGAATCTGTCATTAGATAATCCAAGCACTTTTATTAAAATACACAGCAAAAGTTAGACATCCAATGATAATCTTCCTGAGAAGGGAACCCAGAGCAACCTATTTCCCCCACTGGACTGAAAGATACATTCACTAGACAATGAGAAATGGGAGACTTTGTCCCAAAGTGTCAGGCCTGGAGCAAGTTTGGCTCACTCTCTCTCTGCTCCCTGCTAGAGATCTGCCGCCTCCCTGCGTGCCTGCAGCAACGTTCCTGCCTGCACAGCTCTGGAGCCGTGTACCTCTCGGTGTGTCCTCTGCCCGCGTGGAAACCCAGTGCCAGGCCAGGCTTCAATCTGAGCACACTGAGCCCCAACACCTGGTAGCTGTCACCAAGCAAGAAAGGGGGAGTGATGGCAACGCTTAAGAGATGCCAGAAGATGTTTCTGCTTGGACAAAGCCGGGTGGGGATAATGATGACGGAGGATGAGGTCTGGATGCAGAAGGCCAGTCGCAAGCCAGCACCACAGGGCAGGTTAGTCAGGTCATTGCTTTTGTGGCTTTTCTGCCATTTCTTAGACTCTCCTCTGCAGCAGCGAGGAGGGACGGTACCAGCCCTTGCCCTTTGCTCTCTGCCCAAACCTGCTCTCTCCAATTCATTTGACCTTTACCTCTGTGCCTGTTTGTGCTACTTCTCCCCCAGCAGCGGGAAGGGAGCAGGCTCCAGCTGGCTGTCTTTGGGAGAGCCCGGGAATCCAGTTGAAGTGGGCTGCACAGACCCAAACAAACTGGGAAAGAGACTTAGGGCAGGATGTGGTAGATCCAGTCAGTCTCAGGTGAACTGTCACCATCTCTGTCTTGCCTCCTACCCCGATTTGCTTCGTGGGCTGTGGATGCCGCTCCCTCCCTTCCACAAAGCTAGACTGAGAAGACCTGAAGGCAGACGAAAGGATATGGGCCTTTAGGCAATGTGCAAAGAAGGTGGGTGCTGAGAAGAAGGGGTGGGTGATGGCAGTGGTCACCTGCATCAAGAGGGGGATTGAGATCAATCATCAGCCAAAGTTATTCCATGCAAAGACCCAGGAAGGTCAGTGATATTGGTTACGAGCCCGAGGCACTTTGGTTTTGATTGGAAAAGACAGTGCAATTACAGCATCTGTTTCGTGAGATCAGCCTCCATTGAATTTATAGAGCAGGCGTCAAGGAAATCACAGCTTGTTGCTCTGCCGGCTGAGGTAGGACATCCACTCTTTGAGGGGAGGGTTCCCCATAGCTACCAGCTTTTTCAGGAAGGCACTGGGCCGTAGCCCGGGAACATCAGGGTGGGCTTCGGAGTATTTCTGCAGTTTAGCCAGAACGCGAGGGAGCCCGAAGGTGGAAGCATAGAACATGGGGCCACCCCTGTGCTTTGGCCACCCGTAGCCATTGATATAAATTACATCCAGGTGCTCTGGGCCCGATGCTATTCCCTCAGCCAGGATGTCAAACCCTTCATTGATGAGGGAAAACAAACACCGCTCCAGGATTTCCTCCTGGTCTATAAAGCGGGTCTGGATGCGATGGGTGTCTCTGTACTGGGCCAGGAAGTTGTGAATCCATGGGTCTGGCTTGGCTGTCCTGCCCCCAGCCTTCTCGTACTGATACCAGCCTTTTCCAGTTTTCTGGCCAAACCTGCCATTCTCGCACAGCAGATCTGGCAGTGGGCTGTAGCGGTGGCCGTGCCGCTGGCGGGCAGGGGTTCCTGGAGGTAGCGAGGCCCCAGTGAGGCCCTGGCCTTTTCTAGACCTCCAGCCCACATCCAGCCCAGCAAGATCGGACATTCGGAAAGGTCCTATCTTAAACCCAAAATCTTCAAGAACCTGATCTACAGCTTCTGGTCTGCTTCCTTCCTCTAAAAGGAAAACTGCCTGTTGAACGTATGGAAACATCATTCGGTTCCCAACAAAGCCAAAACAATTCCCTACCACCACTCCAACTTTTTTCAGAGCTTTGGCTAGCTGCATAGCAGTGGCAATGGTGGTGGGGGACGTGTGATGGCCATAGATTATTTCCAGTAGCCTCATCACGTGAGCAGGGGAGAAGAAGTGTGTGCCAATGACCTGCTGTGGGCAGCTGGTGGCAGAAGCTATTTCATCAATGTTCAGGGCTGAGGTGTTTGTACACAGAAAGGCCCCTGGCTTGCAGATTCTCGATAGTTTGTGGAATATTTCCTTCTTTAGAGCCATGTTCTCAAACACAGCCTCAATAACTAGATCTACATCCCGCAACACATCAAAGTCCACAGTGAACTGGAGATGTGCAGGGTTATGGAAATCCAGGGTCTGGGCACCCTGCTCCATTTTCATAGCCTCGCGTTCCAAAAGGAGCATCACAGCTTTTCTTCCCGTGTTCAGATACTCCAGATTCTGCTCGAGGGCTACCACAGGTATGTTGGCTTTAACCAGAGAAGTCACAATGCCTCGGCCCATCGTTCCCAGCCCTAGGGACAAAAGTGAGACAGAATCAGAGACTGTGAACAGCAAACGTTACCGATAATCACTTGACAGTAGCACTTCCTTTGTATCTCCAGGATAAAAAGGAGAAGCCTATGCAAAATAAGTGGTGCAGAGATAGAAAAAAAGAATTGAAGACTGGGGAAAAGGAAGGTGAATTCTCCCTTTCACTGAGCCTAAATGTTTGAAAAGCAGAAGCATAAAGGCAAGTTAATGTCCTCTCAAGCTTACGAGATATCAGTGGGATTCACTCTGGCATGTGCGGACCATGTGATTCATGCCTTCTCCCTGCAAAGTTTTATACCTATGGAAACCAGCATCACTTCAGAGTTAGAACCTGGAACTCCAAGCTGAGTTTCAGCTTCAACCCTGTTAATAACTCGTAGCAGGTAGTTTCTTAACGAGCTTCGCCCTGAGGATATCAGTGCATCTCTGTTCCTATGAGATGGTCCCTTATGGGCACTCATAGAAGAATATTAGTATAAGCAAACACAGCAGACCCAAAGATTTTAAGACCAGCAAAGTTTTTCCCTCCTTCCAAGATTCCTCTTTGTCCTCTTCCTCTTCTCCCTCTGCACTTCACAGCATAATCTTTAAAGCAAAAATTCAGCTGATCTTGGACACTGGTCTTCTCTAAACTTTGTCTCTAATGTCTCATATGTCTCCTGTCACTAGGTCAAACGGGATGGAATTAACACAGTGTTCTTAATCCAGATTTCAACATCTTCTATCTCCTTTTTGATCACTCTGGAACACCAGTAGCCTTTTGCTTGCTGTTTGCACTTTATATCAGGCAATCTCCGCCCACTGGGAGCTCTCCAAGTCCTCCAATACAGGCCATTCCGAACTTCTGAAGATTCTTGAAGACACAGTTTTCCTTGTCCAACCACGCAGCTAAAGCACTTGCCCAGAATTCCTGTGACTGAGCACCCATTCAAGCTGTGGTTTTTTTGTTGGTTTGGTTTTTTTTTTTCTCTCCAAGATCCACAAATGCGCTACTACCAGCTCATACCCCAGGAATACCAGTGTAGAGATTACTGGTTTGATCCCTTCCCTCCTCCCGAGCCCTTCCACCAGCTCTGCCCTCTCTTACATTAAACGAAGCTGCACGCTTACACTCCCCTGTGAAACACAGCCCATATTATTTATCTTGCTCTCCCATAAGGGAGGCTTTTCAGGCTAAGTTAATACAAACTACTAAGAGAAGGCTGGCACAACTTTACCTGCTTTAAAAGTGTGAAGCGTCTGAATGGGAAGATTATTAATATCCTAAACAAAGCAACAACCAGATGAGGTACAATTCTGTAAAAATTATTTTTTTAATCCCAGGTTTACAAATGAAAGTCAGCTAAACAAATAAACAGAAACAAGGGGATTAAAAAATTTGTCTAAAGCAGCTTTATAAAGAAGAGCTGAAATTATGTCATCAGTTAAACAAGTTCCAACCATCAAGGTCAAACAAGGTAGAATGTTTTCCCTGCAAGCTACACGCCCTTGGTTTAGTCCTGTCCCCCCTCAGCTTGTGTATACACGAGACACTTAAAACACACCCTGCTTAGGCACAAGACGACAGTTTTTACAGCCATCACTCTCTGGCAGCCTGCTTATAAACCATTATGCTCCCAAGCAAATGCTTAAGATCCTTTCTAGGAAATTAGATTTGCTACTTCATAATCAAGTATTACTGAAACCTAATTTGAAAATAAAACTAGAAGAGCATGAATCAGTTCTTAGTATTTCAGTGTCCGTGGTTTGCTGACTGAAAAACCCCCGAACACAAACAGCTCCTCCCACGGTGCTCTAGAGGTGCTCAGAGCTTGGATGGGGCAGCAGGGACAGTCGGAGACATTTTTTTCCCTGTCTTTGGTGAGCGACATGGGCTGCTTTCTTCTCAGACAGTGTGGGAGGGTGACTCACCACCTCATCCATACCCACCAAGCACAGACCCATCTTTAAGGCTCTCTTTAGACATCAAGGGTTTGCAGTTCCACATCTGTGTTCTTCACAGCTCCCTCTTGATGTCTCTTCTTCCTTTCCAGGGTGGAGACCTAGCATTTCTCCCTAGATTTTCCAAGCTCTGCTAAAGAAATAACGCACAGGTCTTGGGCCTTATGAACTCCTGTTCCTCTCAGATTCAGCCTCATGACTGAAATCTTAGCAGTTCTCTCACAATATGAACATGCTGCTTCTTCCTAAATCAAAATCCCCTTCCATGAGCAGAGGTTCTCCAGCCCCTCTTTCGAGGGAACTCCTGTACCCATGTTGGCTCATTCCCCTGTTTGCTTTCATCCAGATGTAGTAAGAGTACTCCCATCTAAGTTTTAGCCATCCCATGACAGACAGGCATACATGCTTGTAGTAGTTCACTTTCTAGGCCATGGGAATAGGCTTATAGATAAGATATGAGCTTGCCAAGCTTGTTTCTGACCTAGAAAAGCTGCCTCTCAACTTACTACATACCTCTTCAGTGGCCTGTATGAAATGATGTTTAATGAAGCTGGCAGAGAGAGTAATGAAAGCCCCTAGGGTTTTGTTGCATTAGAGCTTGCACAGCATGACTCCCCTGGAAATACAAAACTACAGCAAGATTTGGCTATCTAGATAGGAAAGAAGCATTTCTGAGGACTCCCCTATTCAACTGTATGAAGCTGAGTGATCTTGGGGAAGAATACATTAGAGCAGAAAAAAAATGGTAGGGAATCATTGGACCTTACATGTGTAGAAGAAAGAGGAAGGGCAATGTCACAGGCTCAGCTCAGATCCCACACAGCTGGGGACTATTCCCGAATCGCTACTGTACGTTCTGTTTTCTTCCTCAATAATAATTAATAATCCCCCAAACCATGAAAAAAACCCTTATATTCTTATCTTCCACGCAGGGAACAGTTTTTAGAGCTGTGTTACCATTTTTCATGCCCAAGGCACATCTTTCAAAAGAAGACTGAAATCTGCTTCAGGAGATGGCAGTGTCTAGCCATCTTGCTTCTGGCTTTTTGTTGTGAAATGTAGTTTGGACATGTAAATAAAACTACACTTGAACCCATGTAATTTCAGGCCAAATATGGATATGACAAATCCATTTGCTGGGCAAGCTGAGTGAATAATGACTGTTAATTATGGATCTGTCGCATGAGGTACTTAGAATATGAAAAATCATGTAAAATTAATTGAAGGACTTTAAAAACAAATTTCAAAATAAATGAACTCAAAATATGTACAAAGCAACTCATGTACACTCACACACACTAGAGAAATACAGATCAGTGGAAAATGTTCTGAACTGTAATGAATATTTGAACCCTAAAATGCCAGGCAATGGAAATAATATTTTCTAGATCAGTAAAAATATGCAAAGGCTGTTCCAGTTTCCCTGTTAAAAACAACAATGAGCAATTGGTGGTGGTGGACTGCTGGAGCTGCTTCTTTCTCTGTTTCAGGGTATTAATTTCAAGCAGAAACAATGTGATACAGCAAACAGGGAGCTATGGGGAGGCTGCAGAAAGGACAGAGAAGAACTCTTGTTCCAGGTGATGAGAAACTAGAGGACGTGGAAAGAGATGGGAGCCAAGCGTTCAGAACAAGCAGAAGCAAATGAAACAGGTGACGTCTCAACGTGGCTGAAGACAGCCAAGGACAGCTAGGCCAAGAGCAGGAGGGATCCCACATAGCTGGGTGTCACCTACTCATCAGTCTTTCAGTGAGCAAACTGTGGACAAAGGCAGGTGACAGGAAGCCAGTGCTGCAGAGGAATGGTTCCCAGTTCATCAGCAATGCCCACAAAAATGATAGATCATCCTGGATGTTGAGTCAACTTTAAGACAGGGTCAGCAAGCCATATGCCAGCTCCCCCCAAGTTCCTGCTAATATTGGACAGCCAGGGGAGTCACAAAGCAAGGCACCCCTATCGTTCATGGCTCTGCTTCCATACCCTAAAGGTCCTCTGTGCTTATGGAACTGGTACTGAAGGAGGAGGAAATCAACGGATCTTCTTAGTTGCTTCCCATCGTGCAGCAATAAAAGATGGATGCAGCTGACATAACGCAACATGGTTTCAGTGTGTGAAACAGCACAGCACTGTCTATTGGAAAATGGGGTCTGTGTGATTTCTGGCCACCCAAAATAAATGCAACACCTTGCTCTGACTGCCCGCCTCTCTGCAGTGAAAACAGAGAGACCCTGGAACACCTAGGTAGACTCAGTACTTAGATGGATGAGCAGCGCTATTCTAAAAGGTATGTCAGTCCCTCAAAAAGCATCCCTAAGATTTGGGTTTCTGGTGTTGCAAGAATGTACTTAAGATGAAGAACATGAAATTATGAGATACTGTACAGCATGGCACTGGCTGGAGAATGACTTTTTGTTACAGCAGCCTGAAAGAAAAAAACAATTGTGTTGGCGTGTTCTATGCCTGTCTCTAACAGACTTGCAATTTCACTGATATCAAAAGACAAAATAAGAAGAAAACCTTCCAGAGTGTGGCAGAAAGAAGCGGTGGAAAGCAGTGACACTTAATATGGCGTGGGATCCTGAGGTAAAAGGAGGTGATCAATAACCTCCAAAAGAGATGTCACTTATCAAATGAAGTATAACATGAACAACTAGCATAAACAAAGCACACTATAAGCGCGGGCTGTGGGGGCTGTGTTGACAGAAGCAGTGATTCAGAAAAGGCATTAGGAGTCTTGGCAAGTGTCAAGTCCCTGTGTGCACTGATAAGCTTTAATGACCCTGACCAGCTACACCTGGAGCCTCCACCCACACGCACTGCCCATGTGCCTTGGAGCCCCATTTAAGCTCAGACATGGGCCTTCAGCCCCTTCTGAGCTGTGTTGGAGAAGCTCGGGTGTCCTACTGTGGCTGTACCATGCTATGGACACTGTTGATCCAGACCTCAGCCTGCAGACCGGCTTCCCAACTCTACCTTGGACCTGCGTCATCATGTGAATTTTGCTGGATCATCTGTACTTCTAGTAGATGCTGGCCATGATCTCTGCAGCTGCCTTGCTTGCCTTGCTCAGGTACTGTAAATAATTGATAGAGCAGTGGGTTGTGCTGCCATCCAGAGGGAGAAATGTGTTGGCAAGATCCTGTTGAAGGTCAGCAAGGGGAAATGCAAAATTCTGTACCTGGGGAGGAATAGTCCTATGCACCAGTGGATGCTGGGGGCTGACTGGCTGGAAAGCAGCTCTGCAGAAAAGGATCTGGGGGGTCCAGGTGGAGGCCAAGTTGACTATGAACAGTAATATGACCTTGTGGCAAAGAAGGTTAATGCTGTACTGGGCTGCATTAGGAGGACTCTTGCTGGCAGGTTGAGGGGGGGTGATCTTTTCCCTCTACTTAGCACCAGTGAGACCACACCTGGAGTACTGTGTCCAACTCTGAGCTCCTCAGTACAAGAGAGGTGTGGAGTTAATGGAGTCCATTCTGATGGACTGATCAACGTTCTGATCAACGCCTATGAATACTTTAAGGGTGGGTGTCAGGAGGATGGGGCCAGGCTTTTTCAGTGGTGCCCAGGGACAGGACAAGAGGAAATGGGCACAAACTTGAACAT
>JAOXJM010000052.1:27915908-27932218 GCA_026413425.1 Tringa solitaria | reverse complement strand
ATGTTCCTGTGGGACCTGCTCTGGGTGGACCTGCTCTGGCAGGGGGTTGGAGGAGGTGATCTCCAGAGGTCCCTTCCAACCTTCTGTGGTTCTGTCAGTTCAGTGAAGGGCTGCTAAGATGGTGAAGGGACTGGTCTCTGTCTCAAAAGAAGAAAAGCTGAGGGAGCTGTGTCTCCGGCCTAGAGAAGGCTTGGGGGGATGTCATCAATGTATATAAATACCTGAGGGGAAGGTGTAAAGAAGACAGAGCCAGGCTCTTTTTAAGGTCCCCAGTGCTAAGACTAGAGGCAACGGGCACAAACTGAAACATGGGTGGTTCCATCTGAACATAAGGAAACATATTTTTTACCACAGGGGTGACTAAGCACTGGCCTAGGTTGCCCAGAGAAGTTGGGGAGTCTTCATCCTGGGCTACTGGCTCTAGGTGGCCCTGTTTTAATGGGGTGTGGGGAGGGGGTGGGGGTTGGACAAGATGACCTCCAGAGGTCCCTTCCAGCCTCAAAGATTCTGTGGTTCTGTCCCCCATGGAGGTGTTATTGTCATTGGCTCCCCATCCCTGGGTTGCAGCTGCTCCCTGCCAATAGATAATTAATAGGATGTGTTAAACATGGCTAATTTGAAAGTTGGCTGTTAACTTGAGCATACTAAGTAATAGTAAGGAAGAAACATTTTGGTACATAGTCTTAACATAATTACTCCTGGAATAGTGTTCCCACTTTGGCTACAAATGCTTTATCAAGTGTTGAAACATTAAGGGAAGTTTAGAGTCGTGAAAATGACCAGTATGTGATACGGTGTGCTCTGCAGCAAAAGTATCAAAGCACTTAGTTTATTTATTCTGCAAAAAGTCTGGGTTAACTTCAGCATTGTCTGTAACCAGCTACAAAAACACTGAAGCTTGGGGGTAGAGGCTGGGGCAATTTCAGACAAGAATTTAGAAATCTTTCTGGAGATGAGAAGCAAATACTAAATCCAATGGATGGGAGACATATCCCAGCCCGTTCAGTTTGGAAATAAGGTACAGATTATGTTTCTACTAGAAACTTTCAAATGGAGATTGCATCGGTCCTTAGAATTCCCTCTAGCTCAGTTAAAGCACCAAATTAAGCAGATGTAAACAGCCCTTCTGGCTAAACTGCTGTATATATTGGGGTTTGCAAATGTATTATTCTGGCATGATTTATCAGTATGTAGCAAAGAATACTCATTCTAGTCACCTGATCATTCCTCCAAAACCTCAACACAAGGCCTTCCTGCCAAAGCACACCCTGCAGGACTGACCTGTCTGGGATTGCAGTGCTCTTCAAGTCACATGAAAATCTTGGCAATAATTCATGTCTCTTTACCTGAATGCCACGACAGCCACGGATCCTCCTTACAAGGTTCATGGACCAACGCTTAAAAACCATCCTCATTAAAAATATGGCATGGCAGCACAGAAAGGAACTTCCAAACAAAAGTGATTCTATGGCCTGAAATGAGCTTTCAGAGAGCTCATGTTGCAGAGCACAAGATGCCTGAGCTTTCTCTGAAACAGAATGGACATTTTCCAAGTGCTCCATTACTTGCCTAACGTTTTTTGAGTGCTACTAACAACAGGCAGAGCTGAAAGATACCTTTTTTAAAAAAAAAATCTCAGCAGTGCATCAAAGGTTTTATTTAAATTGCTCTTATAAAAAATTAATGAAGGCATTATCTTGCTGGGCTACAAAATGGCAGGAGTGGATCCCAGTGAGATGAAATCTTCTTAAAATACAGCTGTCAAAACATTTTGGTATTAATATATCCCTGAGTGACTCTGTGCACATGCACTTGCAGTACAGAACTAGACCAGGAGGAGGAGAATTTCATGCGAACCTGCTTATAACATGGAACATAGCCAAAGACTCAACACAGCAGTATTTAAAAGGGAACAGCCTGCTTATCAACCACAGAAGAACCTTCCTCTTAAGTGATAGGAAGTTAATTCTTCCGAAGAAAGAGGTAGCATTGGGTAACAATCTAGTGGGAAGTGACTTGCCATCTGAATTTCTGAGCTTACCGATGCACTCAGAACTTCTGCCCTTGCATGTCACCTATGAGCATGGAGTATCTTTGCCCCGTGATGGCTGTGAGTGATTGCCAGGGAATCCCACTTCAGCCTTCTGCCACGAATAAAGCCTGACTATACTCACCCCGCTCCCCTTCAGCCCTGCTGTTAGCTGTGAGCTCAGCAACCACAATGTCTCTTTCATTCCCTTACCTATCACAGCTGCTTTGCGGACGGGCTGAGGGGAAGCACTTTTCCACGAAGCTCCACTGGGTGTTGCCCACTTCTGCACCGCTCTCTCCGCGAAGAAAGCGTACTGCAGTGCTTGGGCCTGGCCCGAAGTCAGCAGGACGTTAAACAGCTCTCGTTCCTTCCGGACTCCGTCTGCGAAGGGCTGCTCCGTGGCAGCTTTGACTGCCTGGAAGCACAGCTCTGGAGCCAGGCACCCGCGCGCGTGTTTCTTCACCTTCACAAGGGCTTCACTGAGAAATGCTTCCATGTTGGGCAATTTTGGAAGTGGCTTCAGGCTGAGCCTGCGGGGTCCCAATGGCTGCCCTGGGGTTAGAAAAATGGAGTTAGAGAACAAAGCGTTTACACCTGGAAGGCTACAGATTTTCACCCCTCTCTACATAGACTAGGAACACAGTCTAACTCTCTTCCTCCTCAGCTCACTGCATTAGGGCTGGAATGGCACAGTCATCTGGGTCTAGAACTAAAGTGTCTGACATTTCTCTTTAGCTTTCTGTTTGCTCTGACAATTACAATTTCTCAAGTCCCTTCTCAGACTTCAAAAAAAAAAAAAAGGCAAGATTTCAATTTCAAAGAAGTAATTCTTTCCTTCCTTTTCTCATCTACATAGAGCACCTTGACTTCTCCAGTTCTCTTACTCCACAATCCCAGCTGCCACATTTGTATAGCTCTTTCTATAAGCTTCAGTACTAGTTTTCCTCCAGTATTGTTTAGTACTCAGTGCCCAGTTGACTTTGCGAGCCAGATGCATTCCAGCTGGCATCCTGATCCAGGCATTTATAAGACAGACTGGGAGATATACCCTGACTTCAATTCTTCTCTGACAGCAGGAGTCCCTCTGTTCATGTTGGGACTAACCAAGAGGACAGCTCACGCAGCATGAGCTGGGGAGCAAAGGAATAACAAGGGAGAGTTCATGTTTCTGTGTCAGCAAGGGGTGAACCAAGCAGCCATACAAATACATGACGCTCATTACAGACAGAGGTTGCTATGGTGATACCTAGCAAGGATTTTAATTGAGAGAAGTTAGTTACATTTCAGATGCCAAAATCCTCTCCGACCTCCTCAGAAATACAAGCCTTGGTGCCCACTAGGAGATCTCTGATCTGTCCACGCTCAGACTGTTCCTATGCTCTTAATGGCAGCTTGCCTCAGTAAAGGCCGTGGAGTAACAAGATCAGAAATTCAGGCTGTAGGCCCTTAATATTTCAACATTTTTGTGAAGACCAGATCATTAACTAACTGTGTAGTGATGTTACTGCACTGACTGCTGCAGTGCTGTTCCCAGAAGCACCCAGGACCTCCACCAAAGCAGGATGGTGGGTGGGCCCCCTCTCATGAGAGCCTTATGCTGAGCAGCTCTCTGACTGCAGTCTGATTGCCCTGGCTTCCCTCCCCTCTGTCGCAGGAGCACAATGCCTTCACAGGTGGCATATTGCATCCAGCTCCCCTTTTTCTTCCTGTTGTTTGAGTTAGGAAAGCACCAGTGTATCAGCAGAAGACTCAGGAGCAGGAAATCATACCCAGGATGCTGAACAGCAGGAATAATGGCAGCAGCACTGCAGTCATGGTTGCCCAGAGAACAAGTCCTGACTCTAGCTCTTCCTCCAAGTCTGAGCAATGTTTAAGAGAAACAGAATTATGAGTTTTCAGGATGACTTAAGATACCAATTTCCTGAAGTAATGGTCTTCACACCTCAGGCTTTTTAATTAAGCCTTTTGGAGAACACAAAAAGATGAATACTCACTGTGTAAATAGCTTCCTTTGTAATCAGAGTTCATAAAAATGTTTTCACGTTTATAGTGAATATCATTTATATCTGCCAGTTTTACAGGATTTAGACAGGATAATGTTCCTTGATTTTGGAATCCTGTGCTTCTCCCCTTGAACATATGTGTTTAACCCAGAAATGCTCTTTATCCACAGTCCTTTATTTAGGACTTAAATAGCAGGTTTCATTTTGACACAAGAGGACCCCTCAGGTTTGTCCCAGAAAGCAGATCTGATGGCTGGAAGGCTGCTTAAGATGGGGCAGAACAAGGGACTTCATATGACATCTCTGATGTGGAAAGGCCTGGTAAAAAATCAATACTACTGGGAGCCTTTAAGCTTGGTCTTCAGATAGCAAATAGTACTTGGAAGCTCAAATACTGATGGGGGACGTGTGTCAGTTCCTCAGAAGGAAAAGAAAAGTAACTCTCCTCAGGGTCCTCCTGTAATAAAGCTCTTATTTAGCTGGAAGCCAAATAAGTTTTGCTAAGTATTTCTACAGCATCTCCATGCAGTGTCTTTGCTTCTGCAATGCTAATAAGAATCAAGGGCATATTTATGAACAGGGAAAAAAATGATCTGAATCCAAACCTGGGAAGAAGAGACCAGTGTGGGACACCCACAGCTTGATTTCTGAACTCAAAGCAGCAGGAACATGATGAACAATATCAGACAACAGTGCTGAAGGGAAAAGCATCCCCCATGCACAGGAGCTAGGAGATACCTGCTTTGTTTTACCAGGGTTTGTAGTCTAGGTGGTACAAAGGACAGATCAAGTCTATAAAACTTCTATCAGCAAAAGCAATGTGTAAGCATGCAGCACCAGATTTTGTGCTTATTAAAGCAAAAAAAAAAAAAATCATCCCAGAGTTGTAAACCCTCAGGACATTACAGGATTCCACATGCAAGAGGCAGAGCAAGCCTAACACTCTTCCTGGTGCAGTGAGCTGCCTGTGGATTCCTGAGAACCCAAGCTGCAACCAGATCCCTGCTCCTCAGGCTTGCAGTGGTCTCAGGCTGCTGGAGACAAGTCACAGTTTGCCAGACCTTTCACAAACTCCAGTGTCAAAGGGCACTTTGCTAGACCTTCTGCCTAAAGAAGGTGGCAGCCAGAATCGTGAGCCCTGGAGAGAGATTAAAAGGTCTTTATTGTACATTTTCCCAGAGATGACACGCTAAAGGCCATTGCAACAGTAGCTGAAAGCCTTTCTCCAACAGCCTCCATTTAAAGCATGCAATTACATCTGTTACTCCTTTGGGTTTTATGAGACTCAGAAGAAACACATGCTTTCTCCACTCTTACTCTGAGTGGCTTCGAGTCAGAAACTCGTAATCATCTTTCCACGCAGCATTTAATACCTGTGGGACCTGAGCTAGTCTAAATTGAACTGATTTTCCTTGGCTCTTTGGTGCAAGCCATTGGCACTTTTGTGCTTGGAGGAGATCACAAAGGTCAACCAGCAGATGTGGAGAGAAAGTAAGGGTTGATTATATATGGAGAGCCCCTCTGCAGAGGACCAGAAGCCTGTTCTTCCTCTAGCTGAGGAAGAATACAGCAGGCCAGCAAGAGGTGGGGCAGTATAAATTGCAAGCTGCTGCCTGCCACAAGTAATTACAGCAATTTTCCAATTTTGTGGTGCCATCAGGTGGACAAATCATGTAATGCAGCTTTGAATTAGCGCAGTGATTATCAAGCACATTTAATGAAAGAACATTCTCATTGTCTACAGAGGATTTAGCTCCTGTCTGTTCCTTCAAAAGTGAAGATATTGTCTTTTGCCTGAAGAAGACCAGGAACATATGCTCCCTTCCTATCTGCAACATGTAATTTCTATTTTAATTTAAAAATTAGAATCAATAACTGTCTCTATATATTCCTATATGCACTTATTCAGGACTGTTCCAGAACTCCTTTTGAAGGTGGTGTTCTTTACGAATAAGCCATAAAAAAATGTATGGATGAAGATGCTTTCCCAACACACCTACCGTAAAGGTAGCTCTGTCAACTGTATATCGAAGCGATAATCAGAAACCCTTGCTTCAGTAAGGCCAGTCATTTGAGACTGATCTCTTGCCACGAGATAGTGCTGAGAAAGCTTTAGAAGAAAATAATTTCTGAATTGATTCTTTGAGACTTATCTTGCCATACAGCCTTCCCAGGAATAGGAATTCCACCAGTGACAAAACTAGTTATTTCGCCAAACTGGTCTGTAAGGGCAGCAGTTGCTAGACTCATGTTTAAAAAGAAAATAAATTAAAATCTCATTAGAAAGAAAATGCTGCATGCCATCATGCCATACAAAGACAGTGGAATTCTGTGATGGCATTATTTTGTGCATCTCTGTCTCTGGTTTTATTAAGATTATCTGAAAAATGTTCACTGAAAACAGAACTCAATGTGAACAAAAACCAGACCAGCAATGCAAGACACTCATTCCTTCTGCAGCCCTGAGTTAGTGCTTGATGTAGGGAAATGAAAGGGCTGGTTTGCCTTTGTATGGCAGAAGAATTATATTAACTTTAGGCAAAGGCCAAAGCCAGGAATATCTCAAAAGGAACACATGGACTCTGGGTACGCTATTCTTTCGAATTATCAGGTAACCTGAGGCTAAACAGTGCATCAAAACTTTTCATGCTCTTCTGCAAGGTCTAATAAGAAATTTTCCAGGCAGGGAAGAAATAAAGATTAGCTGACTTTCCAGTATTTTTACTGTTAAAGCACATACTGTAAATGGCAGTAAAGCTGTTGGAAAGAGCCTGATAGCATTTTGAGTCCTGTTGGAATTGGTATATAGTGTGATGTGAAACACGTTCCATGCCATCGCTTTTACTGGGGTAACTCAAACCAGCAATAAACAGATAGAAAATATACCACTAATAATGAGTATGACTGGGACAGATTACCTGCTGAACACCCAGCTAGGATCTTTGTATGCTTATACAAGTCTCAAAAAACCCTGAACATTCTTGGTGGGACAATTTCCAATAAAGATGTTGGGTTAATTTGCCTGGAAGAGCAGTAATAGTTCACTGCTCTACCAACAGATGGAGAAACAGAGTTCTCATCCAAAACAGACAAAATCAGTGAACCAAAGTATCTTTGTTTTTCTTAGAAGCAATATTGAAGTGTATCACTCATCTCTTTCTAAAGAACTATCTTTAAACAGTCCATATTTATGTATAGGGCAAGAGAAAAGGGGACTGCTTATGTCATCAATTCTGCACTAAAAAGGAAGCCTAAAAATACTGTATGATGAATACAGTGAGAAGGAAAGGCACCTCTTACAGAAAACCTAGCCAAAAAATACCCTTTTTCACTTATCTGGTAAATCCTGAGTTGTATGGAAGTATACAAGACACTGATCTTTAAGAATAGCCCATTCATTGAACTGTCTTAAAAAATGTCTAGGACATCTAGGACAAAGCTTAGGCTGCTTCAACTTCTAGCACAGGAGAAGTGCTCCTGCAGAGAAGAAAAGGGCCTAGTTTGTAGTGGTGAGAACTGCAGGAGCAAAAGCAGCACCCCAGCTTGGAAAAGCACTGCCTATAAAGGCAATGTCATCAAAGCAGAAAGGGTTTATTGCTTCCTTGCACGCATCAAATTGTGACAGAGCTCCACGTGAAATCCTGGTGCAAGTCAGCAGTCTGTTTCCAAAGGTACAAGGGGGTTAGCAGTGGAAAAATATCCTGTTTTCTCTCAAGGCGATGTTCCCCGTGCTACACAAGGAATGTACCTCTTCCTGTGTTATATCCAGTGAATCTGATTTTGTCATTTCTCTTCACCTCCTTCCCATCTCTACAGGCCATTTTCTTACATAGCTAAAGGATTAGGGACAGAGTCACTTACAGACTCAGGGATCATTAAGTTAGGCTGAGGATGTGCCAGCCCCTCCACTAAAGGGAGAAAGTTATTTTTGATTAGCCATTATTGATGGTGCAACCAGAACACACGCAATACCAGCTGTGATCCAAACCTATATATGGAAAGAGCACATGCTCCCCGAAATCAGTGGAGTGCAGCAGCCCAGAGGAGCATGTGAGTTTGGATATATAATTAAGAAGCAGGAGGACTTGATATGTATCTGTTCCCCAAATCCACACTTGAATTTCTGCAGCGCTCCAGCATCTGAATTTTTCATTCAGACAACAGAAAACAGATTCTGCAATTAATTC
Organism: Tringa solitaria; assembly: GCA_026413425.1. Taxonomy (NCBI): domain Eukaryota; kingdom Metazoa; phylum Chordata; class Aves; order Charadriiformes; family Scolopacidae; genus Tringa; species Tringa solitaria. Next base: position 27,923,996 of record JAOXJM010000052.1, on the reverse strand, counting down.
TATCTTAAATGGATGCCAAAACTCAACGAATGGAGCATACAAATTGGAATAAACCAGCGGGCTTTGTTCTGACTCTCTCCAGCCCTGAAACATCACCAATTATTTCTTGGCATTGCTACAATTCTTTCCTCACCAATCACTTTGTTTGCCAAGCGAATTGCTGCCTCAACTGTGTTTTCTTCCACAACTTCATCAACCAAGCCCAGCTTCAGCGCTTCAGTTGCTGGAATGTGTTTTCCTGTGATAAAAAGAGAAATAAAGTGACTAGGGTGGGGCATGATGGGCAATTTTATTCTCTTCCATCTGATCAAATGACCTGCATGTAGTTGGCTTCAAATATGAGACATGCTCATTATCAGGTAGATAAAAATATATTCTGAACTATATGCCTCAGAAGCACATCCCTTTCTTAGCCCATCATTAGTGGAAACAAGCTGAATTTCAACCCAAGAAGCTACATATGTAGGAGAAATTAATGTTTCTTAGACCAGGCTGGTGGCACAACTCAATGCTATATTCTTATATACAGAGCAAGGCCAAGGTGCTTCACCTGTAGTGATTATATCCAGAGCAGCTGGTACCCCAATCAGCCTGGGCAGTCGTTGGGTGCCTTCAGCACCTGGAAGTAACCCAATGGTGACCTCTGGTAAACCCATCCGTGCCTAAAACAAAGTCAAATTCAACAACAAATCTGATTAGAAAGAATGGTAGCTACAAACTGAACAGCATAGAGGAAAGACAAGCAGACCCGATTCGCACAGTTCTCCTCTAGAAACTCTCCAAAATTCCACAGAGAAACTCCATCCTTGCTTTTTGCCACGTAAAACATTTAAGACAAAAGCCCACTCAGCCATTTCAAGAACTTGTAAACAAATGCAGAGGAAGAGCATCCCCTTTCAGTGGATGTTTGTGTGCTAACACAGCGCTGGAGGAGAGCTGTGGGCCCAAGAGCACCCTCCAGGCTGACACATTTGTAAACTAATGCTTTCAAGCAGTTGTTACCAAATGCTGGAGGGCACTCTGTGACTTAACTGTTACTTCCCTACTCTAATTCCTGGAAGTTTAGTAAAGGAAAACTCGGATTGAACTCTTCCCTAATCTTCCTTCATATGGCTCTTGGTGCACTTGAAGTAGTTCAGCATTTCTGAACCTTGAAGGAGGGGATTCAAGGGAAAAAAAAAAGGATCACTCTTTAAAAGACTCTTCAAGCTGTCTTTTGGTCAGAGTGCTCCTTGGGGATGCAGAGCTCATGGGGAATCAAACCATATGCTTCATGCTAGCTGAGTTTCCACTACCTATTGAAATTAGGCTACTAGCAGAAAGAAACGCAAAATTCACAGGGCTGGGAAGGGGAGGGGGGGGGAAGTAAAGAGTGTGCCATGCTGCATGAGCCAGTAAGATACAGCCATCTCTATCAGAATACAGATAAGGACCACTGGGACCTAAGGCAAATTAACACTTGGTTACTGAAGCTTCTACGCAGCCATCTAATTCTACAAGTTGCAAATCAATTTTATATTTAGCAATTAGTTACTTAGTATGACTTAAGAAAGTGTGTCAAGGGTGGTGTTTTAGGTGAAGAATCCCTGAGCTCTCAGACTTGTATTGTGTAGCTATAAAGCCCCCTTCCTATGGGTAGATGATCCCAGGAAAGGCACACTGTCCCACTGCTCTTCAGGAGGGAGAAGTCTCCCACCCCGTCCATGGCCATATGTAGGTGACTCCTGTTGCCCTCACCAGCCTCTCTAGTTCACAGCATGTGTTACCTTCACATGTGCAATCCGATAGTGACAGCCCAGTGCCACCTCCAGGCCTCCTCCCAAGGCAACGCCTTCAATGGCAGCCACCACAGGCTTCTCACTCCTTTCTATGAGAGAGATGATGGGCCCCAAGGCAGAACTGCCTCTCTTCGGGGAAGAAAATCCTCGAATGTCAGCTCCTGAGTTAGCAGAAAGAGATTAAGAGGAATTAGTGGGCAAGGCAGTGACTGGAACGATCCTTCCCTTCTGTGCCACTAAACATAGCTGCTCACAGATGATCAAGCCCTTACAGAGCGTGCTGCTGGCAGGAAAGTGGTTAACAGCAATCAACCACTTTTGGGACCACCTTCAAAAAACCCTGGCTCCTTCAGCCTGTTCAGCGAGCTCTGGAGAAGGCTAAGTACAAAAAATACATAGTAACTACAATGATCATGCAGTTACTACAGAAATTTGCAGACATCTTTGGTATAATAAAAAGAATGTTGAGTTTGGAATAGTTAAGTGCTACTAACAAGCAATGTAGAGCTCCACAGAAATTCTCTGGCTTCCCAGGTTTCTCCAACTGGGAAGATCTGTTATTCACCACTGCCCCACCCCAGGCATGTTCCACACACTGGACCAGTTGTTGGTCCAGAAATTTTATACAAACAAAGCTCTAGGAGGCACCAGTACATCAGGGAGGTGAGCAGCTGTCCCTCATTTCAGCACAAACACACCAGCTTATTTCTGGTCTGACACCAGTTTGTCAAGTAGCCCATGTCAACTGTGGCAGAGCAGAACAGAAAAAGCCCACTGGTGGCCATTTCCAGGAAAATCAGGACTTTTATCAGCAGTGCTATGAGGCAGAGAATCTTCAGATGTGGTGGGTGAAAAGTGCTTCCTCTTTTTCTCGGGCTGTTTGATGAAAAACGTCTTACCTGCACTGAATTTCCCATTTTCGCCACAAATCATAACAGCTTTGACTGAAGGATCGGCTTCTGCTCTCTTCAGTCCATCCTCTAATGCCTGGAGAACTGTCAAACTGAAAGAAATCAGAGATTCAGTGAGTAACAATCAACTGCATTATGCTTCTAATGGTCTGTGTTATAAACACCAAGAGTCCCAGTGAAAATGAGCAGGATGTCCCAGCAGGTCTCTCCCCAAGCCTGCCTTCTGCCAGAGCCTCTCCCAGTGAATCCTTCCATTAATCTCCCTTTTACTTTAAAGGGCAAATGCCAAAATCCACCAAACTTAGGATTGCTGACCTCTGGTTCACTTCCTGGAGAGTGGTTTTCCGCCTATGACATTGCTGTTTCCAAAACAAGCAGCATGGGGAAATGTTCTTTTGAAAATGTCTTTATGAATTAAACATTCGGATTTTGAGGAAAACAGTTTAGCATAATTTAAAACTAATTAATGCTAAACCACTGACAATCTAAGAACTTTTTAAAAGGGAAAGGGGCTCCAGGGATAAAAAGCTATCTTTCAAACACCTGACATGGAGTCAGTGCTGTGCTGATGATTATAATGCTCTCACCTTGCAAAGATCTGAATGTAAGTCCAGAATTAAACTTGTGTGGGACCCTGTCAAAGTGAATTTGGCCTAAAACACTACACAGAATATCTTCTTTTGTGTCACCTGAACATATTTCCACAGACAAAAGCGGTAAAAGTGGCCACCGAAGAATTAACTAAGAACTTCAGAATGGAACAGTAGAAGTAGAAATAGTAATTTTACAAATTAGATATTTAAAAAAGCTGATCTGGCTGTGTGGCCACTTCACATTTGAAGCTTTCAGAAGCTAATTTATATATACACCTGCGTGTATGGATGGACATGAAGAGTAGTTTCATGTCTTGGAAAACAGTGACAACATAGAAGATGGTAACTAAGAATAGAAGCATAAACATGTAACACTTTATTAATAGAAATATTAACACAAACTGTGTGTATATATAATCTGGATACTAAAATATATTCATATAAACACACTTGTAAGTATATGTAAGTGTATATATAGTCTGTGAGAGAGACTCTTCTGAATGCATATACACTTCGTATGTAGATACGCCTCTCATTCATAAAATCTGAGCCACGAGTGGTTGGAGACCGGAGGAATACTCAAAGAAGTATCATCCGTGTCGCCTCGTGCTTTATAAACACAGCTTCTATTCCTAGACCTTCTCCAAACCATGAGCCCACCTTCACATGCAAGCCTGGTGGCTGATCAAAAGAGAGCAGAGCTCTGTCGATGCCCAGTGGGGAAGCAGGAGTGTGAACTAAACTGATAGAAAAGCCTGATACGCACTCAGTTTGTGCATGTTTGTCAATATATTTGAGGCCTTTTCATCTAAAAAGGAAGCTTGCCATAAAGCAGATGAAAAATATATCCCTGCACTCATGTGTGACACTTCTAGGGGTGTCCAGGGTGGGTGATGGCATGTTTATAGAAGGCAACAGCTTGCAGCGTTGAAGTGGAAATCCATAGACTGAAAAGGAATCCAAAATTAAGAGAAGCTATTAGCAAAGTCTGTTAATCAGGGCTGTTGGCTGAGGGGGGCTGTCTAGGGGGTTCTCCAGGATCAGCCGCTGCCTGGGTAAGGCCACACCATGCAGAAGGATCAGTGGGAGCCCTGAGACCTGGCAACCAGAGACTGAGAGAAGCATTATTTTTGGAGAGAGAACAGCCAGTTATGTACCAATTGCCTCATCCAGACATCAAAGACAGCTCTGAAGTCTGACATTAGTAATGGTTCTGAAAGCTAAAACTTAAAATGAGAATAATTTGGCTGCGAGAAAGAAAACCTACCAGGTGACTCCATAAAGGTCCTTCCAGTGCATATAGTTCCATGTAGCAGAATATGAAAGCCTTTCCAATTTTAATAAATGGCTTCATATTTTGTGGGGAAAAAAAATGCATATTACAGTTTTGCTTTTTATCTTGCTCCCTTTGAAACATGAAATGCTGTGGCTGCTGCTATTTGAGGAGGACCCACAGGCTGCACCCAATGCTCGCAGCAATTTGAGGTCTCTTTTTGCATCAGCGGAGAGCCAGGCCATAGAAATACCAAATACACCTTGTGGCTGGAAGATTAAAGGGAAAACCACGATGAAATGTCATTACACTCTACAAGCCATGGTGCAAGGACGGGGGAAAAAATACGTATCAGGATTCCGAACAAATGTTAAACTGCTGATTTTAAAATATTGTATAGAAAAATGGCACAATTCTCCCAGGAAGAAACAAGAAGCGATCAAAGCATTTCTGTGCCTGTTGCAGGCACGTGATCAGCAAATGCAAAACGCCGATATAAAAGGTTTGCCTGCATTAAATGGAAAGGTTCAGGATTTTATGTAGGAAATTAGTTACAAGCCCTTAGCACTTACAACAACATACTCCTACCAGAAGAAAAATTAGTCATCCGGGATGCCAGAAAAAACAGTCAATACCTACATGTCCTGTATTAAAGCCAATAGAACTAATTGTGCCAGAGAATAGCTTGACCCTGTACTTACATAAATATTTCTTCTCTCTCCCTCCATTTTTTTCCCAATGGGATTTTTTTTTTGTGGGATAAAAAGGAAGAAACATCAGACTTTTTGCAGTTTCTTGTTCTCCTAAGATGGAGTAATATGTTTGCCTCAGGTTACAGTCCAACACGCAGGCTGCATTGCTTTGTAACTCATAGATTATAACTGGTACTAAAAGATGTAATTTTAGATGAAAGCATCGTAGTAAAGTGTGTGGTGGTAAAACTATAAAAATACTCAAGAGTATCACAACTTCAAACAGCTAGAGCGTTAAAGAAACAAAAAGTCACCATAATTTGCATAAGTATTTCATTACTGTGACAGTGTCATTCATTCAACAGTAACAATGCAAAAATTCCCTCTGTGCATTCCAACCAAGGCTTAATCCCATGCCATGTAGTCAGCTCCACCGTGTGTACTGTTTTGACCACAAGAAAAGTGATTCTGCCGCGATGCTTCAGCGTGAGGTGGTTCAGAGACCACCTCTGTTCAGGTGTTGCTAAAGAATCCACAACCACTGGGGATGTTGCCATGTTGGTCTATGCACATTCTTTTTAGCATCCCTTATACACCTCCTGCCTCTAAATTTGCCTAGTCCCCCTCTGATTCTGCTGATCCCATCTGTCTCCACAGGCTCCTGTGGCAGCAAGCTCTGCATTATCTGTTTTAAAACAATCTCCTACTAAAATGCCCCTAGTTCAACTCCTGTAGGATTTGCTGGAGGGTTATACCTTCAGTTTATTTACTTTATGATTTTTTAAACCTTGACTGTATTCTCCCATGGCCTTTTCCTCTGCAAAGTGGTGGGTTCCAGCATTTCCAGTCTGCTTTCTTAATGCACTGTGCCGTCCCTTGGATTATTTTGGTTGTCCCTTTCTGGATAGTCCCTATTTCCTTCTGCAAATGCACAATCCAGAACGCAACAATTAAGATGTTTTCTATTGCAGAAAAGGGATGCCCTCTGCTCTCTTCTCAACATACGTCCTGATGGTACTCCAGCACATCCAGCTGATGGTTTCTCAGAGCTGTCAAAGGTAAGGATCTGAGCTGTAACTTCCAATTTTAAGCTTGGCATCTGGTAACCTTGTCCTGAGTTATATTTTTTATTTAAAGAAATTTTATCTATTGTCTTTTAGCATGCCTTGATCCACTCCTTATCTTTTTTTTAAAGTCTTAATTTCCAGTTCACACCTCTCCTGTCATGTTTTATGGGCTTTCTTGTTCTCCTCATTTGAGTAAACTTTCCACATCTCCAAAAAAAAAATCAAACTTTTCCCTTAGTCATCTTAGCTTTCTCCTTAAGCCATGTAGGGCTTTTACAGGATCACTTGCTGGATGAACAGTTTACCTGGGCTTCTAATAAGCTTAAAAAAAAAACCCCAAAAATCCCAAACCCAAACAACAGCAATCCAGCCTCCACCCTCGTTGCAGGCTTCTTGCTTTTTGGACAGCTTCTTGCAGTGTTTTTGTTTGAACTAACTGCTGGGTATTTACACAATTCCCTTCTTGAAATGGAGTACTTGCATGCTGGATTCCCCTGGTCTGCTCTCCCCTCAGTGGCAGAACCAGCTGTGTAGCAGTTGCTGTCACACAGCAGTTAATACAGCTCAAATGGAGTCATGCACCTAAATTAAGCCCAAACCCAGAACGGCATCCTTTCGGTGGGGTTTTACAATAGTTGTTTTAGGAAGCAGACACTTATTGCATCCCAGAATTTCCTCTCTGCGTCCCATCCTGATGAGGTGCTGATCCAGTCCAGCACACGTAATCCCACTCTCCCATCATTGCTACCTATCCAGAGTTGCAGCTCCTCTAATCTCCTTTCATGTTTTCCGACCATTATGCTGATCGGGGTCAGAAGGACAATCCCAACAGCCAGAAAGCCTTTTCCAATCACAAATTGTTATGCTGTTATACTTTATATAATCCCACACGTACACTCCCCTACCCCATGTCCTACCCTATCATCCTTGGAGCTTTTCTGCACTTGTCAGCTCAAATGTTGAAATCCTCTTCCTCATCCTTCTTAATTTTCAGCCTGCCTCTCCTCATGAGGTGTGCCCGGTCCTTTCTCTTGGAGGTCTTGTCTGTCTATTCCCCAAAACACCCCAGTTCTTTGCATATCTAGATCCCTTCTCTCTTTGTCATGGTCTCATAAACTCAGACCTCTGAATACTAAACTTCTTGCAAAAAAATCCCAAACAAATCAAATTTGGCACATGCCACCTCTGCTGGCAGAAAGATTAGCTTGAAGGGGAGTGTGTGTACAGGAGCCAAATTTGCCGCCAGATTTACAAATTAGTGTATATTCCTCAGGAAAGCGCTGCCCAGGAGGTACGTGAGGTACGTGCACAGCAGCGGTCGGTGTCAGACAGGAGAAAGCAAATTCCTACCCACCAGTGGCTTCTAAAGTGCTAATGGCCAGGGCGATGGCCTGGGAGCTGGGAACATGGCACCGAGTGACACATCTAATGGGGGCAGAGAGGTGAGGCTGGAGCAGAGCAGCAAAAACTCACCAGTCTTTTAAAAAGAATCTGTGCCTGCTGTGAAATTAAATTTTCAGGATTGCAGGAGATGGCTCCTGTCTGTAACTTTAACACTGCCTACTATCACCTGCGCGGTCAAACACTTCCAACAGCAATCCCAAACCCGTACATCCAGTGTGCAGAAGTTACACATGAGGATCAGAGTGTGCTCTGCCTTTCCCACCTGTAGGCAGGTCTCAGCTAAAAACTACCCGATGGCAAATATGAGATAATTATTACAGAATCACAGAATGCTATGGGGTTGGAAGGGACCTCTGGAGATCACCTAGTC
>JAOXJM010000052.1:27891908-27904909 GCA_026413425.1 Tringa solitaria | reverse complement strand
TCTGGTGGGAGGTGTCCCTGCCCAGGGCAGGGGGGTTGGAACTAGATGATCTTTATGGTTCTGTCCAATTCTAACCGTTCTGTGATTTTATGAGATTCTGTAGGCCAGGTGCCAGGAGGTCTTATGTCTGGGACCATTCCTCCCAGGACAGAAGGCTCTTTGTGTTTTATATACACACAGGATTGATTGAAAAAAATAAACATCTCTCCTTCTTGCAAAGATTCACTTTCAAATGGAACTACACCTGACTGGTTAGGTATTTTTGACTGGCTCCATGTCTCTTCCCCTGCTGTCGTGGACTTTCTTACAAAGGCCTAAAATCTGGTTGCTAAACTTTGTTGAAGATAGAGGAATTCCTTTGGAACTGACGAGATACATTTTGTTCCTTGGTGATTTGGCCTGTCTCATTCTTGAATACTTTGCTGGGGGGAGCTCAGCATGCAACACAGAGATTAAACACATATTAAAGAATACTCATTTTTTCTTGAGCTAAGAGGCTTTGTAGGTGGGAGGCATCTTAGACTTTGTGGGGAATAGGAGTTTCAAGCTAATTAGGAGGTTGTTCGCAAAAATCCCCACCAAAACCAGCCAGTCATCTAAGGTTCTTTAGGTGAAGGAATTTCTGCATTCTTTAATAGTGAGACATTTTGAGCTGTTGATACGTGGGTGGGGGAATAAGTTATTTTGTATCTTTGCTAAGTCTAGTTTACTGTCAGAATCTAGTTCTAGGAAGATTTTTATTGGAAGAAGGTTGAGTATGTGGTGTGTCGACTTGGTTTGCTATAAACTGAGGTTTTGATGGAAGAAACATTCTGGTTTAGATGTAGGATTGGGTTGATAAGTCCTGCCTTTTTATTTACTCATTTTGAAACCATTTCCTTAACTGCGAAGGGCACGAATTGCTCCTTCCTCCTCTGGATACTCTGGAATGCGTGTTTATTGAGCTCTCTGTGAAGAGCCTGGGGAGTGAAAGTTTGTTCAGGTTTTTAGCATTCCTGTGACATTTTTCCACTTTGTGAGTGTATTGTTGTGGTGTGACTCATTTTCAGGTGTGTTTCAAAGATGTGTGGATGTTTGGTGTGACTGAGGTCAATTTAGGCTGAACTCCAGATGGTGGTCAGAGGATTACTTCGAGAGCTAATTACTGGGATTCTTTGTATAAGTCTGAATAGTTACATCACAGAGATTATTCTTTAATGATTCATCAGGCAATTTAGTGAGGGGAAAAAAAACCACAAACCTTTTTAACTTTTCAATGAAGCGAGTTTTTCCCCTTAGCCCTTCTGGCTCACATTGAGCTGTACCCCAGCACTCGCAGGCTGTTTTAAAGGCTATTCATCTCCTGACTCTGAAAATGAGATCTATGATGCCTTTGAAGTCTGGAGATCTCTTTTTCTCTGCATGTGTGGCCTACGTTTCTCCTTGTATCCATCTACTGAGTGAGGGTACTGCTGTGGTGGGAGCTGTGAACAAAGACCTCTGCCGTGGTTTATTCAGGCGTAGGCTCCATCGGGTTGGCATGTGCTATTTTTGGAGTTCCCTGGGGGAGAAGGTGGTCGGCCTGTCTGACCTCAGCACGCAGCAGAGAGGAGGGTACCAATGTCAGCTTTGGTGGCACTCTGCTGGCTCAGCAGTTGGTGGCCATTCTGTCAGAGAGGTTTCCTCTCTTCTGCAAAGGGGTGTTAGCGAGGTCATCCAGCAGCAAGTTGGTGAGAAAACATTCATTTTACTCTGTTGGTTTGTTACTGTTTGCACGACACACCTTGTCCACCTTTCGGAGACTCGTGAGCTATGGCTGCTCCTGTGTTAGTTCAAGAGATTTGCCCTACGACTCGTAGATAAAGGTCAGTGTCCCTGAGATCCGCAGCTCCAGATCACTGTGCCAGCCTGTCTTGTCAGGTTGTATTCTCACTGTCTCACTTGGTGCCTGGTGCTGTGGCCACTACAGTTTTGGCCTTTGGTCTGTGGCAGGACAGCTTAGCGCTAAAGGGGATGAAGTTTCCTCTCAGTTATATCCCTCCCTATTTCTTGACTACTTGGGTATCCCTTGAAGAGCATTTTCGCCCTGGTGCTGTGTATGCAGCGCTGCTGCTGGCCTCAAATCAGCCAAGCACATGAATGTTGGTAGAGGTGGAGAAAAGATAGTGCTGGGCTCTCATGCTGGGCGTGCTGTGGAGCTCAGCAGGTAGCAGATTGATTTCTGAGTTTTCCTTAACATAATTTATTTTCAACCTGTTTTCCTTACAACAACCTGAATGCAGGGTTCTCAGTGTTGCTCGGTGGCGTTAAGATACCCCGTTGGGAAGAAGAATGTTTGAAAGTCACTTTAGTCATAGGATTGTTGGGAGGACTTCTCTCTCTTCGTATCTTCTGATGTGAAGGTTAGCATGTCATATGGCTGACATGGAGTACTTTGACTTTCCTGGTTCACTTACAAGTAGAATGCTCTTTCAATGGGTTATTTACGTTCATTCCTCAAGGTCCAATGTGCTGTAGTTTTGAGATACCTGCCTACTGTAATGGGAGGAGATACTGGTGCTGGTTAACTGGTTTGATGTGTTCTCGTGATGAGTGCGGTCAAGTGCAGGAGCTCAGGAAGATGACCAGGTAGGCAGTTGACTGAGATATCTGTATAGAAGCCTTCTAGCTCTCGGAGCCATAGGGAATGTTTGCAGAGTCATTTTCCCCCCTGTGTCTAAAGCCAGAATAATGTACAAGTTGCAACAGAAGGAGGAGTCATGGTGTCCCTAAGAGATGAAAGAATTTGTACAGGTTTTCCTTTGCTTTGTCAGGGAACAGTTGGTCTTGGGACCAGTGCCTTGAGCTTGCTGGTGAGCTGGCTGCTTTCCTGTGGTTGGGAACACACTGAAGCAGCAAAGATCATTCCCCAGATTCTGAGTGTGTGATTTGGCCATTGTCCTCTTCAGAAACTGGATTACCTTGAAGTCAATCCCTTTGCCTTCATTTCCAACAGCAACTGACAGTTCTCTCTTGAAACATTTAACTCAAACCCCAGCCTTCCTGCTTCAAGGAGTGGGACTCCATTGTATGTCTGGCCCCAAATTGGCTGCCACTCAAGGTTCTGCAACACATGATGCCTCGTGTTGCATCAGATGAAGGCTGGATGGGTAATTTTAATGATTCCTTCCTGGCCAAGGCATCCTGGAACCTTCTGCCTGTTTTGTGGGAGGCCCTTATGATTGCAGGACTGAAAGAAAACCATAACTTCAGATTCGTGTTCCATTGCACAGGCTGGGTGCTGGGTGATTTTTGACATATACAACAGCTCGCTCTTATCCAGTATGAGACTGTCAGCAGTACCTGGAAAGATGGTAGGAAAGAACCTGCTCTGCCAAATGGCCAGTTTCCCCTCCTTGTGCTCAATGAGTTCAGTGTTTTCTTTGAAGGACACGGTACTTCATACTCAGTGACTTCTCTCCTTCCCTGCTAACTCATGTTTTTTCCAGGTTTCTCCCTAAGATTTCATTTCAATCTTTTTTCTGAAACCTCACATCTCCATGGCGGAGGTCCGATACCACACTTGTGTGTTGAGAGACTTTTTTTTTTTCATAGTTAGAGGATTGAATCTTCCAGATGTTCTTTGAAGCTACTACTGAGAGAGTGAGGCTACTGCCAGAGTCACTTGGAGGTGCATTAGGGACTCTTAGGAGCTTGTTTATGCTCTGTGTGATGAGAGAGATCCCTTGTCCTCCTTTCCCCCCTGGGCTCGCTCGGATTATGCTGATAGTATTAGTGAAGAACACTTCCAAGTATGATGTTACTCTACAGCTAAAACCTGGAGGTTTGTTGAGGTACTCACGGAACACTGGGACTTTGCAGAGTCATCCAGGAATGAAATTGCATTTTGTGGAGCAAAACTGCACTTTGTGTGAAGGACTCCAACTCTGTTTTTGGACAGCTCAAGCTGAGTAGCTCCAAGCAGAGCTCTGCACGCACGTTGCTCCTGTAGTTACAGAAGAGTTGCTTTTAAGTGGCTGGTGTTCTTTAATCTATATTGTCTGTATCTCTTTGTAGTTCTTTCAAACTCCAGCAGCAAGTTGACAAGAGCTGGGAATTTGGGATATATGCAAACCTCTATACCCATGAGCCTGCAAAGAGGTGTAGGTCTTGCCCTGCAGATATGGCCAAAAGGGGGAAAAAGAAATCTTGGGGAGACTATGAATCACAAGCAGTCAAGTGTGAAAGTGAAAATGGATAATATATACTGAGGTGTAATTATTGGCAAGTAGCTGTGTTTTCCTGCGCTTCTTGGCTAGTGGGAACCTTGAGAGTGACTTGAGTAATCTAAGAGAGATGGAGGGTTTCACTGCCTTGAGTAGCATCAGGGACACTTCCAAAAGGACAGAATATTGATAAGCAAGGTCTGCAGGACATGCTGTGTTGAAATTTTATCTGCCTAAGTAGCTGCTAGTCCAATTCCATTAATGTTTGCATATTTAATAAACTTTTAATGTTGAATTTTAATGAGTTGTCAGTTATCTCTGAACACCCAGCAGCAGCAGAGAGTCTAGGTGGCTCTGAAATGCGGATTTCTCGCACTTAGAAGGCATGTGGCCTTTCCTTGGGCAGTCAGCACTTGACAGGCGATAGCCTGCTTTGATTCAGTTTGTGCTGATGGACATCAACAATGAATTTCTTAATTTGGATGGAGCCCTAGGGTTAAGTTTTCAGGGGAGGAACCTTTATGAAAAGCTGGCTGTAAGAGAACATGACCTTGGTTAATCTTGCAACACACCATTTATCTGCTTGGGATGATTCTTGCTAGTGATCTAATTATTTTGGCTGCAAAATGGGCCTCCTAGGGAATTTGTTTCTAATGTGGCATTTGCTCATTTACAATCCCAGGGCTTTTGCTTTGCCTTTTCAGCCTTTTTTTCCAAACATATATTGAACTCCTCAGAACCCAAGGAGGCTAAGAAGCGCCCTCGTTGTGCTGCCCAGCTGGAACCAAGTGTCTGTAATGAGGTTATGGAAGCTAATCTATTATTGAGGGGACCTTGGCAAAATTCAGCAGAGTAGTTCAGTGCTTTTGAGATAAACTTAAGCGTAGTGAATATATGTCAGTATATAAAATGTAGCAGACAAGGTGAGAAGGGACAAGTGTGATTCTCAGTTCTGGCATTGGTATGACTTTAAATAACTCACTTCCCCATTCCCAATCTTTAGGATAAATTCCCAATATGCTACTGTCATGTAGATAGTAAAGGCGTAAGCTGTGAAGGTGGCAGGGGTAAAGAAAGGAGCCCTTACAGCCTTCTTGGAGATAAGGCAACATAGTAATTCAGTGAGTGGACCCCTCTGGTGACCTTTTCAGCGTGCTCAGTAAAAGGTGGGGAAAAATGTAATGCTGGTGTAACGTAGTATCCTTATCTGAGAGCTGTATTTTAAATTGAAGTTCTTTTTATATCTCCAGAGTACCAGTTTCTGAGAGGAAGAGCAAAGAGTCTTAACGACAAAAACTGATGGACCATTACATCTTCCAAAATGAGCCTATTCACACTTTTCTACTGGAAACTAACATGTCTTGAAGGTGAGTAGATTTTATATATGAGAGATGGGCTGCCCTAACGTCTTGGGCGTTGACCGTCAGTCTTCCCAAAGATAGATCTGTCCTCATTTCAGCTGAGTGTGCAGCTGCCTCTCTGGGCTTCCTCTGCATGCCATGGAAACATCGGGAGAATTATGTAGGAAGTAGGTAATGTTTTCCACAAACCCAATTAATTGTCAGTAATTTAGAAGCTCTTGAAAAAGCTGGAGTGCTTCATGAAAGAGGTGAAGCATTGGGAACATGGATATTTTTTTGGTGAGTGGAGGAAACGCAGGTTTTTTATTTGCAGGATGAGAAAATGAAGTTTGTAAGGCAAACTTTTGTTTAGTTTGGTGAATGTATTAGATTAAGTAAGGCAATTTCAAGTTCTGTTCCATTCGTACCTCAAATGATATTATCAGCGTTCAGAGTAGCTGAAGAGGACTGCTTGCTATCAAAGATGGTAAATTAATTTCCCCAAAGTAAGAACATAGTGCTTGGATGAAATTAAATCAAAATTATATTTTGTAGAGTTTGTGGTATCTTTTATGTTATTTTTGTACTCAGCCCCTTAGGGCTGGAGGCAATGACCGTACAATATTGCTTTAAAATCCTTTAATAACAGAAATCAAAATGGGAAATACCACATAAACTCAACATTGCACTCAACATTGAAGTAAAATGAGGATTTCTGAGACAAATAGTTAAGGTTTAAAATATCTGGGTTTAGACTTTACTGTCACTTTAATAAATAACATATAAAAGGAAGCCATGAGCCTACGTAAGCCTAATTAATGCTTAGTAGCATTAATTCTTATTTTAATTAAGCTAATAAATTTGCTTTTCTGTTGGTTACTTTATTGATAAATATTTTTTCTATTTTTTGGTATGAACAACCTAGCACCTACGAACTCAAAGCTAATAGTGGAATGTAAGTGGTGAAAAATAGGTCTAGGTGGCTGTCAATTGTTGTTCTGTCTGCACAGAAATTGTTCTGCCATGCCCACTATTGGAATCTCAGGCTTCTTGAATGCAAATGCTTTTCAGTGTGAGGAAAAAGGCTTGGTAGAAATTCAGCTTACACTGAACTCGATTTTCCCATGGTTTTTTTGCAGATTTAAAGCTGTGTCTCATTATCCACCTGAGTTTCTTAAATATTTGCATATGTGGTAGTGCTGATGAGCCTCTCACTAGTGTAGTACTTGACAGAAATAGGAGGGGATACAGTGTCAGGGGGCATTTACTGCTTGAGGAGGAAAAGACTTGTGACTGGAAATACTGGTCCCATTCATTTGTGCTGTTTGGTATAATCTGCATGATTTTGCATAAAAGGATGGGAAGAGGAGGGAATGATATTTTAAGTGCAGCCTCCGAATTCTGCACAAATAACTGTCTGTATAATTCCAATATTAAAAAGTTCTTGTGATGTTTGAGTGATTACAGAAGTCTGTAGTTATACCACGAGCTGTTCATGTGTGGATGAAGGATGTTTTGAAGGTAAAGATGTTATCTTTGGACCTGTCTACTGGAAAAAGTTTGAAAACTAGGGAATTTCACTCAGAAATATTTAATCTGATGTAGTCTGTATTTTTCTGTGATGTGGATGAACTGAAATACCTCATCTTTCTTTTGCTCTCTCCTTTTTCTTCTGCTTTTGCATCTTGTGAAAAGTGCAGCTTTAATCTGTGGAGAAAGATTGCACAACAGGGAGAGTGAAAAGAAGGTATTTTGGTGCTGTAAGGCTTCTTTGTTCTCTAAGGTCAGGAAGAGCTGAGCTCCCAGTGATTTCATAAGCTCTCATGTCACCTGTTCATTTGCTGGTCATTGAGTCTAAATGGCTGGATCTTCCTCAGTATGAGTCAGTAAGTAAATATCAGGCAGTGCTGGTGTTCCTGATACTGTCTGCTCCGAGGACTTGCTCCTATTGCTTGCTTATTGTTGACGGGCTCATTTCTTAGCTCCTGTCACAACCCCAGCAGATTTTGTTGGCGCAGGTTCTTCTCCCGGTGCGCGGCTGTAGAGAGAGACCTCCATTGGAGTGAGTAGCCTTGTTAGAGGATGTGTTTTCAACGGTAGCTGGAAAATATTTGGAGATGTTTCCAGTAAAACAGTTGGTACTGATTCTTGGCTCAAAGCCTCCTCTTGATCAGAGGCGGCGGTGTGGGTTGCCAGATGGCCTGCAAGCTGGAGCTGGTGCCTGCTTCCATCGCATCCCTCCTGCCGGACAGGGCACCGGACGAAGCGCATCCCCGGCCTCCCGTGGGAGCAGTGGAGCACACGGCATTCAGAGCTGTTACTGGAGCAGGAGGTGTCCACAGTTCATTCCTGCTTGGCTGCCTTTAGGGACAGCTGGCTGCTGCAGATAGGGCTTTAGCACGGGAGGGCTGAGAGCTGTGCTTCTCCGGCAGCTCCTGCAGCCAAGGGTGGCTGAGTAACGGTGGTACGATGCCGTCTCCTTGAAGAGGAGATTTGCAGCTTATGGGAGGGACACAGGGCACTTCAAGCATTGGTGCTCACTAGGAAGCTCTGCTGGTGAGGGAGTAGGGCATTTTATCCACCCGCCCACCTGCGTACCGCAAGACTGGCTTCCAATGTGCATGCATTCAGATACTGGATAACCACGGGGGATTTTGCTGAGGATCTGGGCTTATGTCTATTTTTCAAATGGATTAGATGGTAACTGGCTTCAGTCCGAAGTGTAAGAGCTTGGATGGGCATAGGGATCCCTGTTAACTTCTCTTCTTTGCCTGTCTGTCCCTGATACAGCATCACTTGTGGCCTTATGGGATTTGAAAATATCTCAGTGTTTCTGGATTAAATTCTCTTATTGAGAGAAAAAATTGCTACCAGTTTAACCTGAATCTTGGCTAAATATGGACAGTTTGAACCTTGGGCAAAGACTCACAAGCCGGAGGATGCTGTCCAGCCAGGATCAGTTGCCATCCTCTTTTTGCTTTTACTGATACTGTCTTCAGGCCATTGCTTATCCTCTTGTGCCAAGGGGAGCTCTTCCAGCCGTCTCTAGAGATGCTTAAAGAAGTCCAGCTAATCATGGGGTTATCTCTTCTTTTGTGGAGATCTCGAGGGTTTCACATTGTACACTGAAAGCACAACAGATGAAACTCAGTTGTGATACAAGTAGAGATGCACCAAGTTTCCTAGAGGAAGATCCATTGGATCCATCCCCACGTGGAGTTTTGAGCTGTTGTCAGTGTTATGGCGCTGGATTTGACAGCTTGGTTGCTAGATGTATGCAGGCTTTTTTGGATGTTTCACTTGCTGTGTTGGGAATCATTTGTTTTCCTTCAACTGGATGTGAAATATTACCACTGGGGACTGACTGGATTCACTTAATGGCAAAGGAGGCTTTTCTATCAACATCAGCCTGAGGCTTGCTGGTCTTCGAGCTGTTTTATGCAACCACTGCGCTGTAATTAAATTTCCCTGAACAAAACTTCAGGAATTCCTCATCTAGGACCTCACTGTGCCAGGAGGAGTCCGCAGCCCTGTGTAGTTAGAGAGTAAGTGTCCAGACTGAAAGCCACAGCATGCCTTTTTTTTTTTTTTTTTTTTTATTAAGCTCTGCTATTAAGAAAATCAGTTTTAGTAGGCAGAGCACATTAGGCTGGCATTTAGTTAAGGGGATAAACTGCAAAAAACTTTTATCACATTGGAGGGCAAGATTGCTTCAGATTCCTGTGGTGCTTTATCCAGCTTCCCGAGTAAAACAATTCTATTTTTATGGTATATTTTTCCTACACTGAAATATTGTGTGGATGTGTTTTTAAATGTTTGGACACGTTATGAGCATGTATAATGATTAGATATGGATTAGTAGGAAAGAGGTGCAGCATTCAAGCCATTGTAAGTTTGCCAGGGAGCATTACTTGTCTGTGTGTTGCCTTATCAAATACGAAGATACTGTTTCTGAAGCACGTAGTATTTACCATCTTGGAACAGAATTACCTTTCTATTAAAATAACATTTGCTCAGCACTCCCAAGTGAAGGAGAAGTTGAGTACTACTGATAAGGTCGAGTTCATTTAGCACCTGACTTGGTCTCCGTTTTCTGGTGCGTGAGCATTGCATTATCTGTTCTTTAGAAATAGCTGCATTGGGAAAGGTGCTCAACTCTTGTGTTCAGATATCTGTTACCACAAATTATTTTTCCTTGAGATCTAAACGCTGTCTTTGAGTTGATGCATCTTTTTAATCTCAAGCAAAGCAGAGCTCTGGTTTTATCCTTTTAATTTATGCACCCTTGACAAAAGCAGTCAGGTTATGCTGGAGTCAATTTGATGGTAGTAAATTATTTCTGTTCTTCCTTAAGCCACAGTGAAAATGAAATAAGCTAAATTTACTGGCTGCTCTTCATGCTTTTTTGTCCAGTGCAGAAGAAAATTAAGCTATTTTGACCTTTCTCTGACATGTGTAGACAGTGGAGATGAGGGTAGAGAAAGGCTTTGTAAAAATAAATGAAGTCGATATCGGTCTTTTTAAAATTGTTATTAATGCCCTCCAGTATGCTCCCATTAAAGCCATAGCCTGTGAAGGCAAGTGCAGGCAATCTCAGCTGCTACTTTGGTACTTGATTTCAAGTTTTTCTTCCTATCTTTGGAGGGGCTCTGTCACAGAGGTTTTGAGGTCGTGGCGCGGAGTGGGTGCTGTGCACCTTATGGTGAGCTTTGTGCTGCGCTTCGCCTACAATATGCTTGTGCCGCCAGAAAATCACCAATATGGAACCGGGTGGCTGAAATCGTGAGCCCTGGGGTCTTGGGCTTGGCCCCGCCAGTGATATACACACGTGGATCAAAGAAGGGCTTGGAGGAAACTGGAGGGTTTCAAACGCTAACGCTGTGTGTATGCCCTTGCAAATACAGCTGCATACCTTTTTGTGAGAGGATCATAACCCTTTGTGAAAGTGGAGAGAAATTGTGTCTCCTGTAAACACTACTAGACATGATACTGCTGAGATTTAAAAAAAAAAAAAAAAAAGCCCCCAAAACCCCACCCAAACCCACTTGCTGATCCAATGGATGTACGAGTTTGTTTTACAATGTATTTGCTAGTGGCTGGGGAGAGCATCAGTTGCCAGTCCTCCCCTGTGTTAAAGCTCTGCTGACCCAGTCTTTATCGCAGCAAGGGCTGGGAGCTCGTTCTCCTGACGGGGTCTTGTGAAAGAGATGGTGAGTATGAAAACTCACTGTGCTGGGAGCGTTCCATTAGCTGGTGCCAGGGGTCTGCATGGAAGGTGAAGCCTTCTGCTGGGTACCTAAAGGTAGTGTTCTGTTCCTGTGCTGGTGGTGGGGGAGTTGGGAGAGGTGCAGGTGCATCAAGGGGGTCGTGCTTTGCCTTGTCCATTGCAGCTCTAACTGATGAAGTAAGGGCTTTGGGTGTATAGTTTAACACCCAAAACCTGGCAGTGCATGTGCTGCTACTCTCTCGTGGTTCTATTGTATTTGAAGAACTGAGCTGTGTGCTTTTAAATTGGTTGTGTTTATCTCCCGAGATGGCAGTTAAGGGGATGCTTTCATGTTTGCTTGACAAAATGTTGTGGTGGTAGCAGAGGATATTGTATTCTCAGTCTGTGTAATTTCAGGTCTAACAGAACTCCTGTCCACTTATGCTTTGCCACATTCCTGCCTCTCCGCTGGTTATTTTCTAGAGAGCTGCGCTTGCACTGGCAAACTTATCTAAAAAATGATTATACAGGTATCTTTATTTGCTCTGCCCTGTACTGATACCAGCCTTTAGCCACCGCTTTCTGTTCCAGCCTCGGCATGGGCAAAGTAGAGATGGCAAAATGTGCTTAATTCCTTCCTTGTGGATGGGGGAGTATTGTCCACTGAGAACCTCAACAGCGTAACTCAGTGGTGAACTGGAGTGGTGGTTGGTTGTTTTGGGTATAGGCTCCAGGAAATTGAAAACAGCCCTGATTTTGCCAGATAGAAGAATTGCAAAACTTAGGTAGTGTGACTCAAAGGAAAGGCTTTTCTGGATATACTTTTCTAGAAAGTTATGATGCATTTAATATTAGTATAAGTATTATAAACTATATTTATTACAATTTATATATTATTTATGAATAAAATAATTCATTAAAAACATTATATTTATGATTGATAAGTATTATAAATGCTTCTGTGTATTGCTTAAAAGGATGGGGAAAAACCCATCTTGCCAAAGCAGTACCTAACAAGAAGAAAAAATAAGAAATAATAATAATGAAATAAACAAATTTAGCTTATTGGGACCTCTTGGAATGAATGCAGTTAAATGAGTTTTGCTTTTTGTAGCATTGAAGAGAATTTTCTGAATTTTATTAACACTGAAAGATTTTTATGCAAAAATACATATATATATATATGGCTATAGACATGTCCAGTAAAAATGGGCAATTTTATTAAACCATGAATTTAAGGGACTGTTGGAGTGGTTGCCTGGGGCTTCAGTATGATTTTTCGGTGCTCTGGATGGTTAATGCAGAATAGCCTGACTGCTAGGACAGAGAAGCCCAGAATAATTTTCCTTGTCCCAGTTAAGTCAGAAACTATTAGAGTAGTGGAAATAAGATTTCAACAAGAGGGGAAAAAAGGGTGAGGGAAGTGTCAGCTCTCACTCTTACTAGTGAGAGGGGAGAGTACACAAATCTACCAGGAGTTAGAACGTAAGAAGGGTAAGTAGCAGTTACCAATAGAAATAGAAACTAGACTAGTGTTGCCAAAGCATGTAAGTGGATTAGGAGTGATTTTCACTCTTCCTGGTGCTTTTTCCTTTTTTTTTTTTTTTTTTTTAATTAAAAAAAGGCAAACAGTATGAGTGCAGTAAGACATGCAGGTCAAAGGGATATGTGATTTTCTTTGACCTGTGTGTTTGTCAGGAAGGGATCCTTCTCTCTTATCAAGCCTGATGCTCGAGCCATTAATTAAAAGTCATTTCTCTCCCATCTAGTACCACCAAACCATGTGACACTGGCTACCCAGGAGACCTGCCATCACCTGATGGCTTTGCTTCCCCTGATGCCGGGAGCAGGGAAGGCACAGCAGCTGAGAAACTCCAGTAAACCCCTTTCACTGTCTAGCTGATACTGAAATGTTTGGAGAAGTGACATCAAGCACTTTTTAAATGTACCTTTCTCACCTTCTTTTCCTAAGGTATTATATGTTTCTCCTGTCTTCTCTTGAGATATTTGATTGCAATAGTGCAGTAGAAGTGATGTTTCTGAGCAGCATATTCGAGGGCCAGGAGCCTGAAAGGTGGGCTTGTGTGAGAGGTATCTTTAACTGATCACAGAATCACCATGGTTGGAAGGGACCTCTGAGATCATCGAGTCCAACCACGAAAAAACCCCAAAACAACCAACCAACCAAAAAACCACCAAACCAACAACACACACAACACCACATCACACCCACCCACAAACCAATAATCTTGGGCACTAGAGCATGCCCTG
>JAOXJM010000052.1:27830248-27840606 GCA_026413425.1 Tringa solitaria | reverse complement strand
CTCTTGTCCTGTCCCTGGGCACCACTGAAAAAAGCCTGGCCCCGTCCTCCTGACATCCACCCTTGAAGTATTTATAGGTGTTGGTCAGATCCCCCCTCAGCCTTTAGGAGTTTCTTTTCCAGGCGAAGTTCTCTTAATTTTTTTCTTTCCTTTGCCTTCCTTTCTTCAGCACAAAAGAAATACCAGATGAGACAGCATGTGCTTTTGATACTGACAGTTATGCCTGTTGCATTTGTTTCTTCATTTCTGTGTTGCAGTAGCTGTAGAGATGAGTCTCAAACCTCTGACACTCTTATCTGGGAGTACATGCAACAGCAGAGGGAGCTTTGGGCTAGAGAAAAAAATATTAAATGAAATGTAAAAAAAGGTCCCCAAAACACAGTCTTTGTTCTGTTGTGTCCAAGACTTACCAGTTCTGTCTGTCCTTTGGACTTTTTGTTGTTGTTGTTGTTAAGAACAGATCATTGACTATCTCAGGAAAGCTATCATTCCTCTTCATTTAACAGGAGTAAGCTTTCATCTATGCAGAAAAACTACTAAGGTGCTTTCAGGATTTTTAAAATCTCACAAAGAGACAGCAAAGGGTAGGTGAAAACCAGCATGGCCTGGTGTGGAGTCCAGTGCTGGGGCAGAGGAGGAAGAGTTACCTCATGTGTGAAATACCTATTATTGGTTAAAAACTACTGTGTAAACGCTCTTGCATCTATTTGCAATTTCAGATCAGACATACCTGACAAAACCAGTGATTTATTTTTATTTGTTTCCCCAAGCTTTAGCTGTTTCTGTTAAATTGAATTCACACAGAAGACTTTCTCCTGGTTTATTTCTTCATCAGGTCATTTGGGGTAGTCTTGTGGGAGCTGCTTACAGGAGAGATTCCCTACAAGGATGTGGACTCTTCAGCCATCATTTGGGGAGTGGGCAGTAACAGCCTGCACCTTCCTGTCCCTTCCACGTGCCCAGATGGCTTCAAAATCCTCATGAAGCAGACCTGGTAAGAGCCCGAACCCTTCACAGACCTAGGGCTGGCTCCCAGCTCTTCCCAGATGCCCAGTAAAACCAGTGAAACCAGAGTCAGGGTGGGAATGTTGAGCCCAGAGCAGAGAGCTCTGAAATACTCTCACACTTGTCAAGAAAGCAGTAAGTTTTATCATTTTGGATTCTGCTTCCTTGTGGCAGCAGGCCTGGGCCCCAGGAGGACATTTGGAGCTTAGAAGAAGCAGGAAGAAACCTGCCTGCTGTGCTGGGTGGACTGGGCAGAGGGGGAGCGGACAGACTGTTGGGATGGGCCAGTAAGGGAGAAGGAGTTGAACAGGAGAGAAGTGGGGGAGTAGAGCTTGATGGGAGCCCCAACAGGGTGACACTCAGCCATGAGTTGCCTGTCCAGTGCGAATCAGGAGCGGGCAGCGTGAAGGTCATCTTCAGCAGCCTTCACAGAGATGATAAAAGGTAGGGAAGAGGAAAGGAACTGGAAAGAAAGTAGGGATAGTATTTCTTGAGGCTGGCTCCAGAGTGAAAGGAAATGATTTTGCACTCTGAAACCCCCTTGTGACTGGCTTTTGAACTGGACAAAGAGAAATTTGAGCTTTCTGTATGAAACCAGGTTTTTACAGACGTAGGGGTGGAAAATGCTTTGAGTTTCCTCCACATGCCAGGTTAGCATTGAAATTCTTTGTCTTGGTTATAGATTAATGCTTTGTCTTCGTAATACTGACACAGAGTGTAAGTGCTCTTCCAGCATTTCCCTGCTCCGTGAGTTTTCCCAACCATCCTCCTGATGGCACAAAGGGAAAACCAGACCAGAGCATCTGGGGATCTTTTCAAGTGGGTGTTGACCCCCCCCTCCCCTCAGCTGTGGCAGGTCGTGCTGGGGCAGTATCTATGCTGAGATGTGCTCTGCTGTGCTGTGCTCCTTCCCGTGGCTGGGAAAGGCTGGACAAGGTTTGTGCAGCTCTGAATACCCGGTACCTACACTTCTATCCCCACCTAGTGGAAGTAGATGGTTTGTTGTAGGGGAGAGGTGGCTGGAGAAGCTGCTTCTTGTCCTGAACACTCATCCACACAGCCAGTCTGGTGGGTTCGAGCCCGGAGATTGAGTAACCGTCTCTTTTCTCAAAGACACAGATGCTTTTCTACTTGAATCACAGAATCTTCATGGTTGGAAAGTACCTTTGAGATCATCAAGTCCAACCTAAACTGAATACAAAACAATTCCAGCACAACAAACTCATATTCAGCAAAAGAGAAAACCTCCTTTGCTCTAATCTGTTGGCTACACGATTCAGAGAATGTGTTCTAGTGAAAAACCCTTCCAGAAGGGTAGGAGAAGCAAACAATCATCAACCTCATCTCACACTTGGGTATTTTGTCTGTTTTTCTCCAGGCAGAGCAAGCCCCGGAATCGTCCCTCCTTCCGGCAGACACTGATGCACCTGGATATCGCGTCTGCTGACGTGCTGGCTACTCCTCAGGAAACCTATTTCAAATCACAGGTAACCACAGGCTGTGCTGGAGTTGGCTCCAAGGATACGTGTGTATAAGCTGTTAGAGGGCAGTGAAGGGACTCTGAGACTTTGAGAGAAGATCTAAAAGTATCTTCTTAGAGATTCCTGAGTCGTACCCAGTGAGCTGTTGTCTGCTGCCAAGGAGGGAATGAGGATGAAGCCTTGCCTCCAGCGTAGAGGTTCTATAGAGTGTTGGGGTGTACGTGTGAGGAGGTGGGTGTGTTTATTAAAGCTGTGAGAACCAGGGCTTCAAGGGGCAGATAGTATCACCCTAGTGACAGTCATCGTTGTCATGAATATACATTTCCAAATCATAAGCCTTTCTGTTTACTTTGAATGCCAAAAGGAAAGAAAAAGTTGTCTTAAGACAAAAAGAGCTTTAGGAATTTTTTAAAATATTTTTTAGAAAAGGCAGCTATGTTTTGTGCTCTAATTGGAGCACAGAATTGGAAATACCATTTCAAAATGCTGACAGTAACCATGCTGCAATATTGTTACCCAAAATAATTCAGCTAACAGAAACATGCATTCCACCCAAACCTGTAATTTTCTGCAGACACCAAGAATGTTGCCCAAGAGTTTTTCTTTGGTGCAACCACGGGTCCCAATCCTTTGTAAATACCTGAAAGTAAATTGCTTCCCTAGGCTGAATGGAGAGAAGAAGTGAAGAAACATTTTGAGAAAATTAAAAGTGAAGGAACTTGCATCCACCGGCTAGATGAAGAACTGATTCGTCGTCGAAGAGAAGAGCTGAGGTCTGTTGACAAGTCTTTTATGTGTATTGCTCACTTTTCCCATCCAGCCTCCTCTTCTCCAGCTGAATGAGCTGAGCTCCCTCAGCTTCTCTTCACGTGGTGTGTGCTCCAGCCCCTGGATGTTTTCATGCTCCTCTTGTACTGAGGACCCTAAAACAGGACTCAATATTCCTGGTGGCATAAATTAAGGCACCCTAAATTCCTTGTGAGTCCAGGAACTAAATTTCCCATGGCCTAGGCCTTAAGCATCCCTTGGCTGAGGGAGAGCTATAGAGAAACTGTGGAAAAGGTCTCTGTGGTGGTGTGAATGCTCTGCTCCAGGAAAGAGGGGAAAAGTGTTTATCAGGGAATATTTCTGCCTGAGTTTTGGTGTTTGTGATGACAACAGTACTGAAGCTGGCACATCCATCTCAGCGGAAAACGCATCTTGCAGTTTGCTGTGAGCTTTCTCTGCCCTGATGCTTTCTTTGGATTAGTTATTTCCAGAGAAGTGAACACACTGTCAGTCCACTGAAATTCATTTTGAACATTAGACCAACTTAAAAATGAAAGCACAATGTTTGGGAAAGGAAAGTGTTATCATCTGTGATACAAATATAGTCATGACACAGAAACATAAACCAGCAAGTAGCAGTTCTGTGTGGAACCTGAGAAACCAAAGGGAACCTTGTTCAGCCAGTTTGATGGAGCTGTTGGTCAGTGTTCCCTAGCCCCAGGGAGCTTCTGGTGGTCACATCTTTCAACTGTGGTTCAAGATGTCTTCTGTAAATATACTGTAGCTGTAGGGGCGTCTTGCTTTTTATGAAATACAAACAGAGGACTTCTTCCTCTGCTTCTTTGGAAGCTGATTTTAGCCCCTTTTCTGTGCAGACAGGATGATCAGGGCTCAGCCAAAGGGCTTCTGGCTGCGTGTGAGGCATTCACAGCTTCTGTAGTGAGAAGTGTTGCCACTCTTTCAAGACAGTTGAACACTTTCTAAATCATATCATGATTCACAGCTTGTATCAAGCTCTTAATCATCATGCACCGTTAGTTCTCTCTGGGGTTAAGTGCAACGCAGCTGGCAAAGTTGACTTTTAGAAGGCCTTTTCCTAAAGCACCTTATTTTTCTCTCTTGGTCCGTGGACACCGGATTGTGGCATAATAATGACTTTTCTGTTTTGCAGGCACGCCTTGGATATCCGTGAGCACTATGAGAGGAAGCTGGAGCGAGCCAATAACTTATACATGGAGCTCAGCGCTATTATGCTGCAGCTGGAGGTCCGGGAGAAGGAGCTCATAAAGTATGTATCTCTGGGCGTAACGGCATGCCATGCAGGTGGCAATATGCATACAGGAGGGGAAAAAAAAACCCCTAGGGCTTCATTTCTAAACTGCAGAGTGGTACTTAAAGATTTAGTGTCCCCTGACAAAGTTCCAGGGTAAAGAAAGAGCTGGCAAGCAGAGAGAGGCCCCTTATGAGTAGATTCCTGCGGACCACTTAGTGCATGTATCTTTACCCAGTGTTTACTGACTGGGGGAAAGGCACCTTTCCCACTCGGTACCGGCATCCTTTGGCCCCTTTGTCAAGAGAAAAAACAGTGCCCTTTCTGGACTGTGTGCCAGGGCCCTGTTCCAACCGCCTGATCTCTGCAGACAGAATTTAGATAATGGCTGTGTCCTTTCCCAGAACAGCACGTTGTGTTGCACCCAGCCGTAGCTGAGGAACAGGCACGCGCTGTGCTCCCGGTGGAGCTGGGTTTTTGTCCAGCAGGAGCTGCAGTTGGATCTCGGAGGCAAAGGGCTGATCTACTTGGGTTTTTTTTTCTTTTTTTTTTTTCTTCCCCTGTGTTTCAGGAGGGAACAAGCAGTGGAAAAGAAATACCCTGGGACTTACAAACGCCACCCGGTCAGACCAATAATCCATCCCAATACAGTGGAGAAGCTGATGAAGAGGAAAGGGGTCTCACATAAACCAGGCAGCCAGACTAAACGGTAAGAAGTAACAACCCAGTCCTGTGTGAATAACCAGCAGCAGACCCCCGTGGGGATGAGCAGGCAGCTTACTTCCCTTGGAGTCTGGTGACAACACAGGACAGCCAAAGGGGTGTTCACTCCTGGGCCTGGTCTGATCCTCAGAACCACAATTCTTTAATTATCTTGAGGTAAAAGGGATGAATTCTGCCACCCCTTCTACCTGGACATCTCTCTGGAACCATATGCTCCGTATGATTTTTTTCACAGAAGGTGGTTCTTTGACAGGAGGTATCCAATGTGTTGTCTCCAATTCCTCACTGTCCAAGCAGAGAGCAGTTGGGTTAATGATTGGACTCGATGATCTTAAAGGTCCCTTCCAACCTAAATGATTCTATAATCCTTGACCTGAGTGGTAATAAGCAGGGTGAGGGGTTGTGGAAACGGGCCAGTCGTTGGGCAGGATGGATTTGTGGTTGAGGAATTACACTGGGATTTGAGATTAGGGAATCTGTGCTGTCCTTTCAGCTATTGCTCTTCTGCGTGACTTTCAGAAGGCTTTTTTATTCTTCCCTTTTCTGGGATTTCCAGGAGTTAGAGAGTCCTGATTAAGAGTGAATAACCACTTCTGAATTAATATCCACATATGCTTCTGAAATGAGCAGGCTGATAGCCATCAGCAGATTGGGACCCTGTTGTACTGAGCATTGTATACGCATATAGTAAGAGACATGCCCTACACCAAGGTCTCAGGAGGGAGCTATTTTGGGAGCAGAACATCAAAATAGGAGCGGAAAAAGAAGAGCGTGTGGCAGATACTGGAAAAAGCAGCAAGAAAGGAGTGTAGAGCGTGATGGGCTGAGCGGAAAGGACATTGAGTGGAGAGAATCAAAGGGAACTAAATGCAGAAGTCAAACAGCTGAAGGGGAGGGAAGTCTGTAGATTTTGGAAAGCAGAGTGTGCTTACGGCTACAGCTGCCTCTTCATCCTGGCTCTGAGCCGGTGTCACTTCTTACTTCGTGGTTTAATGTGTGACTTCTGTCTCTCAGGCCAGATCTCCTGAAGTCAGAGGGCATACCCAGCACAGAAGCAGCATCCAACGGCTCACCAGTCTCAGGAAGCCCCAAAATGTCAACGCTGAGTGGCAAAAGCCGCTACCGCAGTAAGCCACGGCACCGCCGAGGAAACAGCAAAGGCAGCTACAACGATTTTGCAGGGATCTTGAAAAACCAGCCAGTGCAAGACGACGTGCCCGCGCCTCCACCCCACAGTCACTCTCATCACCCCGGCCTCCCGCAGCAGCCCGACCACAGCCACCCCCACGGCCATCACTCGCGGCTTCACGCCCACGGACAAGATATCGCCAACTGCGCGAACAACCTGAGGTACTTTGGGCCCGCGGCGGCGCTGAGGAGCCCTCTCAGCAACCACGCACAAAGGCGGATGTCTGGTTCCAGCCCCGACCTCATCTCCGCTGCCATGGAGGCGGATTGCCGAAGGAACCTGGAGAGCAAAGAGAGCAAAGCTGAGCACTGGGAGTGCTGCAAAACAGACCCCTATAACTCCTGTGCTCAGTGCAGCAGGGAGGAGGATGGTGGGCAGGTACAGATGTCGTCGGCTGAAACAGGGATGAGCCGTTCGCAGTCACCGACGTCTGCTTCCCTCTACGAAAACGCCCAGTTCATTGAGAAGATGGAGGAGGAGGAGGCCTTCAGCAACTCGAAGTCGGCGTCCGCCCTTGGCACTCCCCAGCACGTGGCTTCTTCCTCAGTGCTGCCTTGCAAAGCGAGACCCCTTCAAAAGGTAAGGACAAAGAAAAAAAAACCCAAAAAACCCCAAAGCTTGCTCCTCTTTTCCCTCCCCACCAAAAGGAGGTGTGGAACTGGTCTCTGCATGAGGGATAGGAGCAAAGCCGTGTTTCCTGCGCACATAGCAGTAGAGCTACGTGTACAACTTGATCTTAAAGAAATCGTGCCTGTCTGAACTTTGCTTCGTGATCTGGATGTACTTTTGAAGTCAATTTCATTGAGAAGTGCTGTGGGCACGTCAGAGTGCGCTGCTAATAATGAGGGTTGGCAAATATGGTTTTGGTAGGGTCTAGTTCTCTGTTATTTGCAGTTTAGCCAGCTTTTGTTTGAGCTGAGACCTGTTCTGCTGAATTCCTGTTGTTGAAACAGTCTAAATGTTTCCAGACCTTTCTCAAAACAAAGGAAGGGGTAAACGCATTCTTGTGGTGATGTTGAATATCAGGTATCGGTTTCACTGAGAAGCACAGAATGATCAGGGTTGGAAGGGACCTCTGGAGATCATTTAGTCCAACCCCCTGCCAAAGCAGGGCCACCCAGAGCAGGTGGCACAGGAATGTGTCCAGGCGAGGTTTGAATGTCTCCAGAGAAGGAGACTCCACCACCTCCCTGGACAGCCTCTTCCAGGCAGAGTGTGAACCAGGTGCTGTCAGTTTAGATAGGATGGGAGGAGGCTGTCAACAGAACACGAGTGCAGGGGGTAGATTTGGGTAGGAAAAGGAGACTAAAAGGTTCTGTGCTCACTGAAGTAGATAACGGAACAAAACTCGAGTTTTCTAGTTGGTGAAACCCACCGTAAAAGGCTGTGTCATCCCCTGTCCTGCTTGATGCTGGGCTCGCATAGAAAAGGGTTGAAGTTGTAGAGCCAAGAGTGCCAGATCAACTCAATAATTCATGTAGATTTCAGTGTGGTACTAATTACTTGATTTGCTTCTGTAAAAATCCGGAACATTATGTACTCAGTGCCTGCTAAAGTACTGCAGGGGATTTCAAAGTCAATCACTTCGTATTCAGAGATGGCAGCAGTAAGACTGCCTGCAAAAAATCTCCTGCTAGGAAGATACTTGAGTCAGTTTTCACTGATAAGCAGGTTATTTTCTTGTCTGGATTGCTGCAGCCCGTTGACACGGTGACTTTGTCCTGGAGGGCCAAGGGGCAACCACGTAGTTGCATGTTTGTTCTTTCACAAACGTGGTATCGTTCTCGTCCTTGTATTTTGCCAGAGCGGTGATGACTCCTCAGAAGAGGAAGAGGGCGAAGTAGACAGTGAAGTGGAGTTCCCTCGTAGGCAAAGGTAAAAGGTGAATTCACTCTAATCTCTCTTTGGTGGGACAAAACTCAGGAGGAGAGGTGTCTTGGCAGCTGCACACCAGCATAGAAACTGTGGAAGGTGCTGGCAAAGGAGCAGAATCCCATTCAGTGTGTCCCATTCACCCTCAGTGGTTCACTCACAGTTTTCAACCTGGTTTGAGATCTTTTCTCCAGCACGGCTTTTCTGCTGCGGGCTGTTCGTAGCACAACTTGACCACACTTGATAAAATAATATGAAAAAAAAAATAAAGTTGCTGCATCTGTTTTACCAGAATCAGACTGACTGGCTGGTGGGACCCTTGGTGGATCCTTTCAGATGTTGTTTCTTAACTGTTGCTGCAGCGGGGCTGACTCCAGCATCCCCGTAGTGGAACTCAAGTAGGATTGAAGAGACAGGTGATAATAAGGCACATCAGATTTCATGGTGTCGCCTGTAAAATAAGGCTGAGGGGGTGTTCCTGCCTAAGCCTGTGTAATAGCAGGCTTTACAGTCCTCTGGAAAGACATCATGGAATTGGGGCCATAGCTTTCTGAAAGCAGCTGCTTGAAGTGCAGAAGTGATCCCGCAGGCAAATAGCTTAAGGGTTGTTAGGAGAGGAACAGAGAAGAAAAGAAAAGCTGCTCTGCCCTTGTACACATCCACTGCACACCTGCAGCTTGAATCCTAAATTCCACCTTCATTGCCCCAGCTCAAAGACCATGGTGGAATTGGAGAAGTGTGACAGGAACGGTTAGAGATGGCTTCAGTAGAAGAAGGGATTAAATCCATGAGAAATCTTTGTCTAGCAAAAAGAGAAACCATACCAGAGGTGCATGAAATTGTGAGTTAAGTGGAGAAAACACTGAAGGAATGATTACTCACATTCGTGTTAGGGACGCCTCGTGAAGCAGACAGAGTTTAAAATGAACAAAAGGAAGTGCTTTTTCCATCCGAAACATTTTCGGACGGTGGAGCTCGTTGTCAAGGTATGCTCTGGAAATCAAAACATAAACAAGTCATAAGTGTTAAATTTAGGGTGTACAGATCCATCAGGGGATGTTAAGCACCGTCACCCAGGCTGGATCTTCAGCTGGGAATTCTGATCTGCTGAATGCTGCGAACCAGAAAGATACACCAGGAGGAAGCAGGCTCTGTCTGCACACCCTGTTCTCATACTTCTCCCTGATTCCTCCTGCCTGGGGTCGGAGACAGAATGTTGGGTTACAGATGAGTTTTTTCTGACTCCTACAGTTCTTGTGTGGTTGTTGCTTCTTCTGTGGTTTAGTAACTTGGATTGCCTTTCCTGAATTCACTGTGATGACCTGTTGTGGGTCGTTCAGTCAACTGGTATTTTGTACCATTACTGCTGAATCCTGGCACGAGGCAATTTTGACATTCAAGTAACTGTGAGCTTATTTTTTGAGCGCACATACCTACATTCTAGCCTGGCTGTTGGGATCGCTGCTGGATGGTGCAGATGCTCCCAGCTGAATTAGCTTGAACCCTGCAGCACAGCCTTTCTTTAGGAAAAAGGACTGTTAAAGAAAAATATGCTCCAGGGCAGATCAGCTACTATGAATGTATAGCATACAAGGCCAAATAAGACCAGATGCAGTTCTTGAACTGAATCATTCAAAAGGTGGTAGATTTCCATAGCTGCAGGATGCAAAAGGCAGCCCAACGCTTTGCTGCCAGCCTTGAGGATCAGTTATGACTCAGCTGGAGATGTATTCTTGAGGTGGGAAGAGGCTCTTGGGGAGCTGACGTAAAGCCTTTTCCAGGGCTAGGAGCTGTTTTGCTCAAAGGCTTGTTTGGAAGGATCAGGCCTGTAGCCCAGAGTGCAGCAATAACCAGTATTACTTGTGCTCTGGGGAGAATCACAGAACCACAGAATGGTTTGGGTTGGAAGGGACCTTAAAGATAATCAAGTTCCAACCCCCCTGTCCCTGGGCAGGGACACCTCCCACCAGACCAGGTTGCTCCAAGCCCCATCTGGCCTGGCCTTGAACCCCTCCAGGGATGGGGCAGCCACAGCTCCTCTGGGCAACCT
>JAOXJM010000052.1:27805575-27816654 GCA_026413425.1 Tringa solitaria | reverse complement strand
TGTTGTCCACCAGGACTCCCAGGTCTTTCTCCTCAGAGCTGCTCTCCAGCAGGTCGGCCCCCAACCTGTCCTGATGCAGGGGGTTTTTCCTCCCCAGGTGCAGCACCCTACACTTGCCCTGGTCGAATTTCATCAGGTTCCTCTCTGCCCAACTCTCCTGCCTGTCCAGGTCTCGCTGGATGGCGGCACAGCCTTCTGGTTGCGTGTTCTCAACAGATTTCCTAGCACTGTAAGCAAGATGAGCCTGTTGTTGCACATCTCTGGCGAGGAGTTGGCTTTGACCAGCACCGGGCGGGTTTGCAGATAAGGAATGCAATGGCAAGGGTGCAGCTGGCCACAATTCTATCCAGCAGCCACTGGCTTTGTTTCTGAAATGCTGGCTAGGATGTCAGTAGCGGCTAACCCTCTCTGCTGGGCTGTGCCTGAAGGAGGCAACACACAAATAGAAATCACCTCCAAAATCTTAGTCACTTACTGCAAAATGGCTCTTTGTCCGCTGTATCAAAAAACATACTTGTCCCTGGATGGCTCTGTTGGGTTAAATAGCTTTTCCACTCATGGGCATAATAACCTGTGGGTGACAGTTTGGAAACGAAACAGAGAGTTACTGCACAGGTACATAAGCGACTGAATCGTTGAAAATAACAAAGCAAGTATTCAAGAAATAGCACGTTGCTTGCCAGCTGCAAGGCAGTACCAAGACACATCCTTCCGAACCCCGTAGACTCAGTCCAGGGCTTAATTTTACCAACTGGGTGTCTAAATACACCTGGTTACCGTTCAGCACTTATTTTAAACTTGATCTTTTTCCATGTCTGATACTGATGGTCAAGAAGGATTTCATTTTGCAGTGCAGCATGGAAATTGTGCCCTTAGCATGGCAAGTTCATTTCACAGAATCACAGAATGCTATGGGGTCGGAAGGGACCTCTGGAGATCATCTCGTCCAACCCCCTGCCAAAGCAGGTCCACCCAGAGCAGGTTGCACAGGAACTTGCCCTGGTTGAATTTCATCATTTCTGGAAGCGTCAGGTTTTTTAGCATCAACGTTTCAGAAATGGCAGCCTGAAGCTGGGCTGTCACGTCTAGGCTGGGACCCTTTGTTCACTACTCTGCCATCCCTTTTAGTGTCAAGTGGGGTTTGTAGTGCTGAAAATTTCTTAGAAAAGATTCTGTTTTAGCAAGAGCATGGCCCTATCCCTCAAACTCTGCAACGAATGGATTTTAATTCTTCGTTTCTGTGACTTCTATGTAAAGATCCCAAGTCTTGTTTTGGCTTTTCTAGTTCTGGATCCTTTATGTGTGGATTTCTGTTCTAGATCATAAGGTGATGTGACCGTACAAAGAGGAGAGGGAAGTTTCTCAGGCCTGCTTTACCTGCAGCAAAGGCTTGTACCTCTGCAGAAGTCAAGGAGAGACCATCTGAAAAACCTCACTGGAAACAACTAATGTGTTTTTGCAAAATACCACGCTGTGTTAGTCCTTTAGCAAAACCTCTGTCACACACCAAGGTAGAATAATGACAGGCAGCTCTGCCAAACACGTGTATTCAGGAGGTATTGACATTCCTTGGGTCCTTACCTAGGATGGGGCATGGCATAGGCCAAAAACTCTCACAGCTGGTACATTTGCCGTTCCTGTAGTTTCTGTAGGAGTCGCACGGGTACGCAGTGATGTTGCAGCTCTGATTCAGGGAGGACAGGAACAGGAAAACAGACCTCTGGTGGTCACATTTGAAATACTGCAGACCTAAATGATACACAGGGGAGAAATATTCTGTTAGTGATCCTCGTGCTTCAGGAAAAGTGCATTAATGTGCTAGCAAAAAAAGGACACCCCAGCAGGTGGTCACCAACCAGTCTGAACACAACAGATCAAACTGGGGAGCACTGGGCTCTGGCAGAACAGTAAGTGGGCACTCAGCTCTGCCCATGATGACTTGACTTTTCTTGTCTTTTTTGCTTTTAAAAACGTATTTGTTACTGCATTTCCAAAGGACTCAGCTGTGGATTCTACTCTGGTGTTCTCTTCTCTCTGAGCTCAAGCCTGACAGCTGGGTATTGCCCTTTTTCTTGGTTTTTTTTTTTTTTTTTTTTAAAAAACATGGCCTTCCATTTTTCTGTAAAAAACCCTTTATAAAGACATAACTAATAACATGAGTTGTCGCATGAGCAGCGAAAGCCTCATTTCCTATGGATTTTTGTTTCAGGCTGGTTTGCTCTGTAGGTTCTCTTGGGTCTGATACGGGTTGAGTTCACATTACTGCCTTTCCTTCTGTAAGGTTATCTTCTTCACCCAGCTTTCACAAAACCACTTTTGCTGCTGGGCTGGGAAGGAAAAAAAGCTTTCCTGCATTCAAGACTAGGGCTCTACTTGCCAGACTGCACTGTTGGTCACTGCCAAGAAAGGTGCATTGGATTCGGTGTAACAGCCCACCCCACATTCATCTTGAACCTATTTTCTGAACAGGTTCTTGCTGTTGCTAGTCTTTGGGGTTTTGTGTGTTTTCTAAGTAATTTTAAAAAAATAATATAAAAATCCCACAGGTTTTCTAAACGTAGTCACAAAATTAAATCAGGTACATCAGGCACAAATCTACCTGATGACTTTTTTTGCATGGAAAATTAATTCCATTTGCATTTGTGACAAAGAGCAGAAGGATCACCCCTGACTCATACATCTCTCCCTGGTGCACATCAGCTGAACCCCTGCTACCTCGGGGCTGGGAAGAGATTGCCATCATGGCTTTCCCAGAACATGGTTTTCCTGTATTTTCTGAGCAGGGATGATGTTTCCCTGGTCGCCTCCTCTTTCCTGATTGGAAACGTTTTGTCAGTGTTCATGCAATTCAAGGCAGAATTAATTACCAGAAAATATTGTCAGTGGACAGCCAGGCTGGTCAGTCCCGCCGTTGGGGTAGAAGTCTATGTGGCCCAGTGCTTCGGTGTAACCTAGTCCTGACAAAAGAAAGTATCAGGGGTGAGGGAATATTACATGGTAAAAGGCAGAAGAAGGAAACGTAAGAAACTAACTGGAAAAAATAATCATTCCTTAGCTCCAGGATGCCTGCCTGTGCAGGAATATTAATGTCATTCATCTTCTTAGGCAGCAGGCCAAATGGTTGCGACCCAGCTGTGTCATTTTAGCAAGGGTATCAAATACCTAAAATAAATCTGGGCGTGTGACAGTTAAAAATTTGGCTTTTTGTGTTGCTGGCTATGGGAGAGGAAAAGGGATGTGAAACACTGGGTCTCTGTGTGCTGCTGGATTCTGAGTTCTTGGAGGGACTGGGAGAAGATGAGAGGTGGCGATGAGATGGGAAAGCCAAGTGCTGGGGATAGGATGCCAGTGGGAGCAGAGCTGGCCTGGCCAGTGGATGTGAAGACGTGGTTGTCCATTTTTTGGCAAAGGAGAGGGCTGAGGGAGATGCTAGATTTGCTCCAGGGGAGGGTTTAGCCCATGGGAGGTGGGATGAAGACTGGAAGCATCAAGCCAAAGGGTTGGGGATACCTGATCTGCTGTGTGACTAGTTTTTGAGGTGCTGCGTGCCTGGCAGCAGGCTGACCCTGCAGTGTGACTTTAGTGTGGAACTGCTCTGGA
Organism: Tringa solitaria; assembly: GCA_026413425.1. Classification (NCBI taxonomy): domain Eukaryota; kingdom Metazoa; phylum Chordata; class Aves; order Charadriiformes; family Scolopacidae; genus Tringa; species Tringa solitaria. Next base: position 27,813,054 of record JAOXJM010000052.1, on the reverse strand, counting down.
ACTCCTGCCTACAAGAGCCCCCACTTTCCTCTGCTCCCCATCAGCCTCTAGGTTTCCTTCACAGAATCACAGAATGCTATGGGGTTGGAAGGGACCTCTAGAGATCATCTGCTCCAACCCCCTGCCCCAGCAGGTCCACCCAGAGCAGGTTGCACAGGAACGTGTCCAGGCGGGTTTGGAATATCTCCAGAGAAGGAGACTCCACCACCTCTCTGGGCAGCCTCTTCCAGGGCTCTGCCACCCTCACAGGAAAGAAGTTTTTCTGTGTGTTCAGACAGAACTTCCTGCGTTCAAATTTGTGCCTGTTGCCCCTTGTCCTGGCACTGGGCACCACTGAGAAGAGTCTGAACCCATCCTCTTGCCATCCTCCCTTTATATATTTATAAGCATTGATGAGATCCACTCTCATTTTTGTTCAGGCTAAACAGCGCCAGGTCTCTCAGCCTTTCGTCATCAGAGAGATGCTCCAGGCCCCTCATCATCTTTGCAGCCTTTTGCTGTCCCCTCTCTAGCAGTTTCCTGTCCTTCTTGAACTGGGGAGCCCAGAACTGGACCCAGAGCTCCAGATGGGGCCTCCCCAGGGCAGAGCAGAGGGGGAGGATGACCTCCCTCCACCTGCTGGTCACACTCTTCCTGATGCCCCCCAGGATGGCATTGGCCTTCTTGGCCACAAGGGCACATTGCTGGCTCATGGGCAACTTGTTGTCCACCGGGACTAATGGTAAAGAGCAGAAATGTCACATACCATCGGTGTCTGAATGAATGACATCAACGAACTGTGCATCTGTGGGGTCCAGCCTCTCACTGGGTGGCTGTCCTCTGTACAAGGGTCCCGCTGGGTCAAGGCCTGCAATGCAGAACCGTGTGTGTGGCATCACTTCAGTGCCGTGGGGCTCACTCCGCTCGCGGGGGACAGCTGTCCCCGAAGCAAAAGGACTGGCAGGAGGAAGGGCTTACCTGTGATTCTTCCAAGTGTCCCATCAAACATCTGTCCCACGAAGCCAGAGATGTGCGCTCCCAGGCTCACTCCTATCATGTGCAAGGAGTCAAGTGATGCTCCATGAACCTGAGATTTGAAAGTATACTCGTGGTCACAGATTTTAGGTGCGTAAAAGGCATAAAAACATCAGGAGGAGAAATGTAAATGCATCTCCCTACTTTTTCCATATTTTCCCTTGGTGTGTTCCACTCTGGGTAAATACTCCCCTTTGACGGTCCCCCGGCTCGTGTTGGAGGCCTGTATCTGAGAGAGTTGTGATGAGAACCCTTTGGGCAATGGTTGTATTTTTCTGGGGCAGTGGCTACAAGTGTGGACAGGAATGGGTGTTCATGGGCCCCACGAACACAAGTCCAGTTGTCCACATGTGGTTTCTGCAAGGCATTAGCGGACACAATGATCCTAATGATCCAGTGTCATCATTGCCTGTGACAACAGCTTAGAGGAGCTGCGAACTGTAGCTGATCCCCATAAGATGACTTTTGGAGATCCAGAAAGTGGAAAGAGAGTTTCTGTGTATGGGAAAATATATCTGTAGAGTTAATAGCCAGAAATGTAAACTGATTATTGCAACAAAATACCATTGTACCAAGTCCAAGGGTAGAATTTGGCACTGTGGTATAGCTGCACTTCCAAAAATGAACGTGTTCCTTTTTAGGAGTTCCTTTTCCCAGACATCCTGCTGTGTTTAAACAGTTCCTTTGTGCCCTTTATATACTGTGCATTAATGACTATATACACATATATATATACACCACAGTGTGAACGTTCCACTTACCAACATTTCATCAATAAGTTTCTTCAGAATCTCGGCAACTTTCTTACAGTTTCGGGAAGCGTTGCTGTAGATGAGAGTCGTTGCCCCCTGGTTCCAGTCCACAACGATGACGTTCATGTCTTCTACAGAAAGCAGGAGACGTACCAAATTAGGGATCCAGACCGGTGCAGAGCCCGTGAGGCGGTACCCGTGGATGATGAAGGTAGTTTTCTTGGTCACATCCAGGTAGTTGGAGGCTGTTGAATCGAGCTCTTCAGCACAGCTTGGGTTCTGTCTGGTGTAGAGCAGCAGCTTCACTTTTAGGTCTGTCCCTATCAAAGCGTTGCCGAAGCTGAGAGCTGTGAACACAGGGCATGTCTCCCCGGGGTCTGAAACGAGCAGAGTGTGACAGTCCTGAGGTTAGCATCAGTGCCTTCGCTTTCACCCTTTCTACCTGCCAGCCCCACACAGGTGGACTGGACTTGGGGGGTTGGACTACATGATCTCCAGTTTGGGGGTAGGACTAGCTGATCTCCAGAGGTCCCTTCCAACCCTGTAACATTCTGTGATTCTGTACATGTGAGCTGTCTGAGCCAGGGCTGCTCCTTTCCTCTCCATTGTGTTCATGACTGGAGTTACCCTGAAACCCCTGAAGGTTTTCTTGCTGTGTTGGAACAAAGACAGCAAGTGTACTTTCTTGGAGCAGTGTTCCCTGAAACAGCACAATCCTGCTCCCACCAGCAGCTGGGAGGTGGCATGGACTTTCTCCAAAAACCCACTCCTGTGAGGAGGGTATTAGAGACTGACAACTAGGATTGGTTTGAGAGGGCGCCCAGATGCTCTGGACAGGTTCTAGGGTAAAGAGATCTGCTCATGGTGTGTTTGACAAGCTGCATTGGATCTTGCTGCTGTGAGGGGCAGCTCAATGCTTCGTGTGTGTTTGCAGATGCAGCTATTCAGACACTCTGACGGAATGAGATACATTACTGATATTGCTTTACACACAGCTGCTGAGAAACTGAATTTTGGGTAAGTGCTGCTTTATGGGACAGTCTCTGCCATTTGAAAGCCGGTCTTTGTTCCTTGCTTTTCCAGCAGAACACCAGCTGGGCTTTCAGAGTCCAATACAATCTCCAACAGGCCACTGGCAGGGAATGGAATAACTGTCTCCAGACAGATGCTGCTTGCGAAGGCCCTCCCAGGTTTTGTAGTCTCTTCCTGGCTCAGAATCCTTTTCCTCAAATCCCCTTAATCTTATTGAACAGCCTTGTGGGTCTCTCTCTTACACGTATGCCCTGGGCTGCAATAATTGTTCAGGCTGCAGTAGCTAGAGAAATCTTCCTGATCTTTGCTGCTGAAAGGGCTGTGCAGTAGGTAGAATGCTTTAGAAAGTAACCTAACCATGCTCTAGCAAATCTCCAATACTCTGTGAATTTTAATATACAAATGATCAAGCTTTCACAGTTTCTATGAGCAACTTTCCCTTTTCTCCTCCTATGGAAATCAGGAGCATGAGAGTGATATAAACGCTATGTGCCCAGCACATAAAACGATCTGCTCAGTTGCCATAGTTCTGCTAATTATTTTGCAGAAGCCCCAGGAGCTCCAGAAATAAAAGTTAATAGGCTAAAAGGATGTTGCAGTTAAGTCCAACCGGATATTTTAAATTACTACCATAAATTCAGGAATAAATTTTAACGTTTGAAATCCACAGAGCTCTTCCTGTATAAAGCCCATGATAAAATATGAATAGCGAGACAGGAATGGTGGAAAATGAGCCCTCAGCCAGGCCCAGTGAACATCAGTTGAAACCAGTGGCCTTTGAATTGAGGGTTGTTCTGCCTCTGTGATGCTTCTGTCGGGGCTCCCAGGAGCAGTGGGACTCTGGGTCCTGCTTGCAAGAGTGAAGGTCACCTGGGTGGCTGTCTCCTGACCAGCTTGCTCTCACCTCGTCCTTACAGTGCCAAGGTGCTCCAGAGAAACAGCAGCGAGAGTTCTCCTAACACTGCTCATGCAGAGATCTCAAGGTGAGAAGCAGAGAAAAGTCAGCATTCTTTTGCTAATCTACACCAGCATGTGTATATCACACAGTGATACTCAACCACTGTCCTCTAGCTGCTACTGCAACAAAAATAAAATACGATTACGTTTAATTTTTACTAATAACTACAAATTGTTTAGTTTTCTAGAGTGTTATTAGATAATATTGTTAACATCTTCACCATCTCTGAAGCTGTAGTAGTACAGGCGGAAATGCCAGGCAAGAATGACTTCTTTGTGGTGCAAGATTGACTTCTTTATGGTGCAAGATTGCGCTGATTGCTTAATTTGTTTCTCTATCTCCTGTATTGTGCTCAGACTTGCCCAGAGGAGCACTATGTCACTGGAAGAGCCCACACCTGCTGGTAAAGGATAGTTTTTAAAGAGCTGATTGGCATTTCCTAACACAGGAACTGTTTAAAAAGCTTGGTTTTACGTGCACCGAGTCTGTTAGGTTTGTTCTATTTTGATTAACGAAATCAGATCAGTGCTAATAGTGGGGAAAACCTGCCAGCTGCTTCTTCTGGCAGGCTGGTGTGTATCCCAGACTCATCCACCATGTGCCACAAAAGCTGGCACATGAGGGTAGCCAGTTATCCTGGCTTTGCTCTTCCTGCAGATAAGCACAGGGAATCCTACCCAAATGGCTGGAAGTGTCTTTGAAACTCCAACAAGATCTCTCTGGTGGGGCAAGAGGCTTATTGAGATTCACTCTGCAAGCAAATCAGTGAGGTGGAAACTCGAAGCCTGGTGCTATGCTTAACCCATGTCCAATAGACCACTTCCCTCCAGGCAAGGTGAATAAATGTGGCAATTAACCCAGTGTCCCATTAACTTGTTCCCACCCCTGTCTTGGCCATTAGCTTGCTGAACAGCCTTGGGCAATTCACTTTTCCACCTCTGCTCAGTTTTCTGATGTGTAAAATAGGATGGCAAACAGCAGTTTCCTGGGCGAGGTGCTCTGACATCTTGGCACCTGTAGCAGAGGGCACACCAGCCCTACATGGGGGAGCTGGACATCTTTGGTCTGGAGCTTGAGATCGGCCTCTGAGGTGCTATTGCAGCAGGAGGGGCATCTTCAGAATAACTTGGTTCTGAAGTTACATATATATATATATGTTCTGAAGTTTTGTACTCCTAGGTGGGAGTGTTGTGGCCATGAGAATGGTCCCAGGCAGACTCCACGGTATTTACTGCAGTCTGTGCTACTAAAGGCCTGCGTTCCCATTCCTTTTTTGGAGACACTGTTTGGAGGCTTCTTCTTCCTGGATGTTCATCCTACAGACAGGCAGGGTTTGCAGTAGTTGCATTTTGGGGCTGTGATCTTGAGGCCATCTGCATGAATAGAATAGCATCTGAACCTCTGAACTCTGCCAGTCTGTCCTCTTCCAAAGTGGACTTCCATCAGATCTTCACTTCAGTGGGTCAGAGTCACTTGGTCAGATCTGTAGCTGTCCTAGCTGTGGTCCCTGGGAGACTGTATCTCCACGCAGAGCCCGTGAAGGGGCTGCTCACCCTGTCACCATCCTGTGGGGACCACCAGCGCTCAAACCACTGTGGCCTCACCTGGGCTTTTTACACTGTCTTTCAACAGATGGGTCTTTACGCATCCAGAATGAGGCGTCAGGTTTAAGCACCCTTCACTATCACACAGCAAATCTGGGTAGCACCGGTGCAGGTTCCCATTCCACAGAGAGAGCGTGCCCTCTGCCTCTTAAACCGGTCTTTGGTATCTCACAGAGATACCTTTGGTGCCTTTTCACTCAATTCTCTTTTCCCACTTCTTACCCCTACATTTCCTACAGCATATTTAACATACTAAGAAAAACATGGCCCCAAGATTACCCCAGAGAACCTGACGAAATACAAGTCAGTGTTTGTAAGAATACTGTGGTTTTGTTTGTTTGTTTGTTTGTTTGTTTTTATAATCCTGTTTGTTTTCCCTACAAGGCAGAGGGCTGTAACTTGACTTGCTCCCCCCTGTACTCTAACCCAAGGCAGTACATTTGTTTATTGTTACACAGGTTGATTCTTCACAGGGCTGCGAGGGTATCAAATGAAGCTTATTGTTCATAAACAGTAATTCATCTGTCATAAAAGACACCGCTGCGAAGAAATCATTCTTCTCTGAAGATTGCAAGTAACATTTTCGGTGCCAATGGATAGTACTTATATAAGAGAATTGTTCGCAAAGTGAGGAAAAGATATTAAAAATGACTTCTGCTTTTACATCTGGAACTCTTACAGCTGACGATGTTCAAGTATAATTTGCTTTGCCAAAATAAATAACGCTAGTGAGACACCCCGCGCAGCAACTGTAACGCAGAGGGTAGATACATTCATGTTTCCGCAAAGCACAGAAAGCGTGTCGTACGAGACAAAGACACGCCGAACAAACGCTTGGTTTCCTACCTGTTTTCACCCCATGCAAAAGGCAGATGAACACAGCGCACAGCCTCAGCATATGGACTTCCACATGGAACTGCTACGGGTAGAAGAGTTTAAGGTTTCCACAATTTCTTTGGCATGTGTCTGCTGCTTCTGACAGGAGTTTGCGCTCTTTTTTTTTCCTGCCAGTAACAGTAGGTGTGGTGAAAGGAGGAAGTAACCAGCCAAGAAATGAAGACCTGTCTTTATACAACTAAAGCTTCTTCTTAAAAAGGTGGGGCACCTTCTATTCTACCAGGTTTCCTTATTTTAAATATAGCTTGCCCTGGGGAATGACTAATCAGAGACACAAATGGTTTGGTATCACGCTGTAAGCAGCAATTTGACTACCCCTGTTGAAACTGATGAAATTTTGGCACTGTCTGTTTGCCTTTTGCAAAGAATGTCAGAAGGCAGCAAAGAACGTAGGTGTCGCTGCAAGTCTGATAAGCATCTGGGCAGGGCCACCACTTGGTTGCACAGGGATGGGTGGGAATGCAAGGCAAAGGGAGGAAAGGATGATGGGTGTTTGCAGCTCTGTCTGTACCACAGGTGATATTTATAGCCTGTTGCATAGAAAGGACTTTAGAAAAACCTAAGTGGTGATGCAGAAGGTATTGTAGGGTGATAAAACCAGCATCATAACTGAGTCCAAGTCATAGCTTTAGGTCTTCAGTGGTTGCCAATTTTAGTTTCCAGGCTCATATCTTCAAGGTATTTGATCATTAAAGATCATACCAGAAGAAGAGGCAGCAATTATTTTCTAAGAAATGCTTGTGCACATGCTGGTACCATGCTATGACGTACCAGTTGAGTCCATCTGGGTCTCCATCCTGGCTTGGATGACACTCGTCCACCTGGTGTCCCCATCACACTTCGTCACAGCCCTGCTGGAACCTCATGAATCTAGCTGTAATTCAAGTAAAAAGGGGGTTTTTGGGGTTTTTTTTACCCCCTGCTGGACAGGAGGAAGAAGATGGCAGATGCAAAGAGAACTGTCAGGGGCAGGAAAGGAATTCTGAAATTGGAGCTGGAAGATCCAGTGGCAAAATTGGAAAGATGAGGGTGGTGGGGAGTTTGTAAAGGGGTGAAAGAAGGGGGGGGAAGAGGGAACAGGCATGGCTGCTGGATAGAATCATAGAATGGTTTGGGTTGGAAGGGACCTTAAAGATCATTAGTTTCCAACCCCCCTGTCCCATGGGTAGGGACACCTCCCACCAGACCAGGTTGCTCCAAGCCCCCTCCAACCTGGTCTTGA
>JAOXJM010000052.1:27783572-27799643 GCA_026413425.1 Tringa solitaria | reverse complement strand
TCCCTGCCCAGGGCAGGGGGTGGCACTGGATGATCTTTAAGGTCCCTTCCAACTCAAACCATTCTGTGATTTCCAGTGCTGACAGGCTGAGGGTCTGTTTATTGATACTTCTGGGAAGCTCTTGCTGCAATGTGGGGCGTGCTCTTCTGCTCATTGTAAACTTGTTGCCAGCAGCACTTGAACATTACATACTACTCTGGTTCTTTTATCCTAAATAATCCCAAGATTTTCTCATGGGCAGTATTCTTAAGTCCTACATATTGTAAAACTTTCCCCACTTGACTCTACTGAGATTCCTTCTTGAGTTGGGATGCGAAGCCTTGTTGATTTTTAAATGTTTTCTCTCTCTTTTTGAGAAAATGCTTGCTTTTTCTTCATTTTCAGAAGTGGCGGGACACCTCTCCTTGCTTCAGCTGCAGGTAATGGCAGAGGTTGTTTCCTCTCATGGTGTCCCTGTGGGTCTTTGCTTGTTAGTAGCCTGTGACTTGCACCTCATGAGTTGCAAGCTCAGTAATACTGAGTTGACAAACCTGATGTAGCATCAGCACTGGCTGGAGGTGTCTGGTTGTGTCTTCCCCCAAACCTGGGTCAGCTGGCAAGCGTGAAAAGCTGGCTAATTCGGGGGTCTGACCTTGGGGGCCCTGCTTAAAGCTTAAGAGAAGCAGGAGTGGATGCTGCTGGGCTCTTCGTGGCAGCAGAGCCTTCAGTGTTAAACTGATCCCAGCCTCTCAGGGAAGGAATTGCTGATAAAGAGCCTACATTGGCTCTCGGGATTTTCTGTTTGGATTTTAGCGGTCGTTCCTTGTGGTGCACAGTGAAACCTCTCTGAAAATTGATTCTGTGTAGGTGTGATTAGAACAGAGCAGAAGAGCTGGGACTGGCTAGTGCCTGCTCTGGCCACCTGGAGAGCTCTCTGGGAGCGCTGTCAGCAGCTCTGGGGATCTGCTCGTCTGCTCTCCTCAGCAGCTCTGCCATCAGCACTACAACAAAGATGTTTTCTGCATACTGATTGATTTTTGTTAAGCACAGACAGGACCAAGGAGAGATGAAACACTCTAACAGAATAGGGATAAGATTTTTTTTGTACTTTTCCTCAGTGAATTGTGTAGTTTTAAATAGAGCTGAACTCCGAAGGGCAGGCTTTAGCCTCTGGATGGAGTTTTAAAATGCTGTAGGAGCAGGATAGAAGCTCTGATGGAAGTGAAAGAGTAAAGCTGAGTCTGTGCTTCTGAAAGCCTCTCTTTCTGTGACCTGCTCCCTCTGTTGTTGATTGCTTCATCATCCTTAGCAAAGATCCAGAAGGATCCCTCTCTAAATACTTGAGAAAGTGCATAGGTATTTTGGAAACAGAAGATTGTGTGAATACCTCCACAGAGCGAAACTGAAATGGGTATTTTTGTATCCTCAGGATGAGTTTAACCGTTTTTCTGTTAGAGAGCCACAGTTTCATGGAGGAGCCACTGGAATAAATTCTAGTTTTCCTGGTGTGGTTCCACATGTCATCTGTTTAACCTAGTCTGTAAGAGAGACCTGGGAGAGACCCACTTTATGGACAGATTCTTACTGCTACTTGCTACAAGGTGCTTATGATTTTTTTTTCAAAAGTGGCAAATAGCCCTGTTGGAGGTGGATGTGGGGTTGGCCCCTTTGGAAGTCCCCAAGTGTCCCGTGCACCCAGGAGCTGGGATCTGCCAGTCCCTGTGCGTTGAGTTTGCCCCTTTACTGAAGTGCAGATTCTCTTTCACTGCTGCTGTTTGAGTTATTCCCTTCGTTAGATCCCATGACTATACCACAGCAATTTGATAGTGCTGAATGGTTGCATTGAGGCTTTTTTTTTTTTGTGCTGGAAAAATCTTTTTTCCTTTATTTAGTGGGTATTTAGCTTGTGAAGTCCATGAAGGTGACTGCTGTTCTCTTCACTTGTAATTGTGTGCTAATTGTAATTATTTCAGCTTCTTTCCTCTGTGGACTTCTGCTTATCCTGCAGCTGGATGGAGAAGTAGCCTTGGTCATACATTGCCATGGATGACCGCTGCTCTTGTGTACTTTCCTAGCTGCTGAAGCCACCAGGATTTGGTGATGGAGGCTTTGCTGGAAGGAATGCAGAGAAATGGGCAGGGGAGGTACGTATGCCCCAGTATGCACCAGTATACACCAGTCAGTCAATGTCATTTAAGTATTAACCTTGCCTCTTATTTAGAGTCAAATCCTCTGGTATCAGGCAAAGCTGACATTGCTTATATTTAAGAGCTTTGGAGTTTGTCCACTGGCTGGTGGACAAATACAGTATGTGGTGGCCTTCAACTGGTGCAGAAGCAAAGTCAGTGGGTAAGCTGGCTTTGCAATAATTACTTATCAGGTATTATGGTCTTAATTGTTAGAAATCTAGTTTTGCATCCTCCTGAAAACCTTAACTCTTTTTTTTGTTTTGGTTATTGTTGTTGTAAACCCTTCTTCTAACATCAGGAGCAGCAGAAATTAAAGGTGTGAATAAATATTATTTTTGGTAACAGCCTTGCAAGGTTAATGAAACATGACATTGTTATCTGCTTTTATTGAAACCACCTGATTATTTCCTGCTCGTGCTGAACCTGCGGTGCCATTCATCTGTGAAGAACCCTTAGTGCTTTCTTCGGTGAAAGTATCTAGACTTTGATCCAAGGGAGAGACCGTAGTGCCAATAATGGGGAAAAAAATGTTCTAGGTGTTGAAACAAGCATGAAGCCAAAGTCCCTGATGCCATTTTCGTTGCATCACGTTTGTCTTTGCGAATGTGACCCAAGTTTAGGGATACCATATCTTCTGCAGATAACTGGTTGCAGAAATCAAGTTTAGATTTAGTTTTATATTAGCAGATGCTGTGAGGGAAATGTTCTTCTTTGCATAATAGCTGCTAATTTTTGTTTAACTCACAGGCCAGGGTGAACTTCAAATTTAACTGATTTTTGGCTCCTTTAAGAAGTATTTCTTCCCCTATAGAAAAACTGCCAACTTGCAAAGTGTACATATGCTCTGGGGGAACAGAAATTTCAATCCCTTACCCTATTGATTTCCATTTCTTTTTGGTGCTTCCTGTTTGACAGGCAAATTAAAGGGGTAAAGATCATCATGGAGTTCACCACCCTCTAGGGCAATATCTTGCAAGCCTGAATATTGTCCCTGGCTTAGCAGCTTGTGGAGTTTTAGAGGAGCTAGTTGGATTGGCTTCAATAATCACTGCACCAAATTAGAAATTGCAGCGTCGCTAGGGAGCATGCTCGCCCCAATGGATTGCGAATGTTTTATTCTTCATTATCATGTTGTCATCCAACCCCCTCTACTTAGGGGTTTGTCTGCATTTGTGATAAACTTCTGTTTTCAGGAGCTGTTAGCTTGGCTTTAAAATTTCTCTGGTGACTGCAACTCAGGATAAGATGCCTCTGCCTGGAGAGCAATTAAGGCAAATTCAAAATATGGATAAAACATGCTGTGGTTTGCTTAGATAATGCACAGAACCGAGACAAAGGGATAAGTGTTTATAGGGGCTTGTAATGGTTCTCTGCAAGACATATGACATGTGTAGGTCATTTGTTCTAACTGGGATTTCACAAGTATTCTTCGTTGGTCATCGCCAAATTCAGGTCTCTGCCTAGCGATGTGAGATACTGCGTTAGAGAATGGGATGAACGTGTAAATATTAAGTATGTTTCTCCACAAGCTGATTTGCATGGAGTTCAACGCACTGTGTGGCCAGAGCCTGGTCCCTTGGTGCCCATCGGTTTGTTCTGCTGACTTTGTTGGTCAATGGGACACTGTACCCATGTTGGCTGGTGCCCGCTTCGTCACTGCCAGCTCTTTCCCTTCCAGTGGTGGGTTCTTGACTTCCTGTGAGGCTGAGCTGCAGGAGCTGATGAAGCAGATCGACATCATGGTGGCCCACAAGAAATCTGAATGGGAAGGGCAGACGCAGGCTTTGGAAGCTTGCCTGAGTGTCCGGGAGCAGGAACTTTCCTCGGCCAGGGCTGCTCTGCAGGAGAAATATAAGGAGGTACCTCAAGTTCATACTGTTTTCTGATTGGTATCAACCCCTGTGTTTTCTATGTTACAATACAATACAAAGACTGAATGTGAATTTCCGAGTGCTTTGGGTATTGTTTCATTAGTTTCGATTATTTTATTTTTTAATGTTTAAACGCTAAGCCAAAACAAGGGGTTAACTTTAGAAAATAGCTGTGCTAAGCCAAACTGGAGCCTGTCCCGTAATTGGAAATCAGGAATAGAGTTTACAAAGGAGCCTGTTGGAACAAGGTGCCAGGCTTGTAATTCAAAGTCAAGGGATCAGCTCCCTAAGGGTCGGTGGAAGTTCCACAGATTGAGTTGTCACAGTTTCTAGAGAGAACCCAGAGACACCAAATCTGGATACAAGAGTAATCCACGGCCCAGCAACCTGCAGTCAGTGGCAGAAAAAACATTTGGTAGGGTAAACTACACCAAGATGTCGCTGGGAGGTTCTCCAAGGGCTGTTTTATGCAGCTCAGGTTTTGTAGCCTTTAGTTAAGGGCTACTGAGGGGACTGCAAAGTTTTCTGTATTGATGGAGAACTATCCATAAGTGAAGTTCTGGCGTAGGATGTGGGCCATAAACTTTCTCTTGTGCAAATGAACTGATGCCTCTTTTCTTAGATCAGAGGAAACCAGCGGGAGTCTGGGTGGCTGTATCTGAAGATCTATCTGGCCACATGGGCTTTTTTTCTGGAAGTGTTTCTCTTTATAGTTACTGTATCCTATCTTTTGGCAGACTCCATGCTACAAATTATATTTTGGCAGCTCTCTGAGGAAGTTGCTCTGACTTCTTGGGTTGAAAGCCAGCAGATAACTGCACAAGCCCTTGAGCTTTTTGGGTGCCTGTACAACCATACTGCATCTTCAGAATTACCCAAGTACTGCTGTAGCTTTGAGTAATTTGGTGTGGAATCTAGCAAAATAAAGAGAAATGTGACAGGTTGTGGTAACAGTGGGTTAAGAGCTCTGTAGTTTCTTGTTAACGTGGTCAGGTGCTTCTGCTGGTCCACGTGGCAAGTTTTGGAGTGAATGTCTTTGATTACAGAGTTAGTAAATCTGGAGTCCTGCCACAGGATTTTTATTTGCAAGAACAGTGATTTTCATCATATAGATGAGCACTGTTAATATCAATTGTGTTTTCTCCAGGCACTTTTGAAATATTTCTTACCACCAAAAGCGAATATTGATTTCAAAACTGAACCGTAAACTATGGTTAAGTCACTACTGCTTTTGCATGCTTTTGGCTTAGTCTAATGAATTTTCTGTGGTGATTTCTTTTAATTTTAATGTGTTGGCTTGCTGTCCTTTGGACCTGCAGTTATAAAGGTGGCCGCTCTGGGTTGTGAATGCAAAAAAGACCTAAGCCAATTGGTCACGGCAGAAGTTGAATCGATCTAAGGGAAGTCTTCCTGTTAATTTCAGAGTCCCATTTCTTTTTTTGTCCCTCTCATCTCCATGTGTTATTTGCAACCTCTGCTTCGCCTCAGTGTAGTAAGATAAATGACATAGCCACATTTTCTCTTGGTAGGTAGCTTGAAATCATAAGGCATTTTTATTAAGAATTTGATGAAAACACCAAATAAAAATAGCCTTTTGACACAAGCCCCAAACTGTTGGTTTCATCACAAAAAATGAAAGCCAGAAACTGGCTCAAAACAAGAAGTCAGAACAGGAACAGTTCTGGCCTCAGCCTGCCAAAGATTTAGGGATAGACTTAGTCTGATTCATAGTGCATGACCCCATTGAAATGTGCAGTTGTTAACAGAATTAGGATCTTTTAATAGTCATTTACCACTCCTACAGTAATATGTATTTATGAAATGAAAACTAACCCCAGTACCTACTGACAATAAAGTCCACTTGTATTGTTTTATTTATTTGCTTTTTAACTCTTGGTTCAGGTTGGCAGGTTGCGTCACCAGGTAGCAGATATGGAAAAAGCCAAACAGGAGATGGTTAGAGAATATGAACAGCAGCTGAAGAAATTTCAAGACGAGGTGAGTTGCCAAAAGAGAAGACTGGTTTTTAGTCCCCCCTTGATATATGATCTGATGGGTGAAATGCTTTGCGTCATTGCTTTTGTTTAAATGCCATGCTTTTAAAACTTCCCAGTCTTTTAATGTTTATGCTCTTACAAAGAAGAGCATTGGGCGGAAACAAAGTAATATTTTTATGCTTCATTAGGCCTGTTTTTTGCACTTCAGAGGGACTTGGTGACAAACAGAAAACTGTTGGGAGTAGAAATGTGTAGTAGATGTATTGTTGCAGTTTGCGAATGTTAGACATTTGCAGAAGTTTACTGCAAAATTGTCCTGCCTTCACCCATCGTAGTCACCATCATGCTTATTCTGAAGTTGCCATGGGTACAGGCAGCAGCAGTTTGCTCCTTCAGCATTTTGTGAAATTAAAAAAGGCTGGTGGTGCAACTGGCCTTGATCCTACGAAATGAAGAGATGAACATGTTACTTAGTCTCATCTTTGGCCTCTGTTGACTTGGATTTTGTTGGTAAGGATTTTGTTCTCTTGAGGCGTATTAGTCTTAATACACTTAACGAAAACTAAGTATACTTAGAAAATAGTTTTTGAAAATAATTGCAGAGCTTTCATCTCAAAAAGCTTCTGATTCACCGCAAGGTGGTACATGTGGAATGTCCTGCAGGTGGTACAACAGCATTCCATGTTTATGCCTTAGCTCTTTGCCTGTCTCCACTTGCTTGGCAGTAGCAGAGTTAAATGGCATGAACAGCTAGTGAGCATTGACCTGTTTGCTCTGGAGGGCTGGGCCTAGCTCATGCTCGCTGTAAGCCATAAGTTAAATTAATTTGGTAGTCCCTGCTTTGACTACAGAAGGCATCTGTCCTCATTTACAACACCTTACTGTTCGGTATGACTAACAGTCTTCATTCACGAGATGTTCCCACTGGAATTGTGGATAAGCTGCAAAGCAAAGCTGTGGTGCGTTGGCATGTCTGCCTAAATTGCTAAGGCTAAAATACAGTGTGTGTGTTGTGGCCAAAATTGCAACGTGTTGGTATTTTACCCACGCGGTATTAAGGCATTAAGCTCCAATATTCCTCAGTCTTCTGTTCCGAGTACTTTTTGGGGAAAGTCTCTCTGTCTCATTCTACCACCATTACCAGTAAGATTACAGGTACAGCGTCTTACTCACTGAGATTGGTGAAGGAATAAGCCTGTCATCTCCCGACATGTTTGGCAAAAGATGTCCATCTTTCCAGTCTCACTCAACATGCCTCAGTTCTTTGCTGACTCAGGGCTCTGGAGAACCCTTTGTGACCAGCTCACGCGGTCTTGATTCAGATGGTTTTTTTCTTCTCACAGTCCATCCATGGGCTTAGCTTTCCCCATCAGTAAAATGGGAACGATGACTTCTCAAATTCATGTGGCCGTTTGGAAACTTTATTTAATAGCTGAGTTGGGGGGAGCTCATCCGATGGAGAATTCTGTGCAAGTTGCAAGCGATTATTTGCTCAGAGGGTCGTTTAAATGTCAAGAGTTTTTCCCTCACTCCTGCTTCTGATATGACTTTAGCGTTCTAGCAGTAGGTGTAGGAGTGATATTTTCTGTTGGCATTCTCCCCTCCTTGTGAAATACATGGTGTATCTAAGCAGAAAATGACAGATGTAGTGTTGATATTATGTATAATGGCGATTCTCAAATTTTCTTCCTCCCACTAAGCGGAAGAGTTCCAGTTCCACCTGAGCTTCATGAGTGTATTTTAATCATGTAAGAAATCGTACTTGTGTGTAGAACTATCCCCCCACCCTGTCTCCTCTGTGTGAGGAGATCAACCATGGGTAGTGCCTGATGTTGCTGTGTCTGGGAGCCACCTGTGGAGAGGGGTACCATGGTCTTTCTGCATTGATGGCCATGTGTAAACCTCTGTCTTATCACAGGGGTATAATTAGAGCAGCTGATGTCACGACTTCAGTGGCATCTCGCTCCTTTTCTACAACTCAGCATATTTTGCAATCCCGTTGGTATAATAGGCTCATTATACAAATAGAAGCCTTCGCTTGCAAGCTGTGTGGCCTTGATTAGGGGGATTGTTTGTGTGAAGCCATTTTGTGTGCCTTCTTTGGCAGTGCTGTCTAATTCCTGCCTTATGGGCCTTGAACAAAGTTGTCTCTTTTGCTGAATTCCTTGCAGTTGTCCAGGCTGAGGAGGAGTTATGAGAAGCTGCAGAAGAAACAACTAAGAGAAACTAGAGAAGAAGCCCACAAGGGACAAGGGGAGGACCAGTTTGAAATGAGCCGACTGACCAGGAAGCTGGAGGTATGTAGTGAAAAAGGGAGCGCTAATCAGAGTTTGTACGTATTTCTGGGCTTCAGTGGTGACTGAATAGTCGACTAGGAAGTGGACTGTGAGTCCTGCTTAAAAAGCACTCTCCATCTACTCTCCAGATGTAGCTGTTCTCAACTGCTTGTGTAATAAAGGCAGTTTTCTGCGTTGAGGCCTCCGAGTACACAGGATAAACTATGCTGCTGTTCTTATTTGTAGACTAAATAGAAGGAAGAAGGGGCTGGAAAGGTAATTAATGATGTGAATGGAATGAATTCCAGTGTGGTGAGGTTGTCATCTCACTTCTTTGAGGAGGAGGGAGCTACTTGTCATGCTTCTTCTCAACCCCGTCTCATCTTTTAATCTTTCTGCTATGCTGAGCTCAACCACACTCAATTTTCTTCCACTGCACCCCGAAGATGTGGGTAACAAACACATCTGACTGATGTAGTGTCTAATTTCTGGAGCAGAGATTAGCATTAACATTCTGTAGTTCATACTTGCCATCTTAGTGATTTCAACAGCAGCATGTTTTGGAAGCTAAAGACAGTCGGAATTGTTAAACCTCTGACAGCAAATCCATGAAACTAGCCATGAATCTGTTAGCACTTAACATTTGTAAACAGCAGTAATTGACACTGACGTTTTAACTCAGGAGGGAACGTAATACAGCGAGCACAGTATGTGAGGGGTTTTATACTGCTGAGTTGGTGCATCAGATGACTGGCTAATGGGTTCCCTGCTGTGGGGAAAGGTGCCTGAGGATGTGGTGGAGAGAGAAAGCAAACATGGAGACAAACTAGAAGGGGGCCTTCTTGTCAGCTGCATGGACGTACAGCTCCAAGCCACCCCTGCTGTCCTTGCAGGAGTTTCGTCAAAAATCACTTGACTGGGAGAAGCAGCGCTTGCTCTACCAGCAGCAGGTGGCATCGCTGGAAGCGCAGAGGAAGGCTTTGGCTGAGCAGTCTGAGCTCATTCAGGTACAATTAATTTGTGCTGAAAGTTTTTGTTTTGTTTGTGGCAGCGGGTGGGAGGAGAGGGGGGCGGGGGGGGGAGACTAATGAAATCTCTCAGGCTTGAATCCAGCTAAGGTTGCCATTGAAATGACTTTTAATGTCCCAGTGGAATAAGGTTTACTTGTGTAAGTGCTGTATGGAAAAAAGATCTGGAGTCTGTCAACAGAGGTTAGATAAACCTTGTGCAGCTCTCCCTGCTGCCTCTCCACCCCTCCAATTAGTAGAGAAGATGGTAAGATGAAGCTTTCCTTGGAAGGCAGAGACCACAGCGTATGACACTTTAAAATAGCTGTTACATCATATTGTCTAATTCAAAGCTGTGTACCTGCCAGTAGCTAAATATGTACCTTGTAGGTCCAGCTCAGAGGATGATGTTGGAAAACAGTCTTCCCTACGACAGATACTTCTGCAAAGTACCGAAGTAATACCAGTTTTCAGCCCCCCTCTTTCCTTTTTTTTTTTCCTTTTTAAAGTCTCTTAAAGGCAAGAAGAAGTAGTGGGGCTGCTGTTCCTGAAAAGCTGTTCGCTCAGTGAGTTAGCGGTGCTGCAGCAGAGCAAGATGAATTGACCTAGAGCACAGCTGTGAAGTCACACTGACACAATCACAGCCGACACTGATAAGAAGCTCTTGCTGGGGGCTTTGCACTTAATGGGCTCCTGAGTTGCTCTTGAGTGGAAGCTCCCGCGAGGAGGAAGTTTGTGATGACAGGATTGACGCTGCCTCTGACGGGGGCTTTGTGAGAGGTTGACACCAGGAGATCTACAAATGCAGAGAGAGCAGTTGAGCAGAAGGTCTCGCTGCTCCGCTGTCTTTGTATCATTGATAGCTCCATTGTCTGGGAACAGATGTGTCCTTGGAGTGCGGGCTGGTACACTGGAGCACAGAGGAACTCTTCTCACTGTGCAGCAGAAAAACAGGAATTTGGGGAAATTTTTCCTAAGCGGTGTAGATGATTTAGGTGCATAGGTACTGTGAACAGACTGCCTGAGTTCTCAATTTTCTTGAAAAGCCCAGTGTGAAAGGGCTAAATTTTTGCCTTGGATATTTCTGTGCATTTTTATATGCTTAGTTGTTTTTCTGGGACTGTGGAGTGTTTCCCCTCTCCCTTCTTTCAGCTGGCTTCCCCTCCTATCTCTCAGCACAGGCTGGGGCAGCCTGGCCTTTTCACCCAGGGACGAGCACCTCCCTGTAACACCCGCAGCCTTTAAAGTCAGCAAGTGAAACTTGGAATCCTGTGCTGTCCTGCATGTTCTGTGGCTGGAAGTAAGAGATAGCTTAAATGCTTCCTTAATGCAGAAATAAATATTCAGGTAGTCCTGGGTGGAGAAAGGCTGTGCTTTAAACTCTTGCCCCTCCTGATTACGGTTTCTGTCATGGCTATTCAAATAATGAAAAGGCTGTAATCAAAATTATACCATAGCCTTCCAAATGCACAGTTCCTATAGTTTTCTCAGTTATGAGGCATTATGTGTCAGGCAGTAAATGAAGGCATGTGGTGATTCTGGAGCTGGCAGGGATTGCTACTCTTAGAAATCAGGAGTAAAGGACTACTCAAATATTTTGTTTCAGCCTTTAAAAATTACAAGGTACTATAGAAAAAGGGAATATGTGAAGTGAATATTCTTAGAAGCTTATATGAGAGCTGGCTTGTTAAATTTCACCAGCTAGCTATGTGGAAAGAAATGCTATGAAATAAAATATTGTGGCTATAAATAATAGAGCATGTATTGCTTGCTAGTCATGTGTTCCTTATAACTTTTCTTTTGTATGCCATTAAAACAATAAAACAGTCAAAGTGAGCGTTCTTGCAAGCTGCTAGAAGCAGATATTCACTGCATAAAGCAAAACATAATTGACTGTTACATCCAGTTTGTTTCTTCATCTGTTTGGTGGTTGTATGGTGGGGGTTTTTTTTGGTTTTGGTTTTTTTTTTTTTGTTTTTTTTGGACCAATGCGTTCCCTAATTCCCTGAAAGGTCATGTTGCTGCCTTTGAGAACATGGCTTGTTCCCCGCAGAAATCAGGAGCTGTTTTGAATGTAGTTTTGATACGCTGTGTTTTGTATAATTTAGCTTTAATGCAAACCAATTGCTCTTGGCAGACTCAGCTTGCCAATCGGAAGCAGATTTTGGAGTCGGTGGAGCTGGCCAGTTGCTCGGAGATCCAGCACTTAACCAACAAGCTAGAGAGGGCCAATGATGCTATCTGTGCCAACGAGCTGGAGGTGGAGAGGCTTAACATGAGGGTGGACGACCTGACTGAAAACAATCACATGATTCTGGAAGATCAGCAAAGGGTTCAAGAAGAATTAAGGCAATCCAAGAAAATGTTAGAGGTCAGTGGAGGAGCTGTTAGGAAACTTGGATGTAAAGCAGTGCTTGGGAGATGTAGCAGGAAGGCTCTTCATCCCAGAGCTCCTCTCTCTTTCTAGAGCTATTGTAAGGTTCCTGATTGGCCTCAAAACTGGTTTTGTACCCATGTGGTTCTCTGCAGAATTTCTGAGGCTTCCTTAAAAATCTGATCAACCTCTCATGACGTTACAACAAACTGATTTGGTCCATCAGTTTTGCTTTCTCCCTCCCATGCAGGTGCTACAGGATGAGAAGATGGAACTTCGAGCCACCTTGCAGTCTCAAGAAGATTTCATTGACAGCTCCAAGCTGCACCAGGAACAGTTACAGAAGGAGCTGGCCAGGGTGACCGAAACTCTTCACACAAAAGAAATCCTTATCAGGTAGCGTCTGTGCCTCCCTGGTTGGTACTTATGCTCTTGAATCCAAATCTATATTCCAGGTTCTCCCACTGAGGACGGTAGAAGTAGTAGTTTCTGTGCTTCCTTGCAGCATTTGCCAAATTGCATTGCTTTTGAAATCAAACTTTGAGTTTTGAAGAGTGGAAGGAATCAGCTTTCTACTCAGCTAGGTTTCTGGAGGCAGCACAGGGCTTTTGAGCTTTTCAGCCTTTTTTTTTCCTCTCAGGCATTTTCAGTCGAATTTCAGTCAAATTTTCAGAGGCCTTTCAGGATTTGATAATGTGCTTATTAACGTAGGTGAGAGTTCTCACCAATTTAATGAGTTACCTTGGGTAAGGTAACTACATATGTGACAAAATCATCTTGGCCTTCCCCTTCTGCACTGGAAACACACAAGAGCTCTAGGGTTCTGATGGCCATGTCAAGACGTTTAGGCACGTGTTACCCACCAGCCCTGTCGTTTTTTGCCAGCTGGATGTCTGCTAATGGCAGGGAGACTGAGCAAAATAGGATGTTGTCTTTTCCAATCAGCCTGAGCTCAAACAGGGGGCTGTCACCCAGCTGACACGTTTGCGTGTTCACAACACCCGCAGCTGTCACCGGGTGTTGGGTTTTATGTATTTTTCAGAGAATTCCAAGAAATTGGTGGTTCTGTTCCCTGTATTAGTGAACTTGGGCATGACATTTTTGTAGTGAGATTAAAGTTCCTGTTTCTGCTTAGGGCTTTGGAGGAACGCTTGCAGGAGAAGCAGTTGTCTTCCCCGGGGCTAGAGCTGGAGCATATACTGCTGCAGCTGGATGTCGCCCAGAAGAAGGAACAGCACTTACAGTCGGAGGTGACTCATCTTGAGAACAGGTAACCCACTGCTTGCATTCCCTGGATGTGCAATGAGACTCAGATAATAACATAACATCTAATACGTTGTATTCATCAAGTTAACCAGTCCCACTGATTTTATTTTTTTTTTGGTAGGCTTATTTTAAATATCAAAGGGCTGAAGAAATCAAATGCTATTCATTTTGCCGTTTAATAGCGAGACTGTTTTGCTAATTGGTTGGCTGCTTTTCACGGCACAGTGTGGGTGTTTTCAGTGTTTTAGCTTGCTTGGGCTTAGCACCTTCACTGGGAAATAGGGTAAGGAGCCTTTGTTGGTCAGCTGGTAAAGGCCAGATCTAGACCTTGCTGTGAAATAAATAAGGATTATAAACAAGCCTTCCTCTCCGAGTTTGTGGTTTTCAGACTAATGCTTGCATGGGAAATTTGTAATCTTACCATGGTAAAGAAACAAACAAGAAAGGCGGTTATCTGTAAGATCAGCTTCCTGATCTCTTTTGAAATGATTTCGGTAAACAAAATCAAAGGATTGGTAAGAAACTTCTAGGTTAAGAGTCCGGTTTCTGTTGTGACGGACACAGGAGACTGCTTGAAAGATCAAAGTTTCTCAGACCATGTCCTCCTTCTTGGGGGTATTTTAATCTGTAGTTTTACCTTTGGCACCCAGCCTGGTGTCTTCAAATGCAAGGTGTGCTCAGCTGAGCGAAGAGCTGGATGAGAATATCAAAGAGCTGCAGTCAATGGAAGAACGCTGTGCTGAGTCAAAGGCGGAGATTAAAAAGGTAATTCTGCTTTGTTCCTGGAGAGTGGGAAGGGCACAGCTGTGGAGTCAGCTCTTCCCCTGTGTGTCAGGAGCAGAGCTGGCAAAGAAGGAGTTGAGGGGGTGGGTTTGCAGGTTTCTGTACGTAGCTGTGAGGTTTGCTTTGCGACCACCTCTTAGGCCTCCCCCTGTGCATGCAGTACTTCCCTGCAGCGTGGAGATACTAAATTAGTGCTGGAGGGGCAAATAGGCAAAGAAATTAAGGCCTGGAATTCTGAGTTTAAGCTTAATACAGACTCCCAACAGGGTGAAGAACAGGGAGAGAATGGGTTTTGCTGCAGTATGTCCTATCACGCTTGAGACAGGGCTTTCACACGTGTTCTAGTCCGTATGTGAGTAAGGGAGTTTGTTTCAGAGTTGATGCCTAGACATGAACTCAGGGGCTGGAAGAAATGGAGCAGCTCATCTGCCACAAGGACCTCACCTCAGTGCTCTACGTCCCTGAGGGAGGCGAGCCCTCCAAAAGGCTTGCTTTTTAATAATGGTCTAGATCAGTTAGTGCGAGAGCTTCCACTGGAGCATGGTTAGAGCAGAAACCTTATTGAGCCTGAGCGAAAAACCTCACTTCTGTGAAAATCCCTCATCCTTTATTCTGACTATACACAAGTGCAGTTCTTGCCAGAGATGCGTGCTTGGTTACGCACCTATACAGCCACACAGTAAATGAATCTCCTACAGGCTGCTGGGGAGGAAAGAGAGATTTATTATGGTTGTTTCTATTTTATATACTTGGGAGGCATTGAGGTGACATGGAGATAAATCACTGTGTGTATGGTATTTACATGGCTAGGCAGAGATCATCTGATTCAATTTTCTAAAATGCTTATAATTCTCAGAAAAAAATGCTGGAGGTTTTGGGTGGTTAATATTTTTGGCTAGTGGAATGGAGTACTAGGGAAGAAATTATGTTATGTTGTTGTTCTCTTATGTCACTGAATAAATACACGGTGTGTCTACCGGAATATTGTGTGCAGTTCAGGTCTGCCATCTCAAAAAGGATTGGATAAAACAAGATAAGGAATGGAGAAAGATGACCAAAAAGACAGAGTGGGGTTTTTTATACAAGGAACAGCTGAATGGAGTAGGACTTACCAAGCTGGAAAAGAGATAAATGAGATTGAATGTACTAAAAATAAAATCGTGCCTGTAATGTGGAAAGTAAATAGGGAATGATTATTTTCTCATAACATGGGGACTAGTGGTCATCAAATGGAGTTATGAAAACAAAGAGGTATATTTTTACCCTGTGCATAGCTGGCCTGTGGAAATTTGCCATGGGTAGCTTTAGTTGCTACAAGCTGATACAGATTCAAAAGTCTTAGGACTTAGGATTCATGGAGGAAAAGTCTGGCTAGATCTATTTAAAGATACCATCTCTGCCTCTGGAAGTGCTTGCCCAGTTATGGTAAAACACTGGGTATCTGGTGTTGGCCATGGAGGTACAATGGTGAGCTAAAGAGACCCTGATTTGATCAATTATGGGTCTTCTGGAGTATTCCACAGCATGTCACTTATGTCTTGTGCCAGTTGGCAGCTCACGGTGTGGAAAAGGATTGGAATGAGGTGGTTTTCAATCAAGAAGGACAAGCATGCCCAGAGGGCTTGTTACACAAAGCTTTTTGTTTTTCTGTATTTAGATTTCATATTACTGTGTCCTTTTTTGCCGAAACACCTTTTAAAAGCTAATGGGTGGTGTATCTTCCTCCAGCTGAAAGAGCAGCTCTCTCAGGCGGAACAAACTCACGGCAGTGAGCTAGAAGGGATGAGAAGGGAGATCTCCAGGTTGACGCAGGAGTTACACCAGCGGGACATCACAATTGCATCTGCAAGTGGCTCCACATCAGACCTAGAGCAACGGCTGAGAACAGAGATTGAAAGAGCAGAGAGGAAAGCAGTAGAGCACAGGGTAAAAAGGACAGAAGACTGTTATGCTGTCTCCTTAAGGGATCTGAAGGCTTGGAACACCACCCTGGGTTTTAGCTATGTTAATAGTTTCCTTCTCTCTTCAGCCTTTGAACAAAGACTTTGAGACACTTCTGATGAAATCTTCTAATTTATGTTGTTCTGTCTTCCTGCTTCCTTTCAAACCTGGGACTGACAATCCCACAAAATTCTTTGAGATCACTCACGCTAACTAGGCCTGGAAGATGACATCTTTGAAAACAAAAGTAAATGACAACTGTGCATGGTTATTTGTATGGCCTTTTCTGTAGGGTCCCTGCAGAACAGGATGTGATTTGTACTCATGCTTGAATTGAGGGTGGCAGAACCCTGGAAGAGGCTGCCCAGAGAGGTGGTGGAGTCTCCTT
>JAOXJM010000052.1:27563581-27577844 GCA_026413425.1 Tringa solitaria | reverse complement strand
GAGTCCTGGAAGAGGCTGCCCAGAGAGGTGGTGGAGTCTCCTTCTCTGGAGACATCCAAACCCACCTGGACACGTTCCTGTACAACCTGCTCTGGGTGGCCCTGCTTTGGCAGGGGGTTGGGCTAGATGATCTCCAGAGATCCCTTCCAACCCCATGTGATTCTGTAATTCTGTTCTGGGATGATCGTAGGAAGCTCTGACCTCCCCAGCTTAGCTCTTCCCAAAATGTGATGAGCCTGTTCAGACCGAGCGCATGTCCTCCTTGCTCCCATCTGAAGGGCAAGCGCTCCGCAGGACACTTAGGCAGGGGAGAGATTTCCATATGTCACTTGTCTCATTGACTGCAGTGGGATACGCTTGTGTGCTTGCAGCTTGGAGAGCATTTCAACAACTTCTCCCCTTTCCCCAGCTTCCCTGCCTGCAGGAGTGAGGAGATCTTTTTCTTTATTGACCTCAGCTGTGGAGGTGGATGAAAAGAAATTGCTCAGGGCTGTGTCTGTGCTTTCCGCTGGACATGCTGAGAGATTTGGGATGTGGGAAAATGGTGCTGGGTAGAAACCTGCCACTCACCTCTCTCCAGCAGCTTCAGCTTTTTGTTGTTTTCCATTACACCCTTCTGAAAAATGTTTTACTTGGGATGAAGGAGGTTAGTTGAAAAGGAAAAAGGCTGCTTTTTTTTTTTTTAACAAAAAGAAAGCAACAGAGAACTGGAATAATTTTCATAACATTTAGGCTTTATGAAAACCCTGTTTTCCTTTGAGAGGGGAAAGGAAGGAAACAAGGCAAAGAGGAGACAAGGGAAAGCGTCTAACTCATGCCAGGTGCTTGCATAATCTGTCCAGTATTTCCCTTTGCTTCCTTCTCCTCTTCCTGCCATGTGCGCTCTGGCAGAGCCTCCCTTCCAGGGCCCTCCTGCTTCTCACGTTCTTAAAATTGGGTCCTATGGAGAAATCTACTCCTAGCTCTCTCACCCAGCCGTTGGCCTCTGAACTTCTAGATGGACTCTTGTCACTGTATTTTTCTTTTAATACCCTTCTTACCGGTAACCATTAAAGTTCCTCCCTTGTGTTCTCTCTGACCAAGCCAGCAGATCCATCTGCACTGGCACCTCTCCATCATTAAAGCCTCAGAAGCAGTTGCTGTGCTGGGGACCGCTCGTGCGGCCAGCGATGTGAACAGGGACAAGTGGACACTGCTCCTGCTCCTCCTCGTCGTGCCTCCACCGGCAGAAATCTTCATTTGCAGGGGGGGTTTCTTGGCTTCTCTTTCTCTTCGTTCCTGGCTCCTCCCTTCAAATCCGAAGTGGTGCTTTAGCAGAATTTGTTTTGACAGAAGCAAAGGATATTCCCAGCCAATTAAAAATATGGTAATGGAAAGATGGGAAAGAAATGCGGCACTTCCTCTGCTTGAGGGGCTTGTTGTTAGCTGTCATTGTGCTTAGAGGGATTCAAAGTGCATGCTGGAGGTCTGTGTCAGCTTGAATGTTAAGCTTCCAAGCTATGACCATGCCCTTGAGCAGGGAAACAATTTATTACTGATGGGGATGGGAGGATTGCTTCAGTAATTTGCTTATTGACTGGTATTCTTTCTCATGCAGCCACATACATGCATAAACAGAAGCACGTGCAGTTGCAACACTTGTTTTATTAGTGTCTCATGCTCCAAATTATTGAAATCTGGGATCATTTAGATAGTTTGCCCTTGGGTATGGTGCCTGAGATCCTTTGCAGTGACAAGGACAGGCCAAGTGAGGAAGGCTAGAGGTCTTGGAAGATCATGACTCCCACCCTTCTGAGGTTTTGTGCATGTTTCTCTCCAGCATATATCTGGCAGCCATGGAAAATGGGTTGCCCAAATTGCTCATTGTCCTCTTCCTCTTAGAGACTGCAATGGGTACCCAACATTGTGTGAGGATCCCAAGCAGGCAGTCTGAGTTTGGAAGAGCTCTACAGGTAATTCCTCTCACGGTGTTGGGTCAGGTGGTGGCTGAAGCCATATAAATACAGGAGAAAGTAAAAGTAGACTTGTTAGAATTATTTTGTGAAGGCTCCTTTCAGCTGTGTAGAGGGTGGGCCACGGCTACTAGAAGTCTGAATCCCAGTTTCCTTGAGTGGGTCAGTAGGCACAAGCAACAAGCCATGGATAGCCTTGAGGTGACACCTTGGGCTGTTTTCAGAGATGTCACTCTTAGCAGGAATTGAGAATATGGAACAGAAGAGGTGTCAAGAAACTGGAGATGCATCCTTTTATGCCAGGAGAGTGGTGTGTTGGAGAGACAGACATCTTTGCCTTCACAGCTAGGTCTTGCATCTCTTCCTTTCCTTTCCTTGTGCTCCTCATCCACTGCTATTTGGTTGTCCTCTTTGCTTCCTCTCTCTCAAGGGTTAAACACCCCCAGATTGGGCTGGAGTTGCCAATAGTGTAGGGAGGTGTCCTGCCTAAAATGAACGTGGTGAACAGTTTGAAGGCACTGGACAGTCTTTGTGGTCCTACTCTCAGCTTTTGTGTGGCTTCAGAGAAACCCCTGTGCTCCTGTTCCACTCCTACTTGTTCCTTGTGATGGTGAAGGCATAAGGTGAGGATTTACCTTAATCCCTGCTGATGAGCTGATGGCACGGGAATGCTGAGGTCCTGGCATCTCCTCCAAGACAAGGTGCTCCCCTAGTACAAGAGCAATCTAGCAAAAATCTGTGAAGTTTGATGAGCAGAGTGATAGAGGGTTGAGCTGTTTTCTTGCAGGTGGTTGGAGAAACACATAAAGGGTTACATCAGACAGCAAGAAAAGGCAGACTCTACAGCACTGCTGGCTTTTAATAGGCAGCCCAGGCTTGTAATATCATCACTTACTGAATTAATTTGCTATGTGGCACCAGTAAAGCTCAAAGTTCTTTCGGTGAATTCTAGTTTTGAGGAAAATCAAGAAAGTAATTACTCGGTTCGGTCATTAATTACTTACTACTGGACACTTTCAAAGGTGTAGATGAAAAGCCTGAGGCAGCTATTAAGAGTAGCTCTAATGCTATTGATCTATTTGTGTTTATCATGAAATTTCTCTGCTTTTATGACATTTTATTGAACTGGGGGATACAGGTGTGTGGAGCCAGGGAGCATGAGCTGCTTTCTCCCATGCCTGGTTGCTGGCGTTGCCCTCTTGGTGGGGCAGCGATGACTTCTCAGAGCCTCCCTTGGAGGAAAGCCTGGCAGGATGGTGGGCACTGGGCACTTTGACCATTTTCCATCTGCACAACCTGGGCTGTGCTTGGGCATGATGAGAGATCCCCTGCCTTGGGCCATGCTGCTAATGAGACAAAAGCCCACCACAGGAGGGAGAAATGGAGCCAAGCAAAGTGACTTGCTTGTGGACTTGCAGAATGTCAGTGGTAGAAGAGGGAACACTGTCCAGATCTCCTGGCATCCAGATCTGCACCATTCCTAAATGGGCTAACTGGCTCTTGAATCCCTTTTGCTGGCACTTTCGTTACTGTATCTTGGCTGGTGACAGCTCTCCAAGCTTCTCCCTCTGCTGCAAACAACTCCATTCCTCCATTTGTGCCTCCCTTCTTGTGCTTCAATTCCACCGTGGCCATTCACTGACATGAAGCCACCTTTGGAACTGGAAATTTACTGGAAAAAAGTTATCTATCAAGGAACTGCGGGTCAGGAGGGGCAGGCAGAGGTGTGGTACATGCTGCTTTGCTTCGTTCCTCTACAACCTCCTCTGGGATAATCCTTTCCTATTCCCTCAAATTGGAATAGCCTAGCTGCCATCCCTGAAAGCTGTGACACGGAGATGAGTTTAATCCTGATGGCAAGAGAGAGGGGTGTGAGCCAAGAGCAGCAGGACCACTTTCTGGTGAGCTGGGAATGCAGCAGGGAACGGTGACAGCTTCTGGAAAAGGGCAGGATTGTCATTTGGTTTCCAGAGGGTTTCTCAAGGCAGACCCGGGGTCTCATGAAGTTGGTGCTGGTTGAATCAGGATTTGTACTGGCTTTGTTCCCAGAAGTGAAAGGTGCGGTATTTCCATGTACGAACTTAAACAGAAAATGCCCCCACACCATTATTATTTCTTTTTTCCCCCTGTGCCTCCAAGAACTGGAAAAAGCAACACACGTTTGACAGTGCCAAAGGGATGCGGCTGTTGAGTTTGTGCCTCCTGGCCTTTCTCCTTCTCCCATCGTATTTGGTATGCAAAATTGAATCACGCCCTTCTCACCCGCTTCCCACGGGGGGAAAGGTGGCCTTTAAATCATAATATGATTGCAGACAATGTTGCAGAAGGGGAAAATGAGATGAACTTTAAACTCCCCTTTGCTTTACAAATTTGTTCATGTCTTCCCTCATAGCTGCTTAGTCATGCCTATTAGATTTACCATTTTCTGGAAAGGAAAAGTGGAAGTGAATTTTATTATCTGTTCAGCATCTGACTTGGTGCCTTCCCTCCTCTCTTTTGTCTGGTTTAATCAGAAATTTGCAGAGGTTTTGATTTGACTCTTTTGATCAGAGTGCAGAATCCCCCAGGTACGGGCTTGTTAGTTCTCATTAGCGGAAGAAACATTTTTCCGTGATGGTGTGCATCCTTGTACAGCTAATTGAAGAATCATCACAGTGACTTTATTGCCTTGTTACTTTTCACGGATACCTTAGGCGCCTCCAACCACTGACCAGGTTGAAAAGGAGCAGGATAGAAAACAAAGAATGGAAAGGGACTAGTTGTTGAATTAATTAGCAACTGCTAAAGGAAACACTTCGCATCTTTCTGTGCAACACGGTGCTGCTGGATGAAATTAAGAAAATGAAATCAAGAACTTGGCAAGTTTTACAAGGAGGCTGGGTTGGTATTTGCATATCAAAAGTAGCCAGAATTTTTGGAACAGTAGCACGCATTTTGAAAGGGATTTTGCTCTTTGTGTTTGAAGAGTTAAATCAGTTTTGGGCTATTAAAGACTGCAGAAGGAGACCTGATTTGCATATGTGCTGTCGGTAGGAATCTTATACTTCTGCCTGGCATGTCCCCAAATTGGACACTGGACAAGATGGCCATGGGCCTGCTCCTGCCTGTCAGTCCCCCTGGGCTTGGATTGGTGGTGATGGGGTGGAGGAAATGGAAAGGAATGGGCAGGAGGGAGAATATTTAATGGCGAAGAGGAACATCTCTGCAGTGGGCTGAGAGCCAGCAGGTCTGCGTCAGCCATGCAGGAGCCTGTACTCGGAGCAGGTCACGGAGCTGGATCTCAGCCCTGGCACTTCTGCAGCCATTTCAATTAATGTCATCGTTCAAGGCAGAGCTCGGGGATGGGAAACCTGTGCTACTGTGAAATGTGATAGTGTTGTGCCCTGGGGTGGTTCTTTGGAAAGTGCTGAAATACGCAGTTTCCTGAAGCGCAAAAGGCGTGTGAGAAGAACCTGATACCTGGGAGCTCCTTCCCAGGTCCTGCCGGAAGAGGACCCACCCATTCCAGTTGAAGATAAGAGACCTGTGTGAGAGCAAGATGTGTTTTCTTCTTTATGTATTTCCTCTTTTCCTTGCAGAAAAAGTATCTAGAGGCTGGAACAGATAACCAGTAGAAGCAATCAGTTCTCCCTTGCTGGAAATCACTCAGGTGGTGTTGGACACCTACATAAAAGATAGGCTCCTCCAGAAGTCATTGGTTTTCAAGGAGGATATTTGCCAGGGATGGGTGAAATGGGCCAGAGAGCAATATCAGGCCTTCCTGGCCATAAAATCTAGAGCTGACCTCAGCAGTGTGACTTCCACCATGTGTTTTGTCCCAGACCTGGTTCCAGTCAACACTTGTGACTGGATTTTCAGGTTCCCTATGCGTAGCTGTGTCCCTGTGCCAGTGGGCAGGTCTTGTGGCCATGCTATGCCACGTCCTTGTTGAAAAGTTGCTTTTAGCCAACTTTTCAGTCAATTCTAGTGCAAAGGGTTTATAACACAGGGGCTGGTCTTCTGGGCTGGAGAATAAACTGCTGAAAGATGATGTTTTGTAAAGCTGTTGAATGAAGGAGGGCTTTTCTTGCAGGGCCCTGACCCTGTCATCTTCCTACGTATGTCCAAACAGATGCCCGAGTACTTTGCCTGATGGATGAGGGGACCAGAATGGTGGTACAGCTTTGTGCCATTGCCTGGCTTGAAGGACATCAACAAAGGTTTTGAAACAGGTCAGAACAAAGACTGTGGCAGTGGGCAGCAGGACCTACGTTAGCCCTGCCAAATGTGAGCAGTGGGGATGAGTCATGGTTGTGGGTGAAGCTATTTGCCATTTCATGCCCTTCCCAGTGGGGGAAACTTCGGCTTCACTCCTGGAGTTGGTTTGAGGACTCTGCAGAGAGCTGTGGGGCACACTGTACTGGGTCAGACTGGGATCAGAGTTTGCAGAGAGCCTCCAAAGACCCTGTAACAGCACTGGCTGGTACTGATGTGCCATGTTAGTAGGGAGCAGTGCAGGACACCCTCCTGGAGCAAGGGACCCAAAAATCCCCTTCCTTCCATGTAGCCCTGATCAAGCTGTGGTGGATATCATCTCTCCTAGGGTTCCTTGCTCTCTGGTGCAGCACCATGCCATCACTGAAACAGAACTGGAGCTGAATGCCAGGCTTTGTGTTCAGAGAAGGATTAGAGTAGCCTGTGGAAGGTAGTCAAACACGAGGAGGTCCGTGCTGCTCCTTCTGTCCTTGCAAACCCCTAAAATGCAGCCTGATGGAGGCCATGGGAGATGCTTGCCTAATTTGGTGTGGTTTTTCTCTGTTCATCAGGGAGATAAATGGGGCACAGGGTAGCCCAGCCTGCAGTCTGGTGTGGTCCAGCCGTTCCTGTCATATTCCTCAGTCTCTGGCCTGGGGATGTATGATCTGCCTTCAGTGTCAAACATAGGCAGCTTTTGGGAGCAGAAAGGTGCTGAGTAAGCACTCCCTCCTATTTATCATCCTATTTTCCAGGTTTGATGGGGGGCAGTGGGAGAAAAGGATGTGAAGATGGTGTGAAAGGCGTTTCTGAGCTATAGCCATTTATCACCATTGCAGAGATACTCCAGCATGGCAGCCAGACAGACACGCACACTCCCCCAGCCTCCTGATCGCGTTATTATATTACACCTGACATTCCTTTCTTCCACTAATATGTTATTTTTGGTCTGACAGCTTTATGAAGGAGAAAAGAGAAATAGAGAGAGAGACACGCACCTGGACAGACACAGACAGTATTCATTCCTTATCAGCAAAGAACGGGTCTGACTCAGACACAAGAGATCTGCTGATTGAAACATCTTGCTGTCTCCAGCAGCTCACACTGCCATGGAAGGGAGATTCCCAGAGCCTCCAGAGGGCAGGCAAAGGAGCAGGATCAGGTCCTCCAGGGATATCTCCTTTCTGGTCCCTCAACTCTTTTGGGATGTGTAGTTAGTGGGAGAGCCCAAGCTGCTATCTTGGGATGTTGCCGACATGATGGGAGGGTGGTCATCTGGTTGACCACGTACATCACCTTCAGTGCCTGGTTCTTGTGTTGGGTAGAGAAGGCTCTACAGAGGGTTATGGCTCACGAAGGGATGTCCTGCCTGGTGTGAGGGTTGGTGGAAGAGTGATGACCCCAGTGTGTTAGGAATCCTGATGCTGGTTTCATTTTGCAGAGAAGGGGAAATGAAAAAGTGTGTGGGAAATGCCATGTCATTATGTGGCCACTGGTCATTGTGTTTCATCCAAAGGCCAGCAGGCAGAAGGAAGTGTGTGTGGGAAGTGGGAGAGGCAGGAACAAAACCTTAAAAAGTTAATGCTGTGATTGTGAAAGTGGAAAAAGGGAGTGTGAAAAGAGCAGGAGTTCATTTCAGCTGGGTGTTTGCTGGCAGAAGGTAACAAGGAAAAGAAAAAAACAAAAACCACAAAACAGAAAAGACAAGAATGAAAATGAAGGTGAGAATGTTCTGATATGGAAAAAAACCTGCTGACTTCTTGTCTGCTCTGCATCCCATGATTTACTCAGTGAGCTGGAAAAATCCACGATGTTCGTTCTCATCGCTGGAGATGGCAGGCCACCCCAGGCTGCTGGTCGGTGAGGGGGTAAGCCTCGGCAGCTGGTCCTCTTTGGGGCACATCCATCCCATGAAGGCAGGTAGCGGCTGGAAAAAGAAAGGGAAGACCAACCCAGTATCCTATGCATCTGTGTGCTCTTCTGGCTTTGGCCTGTACCCTTTCCCCAGGGTGCCTAACCTCACTGAATGTATACTTCTGTGAAAATATTTGCATGAGGCAACTCATGTGCTGTCCCCAAAATAGCCCCTCCTGCCAAGTGCACGCTGGGCTGCGTTCAGCTGCCAGGGAGAAACAGCTTCAGCCCTCCCCATTCCCACATGGCAGCAAAAACTGCCTCGTTCCCAAGTATTATGGGAGAAAGGCCGATCAAACAGGGCAATTAATTCAACAAACAATACAATTAAGCCATGATCCCAGTGTAGTTTCCACCCAGAAACAGAATAAACAGCCTTCCCAGCATGGATAAATAAACTCACAGATGGAGGCTTTTGTGACTGGCAAAGTTTTTCCCTACGCAGCCTTCTTGAGAGCACACAAAAAAAAATAAATTTGCGGAGTACATAAATCTCTGGCTCTCCATCCTGGTGGCTCGGGGAGGAAGGAACGGGCCGCCTGCTGCGGGGCAGATGTGCCTTGGCTGGAGCGGGAGGGAAGGGACCTGGGGACGGTGTGGAGGCGTGCGCTGTGAGGCTGCTGGCAAACAAAAGCCATGGCAGCTGGCTTCTCCGAATTGTCCCCTGGGGCCAGCTCTCATCATGGCCTTGACATGAAACACATGGTGTGAAAAGCTGTGGAGGAGGAGAGTGACCTGCTTCACACTTGGCTGGACTTGCTTGTTACTTCAGGAACTGATGGAAATACTCTTTTTTTTAAAAAAAAAAAAAAAAAAAAATTTTTTTTTAATCTGGGGTTTCAAAACAGTCTGATCTGGTGGTGGAAAAAGAGGCAACTGTACTGCAAGATCCTTTGGGCAGTGTACAGAAAGCAGAACCAAGTGACTTGTTTATCCAAGGAAAAGGGAGATAAATATTCCCAGGGATGATGCTGGCTATGTGGAGGTGGTGGGATCCAGGCTGGCTGCTCTGACCCTTCCTAAAATCAGGTGGAAACCATTCTGGGAATGGCTTTTCTGTTACCAGTCAGCACTGGTAATGGAAAAACAGCCTTCCAAGCTGCTGGAGTTAGAGAAATGACTCCAACAAAGGACATCCCTTGAGGGCTGGTTGACAGCAGGACTGTCAGGGCAGTGTGGGGAAGGAGGGTATGAGAGTTTGGGGTGGACATCTATGGGAAGGGCAGCTGGAGTGGAGGTGCTCTGCTGGTGCCAGGGGTGGAAAGGATGGAAAAGGCAGGCTTGGGGTTAAACTGCAGCTTGTGTGGTATTTGGGGTCCTTTCTTTTAGAAGGAGCCAAGTTGGAAGCAGGAGGGAATCCTGAGGCTTCAAAGAGGTGTGAAAAACTGTGACCCCTCCAAGCCTGTAGTTGCGGCTGTCTTGGGTGCAGATGGTCTGGGCAGAGAAAGGGAAGGCTTTTTTTTCCCACTCCCCTCCCTGAGAAAAGCATATATGTGCTTTCTGTACCACCACCATCCTGCTGGAGAAGGCTGGCTGGAGACCATGGATACTGCAGGGGGGCTTAACCTGGCCTGGTGGGAGGTGTCCCTGCCCATGGCAGAGGCGGGAGGTTGGAACTCTTTAAGGTCCCTTCCAACCCAAACCGTTCTATGATTCAGCTCTGCAGGAGCCCCTCTGCTCAGCAGTGTGGGCAGACATGGTAGGTGGACTGTGGGAAGCAGGTAGAAGGCACTCACCCAGCTAAACTCTCCCAAAAATGAGATGAAGCTGAGCGTTCTCTCTTTTTTTCCTGTTAGAGGATGCCTCTGCTGTTCTTTCCCTCCTCTCCTGCCTCCTGATGCATTGCCCAGGACCTTATTGAGCACCCAAACGGCTTCATTTAGCATTCAGGGTGCCCAAGTAGGGACCTGAGGCAGCAAACCTGGCTCCAGCCTCTGCTGTTTGAGCCTTGAGGATCCTGTGCTAATGGTGAAATTATCTGGGAAGACTACTCTCAGCCTTGAATTGGGTAAATCTGAGGAGTGGGGAGAGCCATGATAAAGTGGTTCAAGTTTAGGGAATGTTCAGCACCTGCAGGTTAGTGCAAAAGGAGGCTGGATTTAGCAGGCAGCTCACTACTGCTGTACAAATGTGCATCAGCTCCTGCGTTTGCAGCAGGGAGGTCCTTTTCCACCAAAGACCACAGTCTGTCTGTACAGAGCTTCCCTTCAAATAAAACTGGTGGACTCTCAAAATAAAAACCTTCAGATGCGTCCAGTAAACCCAAGCCCCATGATAAGGGCATAGAATCATAGAATCATATGGGGTTGGAAGGGACCTCTGGAGTCCAACCCAGGTTGCGCAGGATCTTTTCCAGGCAGTTTTTTAATGTCTCCAGAGAAGGAGACTCCACCACCTCTCTGGGCGGCCTTTTCCAGGGCTCTGCCACCCTCACAGGAAAGAAGTTCCTCCTCATGTTTAGGTGGAACCTCTTATACTCAAGTTTGTGCCCGTTTCCTCTTGTCCTGTCCCTGGGCACTACTGAGAAAAGACCAGCCCCATCCTCCTGACTCCATCCCTTTAAGTATTTATAAGCATTGATCAGATCTCCCCTCAATCTTCTCTTCTCCAGGCTAAAAAGACCCAAGTTCCACAGCCTCTCTTCAAAAGGCATCTGTGCTATCACCTGAGCCAAGGGTTTCAGAGACGTTTGCTTGAACTGATCTTAAATTTTTAGGGTACTACCCTGCTGTGGCTTTGTGTTTGTTGTTGTCTTTGTGGTGGTGTTGCCTGTTCAGCTGTGGTTTTGGTGCTGGTGGAGGAAACTTTGTGAGCCTGCACATACCCTAGGTTGGGTTTTGCCTTGGAAGAGAAACAGGGAAAAACATTTCTTTCGTCCTGACTCGTGGCTTGCAGGGGCTGAGATCAGAGCCCTTCCACTTCCAAATAGGAAACAGCTGCCGTTGCGTTCATTTCTCCAAGAGCTCCTAGAACTGGCCATCCTCCAGCTTCCTGCAGAAACACCCTTCTGCGAGCCGGGAGGCTACAGGTGGCCTGGCTGCTGTGACCCTGCCCTGTCCCCGAGCCTGGCTGAGGGTGCTGACATGGACAAATCCTGGGACGGAGGACAAGAAAATTCCGGGTTATCAAGCAAGGGTGTAAACCACAGCTGGTTTGAGAGGGAAGGGAACGGCCTTCTTCCTTGGTTTTGAAGGCAGATGCGTGATTGTGCTCTGAGCTGGCCAGAAAAAAAAAAGTCATTGCGGCTGCAGTTCTGTGGCGCTGAGCTAAGGAGTTTCACCGAGAGGCAAAATACTTGGCTTGGGCTCGGCTGCACTCTAGTTTGACTTTTGGCCATCTCAAAGCGAGCTCACATCTGCCAGTAAAAAAGTCACGTGGCTGTGCTGTTTCCCACAGGAAAGGCCGAGAGACTTGCTCTTCAGCACCATCAATGGCTGCTAAACTTTGTCCGAGTCAGCGCTTCTCATCAGAAATCTCCCTAAATCAGATCTCATGCTTACTTTTCAGGACAAGGGTCTTGCTCAGTAGGGAGGCTCCCATTTTCCCTGCCCACTTGCCAGTTTTATAGAATGGGATAGGCTATTTCAGTTGGAAGGAACCTACAACGATCATCTACTCCAACTCTCCATGCAGAGTGGCTCTCCCCATATGCCTGCAAACAGGCACAAACGCCTCTTCCGTATGGAATGTGGTTCATTTCTTGCACTGTGGCAGGAAGCCTGGGGTGCTGATGTTGCTGACACATATCTGTCCTACTGGCACTAGAACTAAGGTGGGAACCCATCTTCCAGAAGCTGACAAGGGTCTGGCTGAGAAAGAGCTACTCCAAGGACTTCAGTTTCACTTGTACTTTTGCAGCCTCTGCCTGGCTCTCTAATTAAACAGCATCAGGCTTTCTGATAGATCTATATATGTAATAACAAGAGAGCAGAAGCAGACTCTCTAATAAGTCCTAAAAGTTGTGCTTGTCCTCAGCAAGGTGTTAGCATTGAGTTGTTGCTAAGTGCTCGGTATCTAGTCAGAAGTCCTGCTGGATGAAGAATCCTGCTGGATTGAAGAGCAGATTTAGATTGGATATTAGGAACGAGTTCTTTACTATGAGGGTGGTGGAGCACTGGAACAGGTTGCCAAGGGAGGTGGCTAAGACCCCTTCCCTGGAGATATTCAAGGTGAGGCTCGATGAGGCCCTGGGCAACCTCATCTGGTTGGGGGTGTCCCTGCTGACTGCGGGGAGGTTGGAGTATGACCTTTGGAGATCCCTTCTGGTCCGGACCGTGGTCTGTGCTGGTGTATCACCTCCTCCTCTTATGGAGGCTTCCAGATGGCTTCCAAATGCTGCAGATGGGCTGCATTTCTCCACAACGAGCGTTTGGCATTTCTCCCACAGCCTGGCCGTCGAGTTCCACCAGGTGAGAGGCAGAGCGAGGATGCAACGGACGGGAAGACCACCGTGCCTGCGTTGGCACAGCCGGCAGCGGGGATCTCGCCCCAGAAGTCTGAGCGGTGGTGGTTTGACAGGTAAGCCATGGGAGAGCTGCGTCTCCCTGACCCTCAGGCCTTGCCATTACCTTTTCCCCTTGTCATCTACCCATTCTGGGGCCCCTTTCAGCAAATACTGTCACTGCTCCGTGACGAAGTGCGCTTCCCTCCTCGGCATCCCTTTTCAGCTGCCTGTTGGACAGACTGTTTGTACTCATTGACACGAAACAAGCTCGCCTGGAATGAACTCATTTATAAAAGTCACGAGAGGATTTGGATATTAGCCGTTTGTTTCCTGCCACGTTCACTAAGCTGCAATTAACGCGGACCTGAAAGATTTGCCGGGTGCTACTTGTCCTGCCCGTCCTCTTTCATCCCCTCACTTCCTTTTTTCTTCCTTATTTCCTTCCCTCCTGAGCTAGCCATATCCTATATCTCCATTTCCACATGTTTGGGGTTTCCCCCTTGCCCTCCTCTTTCCCTTCTCATTTCATTCTCCGTTTCACTCTCTTCGCTCCTCTTTGTGCTTTTTTTCTTGCCTCTTTGCTTCCCTCGCCTCTTGTATTCTTTTCCTCCCCTCACTTTATTCTCCCTCTATATTTAAACCCAGGCAAAAAAACCCCAATTATTTATGAAGGGCTGTAATTTATGATGCGTTCTTAATGTCTTGGAAGACACAGATAATTTATTTAATGAGTAAAGACATGATAATTCACAGATGATGATTCCAGTCAGAAAATTAGTTTCATTAATTTGCTGTAAATTCCCTGCCTTGATTTAGTGCAGGAGGAGTTCCTGAAACCCAGTGCAAATCTTCATCCCTGGGATTTTTTTTTGTCATCCCCAAACCAGTGTGCACCTGTGCTGGCTTCCCCACCCCTCACTATCTCTGTTGCTCTCCTGCTTTCTGCTCAAGTGCTACCAACACTAAACCAACAGACAGCAGGAGCAATTTTATTTATTTATATATATGTTGGGGTTTTTTTCAGCATGCATGGTTGGGAGGGTAGAGAGGGATGGAGGCGGTATTCCCATTCCAGGAGGTGATAAAAGAGGTAGCATAGTCTCAAGAGGTTTGTTTGGCAAAACCACATGCTGTTGCCTGAGCTTTTTCCCGGATAAGTTCAGCTCCAAGAGAGAATAAAAAAATCAGTTTGCTTTCTTTAATAGAGTATAAAAGGTACTTTTTCAAATAAATTTCAAGGTAGACGATTTTACAGTAGAGTCTTGCTGATAACTGCAGTATATATATAAATATTATAGGAAACCTATAGAAGTGATTCACGGTGTACTATTGATCTAATCAGTTTTAACTAAGTGTTTGCATCATGCCTTATTAATCACAGATAAGAGGGCTCCAAGGACACCTTGCAGAATCAGAGCTTTGCTCTTCACATGGCCATAGCTTGCTGGGACCGCTGTACTCCATGGAGCCTCCCCAGGGATGTGCTTCTCCTACCGTATTTCACATTTTTCTAAAAAGGTTCTGTTGATGGTGCTCTAAACCACCTTATTAGGAACAATGTTCTGTTGTATAATTGGTGTCAGCGTAGGAACGTTTTCCAGCTTTTCCAGTAAAAAGATTGCAACATGGATCAGCGTGGATCAGGCCTCAAAGATGATGAGGGGCCTAGAACATCTCTCTGATGAGGAAAGGCTGAGGGACTTGGGTCTTTTTAGTCTGG
>JAOXJM010000052.1:27225583-27237676 GCA_026413425.1 Tringa solitaria | reverse complement strand
GGACCTGCTTTGGTGGGGGGGTTGGACTAGATGATCTCCAGAGGTCCCTTCCAACGCCATAGCATTCTGTGATTCTGTGACTTGGTTTCCATGTCAGCTTTCTCCTTATTTACTGGATAGCTCAGAGTGTTTTTAGTCTGGGAGACTAAAGCAAGAATCCAGGGGAAAAAGACAGATTTTTATATCCAACCTTGGGTCCTCTGGTTGCAAATACAAACTCTGTGGTTGCAGATAAGTGCACAGAGTCCAGGAGAGAGGAGAGTGGTTATCTGTTGCTGCCAGTCCTGCTCATAGTCCCTGTGACATCCTTCAGTGGGATATTGCGGTTCTCTGCGGGCAGGCAGGTTTTCTGCCACTTCAGAGGCACAGCTTGCCATTTCTCCCTCTTCCCAGGGAAGGGAAGCCAATACAGCAAGGTTAGGTGGCCTCAGAAACTGGGCAGCAAAAAGAAAAGAAACCAGATATAGTAGCCCAGGGTATCTTAGGCTTAAGCCACTGAGTGTTAGTTATAGATAAGGCCCTTCAAAGACTTTGTTTTATTTCTTTAAAAACAAGCTGGCTGGAGCCAGCGCTATGAATTCACGAAGGAAAGCTGTTTCCCAAGGCCAATATTGCCTGTCCAGATGATCCCATAATTCCGCTGAGGTCCAACATTTCATTTGGCCTCCCCAGCAGACCTGACCTTGCAGGAAAATTTTCTTGGCATGAACTGCAGAGAAACTATGAGGAGAAGGTATTAAATACTTTCAAAGGAGATGAGAGCAGAATGGTTTTCTGTTTCTTGCTCTCAGTGATAAAGAGACGACAAACTGCCAGAATTTCATAAAACCGTGTTTGTTAATGATCTAGAAATGCTGGCTACAGCTATATGCTGTTCTTTTGAAGGAGGTTATGGTGGCTTCTGTGAAAGAAAACATAGAAACCTAATGCTAATAATATGCTAAATAATTAAAGGAGATGTTTTCTCATTCCTCCATATTACGGATGAGGGTGGAAGACAACAAGGGGATTAACGAAGGAAGGAAAATTAAGTGGAGAAAAATTTCTTATTTTCGGTAAAAGTAATGAGTTTAGTACAAGGAGGTTAAAAAAAAAAGAAAGGTCAGTGATGGGCCCTGGCATTTATTCCTAAATTGGGAGGCAGAAGACAAACTAAAGTGATCTGTGATGGGAAGTTTGCGCATCGGGGTCACAGAAAAGCAGTGGTGCTCCCTGATGGGAATGGATTCAAGTTCAAGAAGGCTTCTTGGACTGACGTGCCTTTCTCTTTTCTCAATGTCTTTGGTCCCTTTCTTGGTCCCCCAGCATTTTTAAGACAAGAGTGTGAATCATCTCAGGAGCTCGTACTGTTGCAGGAGCTTGACACCTCTGAAAAGCAAGTGCTGAGGAAATCCAGGAGCTGAGTTACACATCTGCCCTGAGAGATGAGCACAAAATGCAATTATGTTATCCCAAGGCAAGTGCTTAGCAGAGATTTTCCACCTCTCCTTGATTGAATTCAGGATGTTTTCCTTGAATGTGATAACAGGTGTGGAATCTGAGTCCACCTCCAGGATTTAAAACCATTTGATATATCAACAATTCAAGCGGAAACTTTGCTCTGTGGAGGAGCTCCTGCGGAGCACAGCTGGTGTACACAACACGTCTGCTTTGAAAGACGCCCACAGCAGGGTCCCAGGATGCAACCCCAGTCAGATCCACTCCTCACATCAGTCCCCTTAGGCCACCCACGTGTGCTGAAATCAGCCTACCATGCTTTAGTCCACTGACAAGCCTCGGGCTGTGCGTAAGTGTGTGCACACACAAGTACAACATGAAATTTGTGACTCAACACCTCAGTGCACACCAGAGATCCAGCCTCCATCCAAATAACTTACACAGCGGTCACCAGACCCAGTGAAAACCCACCTAGAGGAGCTTCAAGGGGATGGAGAAGCACCATTAGGGCCTCCTGCATGTCAGCAAAAATTATTTCCTCTTGGGTTACTGAGATTTCCAAGGTGCTGCATATGCAGGGAATTTTCAGTTCAAATAACTTCATATTAAGGCTACTGACTCTGCCCTGTGGGATGGTTCTTTATTGGCAGGCTTTTGGAGCACAGACAAGTTGTCTCTTGTTGGGGGAATGATCCCACTTATATTTGACTGGTTGGAAGTCAGACATTTAGTCCAAGCTAGTCATTCGGGCTCTTGGGCGCAGGGCTACCAACAGGCAGCTTGTTGGCTTGTTATAAGACCTCACAAGTTGCTCGCCAAAGATACCTGTGCTAAAGCAGGAGCTGAGACATCCCTGGCCAAACACCAGCTGCTGGTTGGGCTAACATTAGGCAAGATGAATGTCGCTCTAATCTTCCTTCCGTCAGGAGTAACGAAGTTCCAAACCTATTTACAGGGTAGTCCTTCTGGTGTTGCCTTTCCAGCCACCCATCTCCCATTTGGAAGTTGTGTCTGTGGTCTGCAATCCCAGCTGTGCTGAAGTCCAAGAGCTTCTTCTGCTAAACTGCCGCAGCCAGTTTACATCCCTTGCCCGTGGGTAGGAAGTGTGATTAAAATGTGTCCAAATTTGGAATTACTTTATCCATGTAAATCTAGGTTTCAAACCTGAGGTCACCCAAATAGGAATTTCAAAGGCAAGTCTCCATTTTTCTTCACCAAGTGAAATATTCTGACAGTATTTTCCTTTGACCTTCTTGAAGTGTTTTAATAAGACTGAAACAATCCATATTAACTGAGATTGAAATGTTTCATTTCCACACTACTGCTCCAATTCCTGCATGATACGATATGAATAGAGCAGAGCAATTTTACAAATGGTTTCAATAATGTCCCTCTAAAGTGCGCCAAAAATCAATTTCTGAGCTGAGGACTCTCTTCTTGAGGAAACATCCCCGCTGCTGTAACGCTGGGTTGTCTCAAGAGGGTGAGATCGGAGGACACCCTGCAAACCCCAGTGCTTCAGCTATGTCCTTGGAGGATGCGACGGTGGGAAGGAGCCCCTGAGTGTTTGGTTTTGTGGTGCATGCACAACAGAGTAGATCCTTCACAGCAACTCCTGGTGCTCCTGAAGGAATAACAACAATAATAGTAACACCGGGGTTTTGGTCCCTTTAAATTCCAAGCCCCGAGGCATGCCTTGGCAGGGCAGGATTTTAACGCACCTTTGGATATCTGGAAGGTACAAGGTGTGCATCACCTTCATGAGAACCACCGATGAAGGTGGGAAGAGCAAAGACATTTGGGGGCACCCAGCTGTCCTGCTCAGAAATCCTCTGTCCATCTTGTGCACAGTGACACTACTCCCGTGAACAGGGCAATAGCCTCAGAACAGGTTTCCTTTCCACTTAAACACCAGCTTTTCATCAATAATATTTCCTTTAAGCAGTTTGTGACCAGTAACCGCCCAGATATGATGGATTACTTAAGGCTTTTGTGCATGGCTGTTATTGATAATGTTAAACCAAATGTGTGCAGGTAGGAAGATCCCCTCTCTTAGCTCTCTTCTCTTGTCTGCTCGTTGCCAAATGGGGATCATGCTATTTTATATCCCCTCTTTCAGAAACCATAGCATTCGGACTAGATATACCTCCCAGAGACCAGTATGTGCAGAGAGTTTCACCACCCTCAGCGTGGGGAGAGCTAAGAGGGTTTTCAGATTGCTGCTCGCCGGGTGTATTCTCTCCTCCTTTAAATCTTTATCTCTCTCCACCTTTCTCTCTTCCCCTTCTCAGCAAAAATCTTCCTGCCACCTCCTGGAAGAGTCTGCAATTGCTGCAGTGCCTCTGCGCAAGGGAGATACTCAGAGCCTGCAGAGCCTGCTGAAAAGCTCTCCGGCTTTGGGAGCTGGTGGGAGCTCACACAAATCCTGTCCTGGAGACGGGTGGATATCCAGCCCCTCCGCTGTGCACATCAAGCACTGGGGCTGTGTCTGTCCACTGCTTCTGGTCTTTTCTCCTGTGTGTGTCTGTCTTGCTTTAGAGAGAAGGAGAACATGATGTTAATGGTGCCACAGAAAGTGCTAAATGTGAGTGCGTACCCCTAGCCGTTGTTTTCTCTTAAAGGAAAATTCAACTAAAGGAGAATTCAACTAAAGCACAGCAAATTAGCAAGACTAAGACACACACATAGCTGGCTTTCTGTGTGTGTTCAGCCAACAACACAAAGTTTAGATGTGTATTATTTGTGTTACAAAACTGTGTTAACGCCCAGCAATCTAACAGAAGTCTGTATTAGGCATATGACAAGCATAATAAATTACTTCTGACTCCAAAAAGGTAAAACTAAGAATAGAACTAAATGATACGAATTTGTTGAGGTGCCAATAAATTTTGAAGCTGAAAAATAACAAAGTAGTTTTGGCAGATAAATATCAGAATGCAATTTCATCAGGTTAACTTCTTTCACTTGACATAACTACATTTAACATCAATTTTGTTTCAGCTGAAATTTTCCCTGGGATAATCCCCTCAGTCTTGGGTTTTTACTTTGTCCATGAGCATCGTTTGAGCTCACCAAGATCCCCTGTCTCTCCAGTCAGTTTTATTTATCAGCTAAAATCCTAAGGCATGCTCTCTAAATACAATACCGCCTCGAAGGCCATAGACATACCAAGTGCTGAGGTCAGGGAGTTATGAGAGACAACACCACAATTCATCTGGATTTTTATTATAATTATTGTGTCAAAGCTCTGTAGAATCTCTCATGTATTTAGTCCATTCTCCGTGGAGGTGAGGATATACAAATCTAGCAGCAAATCTGAGGAATCTAATCCTTTGAGTTTTTCAGTATTGAGTATACAGGGGCTGATTTAACCACCAAAATAGTATGTGTATACATACATATATAGCTGTACACATATATATTGCTCAAACTGGGAGTTGGGGATGTTCCCGCGCTGACCTCCTTTGGCTCGCAAAGCAGAAACATGAGGTGCCACTTCTCATTTCAGCTCCTCATATCTCTCCTCTTCCCTAGCATGGAAAGGGTCCCACAAACTGAGCTGCCAGCCTTTCTCTGCCAGGACTCCAGGCTTGTCTCACCCTGAAAAGGGCTAAGCTCCACAATCCCGGGCTGCGTTGCAACCCTTGCTTTAGTGACCTTGGTGCATCCTGGATCGTTTTCTTCCAAGGGTTCCTCCCCACCATTTAGTAAACCACAGTTTTGGTAACTGCTTGGAGGCAGTTCAGCTCCATTTACAGAATGAATCGCAGGATGGCAGGGATTGGAAGGGACCTCTGGAAATTATCTAGTCCAACCCCCTGCCAGAGCAGGATCATGCAGAGCAGTTGTACAGGAACGTGTCCAGGTGGGATTTGAATGTCTCCAGAGAAGGAGACACCACCACCTCTGGGCAGCCTCTTCCAGTGCTCTGCCACCCTCACAGGAAGTAATTTCCTCCTCATGTTGAGATGGAATTTCTTATGTTCCAGTTTGTACCTGTTACCTCTTGTCCTGTCCCTAGGCACCACTGAAAAAAGACCCCATCCTCCTCACACCCACCCTTTAGATGTTGCTCAGCATTGATGAGATCTCCTCTCAGTCCTCTCTTCTCCAGGCTAAACAGACCCAGGTCTCTCAGCCTTTCCTCATCAGAGAGATGTTCCATTCCCTTGATCATCTTTGTAGCCTCCACTGGACTCTCTCCAGCACTTCCCTGTCCTTCTTGCACTGGGGGGCCCAGAACTGGACCCAGTGCTCCAGATGGGGCCTCCCCAGGGCAGAGCAGACAGGAAGGATGACCTCCCTTGACCTGCTGGCCACAGTCTTTTTAATGCACCCGAGGAGACCATTGGTCTTGTTGGCCACAAGGGCACGTTGTTGCCTCATGGGCAACTTGTTGTCCAACTTGTTTAGCACCGCTGAGGTTCACTACAGGCTGCAAACAGGCAGCAGGGAGTGAGGGCACAGCTCAGGGCGTCCCAAGGAGGTTGTCCATGGGGGTTCATCAAGCCGTGCCACTCAGGGTGCCCTTGCACCCATCCAGAGCCTGGGTCTTCAGCCAACAGCGCTGCTGCCGTATCTCCACTGAGCACCACCCAAGCAGCTGCATCCACCTCGCTC
The DNA here is from genome assembly GCA_026413425.1 of Tringa solitaria. NCBI lineage: Eukaryota > Metazoa > Chordata > Aves > Charadriiformes > Scolopacidae > Tringa > Tringa solitaria. Next base: position 27,231,619 of record JAOXJM010000052.1, on the reverse strand, counting down.
CGCCTCTGCAGCTTCCATCAATACCCAAAAAAATGGTGTTAGTGGGTAACAAATGTCTTCAATTTCTTTTGTAGTCAGAGGGTTTTTTACGTTTCATTGGTTTCAAGGATGGCATTTCTCTATTAAATCCTTCTACCTGTTAGAACTCCCCTGTCTTTAAGCAGCTCCTTTGAATGCCTTACAGGGTTTTTTCGTGCCTAGATAGTAATTGGGTTTTTTTCTTTTTCAAAACCAGCTTCCCAGTTCATGCTGTACAGTTTGGGTTGCTCCTAGAGAGTACTGTCCATCTAGAGAAGGACACGGGGAACTAATGAAACCTTATTTTCTATGGGTCTGGGTCCTTCCTTGCTAGATCTTTCAGTACAGCTGTACTTCCTACTGATTTCCCTCTCTTTCTGTCATCTCACTGGGATTTTATGCCTGGTGCAAAAATAGGTGAATGCATGAAGATCCATTAATATTTTTCTGCAGAGCTCCTTGTTCTTGCCAGGCTTGTAGGAGCTGTATTGTACCCCCTTTCCCTCCCCTTTCACATTTGGGTGAATTTAGCCTTTCAGGGTTACTGAGGGGAGGACGCCAGATGCAGGCACAGCATGGTCACAACACCTTATGTCCACTGGAGACCAAGCTGAAGGGCAAATTCCTCCCGTTCTCGCCATGTAACCATTTCTGTACGGTCTGAATATGGTCTCACTTCTGTTGAAGTGATTTTTTATATAAATTCTGTGGTGACTTGTACTGAAAATGATCATTCAGTGCCCTTTTTGGGAGCACAGTGTTACCAGGGATGTCTCTGGGGACATAGTGGGAGAGATGGTAGGAGAGCTTCTGGGCTGCAGGTCCAGTTCACACTGGTGCAGTTGCCTGGATGTTCTTAGGCAAATAAACCCCGTGGTGAGCCCTGCAGCTTTGAGGTGATGTCTCCTAACACCAGGGAACACTGCGAGACTGAGCAGTGACCAGGCTACACGTGGCCTTAACAGCATCTGCCACTCCCCATCCCTCCAGAAATACCTACAGTGACCAGCAAACCCATTCCACTTGCTTCTTGGGGCTTGGAAACATCAGCTGAACGTGTCCCCATGCAAGGAGAGGGGATAGGGGACCAGCAGAGCAGGATGAAACAGGACATTTTTCAGTCTCAAACAGTGACATCAGGCAGAGTGGGCCCCATGAAGCAGAAATGGAAGTGATGGTTGGGTCATGCATCCAAGGAAGACCATGCCATGCCTTGGAGTGAAGTCTCAGCCCTCTCCTGGCCGGAGAGCACAGCTCGGTGCTTCCCAGGGAGGGAGCTGCCAACTCGGGCGCTGGTGTGGTGGGGAGAGAAGAGATGGGAAGTCTCTCAGGGAGCCTCGCAGGTGAAGCGGCAGGGCTCTGCTGGGTGTTAGCAGCATGAGCTTGGTTGGACCTCTCTGTTTACACCAAAAGCATCTCATCATTGTATCATTCATGAACACAGCTGTGTGTTTCATCTCCAAGCACCTCGTAAGGACCCAGTGTGGGCTAAAAGTGACTGAAATGCTTGGCTGCTTGGAGCAGAGCTGGTGCTTTCCCCATGAGATGTAACGGATAGCTTGTTTTCATCCAGTGCCTTGCTGTATCAGCCCTTCCAAGTCTCCCCCTGTGAAGGGTATCAATATAACCACCCATCTCTCCCCTTTGCGTGGCCTTTAAGTTCTGGTCTTTAATGACACAAGCCTTATTTGCTTTACGGGAACCCTGCTCAGAGTTCAGCACTGCAGGAAACTTTTCATCTCATGGTGCCATACTCATAGCGGGCTGGAAACCAGTTATGGTCACCCACCTGAGCCAGCCCAGAAAGGACATGACAGCACTCCCCAGCAGATTATGTGGCTACTTGTAAACCAGCACAGGGAGGTGGGGAGATGACAATGAAAATGAAGTCAACAGGGCTCAGCTTATGCTGAAAGTGTGTGTTTAATTGCTGGGGTTGGAACTAGATGATCTTTAAGGGCCCTTCTAACCTAAACCATTCTATGATCTTTAAGGTCCCTTCCAACTCTAACCATTCTATGATTCTTTCATTCTATGATGGAACGATGGCTCCATCATAGAGTGATGGTTCCATCATAGAAAGGAACGATGGAACGATGGTTCCATCATAGAAAAAAAAGTGTGTGCTTAATTGCTGGGGTTGGAACTAGATGATTTTTAAGGTCCCTTCCAACATAAACCATTCTATGATAGGAGGATGGTGCATTAGCCATATGGCAAGGATGATGATGCTGGGCAGGGTGAAGGCATCTCCATGGGGTGGGGAGGCCAAAAGCTCGCAGGGATGCCAGAAGAGGAGCTGGCAAAGCCGTGCATGGTGATGCATCCAGCCTTCTGGGCTCTCCAGTCACCCCCTCCCACACTGTGAACTCACCCACAATTAAAAACATATCTGTTTGCTTTCATGAGATTGATTGCGCATTTAATCAGTCACCGTTCGTATATACAGTACCACTGAAAGGGAGAGATAATAAAGAAATCATTCTTTTAAAGGAGTAACTGCATTGCAGATCAATTTCTTCAAAACCTTCATGTGCACAGAAGTCCTATGGGATGAATATTTCATAAGGGGAATAACACTGTTAAATTAATAAAAACCCTGCATGCCTAGTTATGAACTACAATGATTGCTGAAGTTGTTATAAAAAAAAAAAAAGAAAAAACTATCCTGTTCATACTTTGTACATCAATTTATGACAGAGTCATAGCTGGACCCTGAGGGAAATGGAGGAGGAGAAGGGACCCTTTTGATGTGAGGCATTTTCAGTAAGTAATAAGAGTTGCATGGACATGACTGCACACCGAGGACAGGCAGCTTTACTGGTAAGGTGAAACTGGTTTCTCAAGGGGGAGAGTGGATGTGCTAAAATTAATTGTGCTGGATATTTCTTCCTGCTGGTGTCAGACTGTAGGGGAGTGACCTGAAGAGCTGGAGTGATCTGAAGTGAAAGATAAGTGATGTCTCCCTTATCCATCTCCAAATATTCCCAGGTATCTCTATTCCCAGGGCCACATCTTAATACCACATAATACCAGCCCCTCAGCTGGTGGGGATGTGGAAGCCTTCATCCCAAAATGTTGTGGGGACACTGGGGTGTTCATCTATATTGAGGGGACCTGAATTTGTGCAACAGGGACTCAACTCTGTCTCCTGCATCACCCCTGAGCTCTTGCCAGAGCAGAGTTTTCCTCCTGTCTCCCCCAGAAATCCCGTCCTGGTTGTAACCGCTCCCTCCATTCCCACCCTAAGTCCCCACTTTATACTTTCTAGGGGAAAATAAACTTCCATTGGAAAATTTCCAGCCCGCTTCACTTCTACATCTCTCCTTTCCATCTTTACAAAAGCTCTTTCTTCTCACTGTCGGTGCTTCTGCTGGCCCCAGCAAGTTACTCGCAGGCTTGGTAGCGAGTTAGCAGAGGCTTCTCTCCTGCAGGCTGCTAAGAAACTTAAGAGGAACTCATCAGCTTTTACCAGGGAAAGACAGAGAAGGCTTGAAACCACCATATTGATCTTTCCCTTTGAAATTATTTCTAAGTAGCGCCAAATAAAAATAGGACAAAAATATGTATCAACGTTTTTCTACTTGTAGCTGATTTGTCTACTTGGCATTATTTTCTTCAGCAGGGAAGAGGGTGAGGCACACAAAGGGGACAGAGGCACGGGATAAATAAGTAAGAATGTAAAATTGGGTGTTTTGATTTTTTTTTAATGTTAACTAGATAATGTATTCATAATCCTCCCTGCTTACGACAAAAAAATGAGTGCTTGCCTTTTGAAGCCCTCATCTGGCAGAGAGAGATAGCAGATTTCTAAGAGCATTTTTTATGCTCCTTTGATGACTATGAGGAAAAAAAAATATTCAGGGAGCCAAAATGACATTTTTCTATAAATTTCACACAGCTCTGCAGGCATGTAGGCATGGAGGCATTCATTAAGATTAGTTGGAATTACTTAAGCACCGTGAATTTTCTCCATCAAGTTGGTAACTGGAACACTGCGGATTAGTTATTGATCAGCTGCCATTAATACTTGGGGCTCTTTCCATGCCTGTTGTTGGGCTTTTTGTTGATTCTTCTCCCCTCTCTTGTGGAAGCCCAGTCTGTGAAATTCACAAATTAAACAGGCGCTCTTCAGTCGCTCCTTTGTTTTGGGGAACAAAAAAATCAGAAGAGAAAAAATAACTACTTTGTTACTGCAAATTTTTATCTTCTTTGCCTCACTGCTTCCCCACTCTGCTCCCTATAGTGGAGTGTTGCATCCCAAATTTTGGGGTGACTTTCAGAGCAGCTCTTTTCCAGCAGTGCCTCTGGGAGCATGCTGAGGTCTCACCGAGGGGTTTGAGCACACTGGTCCTGCAAACAGATTCGGAGAGGCGATGAGGTGGGAGCTCCTGGGTTGTGTGCTGGAAGGAGGTGGTGGTGAACGGCATGCCGACCCTCCTGAGGGGCTGCTGGAGACAGTGGGGACCCTCCCCTCCCAGTATATCTTTCTTACACAGGGGGATGTGGCAGCCCCCGAAGCTGTTTCCCAGAGCCACCCTCTGCTGACCCAACTCCATCCATAGCCAAAGCACTAGGACTAGTGCCCAGCTGCTCCCAGTCCAGTCTAGGCTTATTGCTGGTTACATGATTAAGCTGAGGTCAGGAACCTCATTTGAAGTGCTTGGGACCTCTTAAGATCTCAGTCCCTCCATCCACCTTGCCAGGCCTTTTGCTTTTTTCTTTGTCTCTGCTTCCTCTTGAAAACCTCATGGTTTTTAACGATGCTCATTGCTAGCAGAGAGCACATCCACGGGGTCGGGTCCTTTCAAGCCAAACCTCAGCCCAGCAAGGTTGAAGGTGCAAAAGTGCTATTGAAGCAGCAGGGTTGTCCGCTGAATTTCAGTGGGACTTCCTGTTCTGCTCCAGATGACTACCTGAGGTCCTCAGCCCTACCATGGGTGTTTGGCCCTCCTCCCACATGCTGCTTGTGCTTTCTCACAAGGTACTGCCCTTTCTCACAGGAGCAATCCTGTCTCCTCTCCTTTCAAAGAAAGTTTTTCTGAGTCCTCAGGAGCCTCTTTGGGAAGCTGGTGTTACTGGGTAGGTCCTGGCCACCAAACCCTGATCTCTTCCCTGGACCATTCACTGCTTGTTTGACCTGTACAGCAGAGCACGAGGTAGGGCCACCTGGGCAAGAAGGAGACAGTCCCACATCGTCAGGCAGCAGAAAACTTATTAAGCTCCCTGCAGGATATGCCCCAAAGGAGTTGTGCTTGGCCGAACCTAATCTCCAGCTCTGGTAGCAACCATGCGTCGGGCTTGTTAAGACTATTCTTTGCACAAAAACACCAGGACCCACAGAGCTCTTGTCACCTTCACCTTTTCTTCCATCTGGTTGCCAAAAGTCCCCTGCACAGAACCAAAAGGGGCCCCATGGAGGATTTGCCACATTTCTTTTCAGAGCATCTGTTCCTCGGCAGGTTTCAAAATAAATGACCAAGGATGACTTCGCAAATGAACAGCATACACAAGGCAGCTGCTGCTGCAGGAAGAAAATAAGGCTTCCCTTCCCTGCTTACAGCTCCTAAAATGGTTTATGTTCTTCCACAGAGGTTTATGAAGTTGCTACGAGCAGGAGTGGAGTCACTCCAGGCACCTTGCCCAGGGTGTCCCGGCTCGAGCTGCCCCAGACCAAAAGAAGCCCTAAGGTTTCTGTCATTTTCAGGGCAGGGGGGTGACACTCTCCATTAGCTGAGCAGAGGCTAAAGCAGCTCCATTTAGGCGTTCCCTGTTTTAAAATGCAATTTAAAGGAGGGGGAAATAACCAATAGAAGAGCTGTGTGTTAGAGACAGAGGAGAGAAGGAGTTTCTTCCTCACTGGAGCATGCAGCTCAGAGGGGATTGGTCCATTCTCATGGACCAACAGTGACATGGACAGTGGGATCGAGGGCACCCTCAGCAAGTTTGCTGACGACACCAAGCTCGGTGGTGCAGTTGACACGCTGGAGGGAAGGGATGCCATCCAGAGGGACCTGG
>JAOXJM010000052.1:27198540-27211055 GCA_026413425.1 Tringa solitaria | reverse complement strand
CTACAAAGTTCTCCCCTACACCATATCCCCCAACACCACACCTAAAGGACTCTTACACTCATCCAAGGATGTTGACTCAACCACCTCCCTGGGCAGCCTATTCCAATGCCTGACCACTTTTTCTGTGAAGAATTTCTTCCTAATGTCCCATCTAAACCTACCCTGTTGCAGCTTGAATCCATTCCCTCTTGTTCTATCGCTACTTACCTGTGAGAAGAGACCAGCACCCCGGTCCCCGCGATGCTCCTCTGGTCCCCCATCACTTCGGCTTCTGCAGAGCCACTCGGGTTCCACCAGAGATCTGGGCAGTCTGCCCCACTGTGAAAACCCTTAGTTTGTTCCTACCATTTGTTCCCTAACATACCAGGCTCTCTCTGTGATACTTCAGGTTTTTTGGGTGCAGGATCTGGCCAAAAGCCTCGGGGAACTGCAGGACAGCACATTAGCAGACCACTCTCCTCTCCATATTTTCACAGGTCTATGAGACCGTGAGTGCCAGTTGCAAAGGGTGGGGACCCTTCCCTAAAATATCTCATTTATCCAGAGGGTGTTAACCCTTTCCTTAGTCCAGTTTTCCACCGATGGACCCAAAGGCCAGCCTCACTGGGCTGCCCCTGAGCTTGCTTTGAAGATTAGCCTTGCCCATCTCCCCGGTGCCCAGGCTCAACTAAGTATTTGGCAGCGGCTCAGGGTCAGGGCTTCTGGAGACGCCTTGCTTGTGAACAAAGAATGAAATAATCTGTTTCTCTTTTCTCTTTTCCTTGATTGCCCCTGCTCGTCTCTGCAGGCTTCCTGTTTCTGCTGTGTTTGGAAAGGTCTGTGGTTTCAGTTTTCATGCCTTCTCCACGCCTGTCCCATCTGTCATGGGCTTTCACGTTTACCCTGGCAGGGCGTATGCTCTTCTCCATCTTCCACGCTTGGGAACAGCCTCTGCTTTTCACTTCTTTTTTATTATTATTTTTTAAATTTTTTTTTACCTCCTCGTGGCTTCGCTCCAGCCCAGGAGGAAATCAAAACACCCAGAGAACTCCAAATCCTTCACAAACACAGGATTTCTGTCCACCCATTACCATTACTCCCAGCTTTATTTATTTATTTTTTATTATTTTTTTTTGCAGCGCTGAGGCTGGTTTGTATGTACATATATTTGACCTCAGATGGATTATTGCAGCAAAAAGAGTAAATAATGCGGCGGCGAATTACAAAAATGAATACCTTAAGATGAAACCTGCCTTAGCAGAGCCCTATCAGAATCACCTCTCCCTAATGTGAATGGCTGTGATTTATGACCTTCTGATAAAGACACCCTGACGGAGAAAAGATGCAGTTAGAGGTAGGCAGGAGAGATGTCACATAGTTTATGGGTTTTGAACTTTTATTTTGGTGCTAGAAACTCGGATATAAAAGGCTATTTATCAGAGCTGGGCAGAAAATGAAGATATTTTCTGATAATCTTAACATATTACCTCAAAATATTGCTGAAAAAAGTTTGGTTTTCCAGCAAGAGATTTCTGACCAAGTTGGAGGTATGTTTTCTTCCAAAATACTCATATTTGCTCCTATTTATTCTGACTCTGAGAGTGAGGATTGCTGCAAAATGCAATTTTTTAGCCTTAATGTATAGGACTATATATCGATACTTTTGGAAGATGAAGACATTGGAGCCTTTAGGCCTAGATGTGATAAATTGAGACTGTCTGGGGTGAGATAATTACAAAACGGTTGCAATTATCATTGTTGCTCATTGAAAATCTAGGGTAATTTGCATGCAAGACTGCTGGGTTCGGTTTCAAGAAGGTGAACAAGCTGGATTGACAAATTTGTTAAATCTGCTGGAGAAGCACAGTTTAAAATAATAACAATAATTAGTAGTAATATAATTGATCTATTTTGTTCTGTGCATGACAGGAATTCACTTTAATTTGAACCAGCAAATTAAAGCAACATTTAGCATACTAAACAATATTGCTCATGAAAACGTCTATTTATACCTGCCAATAATTTTTATCTAACTATGAAGTATGCGGCAGATTATACAGTAACCTTGCAGTGCATCAGAGAAAGGAGATTTAAATCTCTTGAAGAGCAGCTGAATTTTTCCGAGAAAAGATACCATATCTAAAACATCGAGACATTTCATTGCAAATCAAGTCACCGGATAATCCACCACACCTTGTACTAGAAACGATCTTGTTATTTGCCTACAAGAGGTGAAATGAAATTCAGCTAGATGGCCAAACTGGCATTCTCACTGCTATTTTCTGGTTTGAAGTTAAATAAATTAAACCTGGAGGTATGGGGGGGGGAGGATGGATTGCAAAAAGAAAAGTCAGTTTGGGGGGGACAAATGGAAATCTTTGGAAATGAAATTAATGGGAGTTGTAGCATGATCCTGGGAAAACAAGAGGGATAACTGCTTTTTTTTTTTTCCTCCTATGGTTTTCTGGAGGGTAGTAGCAGGCTTTTCCGACCAGCTCTATCAAGACATATCTATGACTTTGCTCTGTCATTCAGAGTTGGGTTTTAATACCCCAGAGAAATCAGAGCTGGTTTTGGAAGCAGTGGTCCTGTTCAAGCCCAAATAGAGACAGGAGGCTCAACAAAAGGCTCTCAGCGATGGCTCGCTCAGGCCCAGGCTTGTCCCATCCTTTAAGAAGTCCTTTCACCCCTGCTTTCTCTTTGATAGTCTGCTCTGTGGCTCTGGGAGGAGCCCCGGTGGCAGGTGGAGGAGGTTGGCACCATGGGCTTTGCAAGCTGTGCCAAAGCCTTGCTGCTTTGGAGAGGATGGAGCATTTCCCCTCCCTCCTGCCTGAAAAAGAGCTTTTGAAGAAATCCCCTTATCTCCCTTGGCCTGGAGGTCAGCGTGCCCGGCTGGAGCGGTCACTCCGCTGTGAGCAGATCTGTGCTACCAGCAGCAATGCCCCCAGGAGCCACCGTCCCACAGGCCCCTTGGTGACCCTGCAGCGCTGTCCCTCTTCGCAGAGCGTGTCTTTAATTGTCTGCTATAGCTGATTTTATTTTGTGAATCAAACTCCCAACAGCACTCTGCAGTCTTGTCCCTTCCCGCTCCCTTCCCTTATCTCAGCCTCCCCTTGCCCTCATGGTCAGGAGAGGAGGTCAACACCCACAGCACAGATAAACTCTGTCTGAGGGCTCCTCTGCACAATATTGACAGGTTGGAAATTTTTTTTTTATCTTCTTTTTCCAGCATATGACTACAAATCCTGCTGCAATAGTTGGAGCCGCGGTGTTCACCAAGGGCAGCTCCTCTCTGTTCCTCTGGGTCACCGTCTTTTCATCTGCTGCTTCTGCTCAGGTATCAGCCTCCCCTGGGGGAAAAAATGCCTCCCTCCCACCCCAGAGATGCTGGGGGACTTGGCAGGCGTGTTGGGGAGGAAGGCAAGCTCATTGCAGCCAGATATTTGCCACCTCCAGGTTCGACAGGGTGTGGAAGCCATGCAGGAGAGGATGTGTGCGGAGTGACCTAAAAACCATACCTGCTGGTGTTCAGCCTGTTCTTTGCCTGCCTTGCTGTTCCATGCATGCCCAGCTCCTAGCACCAGACCTGACTTTTGAGACCCTTTCAATGCTGCTCTGCTCTGACAGAAAGAACTATGAAAATGTGATGCTTTCTCAGCCAGGTATATCTGTAGATTTTTAGGAGAAAAGTGCTGCTTTGCAGTCCGGGACATCATGCAGAGCCAGGCTGATGACAGGAGGGTTAAGCCTTGAGGTGGAATTCATTGTGACACATCTTTTAGGAAAGACCTCTTCCCCCCTCTGCTTTCTTTACATTTGCAGCTAAGCAGATTTGCCCTGGCTTTTCCTGCAAGTCAATTAAAAGAGATCTCCAGCACCAGTGGCTTCCAGAGTCAAACTTTTCCCTGGCACATGGGGTCTGGGGGAGCATCAGGGTTTGATGATGTGCCAGTTTCTGATGTGTCAGTTTCTGATGTGCCTCCAGTCTGGTGATGAAGGTGTTAATCAGGCTGTGGCAGCCACCAAGTTTCGATGAGATGCTGAATGCCAGCGGCTAAACCCGAGGAACCTGACAGGGCAAACTGGGGACCAAAGTCTGTTCAGGTCAGAAACCAGTCTCCTCCTCTCAGCTTCATCACATCTGACTTACATGTCTGTGGTGTAGATGCCTCCAGGAGAGCTCCTCTCCCTCGGCACTCCGTGGAGTCGAGTCAATAAAGTTAATGGAGCTCAGAGAAGGAGTCATCCAACCAAATGGGAGTTTTAATTTTTTTCCTATTTTAGGAAAAGATGAATACTGTCGTCGTAGACTCTGCTGTCTGAGCTCCTGGCAGAGGCTTTCCCAGCAGAGCCCACGTCCAGCCCAAGGCATCCCAGCCCCACGGAGATGGCTGAGAAAGTTGTTTTTAACTCCTAGACCTGGTCCCTGCTCTGTGTAGAGGTGAACCTGGGTGCTTGGCAAAACTAAAACCATAATTTTACACAACCAGTGACTCCTAGCCCCTCTCCTCTGTTCTCATGAATCGTCGCTGCAGTGCTGCCTCCAGCTCTGGGGCCACCAACAGCAGAAGGACCTCGATTCAAAGCCTGTTACTACCCATATCTGTTAATATCCATGCCTGTTAATATCTTTCTACAGACTTGCCTGATCTGTGGATGAGACCTTGAGGGCTCCAGCTAATTCCTCTTTCCCCTGCATGGCCCATCGTAATATCCACCTCCTTGAAGGGAAATTCGTGGCTGAAACAGTCAGGATGATGCCCAAGGGTCATCTTGAGAGGTACTGACACATCTCCGTGGTACATGTCATACTCCACCTGGCTCCCTGCTTCACTTTGATAAGTGACTTGGTTTCCCAGGGACTAATATTAACTGAACAAACTAATTTTGCTGATTAATTAACACAGGGAAAAGATCTGACTTTGCTGTGGAGGTAATAAGATTCCTCTAACGCCACCACGAGAGGATGGTTTAATTCTGTGACCCCAGAGAGGCTTGATCATTACTGCTTGTTCAATATGATGGTGAAATCCTCTTTCCTGAGGGGAATGTGGGTGACCCTGGGTGAGCAGAGCACACAAAAAAAGGAATTATCTGTTTTATGCAATCAGTAGATCAAGAGATAATAACAGGGCAGAAATGTCATGAAGTACATGCCAGTCTCCATATCTATTAGCCATCTACGTGCCAAGAAGTTAGGATTGGAGGCATCTGGTCTGTCAAAAAGCAGAGTTAAAAGAAAAGCAGAGAAAACTTTGCCTTTTGTTCTCGGATGATCAAAGTGAAGCAGATGGGGAGGAAGGAATGAGATGCTTCTTAAACAACGTGGGATTGCAGCAGGGCATGGAGTCTGCACTCCTGCGGTTTGGGACCCCATGTGATGCCCTTGGATTGATTTACAGCCCACTGACCTCTCCTGGGTGTTTTGCTGACCCGAAATGCCTACAGATAGATGGAGGAACACAGAATGTTCCTCAGCTTTTGGTTGAGTTTTAGCTGTGAACCAGGGGGGCCTCCAGCACCTTCCTCTGAAGTATATTGGTGCTGGCAATGTTTTTTTTTTTGGTGGCTCCTCTCCCAGTTGTAGGGCTGGCAGTGGCCATGACAGTCACCAGTCACACCTTTGGGTACTGGTCTCAGGGAGCTCTTCCCTCCCTCAGGTGGTGATCTCCAGTTAGAGATGAGGTTATAAACCCAGGCACCAGCATGATGGGTTGCATGTGCATCTTTGGGAAATGAATTCAGATGCTGCAATTGCAATTTCATCTCCTACTTCAGTCTCATTGTCTTTCCATAAGACTGAGAAGAGTTTGGTGGCAACTCCCTCTGATTCCTTCTTCTCTCTTTTTTCTACAATTAAAATCATTTGCCCATGCAAATTCCTGCTCTAATGCCCATTACTCATCCATCACATCATCCCATTATCCCTGCGTGGAGTCTTGCGGCTCTGGCTTCTAAGGACATCACTTTTCCATTTGAAGGTCAAAGAAGCTGAAATGCCACCATCATGCTGTTTTTCTAAGGGCAGTTTCCGAGTCTGGAAACTACACTGGAGTCACTGGATGCCTTTTTCTCCCATTCTATCATAATACAGCGATAATGGATGCATTTTCAATATCTAATCTGACGGTACGTTGCTCCCTAACCAGCCCTCTAGACCTGCCACAAGATTCTTGTAATAAATTCAACACTTCAGCCGGTGGAAAACGTCTCAGACGGATCTTGTGGGTTTTTTCCTCCGTAGGAAAATGCAGGACTGAAATCAAAACATTTTGAAGGAAATGTGTTGATTTTGACTGGGAAGTATCAAAACAGATTGTTTCAACTTTCTCGTTTTGTTTTGACAGTATCAAAATGTTTCATTTCCATGAGGTAAAAACATTTGGGTTTGATTTTCTCCTAGTTTAGTTTTGACTTTCACTTTACATGAAAACATTTTATTTTGTCATGAAACGCCTGAATAGAAGCTCGTGTTAAGTGTCAAAACACCACAACGGCAACACTTTGGTGTTTCAGGTGTCTCGCTGCTTGGAGCTCGGCTGTCCCCAGGCCAGACTGGGAGCCCTCCTTCCTGCTGGCCATTCCCAGCCCACCACGGTCACCAGAACAGAGAAGAAGAAATACATCCCAACCCACCACTGAAACCAGAGCTGAAGAGAAGCAACCACAGGGGCTTCAGGTGCCTTTCCTTTCAGCCCTACCCAATAGGCAATGGATTTGCTCCCACGCTGGGTCTTTGCTGCCCACCCTTTGCTGCTGTAATCCCCACCCTGTTTTTATAGCTTTATAGAGCAAAACCACATCTTCATTTCTCACCTTATTCCATCACTGTTAACAGCTTTTCTTACTGGAAGGAAGGAATGAAAAATGTTTAATGTCTGCCAGTGAGGACTCGCTGGCCAGGTATGAGACAGGGTACATCAGCAGGCTAAAGAAAACAATTAAAGGAAAGTAGCACGTAGAAATTAACCTCTTGAGGATAGAACCAGATAAAACTACTCCTCTTCCTTAGCCTGTCTCTGTCACAAGCTGGTGATTCATTTCTCTGTGGTGCTCATTACCATGCTATAAAGCATGGAGAAAATTAGTAGGGAGCTTGAAAAGTCCTGGGCATTAAAAGATTTTATTTCCTGGGTCCATTTTCTCTTCTGCTTTCCTATTTTCTTGCTGATTTCCAGATTTCCTAGGCATCTGGGGATGTATTTGCCTCTTGTGCATTGTCATGACTTGAAAAAAAAGTGGGCTTACTTCTGAGGTGGTTTGTTTTCTATATCTCAACTATGTCTGCATGACCTATATTGCTTTAGGTAGAGGAGATGAGGGTTGAATCACCGGCAAGCTCAAGCTACAGCTCTCCTTTTGGTGAGGGTATTGCTTGTGTGCCTCTATTTCTCTTCCATCTTTGACATCTTTTAGGAGTTTTAGTATTTTGAAGATTGCTTTCTTCCAGCAGCTTAGGTTTAAACTGGCAGAGAGGTTAACATGTCCTTGGAGAAAGAAAGTTCCCATAAGCTTTTCTTCCGTGGAACTACAACTCTCTGAAAGGAAGTTGGAGCGAGGTGGGGCCAGTCTCTTCTCCCAAGGAACAGGCGATGGGACAAGAGGAAATGGCCTCAAATTGCGCCAGGGGAGGCTTAGGATGGATATTAGGAAAAATTTCTTCACCATAAGGGTTATCAAGCCTTGGAAGAGGCTGCCCAGGGAAGTGGTGGAGTCCCCATCCCTGGAGGTATTTAACAGCTGGGCAGACGTGTTGCTGAGAGTCATGGGTTAGTGGTGGTTTGGGCAGTGTTGGGTTGATGGTTGGACTCGCTGATCTGAAAGGTCCCTTCCAACTTCGATGATTCTATGATTTTGTGAAACTTGAAGGGAGCAGTCCCGTGTCTGCCTGTGGTGGGAGGGAGGATGGGTGCTGGGCTTGGGTGGAAAAATGCCCAAAAGCAGAAAGAAACCAGTCAGAGGAGGCCTGTGGAGGGCAGGAGGAGGGAATGGGGACTCCCAAATAATGCAGAGGGCCCCTTGTCACAAGACAAAGAGCACGAGTACGGCTTCTTCTCAGAGACAAAGCAAATCTCGAGTACCTGGAGGCTTGCCCATGGGTAATTTAGTGGGTCCAGCTCAGCCCCTTGTCCCACACAGCTGAGATCAATGGGTCATATGGAGTGTAAGTGTTTTATGAATACATTAAGAGTGTGATATTGGCTGGAGTCTATTAAACGAGCAAAGGCCCCAGCGTAATAGCTTCTCTCCACCACAATTAAAAGTAAGTTCTCTGTGTGCAGTTTCGGTCGTGCAGTTGGATCCGATTCCTTGGCCTCTCCTCTGCCGCCCACCGCGGGACACGGCGTCTCCAACAGCAAACAGTCTTGGACAAATCACAATAAAAAACCCCACATCACTGGGTTAAAAAGGAGAAAAAAGAAAGACAAAGGGAGAAAGAAATGGGGCCTGGGGGCAGGATAGGAAACTGACACCTCATTGAGCTGTTATTCTGGTCCTGGTGAAAGCCCAAGATCGTTCGTAGGAGCCCTCAGAAGTTCATAAACACCTTTATTTGTAGTTTCCAATTTGACTTTGTTCAAACTGGAGGGTACGAATGAGTTCCTGTCGCTAGCTGCTGATTCTGCTACTTCTCCAAAAAGAAATGGCTTTGCCTTTTTTAGTGTGTGCCTCATAAAATAGGGATTAAGAGCATTTTTTTAAAACATACTTTTTGTAATAGTGCAGCCCCAAACCCCTTCAATCAGCAAACTTTAGCACGACTTGACAGACTAAACTGCCATTCCTTAACCCACAGGACAAGAAGTGCCATTTGCACATGGTTGAGTGGCGAGCAAGAAAGATTCATGTCGCTTGCTAATTGCCTTTGGCTCTGCGCCACCGCACAAACACTTCAGCACTGACTGCATATCTGTTCCCGATTCCATCTTGGTAAATGTCTTTTCCTGTATTTCAATGACTCAGGAGCGCGTGTAGCTAGAATTCTTTTAGAAAGGTGGGCAAGGAAAGGACAAGTGGCTATTGCTGGAGAGATGCGGGTAGGAAAAGTTCTCCAGCAATGGCTGCGAGCACATCAGGAGCTGAGAAGAGACCTCCTGGGCACAAAGCTCACATTGAAACCTACTGTAAATGTCTCTGGGTATTCAGTTCATAGAATCATAGAATGGTTTGGGTTGGAAGGGACCTTAAAGACCATCCGGTCCCACCCCCTGCCCTGGACAGGGACACCTCCCACCTAACCAGGTTGCTCAAAGCCCCATCCAGCCTGGCCTTCAACACCTCCACGGATGGGGCATCCACAACCTCTTTGGGCAATCTGTTCCAGTGCCTCACCACCCTCATAGGAAAGAATTTCTTCCTGAGATCTCATCAAAATCTCTCTTCTTTCATTTTAAAACTGTTCCCTCTCATCCTGTCACTACACTCCCTGATAAAGAGTCCTTCCCCAAATTCTTCAAGTTCTTCATGTAAAAGCAACTGTTACATGGAAGAACTTCCCTCAAGCATGTCTCCAAGTGCTATCAGAGGTATCTAAACACTTCTGAGATGTCCACACAGGGTTGGGAAATAGGGCAGAGGAATTATGAAAGGTACATGCCCTCCTTAAGTGGCTTTCAGCAGCTCAGGGTGGACAGTTGAGGCAGATACTCCTTCAGATGACCCTGGGCATCTCTGTGGGTGACCAAAACCATCCGTCCTAGTCCTTTTTCTGCCTGCAGATGGTACCCCAAATCAACTCAAACCTGAGCCAAGCTTCAGCTACACCTCATTCCCTACCTCTGATCCCTCAGAGCTGTGTTGGGGATTGTAAAGATAATTCCACCAGCCCTTGTCCGTCGTGAAAAAGGCTGCAGAAAAAAGCCAGGGGAAATGAGCAATTCTGGGATCCAGGCCAGAATCCACAGCAAATAATACAAACGAGGGTTGTGAACGTTCAGACTAACCGTAAACACTGACCAGCCCTCCTTGAAATCAGGGAGAGGTGAGTGGGAGCCCACCTTGAGGTTCATTCGGTGGAGCCAAGGATGGTGTTGGCAATGGGATGATGGACGTGGTTGTCCAGTGAACAAGAGGACAAGGTGGGAATGCAAGGAGGTAAAGAGCTTCTTCGTTGCCAGACTCTGCAGCCCTCCCAGGACAATCCTAATATTTTATGCACCTTTTAAATTCTACAAATAACTTTGAAAATAGAATTGAAGTGCTCAGCATGAGTCTTCCTGAAGAACCGCGCTGCATTTCCAGTTATCTGCACAATCTCCTTTAGTGCCACGTAACAGAAAGTAGAGTCATTGGTAAACTTAATCTGCTCATTTCTCCAGGGCAGAATCCTGTAAATCAGTGAGATTCATTTCACTCTCCTCTTCTTTGTTTTGTCATTCTTGTGGACAGGATGATAGATTTTGATTTCCTGTGTCCTTCCTTTTCATTGATGGTCTTTTGTAAAGAAATATGACTGGCATGGATTTTCTTTTAATGGACTTAATTGAAATGATGGCAAATGTCACAACTTGAAGTGCAGGATATGAAGTATGAATATACTCCCATATGTACACTCCTAACAATACAAAGCACACAAAATGTGTGCTTATATAGCAACAATAAGCTTTCATGGTAATAGCCTAGCATTGACTCTAAATACTGATTTCGGTATATTATATGCTGTGTACCCTGCAGGCAAAACAGCACATACAGGCCTTAAACCAGGAACAATTAGGATTTCGCAAGTTTATTTAAATCCACAGAGGATGCAATCAAGTACAAATGCTATGGAGATAATGTCAAACTGAGTGATGAGTTAGGCTGGGGAAAATGCATGGTGCGAACCGAACGATGTTTCCCCATGGAGGGCAGGTCAAGCTAAAGCCTCATGTGCTGAGCAGATGGAGCTGGAGCTGGTCGACCAAAAACCACCCTGGGAACCGGGCTTCTGTCTAAAGCTCTGGAGCTTTTCAGCTATGGGACGTGCAGGGACATCATGGGACAACATGAGCACTGTATGGTGGTGCCAGTGTTTGTGGTCGCTCACGTTTCCAGGAATAACTGCAGTAGCTGGGGCGTTCATTGAGATGCGGGGAGCCCAACACACACATCCTTCCCAGCAGGTTTCAGTGCCACCACTGCCCACTTCTCATCTCCGCTGAGCCCTTCTCAGTGCTCCTCAGAATCCTCTTGAACTTCCTGCAGTGGTACCCACTGACCTGCTGTCTCCTGCCAATGTGTTTAACAATTAAATGGGAAGTAGGAACACTGCTCAAGGAAGAATGTGCTTTTTGTTTTAGGGCCAGATCACCATCTTTTAATCTGAGTGTATTAGATGAAAGATGATCCTCTTATTCTCACCATAAATTACTTTGCATGTTGTCACTTCCAGCTCACAGCTTGCACTCATTTGTGAGGATAATACAGAAATAGCAGGTGGGTCCTGCAGCCTGAAACCAGTCTGTGGCTTTCTTACTTTTCTGGGGAAAAAAAATAATAAATGAAGTGGACAGAGAGAGGTTTGCAATGGCAGGAAGACTTCTGAGAGATGGGAGGACTAATGAGGAAAATTGTCAATCACTTGGATGAAGAGGAAGAGACTTCTCCATCCTGCAAAGGCTCCTATCAGGGATGTGTCAGTGATAATAAGTCTTGCCTAACTTACCAGGGACAGCCTGAAAATATAACTATACATCTGAGTAGGTCTCCATCCTACTGAAATAACTGGGGCAAAATAAACAGTTCAGAGCGACACCTGTCTTAGGAAAGAGTCAGCTTTAACTCCAAGCTTAAACAGCATCAGGTCTTTCTTCATGCCTTTGACTAATTAGTATTAAATGGAAACAGTTTGTTCAACTCTTTAATGTGTTTCCCCTTATTTTCACAGGAGGATGTATTTCTCTCTCTTCTGGATGAAAACCTCTTTTAGGGAAAAAAAATCTACAAATGCCTCAATTCTCTGCTTTTTTTTTTTTAACTGCTTAGGAAAGAAAAGAGCTTTCATAAGCTTTCATAATAAGCATAAGAGATTCATGCATAAGGGAACACAGATTTCATCTGTGAATATCTGCTTGAAATTGATCTTCCAAGGCATATCAGATCTATTCAAATCAGGTATCAAAACTTTGTGTGTTGCACACAGCCCAGGATACCGTGGGCAGGGAAAAGGACCAGATCTGTGGTGGTAACATTCACTGCTAGCTAACAACAGAAATATTTTCTCTGTGTAAAATACGGCTACAGTTTCATGTGACTGATTTTCTGATTTTTCTTCCACCTAATAAAACTCCTGAAAGGGCAAGCCATGCCCAGCTATGGCATTTCCCCAGCTGTCACCGATGGGGTCCTTCCAGTTGCACTTCGCCCCAAACAAAAGACAAAGCCCTTAATGCCTTTTAACATAAATTACCATTAAAATTTGTCATCTTCTCAAAAAAGCCTGGACTTCTCATTTTCAAATGCTGGTCCCTCATCAGTGCTTAACCATTACCCCTTTTGTTTCCATAGAATCATAGAATTGTCTAGGTTGGAAGGGACCTTTAAGATCATTGAGTCCA
>JAOXJM010000052.1:27157103-27170113 GCA_026413425.1 Tringa solitaria | reverse complement strand
GGGTCCAGTTCTGGGCTCCCCAGTTCCAGAAGGACAGGGAACTGCTGGAGAGAGTACAGTGGAAGCTACAAAGATGATCACTCTACACTTTGGGTGTGTAGAGGGGACGGTGAGAAAGTGTTACACGTACAACCTGAGCAGCTCTTTGGTTTCATCTCCCTGGGCAGAGTGTGGGCGTGTCCTGTCTTGGCAACAGCGAAATTTGTTGTGTAGGGCCCTTTTTCTATTTGCATCTGGCCATAAGGCAAACTACTGGATTTCACTTCAGATCTATATCTTTTCCAAGAGTTTTCTGTGGCAAGGAGTGTGGTCCTGCTCAGGGAGGCAAAGTAGCCAGGACCTACTTTATGTCTTTCTGAGGACACTGTGCAGGTTCAGGTTTTGACTGCAAAGAATTTCAGTCCTGACTTGTCAGGAGATTCATTGCCCCTCGTGTCAGACTGTGTCAGCCAGGATCACCCCGAGCTGAGGAAGTTTTGGTCTCAAGTAGAAAAGCTATGCAAGGATGCCATGAAATGGGTCTGGACTGCCAGACGGTTCCTCGAGCGGCACCACCATCACTCTCCCAACCCAGTGGGATCCCTGGTGGCCCGAGTTCAGCTGCTTTTGGGACAGTGATGCCCCGAAGCAGCACCCTACAGCCAGGAAGGACCCTCAAGGGATATGGTCAGGAACCAAGAGCCTCTTGACTGTCATTTGCCCCAGAAACTTTGTAGGCACAATCCCTCCTGAACATGTTCACCTAATTCCAATGCAGAGTCTAGCTCTAGTTAGGCTTTGCATGACCAAGATGTCATTAGCCTGTCCAGCCTGGAGAGAAGACCACCCCAGGTTATCTAAGCAGCATCACCTGCAAGGTCCCACTGCACCTGAGACATTGCAGTGCCAGGAGCTCCATGTTACAAACGGCTTCTTTTTCTTCTCCATCTAGAGCTCGTGATTTAAACCCTATCAATGCCACTAAACTTTTTAATGTATATCAATTGGGTAAAGTTCACAAACAAAGCAGGAATCGATTGGTGGAATAATAAAGTATTGATCACGTTGATGCTCACCGATGAACCTCCAGATCAATAATGAACACAGATCACATTCCCGTAGCACATTCAGTTACTGTTCACTCGGTGGCACGCTCCGTGGGATGGCGGGTGGGAAGAGAAAACCATTTCATAGCTCCATGCATTTTGCAAAGCGCTGCGGCGGGCACTGCTTAACTAATGCGTTTCTCCAGGCACCAAGCACTTCTCTGTTTCTGTCATCACCCTCTTAGCCTTTTCTGTTTCTGGCTGGAGTTTCTCTCTGAAATGTTGGCAGAGAGAAATACTCTATTGCCGTTGCCCGTGTAACGGATGACTATTTGCCTACCTCTACCAGGCATGCCTCAGCTGATACATTTGAGGGCTGCACGTACGGTTTCATGGCAGGATCACCTGAAGTGTTTGCCATCCTAGGCTGAAAACCTGGCCTTTTGTTGTCAGGTTCCCTGCTTAAAGCAGAAAGTTTGTTTCAGGGTTCCTGAGAGAAGAGGGGCACCAATATTGGTACTGCTTTGATTGCAGTAATATTGATCGCACCTCTATTAAGAGGCACAAGGACAACTGTCTATAAGCTCGACTTGGACATGTTCAAGATAGGGATAAGAAGGTTTCTAACTGTGAGGTTCCCAAGGTCGCCCAGGTTCTGGGGACAGAAAACTCTTACTTTAGGTGTGGGTATGGTGCAGCAGGATCCTGCCCCTCCTGGGGTGCACTATAGCCTGAAGTCAGTGGTGCTCAGGAGGGACAGAGGGACCATATTCCCTGGGATTCCCTGCTGTCCCACAGTCCACACCTCCCAGCCAGAGCAGCACGGCCAGGCTCAGCTCACAGTTGACCCCTAAAGTACAGGGAACTGCACAATTTCCACCATGAGGACGGAGGTTTTACACCTTATGGTCCCTGCAATCTCTGACATGCCAGTGCTCGAGTGCTGGGGAGGGGACGTCTACCCCAGCTGACATCTTGCCCACCGCTGCAAGGCTCTCCCGAGGAGCAGGGGCATGTCTCTCTCTGCCCTCAGTTGCTCTCTATAAAAATCATGAGCAATTTTGTTTTCATACATCAGAGAAAAAAGCCGCTCCCCTCCTTACCTGGTTCAGACAGGGCTGCGATATCAAATTGTTCTTTTTAGAAGAGCATTTACTGTTTCCAAAGGTTTAAGAGAGCAGGAGGTAGCTCATTCAGTTATTCACTTGGACTCGGAGCTGTTAGACACAGATCTTAATGGATAGTATTGATTGAAAGAAACAAAGCAGCAGTTTTCTTTCTTTCTATCAAGGGATTTCTGGGCTAAGATGAGAAGAGTTTGCTGGCTTGCACTCTTAACAACAAAATACCATATTACAAGGTCCCCCAGAAGTCTCTCAGGATAGCACAGCGGTGAGAGAAAGAAATGTGCAAGGTGTTAATGGGATAACAAATTAATAGAGAATAGGATTAGCGAGGGACACAGGCTGGTACCAGGGCTCCCGAGGTCTCTGGTGTCAAGGTTTAATCCATTTTTGGCATGTCGTCCTCACTGACAGATGAATATAATGGGAACCCACCTGATTCCTGGTGCCATTGGGGATCCCAATGGCAGCTGGGACAGCAACAGTGTTGCGAGCGGCCAAAATACAATTTTAGGGGAAATCAGCGCCTGCAGTACCTGGAAAGCTAGTATAATTCTGTCCTGTAGCATCTGAGAACTGTGACGAAGCAGCAGGCTTGGAAACAGTTTTAAAATCATTACCTGACTCTCTGTTGTCCCATCCAATTTTCCCATCCATCTGCCAGTCATTTTGAAAGGTCGAGAGCAAGGACATGCAAGTTTGGGGACCTGAGACTCGCTGCTGCACCTAGTTCTGGTTTGCTGTCATCCACAGGCCGATGGCCTTGGCCACCAAGGCGTTTTGAGCAGACCATTCCCACCTGGGCAATTGTCTGGGCACACCAGGCTCCACCACCCTATCAGCCATCGCAGAGGTGACAGTTGAACCCAAAACTATTGTCATTGTCACCTTCCTCACTAAAAGACTTTGAGTCGCACCTCCGACTTCAGGATCTTGGACTTGGCAGAGGCTAGTTTTACCAACAGAACAACCCATGCCCTTTCTTGGGGTACCAGCCCCTGAGTATTTGGGAAGGTAGCACGAGCTGTGGTGTTTGTGCTCCCCATTGTATTCAGTCCCAGATTTCTAACCCCTTCAACCAGCACTGAGTATACCAATCCCCTAGGCAGCTTTTCACACCTCAGCCCTCTGCTCCAGCCACCTTGGGCACCCTTGAAATTTCCCCTGCTGCTCACAAAATATTGGTCTCGGGCCTTTTAAATGAGTGAGAGACCCTGATAACACACCAGCCACAAACTGCCCAGTCCCTACTGGCACGGAGACAAAAACAAAAGGGCTTTCACTCCTACTCTGCTTTTGACAGTGAGAAGAGGGATGGGTCACAGGATGGGACCTTTCATTGCCTTTAATGATGATGCTGATTTTGGATGGGCCATGAAGGTCAGTGAAGTTTTGGAAGGTGGCAGTGGAGCTCAGTTGTGAGTGCGATGCTCTGCAATACTTCATCCAGCCCTGTAACACCTCCTAGACAATATTCTATCTCTCCCTGACTTTGATGAGTCACTTATTATATCTGCCTTTTTTTTTTTTCTAAGGGCCTCCTGTCTTTCCTAGATCATGTTAACAAGACAGCTACAGAGAACGGTGGCCCTAGGGGTCTTCATTAGTTCCTCCCAGATTTATGTTCCCTGCCAGTTTAATACAGAGTTTTGGGCATGGCTGCACAATGATGGGGTCACAGCGAGTTTCCAGAGGTCAAGACCTTCATCCTTTTATTTATAGCTAAAAGGGAGGGGAGCTCTAACACTCTTTAGTCATTGCAGGACTCCAGTAAAGAAAACACTGACAACAGGAAGGATATCTGCACAATCCCATTTGGGATCTACGTGGTGCTCCCTGTGTAACGCGGTGCTGTGAGATGGAGCTGCAAAGGATTTACAAAGCCAGTGTTTGGTCCTGCAGGAGAACGTGTAGAAGGTGGGAACTCAGACTCACATTGCTTCAGGGGCCGAGGCTGCTGTGGCCTTTTGGGTGGATCCCACGAGAGAAGTCCTATTTCCACGTATCCCATGGAAATTAAGAGCCTGTAAAAGTTTTACCTCCACCCTGCTGTGGAGGTGAGGGGAGCAGGGTAACGCACACTCCCTATGGGTTATGTTCAGTCTTCCCAGGAGAGATCTGAGCTGTAGACCTGAGCACGGTCTCCCAGCCCAGCTGAGCTGCAAAGCAGGATTCTCAGATAACTTTTATTCTCTTCTCACAGCTTTATTCCTCAGTACAGGCAGTTTTGCACCGCTCATATCATCCCCATCCTCACGCCCACTTGCAAGGGTACACTTGGTGCCTCTTGTCACCTTCCCTGGTACAGCTGACCCCATCTCCATGGGGGCACCGGCAACACCATCCCTTTCTTTTGTTTTTTACAGATGCTCTTGCTGCTGCTGGCAGTAAATTTGCTGTTGGTTAGCAATGGAAATGCTACCACCTTCAGGATTCCTCCACACCTTTCCTCTCCTGTCAGGGCCAGAGAAGCTCACACACCATGAGCACTCTCAGCTCCAGGTCTACTGATGAGCTCAAAGGGTGATGAGCAGGTTACGAGAAAAAGCCCCCCTTCCCCCCCCCCCCCCATCAAACACTCAGCTGGGAAAAATAATCATGGCTGCATTCAAATGAATACATCTTAATTTACACCACTGAGTCCACGCTAATTTGGAGCAGCTGGGGCCAGGCTTGTGCTAGACTACTATAAAAAGACAATCTGCCTGCCAGCCCTTCTTCTCTCACAACTCTAACCCATAATTTAGTAAGTTTCTTTAGATGACCTAAAGAAATTCCTGGGTAGCTGTAAAGTGAGAGGGAGAAAGAAACAATTTTGTTGCGTAGGCTACCACTGGCAAAGAAGTGATTGCACTGGTACTCCATAAAGGTAAGAAACCCGGAAAGTAACAATAATAACGCATGAATTTCAACATTCGGGAGGCATCATCATGGCTAATGATTGAATGAAGGGTTACAGTGGGCTGCTCACGCCCACATTTCTCTGAAACAGCATCCTTTGGCAGATTCAATATTTCAAAGTCCCCCTGAAGACTTATTAAAACTGACAAAATTGTTCTAGGTTTAAGGAATAATGAGCTCCTCCAAGCTTTTTTTCAAAGAATTAAAGAAAATCACGAGTCCTATCCTTGGCTAAATTTGTCGCAGCACAGGTGAAACTCAGCAGCATCAGCTATTTGTCTATTAGGTGTCTTCAGAAGCCTCTTGTTTGCTTGATCTTCTCTGCTTTATTTTAGATTAAAGCATTTCCAGTACACAGAAAGGGCCCAGATGGGGTGTGTTTAGCTCAGCCCAGGCAGAGCAACCCACTGCTGCCTTAACTGGCATAAATTCATAAAGATTTTATGTACCTTCCATACCTTCTCATTTAAGAAAGGAGCTGGAGCGATCAGACATGATGGAGGGGGAGAAAAAACAGCCCAAATCAGTTCTTTGGCCCTCTCCTGCTTCTTGTTTAATATTAATGGAAGTGTTTTACGCTGATGTAAGTTAGATACATGCCAAAGAAATTTGAATCAAGGCATTAATACTTAACGCAAACAAATCCCCTGCTGTTTCCTAGGGTTTAAAAAAGGTGATCAAGACTTATTAGGATTAAGGGCTCATTTCAGCTGAATTGATCAGATGGCATTTGGGTGTAATTTAAGCTAAAAATGAAGGGAAGGAATAAGCAGATTTTTATTTCTATATAAAATTTTCTCCTCCTCTCCCTCTTTCCCTGCCATGCACACACGCGAAATGCACTTACCCTGAGCAACATTGCCTAGATTTGGGAGGGTTTTTTTTGTACACTGGGAAAAGTTATTTGGACTGGATCTGCTGTGAAGACAACCGGTGTCTTGTTTCTCATCTGATGTATTTAAGCATGTTCCTTTCTCATGTCACTTTCCAGTCTGGAGACACGAAGGGTGGTTATCCAGAGCCACGTTGCTTGAGCCACGCAGGGACCAATTTAGCTTCCACCATCATCGTTGCTTCGCAGTTGCAATCACTGATATTTCTTGGAGTACGTACCAAGAAATACGTCCAGACAGTGAAAACAGGAGCTGGAAGAGGAGAGGAGAGGGGTGCTCTTTGGTGGAACAACATTGCCATCTCATGGTGCAGGTGCATCCCTACAAAGTCTGCAGCGATGCTCCCATCCACAGCCTTCAAGGTCGCAAGCTCCGGGCGCACGTGAGTCCCTCTGCGGAAAATCCAGGTAAATACACAACCTTCACCAGTCTGCTCCTGCTCTTAGAGATGGAGGGCCTTGACCAGGACTAGTCTCAAGACAGGGTTTTCGGACACCCACCAGCAACCTCTCACTGGTCCTGTTTCCCCCATGACAATCCCGCCACTGTCTCTGCACCAGCCCTTGCTCTCTTCACTTCAGAGTTCTTCTGTTAATTCTCATTTTCTCAAGCTTCACTGATAATTTCCCACGTGGCACCATATCAAATGCTTTATTGAACTCTAGATAGATTAGATCTACCAAATTTCCCTTGTCTGGAAAACCAATTATCTTATCAAAGGGAGATGTCAGCAAAGTCTGGCACAAACTGCCTTTGGTAAACCTGTATTGCACTTTATCTCATTTTTCTTAGTGCCTTTAATTAATGTTTCCTTCAGAATTTGTCCTACAATCTTGTGTATAACTATAAACGGGTTAACACATCCGTAGCCGGCTAGCTCATGCTTTTCATTTTCCTTATCTTCCTTTACTTTCCTTATAATCCATTTGCTTGTGGGGGTTCAATCAGTGCCATTTGACCCGCAAGACTCATTAGAAATCTCTGCTCTCCCCTCTGCACGCCACGTGCTGCTTCTCCCCAAATGGGATGGAGATTTCCCCCACCCCTCAGGCTTCATCTGGGTCCCCTCCAGGGCCCTGCTTTCACTGCAGATGTGGCTGTTTTCATTCCCCACCACTTATTCCAGGTAACTATCTTCGCTCCCTGATCCATGTCACCTTTACCATCTAGAACTAATCATCTGTTTAATTTGGAGGGAATGATTTGATTACCCTTTAGCCTGGTCCTGCTTTTGCTGGCTCTCTGTCCCCCTTTCTGACTACTTTTATTTGTCTCACTAAGGAAACTTTCAATGTTTTCCTTTTTCCCTTACGTATGCACAGTCACGCTCAGCCCTGCTCCAGCCTTCCTCTCACTTTGAAGATGCAGCTTTCTGCTGCCCTGACATTTTTGTCCACCTATGTCATCTCTCCATCCACTCTCCTTACTCTGAGATCATAGAATCACAGAACAGTTTGGTTTGGGTGGGCCTTTACCAGCCATCTAGTCCAACTCCCCTGCCATGAGGAGGGACACCTTCCACTAGACCAGGTTGCTCAAAGCCCCATCCAACCTGACCTGGAATGTTTCCAGAAATGGAGAACCTACCACCTCTCTGTGCAACCAGGGTTTCACCACACTCAAAAAAAAAAATAAAAATGTTCCTTATATCTAGTCTGAATCTCCCCTCTTTTAGTTTGAAGCCATTACCCCTTGTCCCATCACTACAGGCCTCCTATAAGTGGTGTGTGTCATCAGTCTGTCCCCTGTTTATTCTAAGGCCCCTTTAAGATCTGGAGTCCTTCATATGAGCACAAATTTCCAAAGAGGGGGCAGCAGAAGGCCAAAAGGGATGGCTGCTGGTTGTCCATGCAGGATAGATCTTCAGGCCTCTGAGATACCTCTGCAGCTCCCAATTAATTACAAAAATTATTCTTACCCTTGGGAGAGAAGAGGTCCTCCTCTAAATGTGCCAGTGCAGAGTGTTGCTCGTGGGAAGGTCTCATACCTTCTCTGATGTCATGGATGCACAGGTGGTGGGGGAGTTAATGAGGGCAAGTTGCCTATAAATTTTAGCCATCAAAATCACAGAATCACAGAATGTAATTCTAATTTTTCTCATCAGATGACTGATGACGTGGTATGACTGAAATGAAGGTAACATGGAAGTGACTGGTTCCTCCACTGTCTTGCAGCAGTCCAAGAGTCTACAACTTGCAGAATCAGGCCACGATATTGCAGAGGAAAATTCTGAATCCTGCATAAGGACATCAGTGTGATGGCAGAACAATTTGTCATCACACTGAGGCCATGAGTTTAAATTTTACCTAGCATTTGTAATAAATGTCCCCTCTGTCTATCAATGGGTCCTTGCTCACATAGGCTGGGGAGCTGAAGTTGCTCACAGTGATCCTCTTTGCCATTGTGCATGCCTAAAAAAAAAACCCTGGAAAATGCAGCCTTCCCAGCAGTCTGTTAGTTTTGTTTTGGCAGATGCTCATCCAAATGTTGTGTTTTGGCATGGCGGGATCCCATCTTTTTTGAATCCATCCGATTGGACTCATATCAAAATATGCTGACAACTAGATTGGGCCTCTTGGAAAGTTGTGTGTGTTGTTAATTTTCTATGTTGCAATGCCATGGCAGCTGATGATGAGGGGGCACCGTGTTGATCACGTGATAAGGGAGGTCAGGATGGAGCCCCATGGAGTCAGTTAGGGGACTTGCTGATCACAATGGGGAAGAAATAACCAGGGTGAAGAAGGGCTCATTACTTCTACCATAAACCCTTCTGTGATGGCAGGGGAGACCAGTCTGTGCTAGCATAGTTGCTGGAGTGCCTCCCAGGCAGCTCGGCAGCCCCTTCTGCCTTTTTTCCACTCCCCAGGCTGTCAGCTAGCTAGAGGAAAGCCATTTATCACAGCTGATACGCTCTATCCACTAGTTCTCTAGATTTAGCTTGCAAGTGCATAATTTATGGTCAGTTGGTTCATCTCCCCTGCTCTTTGTCCTCCAAAGTACACGAGCCAAGGAGGCCCATGCATGGGCCATGGGAACAAATGGGCTGATAGGTGTCGATAAAGGCTTTCAGGCAAACAGCCTTGTTGTCCTCCTTCGCAATCTTTGGATCAGGAAGTCATTCTGCTGAGATTTGTTTTCCTTTCCTTCCTCTGTACATAGGATAAAGCAGGCAGAAAGTGTGAGGCTGTTATTAGAGGCAGAGCTCCAAGAAATCAAGAAAAAAAAAAATTCACAGGAGCACGAGTTGTGCCCCAAACTAAATTTACCTGAAATGTGTTATACACAACCTTATAATGACTTTATTTCTGTTGTGATTGTTGCCGTTGTTCTGCTTAATACCTTTCTCATTTAAAAAAAAAAAAAACAACCCCCTAACACAACCCTGTAGCAATCACTACAGAAATATTATTTGTTTGTATTATTCTTTAGGTGGTTCCTGTGCTGGAGGCAGTAAGTAGTTACAATCACTCAGTACATAATAGAGAAATTCATTCCAATAATAATAACAACATTTATTATTTTTGAAATATGAATCTGATGAATTCATGAATATAGAAAGCTCTTGTTGCTGGCTGTCCACAAAATGCTAATAAAATCAAGCATGATTTTCTGATAGACTTTTGCTGTAGATTTCTAACGTCCTTACTCCAGATGTGCATCCATCACTGCTCAGCGCCCAGCTCCCGGCACTGCTGTGTGTTTGGATCCATCTATTCCCCATGGACCAGTACAGGTTAGGGGCTGACCTGCTGGAAAGCAGGTGTGTAGAGAGGAACCTGGGAGTCCTGATGGACAACAAGTTGCCCATAAGGCAGCAGTGTGCCCTTGTGTCCAAGAAGACCAATGGCCTCCTGGGGTGCATTAAAAAGAGCGTGGCCAGCAGGTCAAGGGAGGTCATCTTCCCCCTCTGCTCTGGCCTAGTGAGACCACATCTGGAGCACTGGGGCCAGTTCTGGGCTCCCCAGTTCCAGAAGGACAGGGAACTGCTGGAGAGAGACCAGTGGAGGCTACAAAGATGATCAAGGGAATGGGGCACCTCTCTGATAAGGTAAGGCTGAGAGACCTGGATCTGTTCAGCCTGGAGTAAAGAACAAGAAGGGATCTCATCAACTCTCATGAAAATCTGAAGGGTCCCTTGAAGGAGGATGGGGCCAGACTCTTCTCAGTGGTGCCTAGTGACAGGACAAGGGGCAACAGGCGCTTACTGGAACACTGGAAATTTCATCTCAACATGAGGAAAAACTTCTTTCCTTTGAAGGTGGCAGAGCCCTGGAAGAGGCTGCCCAGGGAGGTGGTAGAGTTTCCAGCTCTGGAGACATTCCAAACCCACCTGGACACGTTCCTGTGCGACCTGCTGTGGGTGGACCTCCTCTGGCAGGGGGTTGGACTAGATGATCTCCAGAGATCCCTTCCAACCCCTGCTCTTCTGTGATTCTCACAACAGCAGTGGTGGGATTGGGCATGCCTGCTCACCCTGTGGTGCAGGCAGCCTTTTCTTTCTGGTGTTATTCAGGGAATGGCATTAGCTGCTCTGTCCCCATAGAGCACGGGAGGGCAGGGTTCAACGTGGGGCAGATCAACTTGCTCAGGGCATTGTGCAAATATAGAGCATTTACAAATGTTGTATTATAAAACTCCCTTTTCTTAGAGGCAAAGCAACTGCTTGCCTGGAGTCTTACCATTCTCTACTGTTTCTCTTTTTTTAGGGGTGGGAGCTCTGTGGGGTCCAGCAAAACCAGGTAGGACCTGGCTCTGGACCTCCTCCCTCACGTGCGATGGGCTCTGCTTGGTGGTGGTGGTGGGTTTTGCCTTGCAGGCACTGCAGGATGGACACAGCCTGGCTCTTGGTAGCTGAAATATAATCTTTAGCCAAGTAACTGGTAGTTTACACTGGCTCTGGTCACAGGTAACAGAGCTGTTTCTAATGGAGGAGATTTTTAGAAATCTTTTTTTTGCCAAGTGGGGCCCCAAGGTCTAATGGTGTTTGCGCTCCGATATACCAGCACAAAAAGCCTTCCTGACGGAAAGGCAGATTTAGAAGCACCCCCAACTAAACAGTCTCCCTCTATATACAGCATCGTGTCTTCAGTTAACAACCCCTCGTAAAAAAGCAAAGGCTGCCCAATGTGTAAACCACTTTAAAAAATCAGTTAGTTCCCCAAAGTCCTGGTGTCACGATGTGTAAATTAATATCGCAAGGGGTGACTAAACTGAAGCGGAGGGAGGCTATAATAATGCAGTGGTGTTTGCAGAGCGTGATGCTGTCACAAGCTGGGAAGTTGCAAAACGCTTAACAAAGTAAAATTAGGCAAGTGAAAGTAAACTCTTCTCATACTGCAGATATGGTGGCTGCCTTTTTTGTCGTTACACTTGCTTTATCTCTAAAACTGTATGGACAATGCAAGTGTTAGAAATACAAATATGGAAACCTTTAAGCCCAAATATATTGCTTTACAATTGCTTGTAACCTGGCACAATTCAGCTGCTTGCATTCCTTCCTCTGATATTTTTTCCTCCGTGCATTAGTGCCTATGGCCCTGCCTTCCTCTGAATCGACCCATGACCTCACATTTAAGAGGTCTAACTCTGGGTCCCTCTGTTTATAAGAGAGTGATATGAGCTTCTCTTCTGTCCATATGCATGTAAAGTATAACTGTTTTACTGTTTCCCAAGTGACAGTTATTGTTTTCTGATAAAATAACTAAGAAAGCTCAAAAGGAGCAAATCAATTTTCTACCAGATCAACATAATTATAAAAAAAGACACAAGCTTTCAGTAAATGCCAAAAGATATACATACTGGCAGTTAACAACAGCAAGCAGGGTGCTTAAAAGGATTAGTGTACAAAGGGAGCAAATCCAGGCATGTTTCGCCTTGTATTTGTGAGCATTCAGGCTGGTCTTCCAGAGGTCTTACTCAACGCTGAGCACCATGAGATCAGGAAGGGTTTACTCCCTTGTTTTGGCACGCAGGAGGCCATAGCTGGCTCCTGAGTCCAGCATTGGGCCCCCAGTATAAGAAAGACATTGGAAGACCAGAGAGGACGATGTGGAGAGCCGCCAGGATGATTATGGATGGCTACCAGGGAAGAACGAGTAAGAAATCCTTTTGAATGTTACTGGGGCCAAATGCAGACCAGCGGCTGGTTGGGCTCCTGGAGATCGGTGTTCAGCCACTTCTGGAGCATCCTCGAGCTGCCACGTTGATGCACCTCATTTCTGGAGGAGAGCTCCAGAGCAGGTATGTTCATCCTTTTATGGAGCAAAACTGAAGCAGATTCCCAAGCTTGGGTATAAAACAAACCTCATCTCTGAGTGGAGCAAGGGTGATTTTGTAGGGTTGCTGTCTCTAAGGTTATTCAGGATAAAGAGAAATCTCCACAAGGTCTCCGCTATTGAGAAGATGATGGTTTGGATTGGCTCTAGAGCAGAAAGCCAGGCTATCCCAGTGAGCACTCTCCCTGCTGGAGAGCATCAGGCAAAATGGTTGAACATCTGCAGCCCGAGGGACTGGATGTGCTGCTAGAAGCAGCCAGCATTGCAGGTGAACCAAACCTGAGGAGGCACACCATGGGCCAAGGCTGGTGCAACGCTTGCCCTATAACTATGGTGTTCAAGGCTGAAATGTTGCTCTGCACTTGCTGGATGTGCATCAGGATGGAGAGGTGAAGGGAAAACATGATTTTGTCACTGGTCACCTAGTTGGGAGCCAGGGCCTCAGTCTGCTACAGACTGCTTATGTGACGCTGGGGTGTGATTTTTCACCTCCCTTGGCCAGGCCACCAAGCCCTTGGGGATGTGGGGGGACCTGGCACAGGCTCTGCATGCAAACTCACATTTTTCTGGGCTCCCCGTGCAGTGAAGCAAAAACCAGGGTCCTCCAGAGGGCAATGCAGAGCAGCACCAGGATTTTCATGGAATTGTAGAATGGTTAGAATTGGAAGGGACCTTAAAGACAATCCAGTCCCACCCCCTGCCCTGGGCAGGGACACTTCTCACCAGACCAGGTTGCAAAAAGCCCCATCCAGCCTGGCCTTGAACCCCTCCAGGGATGGGGCAGCCACAGCT
>JAOXJM010000052.1:27130910-27142077 GCA_026413425.1 Tringa solitaria | reverse complement strand
TTGGACTAGATGATCTCCAGAGGTCCCTTTCAACCCCATAGCATTCTGTGATTCTTGCACCATGCCTGCAGTTACTCAGCATCTCCCTGAGTTGCCTGACCCTGTTTGTCCCCGTCTTGGGAGACAAAAATTAGCGTCAGGCTGTGCAGGAGGCACGGGCAGGGCGGTGGGGTGGCCAGGACGTGCGTTGCCACTGTACACAGCACACCCAGCAACGCACCAGCACCGCTCTGCTCCACGTCCTGGGGCCCTCAGCCTCTGCCAGAGCCCCATCCAAACACATGGTAAGTGGCCTTGCAGCAAAAAAGGTTTGGGGTTTTTTTTTTTAAATGAAATATCTTCTAAGTGGCTTGTGGGCGAAACTGTAACATGTGGGTCAGCAGCAAATCCCTAGCTAGAGATGAAGAACAACAAAGGTCTATTTCACACATTTAAAACTAGGTATATTTGAAATAGAATTGTTTAATTATTGTTTAGGATGCAGCCAGAAAAATGAGCAAACACCTCTTCTGGACGTGATCTGGGTTTCGGTCAGAGCAGGGCACCGCGGGAGGCAACAGGGTTGTGATATTAAAGTGCTTACTGTGTATTGTTTGAAAACAGGCTGAATCTGTTTCCTTAAAACAGGTATTCTCAGGAGGGATTTACAAGTCCATTCAGAAGGGGTTATTGCAAAGGGTTGTGATGTGACAGTTTTACAAGTCTGCCTTAACAAGAGCAGATGGTGAACAAACTGGCAGATATTTTATTTTTTTTCTTTTTTTCTGGCAGAATTTGGCAAGGCAGTAGATAGCAGTTCTGGATGAGGAGGGAAAAAGAAGGGATTTGTTGTTTGCTGCCACATAAGATAAGCTCTGACACACTCCCTGATGCCCACAGGCTGGTGGGGAGGGCAGCAGAGCTATGGGCTCAGCCCTAACACATCCCTTCTGCCTTCCAGCCCTTTTGGCAGGTATTTGCCACCTGCTGCACCAGCCGGGGGTTGCGAGCATGCCGGGGGCATCCCCAGGATTCACCATCCCGGTGGACATCCTCCCTTTCCGCTTCCAGCCCCACCGGCTCCCCGTGGACTGGCGTCGCTTCAGCACCATCGACGTGGAGCGGGTGGCCCGGGAGGTAGACCTGGCTGCCCTCCAGGACCACATTGCCGCCGTCACCTTCTGCAACCTGGATGGGGAGCAGTGCCCCCACTGTGGGCAGCCGGCCGACCCCGTCCTGCTGAAGGTGCTCAGGATGGCCCAGCTGAGCGTGGAGTACCTGCTGCATTGCCAGGAGCGCCTGGGGACCAGCCTGGCCCTGCACGCCCAGCGCCTGGAAGATGCCCATGCCGAGCTGGCTTGCACCCGGCAGCAGGCAGCGGAGCAGGCGGCCCAGCTCCGGGGGGTCAAGGAGGAGAGCAGGAGGTGGAAGAAGCTGCTTGCCACGCAGCAGTTCCTCCTGCAAGCCGGCCCCAGCGCCTACTGCAAGGTGCGTGGTGGAGAAGTGTCCCAGTGTGGGATGCTCATTGCTGCATCCTTGCCTTTGTAGACCATGGCCCCAGAAAAAGGTGCTGGCCAGCCCTGCTGCTTTCCCTGGTGCTGGCTCATCACCTTTATGGAGACTCCAAAATCCATGCTCCCCCTGACCCTTTTTTTTTTTTTTTTTTTTTTTTTTTTTTTGTGTGTGTGTGTGTGCTAGCTACAGGTAGTCACAGCCCCAGAGTGTGGGAGAGGGGGGCCGGAGAGGGTTGGCTGGAGAGATCTCACAAAATCCCTGGATCCTGGGGGATTCCTTATAGTCCAGGGAGACTTTAAACATCCTCCAGACCAGTGAAAGATTTCTGGATGCTCCTGGATTTGGTAGTGATTTTGCTCCCCCCCCACCTCAGGTTTTTCCCAGCCTTTCAGCAGGAAGCCTGCTGGCTGTGCCTCTTTGCCTGCTGCTTCTCCATCACTAAGTCAACCAGCTCACTCATTCCTGAAGAGTAAAAGCCACCCAAAACAGGCAATTTAGGTTCATACATCTCCACAAGTGCAGCTCTCCCTTCCTCCAGAGCAGGACCCTGTTATAACCAAGACCTGATGCTTTGGCCACCTTATTGCACTGCTTTGTTGGGTTGGGTTTTTTTCCCTGAGCAGTATCCCTGCACCATCCTGACTTCTGCCTTCTCCTGACCCCTAAAGGGGTTTTCCTTTGGCTTCAGACAGAAGAAACTCCTAATACCCTCCATCTACATGCCTCCATCATGACAGCTGTGTCTCTTCAGGTCTCACCTTTTGCTTTAAAGCAGCAAAGCTTTCTCTGCCAGAGGTGGGGAGCACCCTTTTCTGCAGATCCCAGTCCCTCTGCTGACTTCCCTCCCCTCTTTTCCAGTGCCACCTCTGCAACAAAACCTTCATGAATGACTCCTTCCTGCAAGCCCACATGCAGCGCCGGCACACGGAGGCCACCAAGGCAGGTGAGCACTGGGACAATGTCACCCTTTGCTTTCCAGACTGGGTTCTGCCCTATTGGATGTGGATGATGGAAACCAGAGAGTGGCCGTTGGAGGTTAAAGACAACTTATTGTAACTTCATGCTGCTTCTGTGAATGTTTACTGAATGCTTGCTGCCTTTCCCTCAAGCCCAGGTAGGACACGTGGCCAAATATGAGACCGCATGAGCATTTAAAGCTCATCTCTGCACCTCTGTTTCCCTAAGGATCCTCTCCACCCAGAGACTTCATGGGACCGTGGGGATGGAGCTGCGCTGGGGAGTTTGTGAGAGTGTTTTGCTTGTGGGGGAGAGGGGTTCACCTTCCCCCATGCCCCTTTTTTTGGCAAGGAAGCAATGTTCCTTTGCAAACTACTTGGAAAGCTGCAGGTGTAATGTGCTGTGTGAGAGCCACGGAGCGTCCTTACAGCTTCAGCTTCAGCTGGCACTTGAACTTGGCCATTAAAAAAAGCGGCTTTTGCTGTTTGCTGGCAGGGTAAGAGCCCAGCCCAGGGCTGATGCAATGAAACAGCCTGAGCTTTTCTCCACAGGCACCTTCCCTGGTGCAACCTGAAATGCCCAGGCAGGGTACTTTGGCTGATTGGGAGAGCAAGCCCAGTGCAAAGGCACTCTGCTTCGTGAGCGGCTAATCACACCAAATTTATAAAAATAATAAAAAATAAAAAAAAAATAATCAGAGGCCATGTTTGCTGTGGTTTTTCCTGCAGCTCAACTACCTGCTTCTCCAACCCTGGAACCCTACAGCAGGTTTTTCTCAGTGCTTTAGCAGGATTCTCCACCCCACCCAAAGCAAAACCCCAGTCGGAGCTGGCAGGTCGCACCCTGGCTCATGGAACCCGTTTTCCTGGGCTTTGCAGAGAGGCAGAAGAGGAAGCAGCTGGAGCAAATGGAGGATGAGGTGGAGGAGCTGAAGGCGAAGCTGCGGGAGACACAGCGGCAGCTGGAAGCGGAGAGGGAAGCGGGGAAAATGCACAGGGAGCAGGTACGGGACGGGGGCACCACTGCCCGTTTGCAAACCATGGGGGTAGGAGAAGTGATGAGACACAGAACATCTTTAAAGCACAGGTGAAAAATATTTTATGGTGGGGCTTGTGTTTATTTCTCTGGAAAAATCATCCCCGAAAATTGCCATGGGAAATGTCGCATGGAAATAAGGACTGTGTAACGTGCCTCCCCTGGAGGCTGTGCTGCCTCGACCTCCCCATGGTGTGCAGGCAGGCTCTGAGGAGTGGTGGGTGTAATGAGAGCGTTGGTGCTCAACCCACTGGCACCAGGGATGAAGTCCCACCCCTTGGTGGTTCTGATCTGCAGCCAAGATGTCTCCTGCCCTGATTTTTCCACTCTCTTTAGGAAATGAAGAGAACTCACGGGCAAGAAGAGGAAGGCAGGAGAAATTTGGAAAGGTGGAAAAAGGAGGAGAGGATGAAGGTGCACAAAGAGTTAGATGGCCTGAGGCAACTCTTCCTTGCAGCGTTCCAGGACATGGCCAGCAGGAACAGTGCCATGGAAAGGGTATGTGAGCCCCCCACATACTCCTCAAGGCAGGTAAGGGGATATCCAGGCCTGCTGCTTCACCTGGTCCAGGGAGCATCACAGGTTCACAATCCCAGAGGCCTTATTTCTTTCTCCCAAGGCACGTGTGTTTTGTGGTTGGAAGCAGGGCTGGCCAAGGTTGGGCTCCCCAAGCCCAACAAGGGAAGTAGATTCTCCTATGGGATACACTGCTCCTTCCTCTTCCCTCTCCAGAAACTGCAGGAGCTTCAGGCCAAAGAGGTGGAGGTGTCCAACCTGGGGACGCTGCAGGACGATGACACTGAAGAGGCGCTGTGGCAGATCCCAAGACCAGCAGAGCTGCAGGGAGAGCAGGAGAGGATGGCAGTACAGGTGAGCTGTGCAATGTCCTTACCCACGCCATGCATACCAGGAGATGTGTTTGGATGGAGGTGGACCCACATCCATGCACCTCTGTGTGCATCTGCTTTGTGGACATCGGGTCTCAGCTCAGGCTCAGGTAGCCAGCCTCTTGCTGGTGTAGAGAACTGACAGTTCAAGTCCAGAAATGGGACCTGGTGCGTGCAGAAGGCATGTCATGGTCGGAGGTCAGCCCTGCTTGCTGCAGGGAAACCCATCTTCACTAGAGTAGTGAAGATGCTCACCACGTAGAAAAGCATTTAAAGTACCAAATCAACAAATTTATTTACCCACACATCAGCTGCCTTCTCAACATCTGAAAACATCTGAAGAACGCTTTACCTCTGAGCATGGAATGTGGTGGGAATGGCACCACTGTAAAGGTACCAACTGCCCTTCAGGACCCAAAGGGAAATTGAATTTCTCTGAGTATAAATACAATCAGCTGCCCATGCCCACAGGAATCCCCCACGTGGTGAGGGGGGGGTTAATTTGTGTTTAATTTGGCAGAGGGCAGAGTGAAGGCAGGCACTGGGGGAAGCACTGGGCACAGGAGGTCCAGGTAGGTGCCAGATGTCCTTGGCAGCTCCCAGGCACCTTGCTCAGAAAAGGCTTGGATCTTTCTCTTATGTTTTTTCTCCATTTTCAAACCCCAGAGATGTTTGGTCTCTTTGGAAAAAAAAAAAGGGATGCCCTCTCTGCAGAGCAGCTCGATGAGTGGGAGGCAGAAAGAGCAGGGTTATGCACTTGAAATGAGCCTTGGTTGGACGTCAAAGCCCAGGGCAATGGAGTGTAGTTATGAGGATATCGAGAGGAAAGAATAAATGAAATGCAGTGACCAAAGCTGTGTCCTGTTGCAGCTGATGAGGAGACATGAGCTTGCCACCAGCAGATTTTGAAGCTGGCCATATATCTTCTGCAAGGCCAGATCTGCCCTTTGGAGGACATCTCAATAATGAATAAAAAATCCCAAGTGCTGTCCTTGCTGGTGAAGGGAAGAGGTGGTTCCAAATCCATTTTTACCATGTTCATGTCATCTCGTTCCTTTTTTGTCCCTCTCAGTTGATGAAAGAGAACAAGACACTCCATGCTATCCCATCCCAGGACCATGTCCATCAGCAGAGGGTTGCTCTCGGCAGCCAGCTCAGGGGCCAGCCCAAGGTCATGAAGTCTCAGGAGAAGGCAAGTGAAATAAAAAAATAATAATAATAAAAAAGAGGCCTTAGGTTCATCAAGAGGGTTTAAGCAGCCTTGAAAGACTGCGTTGAGACTGTCTAATTTCAAGCCCATTGTGCAATGCTTTGCTTAGTTCGGCTTTTTTGCATGCATTAAACATGAAGCATTACATGAACATCACTGGCACAAGCCACGGCCACCAGGGTGTAGATCACCAGAGCAACACTTCACATTACAATTTGGAGCATTTTTCACTTGTTATCAGATCCATAAAAAGCACGTGGGCCATAACAGGGTGCATCTGATGTGCCAGTGATCGTATTATGGAAAGGAAAGCCCCTAAGCTGACCCCTGACAGGTATGGTCTGCTTAAGAGAAGTAGCTCTTGGGGTAGTGTATGTGCCCACTTTAGGCTCTTGCTATTTTCTGCTCCCTTTCTGAATGCATTTAGTCATAACACTCTGCAGGGAGAGGTAAAATGATCCAAAATTATAGACAAAGAAATGATTTCTGAATGATGCCCCATCTATTTCTTTACAGATCAAGCTGCTCTCTGCAAGCAAACCTGAAGGTAATGATTGCATTTTTAAAGTGAATCAGTTCGGGTCCAGATCAGTTCTTCATCGCTAACAACCCTTCAGACCACAAAGTCTTCTCTGTCTCCCCCTACGAGTCCTTTCCAAGGAGCTATCTGTGTGTCCTCTCACACCAAACCATGGAGCGGACACCTTCCAGTCCCTTGACTATCTGCTACAACAGCATAGACCACAGCTCTGGTGGCTGGCATAAAAGCAACTTGTGTCTTGGGTGGCTTTTGCACTGCAACCATACCCCAAAGGAATGAGATTTCAGTCGAGCGCTCACAGTAAACGGATGACCTTGCCTCCTCCAAAATGATGCTGGTGGTTATTTACGTAAAAATAAGGAGCTGAGGCACGACGTGGTTTCTTCTTTACACTCTGGGTTTTCTGTAAGTGCCAGGGAAGGAAAACGGGGACTTCTCAGTTCTCTAATGCCTGTGACACAGCTGCAGACTCTGCCAGGTCCTGCTTCTCAGAAAACATAAAAGGCCATAAACGAGAGATGGCTATTGGAAAATACCCAAGGGGCACCCCAGCCCTGAGGGGGCAGCAGAGGACTATTTTTGCCTTCTGGCATCCTCCAGCTGATGGCCTTGGTGGGTGAGTGCCCCAGGGTTTCCCTCGGGGATGTTCTCCAAGGGCTGGTGTCAGACCTGGGCCAGGCTTGGATCCTCAAAGGGGCAGGTGTGTCCATGTAGGACGTGTCCATGTGTTACGTGTAGGAAAACCAGGTGCTGACCAGCGCTTGCTCCTGTGCTGGGGCCTCACCTCCTCTTTGACCCTCACAGGCTCCTTTCTTCCCTGCAGTGACCCAGGAGGTGGCCAAAGTGGTGGCTGTTGAAGAGTCATCAGGTGAGTATCTGAGTTGGGACCATCCCGGTCCCGAGGGCACCAGGATGAAGCCGATGTTTGGCTTGGGGTGTTGTGCAGTGAGGATGAGGAGTCCTGGGCAAAGCTGGAGGTGGTGAGGTGGTGGGCTGGGGGCAGAGGGGATGTAGTCACTGGTCCCCTCTCTCGGCTGTGCAGAGTATGACAGCACCATGACCTGCTGCCAATGCTTCACCCGGGGAAGGTGTCCCAGGTGGCTGCTGGGCTCTGGGTAGGATTTTGGAAAAGTTGTGGCCAGGAATTAATCAAATTAGAGGAGGAAGTTCCCCGTTTGTAGAGGGATCTGGTCTGCTGAGAGCAACCAGTTGCTTGCTCTGGGACTGGTGGGACCCATGTCCCCAAAGAGAAGGGTCCCACCAGCTCCTTTCCCAGGGCACAGCCCCTGTGTTTCTGTACCGGTACCAGCACCCACCTTTACTCCAGACGAGGAAGAGGCTGCCCAGGGTGGGAAGCAGAGGCTGCTGGAAGCCCTGCAGAGAAACCCAAACCTCCTGACGCAGTTTCGGCCCATCCTGGAGGAAGTACTGGAGGAAAAGCTGGAGAGCATGGGGGTCAAGAAGGTAAGTCTGCCCTTTTAGAGCCAGCATTTGCAATGTCAGCCCTGAGTCAGTGCAGGAACTAAAAGATTTGAGGAGGGGGTAGAACAGCTGAAACACTAACAGGCAGTAAAAAAAATATAATCCCCATCTGGAGCAATAACATCCTGAGGGGCAAATGGGAAGGTGGAGGCAGAATCACACAGTAGCACAGGGAATAGACGACTGTGCTCCCGTCTCTGAGGGTGGTTATTAGTATCTCTCCAGCAAATCTTTCTCACAAGCAGCCTTTCAAATGCTAAATTACCCAGGGCTCCCTCCCTTCACAGGAAGGAGGGTGTTTGAGGGCACAGCAGCCCCTGTCACGGGGATTTCAAGGGGACTTTCAGCATCTAAGTCCTTTTCCTGCTGAGCATATTAAATAGTACCTCCGAGAAGTCTTCTCAAGCTCCCGACGATGCAACACCACCACCTAGCACCTTGCAGTGAGCAGGCAGGCAGCGGGCACGGATGCTGGGGACCCGTGTTTCTGAGCAAGGCAGTGTTTCTGCTTCAGCTCCTGAAGGCACAAAGAGAAAGCGGTGACTGAATGACTTCTTGTGTGATTGTTTGCTGGAGGTGCTTTTAAGCCTGGGTTCATTTTACCTAGGCTGGAGCCATGGCATGTCCTCCCTTTCCCCAGCATGTTATTCAGGAACACGGAGGTGGTGTCAGAAGAAGCAGAGGTGGCCCAAAGCCAGACCCACAGGCGTACACCTCCCTCTACCCTTCATTTCTCACCATTTTATCTCTACAAGCCCAAGATGTTCATGGCCACAAAGCCTCCTTGAGCTGTAAATACCTCCCAAGACAAAATGCTGCACTTACCCTGTAGCTTAGAAATTGCCCCAGAAATTGCTCCAATTGCCTGAGATTTACTCTTCAGCAGCAATTTACGAAAGCAGATGAGGGCTTTGCAAATGTGGGCTGTTTGCATGGGATATGTTTTGCTGGGGAAATGATGGGTGTCAGCTTCCTTGGGGTTTGGACAGGGCTTAGAGCTTACAGGAGGCTCTTGAGATATGGGCAGTGTTGCTGAGGGCTTGTTTCACCACCCAGCGCTGTGGGAGGACGTCAGGCCCCTCAGCCATCGTCTGCTTTAGGTTGCGAAGGGGATCTCCACTCGGACCTACAAAAGCCTCCGGGTTCTGGTCAGGCTTCAGCAGCAACAGAAGGCTGAGAAATTTCCTGGTCTCCTCCACCTGAGGGATGAGTTGGTCCGAGCAGTCATGAGGAAAGTCAGGCAATGCAAGAAGCCCAGCAGTGCTTTACCTCAACATCGTTCCATCATCCCAGGTGAAGTGGCCTCCTGTCTTCTCTACATACCAACTGTGGGGACCTGTGGCCACCCATCAATGGCCATGGGATGCTGTTCCCTTCCCAGTGACACAAGAAGACAGGCAAAGGGCAGGAAAGGGCATTTAGCAAGTCTCTGCAATTGCTCTCTGCATATTGCCCTCACATGGGTTGGCCTGATACATTCAGGAAAAAACATTAGATGTCCCAAAAAGCCCCAGCAGAGTGAAATACAGGTTTTGCAGTGCTTGCAAATTCCCTTTTCACCCCTTTTTCTACATAACCCCACATTGGGTGGGCCATGTGGCTCCCCCAAGGGCGGCCCACAGGGCTACCAGGAGATGGATGGTGATTCTCCTTGGTCTCAATACTGCCTTCCAGCTCAAAGCCTGAAGACCCCCAGGTCCCTTCGTGGGTCACAGCCCATGGCAATACCAGCCACAGTAGAGCCTCGGAGCAGACCTCGCTCCACCCACAGCCCCCCGAGGACTCCCTGGGGCACCCTGGGAACATCCAAAGCCAGTAGCCCCCATCGAGGACTTGTCCCACGGCGGAGGTGAGTCCCATCACCTCCTTTCAGTCTCCAGGCAGGTGGGCAGTGCCCAAGACCCTCAGCCATCAACCACTCCCCAAGTATTCTGGGTTCTGCCCAAATACCAACACCTTTGGAAACTGCCAAGTGGTGGGTGATGTGGCACCCCAGAGACATTTATTTAGAAAAGGAATTTCCTTGGATCTCCCTGACCATATGGGCTGACTGAAACAAGTTGGCAAAGTCAGACCTGAGAGTTTGTACCCACCAGGAGGTGCTGGAGACAAACACAGGGCATTTCCCATTGGTCTTTGGCTCCTTCTTCCCCTCCCAGAACCTCTACAAGGGGATGAAGGAGTTCTCTTGGGGTTTTAGGGCAAAAATAGTAAATATATAAAACAAAAGCTTAGAGAAACTCTGCAGAGAAGAAATAACATGGAGAGGGTATGAGACGGCAGCAGAGGGGAAGAGGAGCTCATCTATGACCAAGACCAGGTGAGGAAAAGGAGTTACTTGTTTGTTCCAGGAGTAAGAGAAAGCCAGATCTAGGTTTTAAACCCAAGCAAAGTAATATTGGACACAGAGGGGGTCTGGGTGTGAGTACTTGCTGGAGATGCTACCAGCAAGGCGTTTGCAGTCGGTGGATGTGATGGATCTGTCAATGTCCAAGGGGAGCGCGGGGCTTCTCCATGAGCTGCCCTGCTCAGGGCTGGATCACAGGCCAGGACATCACAGGGCTTCCTGCATCTGGTTCAGCAGTGGGGAAGGGGGACACCAGAGCACCCCCGTGCCTGACCCACCTCTCTTTCCACCAGCCCAGAAGCAGTGCCAGGAAGAAAGAAGCCCACCCTGTCCCCTGTGAAGCTCAGCCCTTTCTCTGCAGCGGTGCAGGGGGTTGAGACTGACTCCAACGGGTCGGACCAGGACTCGCTGGAGGAAACTGCTGGTTCAGGTACTCTTCTTGCTCTTCTTGTAGCAACCCCTGTGGGTCAGCGAGGTGGTGGGGACAGCCCTAGTTACCACCATCAGAGCCACTGTGTTGCCTTCTTCCTGGGACTGGAGCGGGCAAATCTTACCCCACCATCCCCCATATCCAGCCAGGCAATGGGACACTGGTGGCTTCATCCATCAGCAATTTGTGTGCCCGACCCTGCCAGAGTATTTTCCCATAAATCCTGCGGCTGTTTCTTTGTGCAGATGGAAAACAGATTGTCTAGAGGATGCAGAGAACCCTGCAGGACCCAAAGGGCTGTCAAACACAAGGAGGAAAGCTTGTTTTAACTGTTGGTTATGTGCTGTAAAACCCAATGGGAACCACGTATCAGCGGGTGTGGGGACTACTCCTGGGCCCTTGGGAGAGTTGGGGGGTAGTGGGAGGCACCTCTCACCTGTCCATTGACTTCAGACAGCAGCAGGCACTCCTTGCTCATGGCGTGTGGTGTGTTCCAGGAAAAAAAAAGACCTGTTGGTGCTGTGTGACACGCTACAAGCCCAGGCTCTGTGTGTGTGTGTATGGAGGTTCTCCACTTGTGAGGGGAGATTAACCCCCATGATTTATTCTCTGCATAAAAGCCGTGCTGCCATTCAGCGAGACCTGGACAGGCTGGAGAGCTGGGCAACGAAGAACCTCATGAGGTTCAACAGGGAGAAGTGTAGGGTCCTGCACTTGGGGAAGGAAAACGTCAGGCACCAATACAGGTTAGGTGTGGACCTGCTGGAGTCAAGTTCTGAAGAGA
>JAOXJM010000052.1:27111513-27126841 GCA_026413425.1 Tringa solitaria | reverse complement strand
GTTGGACTCGATGATCCCAAGGGTCTTTTCAAACCTGAATGATTCTATGATTCTACACCGAACTGGCGGGGAACAGCAGGGATAATGCAGCCAGAGGGAATGCAAAACAAAATGAAAGAAAACAAAGGCAGCAGAAAGCAGGCGGTGGAAGAGAAAGTCAGAAGCACAAGCAGGGACTCTGTCATGCAGCCGAGGTTAAATAGGCAGACAGGTGTCCTGGTACTTCCTTGGCACAAAGATTTCTTTGTGACTGCATTATGGAAACAAATTTGGCTTCTCTCGCAGGAGAAAGACAAC
This sequence comes from Tringa solitaria, assembly GCA_026413425.1. NCBI lineage: Eukaryota > Metazoa > Chordata > Aves > Charadriiformes > Scolopacidae > Tringa > Tringa solitaria. Next base: position 27,126,544 of record JAOXJM010000052.1, on the reverse strand, counting down.
CAAATGAGAGACAACTCCAAAATTCTTTTCCCTCACGCTATAAAGATGTGGTGCTGCAAAGCCATGAGGTAACAGGGGGCTGCCGCAGGCAGAGGTGGCCACTGCAAACCACAGGCATCCTGCCCTCATGCTGCCAGCCCCTCTCAGAGCCCAAGACCACGTCCTCTCCCTCTCAAACCTTCACACCTTCTCCTTGGGTCAGGTCCTGCCCACCAGCACACTGTGGTTGTCCGCCGCAAGCCCACTGCTTGGTAGAGGGTGGTGGAGCAGGCTTGGTCTATGGGCTGGAGCACACATCCCCATCCATGCTACTTGACACCCAGAGGCTTTTCCTGAAAAGTTAAAAAAAAACCCTGCAGTTTCGTTAAATGATGGAAGCTGCAACCCTAGCATCATGGTGTGATTTGGAGGAGCAGGTCCGGTCCAACACCCATACTTTTTCCTGATGGAAAAATCACACCATGGTGTGATTCTTGCCATGGTTTTACCTCTCCTCCAGTGCAAACAGCCCAGTCCTCACACCCCTGCCCTGACCTGCAGCCCCCACCTGGGCATGTAACCCCATCCCTCCCACACCCAAACTGCTCCTCTTAAATCCCCACAGATTTTTATTTTCCTCCCTCCAATTTTCCAACCTTGTCCTCAGTTCAGCAAAGCATGCAGAGTTTTCCACAGTCTTTAACAATTACCGAAACCTCGTATCTCCTTCCCACCAAAAGGGTCTCCTTTGGCTTTGTCCTCTCTGGAGTCTCTGGGAACAGCAAAACAAGTTCAGAGCCAGCAGCATAAAGAGAATTGGGCGATTTAATGAGGGAGAAGCCACGCCAACCAGGGTTTCTCTCTGAAAAAGGGACTTCTTTTGCTCTGCCGTGGTAAACTGAGGGTTCAAAGAGAAACCTGAGGTTGGTTTTGCGAATATTGTTCCAGCTGATGCCTCCACAGCCAGCTTTAGCATGGAGGAAATGTGACAGAGCAGTACCATTTAGGGTACCCCATGGGGCAGAAGCATGACACACACCCCCTTCCCGGGGGTGCAAAGCAGCACAGCTACACTGAAAACGGTAGTCAGACCCTTGCCAGGAGTTTAATGCCATTGGAGTCTCATGTTCTTTAAAATCTTTGTTTTTCTCAATGGTCTTTGTCTTCCTGGGGCTCCATTTATGGGTAATACTTTGATAAAGCATGAATATGTGTGGGACAATTAGTAGATAGTCAAACCCCAGCACTAACAATCTCTGAATGCAACGCAGCTCTCCCAAATAATACCAAGCTGAAAAAAATAAGGGAAAAGAAAAATCCTGTCAAATTTATTCAGCAGGAATATCTCACCCAGAGAGCTATTCTCCCATAATATTTGGGGCAAGCACAGTGTCATAAATCTTAGTGCTATTAATCCGTAGACTCATTCATCTCTGTTCAGCTATATAAAAGCAATAACCTTGTCACTATAGGAAGGAAGATTGGGCTTTTAATTGCATATAGATTTCAGGAGAGTTCTTATCTCATAGTCCAATTTGTAGCTTCAGATATGGGTCTTTGCTTCCCTTGGTCAAAGTCCATGCAAATCTGCCGTGCTCTCATATACTTATAAGTGTTGCAGAAGCTCAGAAAGAACCTATATAGAGCTCTGCTGGCAGATAATACACACAGCCTTTTCAGCATTTGCTTTATTAGACAAGCCTATATTTAATTATCTCCTCTGAAACAGGATATGTATTTTTCAGAGGACGATCAAATTTATGGAAACAAAACCATTTCTGAGTGAGTGCACACATGCACACACACACTGCCAATCACGATTTCCCAGACTCATCTCCCTTGGCTCTGCAAGTTCTACCCAATGCATCCTTTGCCCTGCAGTTTATTGTCAATAAAGACAAAATAATTGGCATGGGGTCTTCCATCCCTCACCAGTAACAACCGCAGAGGGAAACATTCGATCTTTCCATGGGGCCAGGAGATCTGCAGTATCTGGGCTCCCATTATTCCCAATCTTTCCTCAGCCAGAGCCTTCCAGAGGCACTAACCTCCTTGGTGCTGTGCAGTTGGTCAAACCAGCAAGCCCAGTTCAGCCCAGCAAATATTTAACTGCCCCTCCCAAAGGGCAGCCAGGCAGGATGATGAGGGCTCTGCTCTCAAAGCCACCTTACCCTGCCTGCGGGGTGACCACATGCATGGGTTTCAGAGCCTAAATTCACACCCTTTAGGGTAAAGTGGTGGGGACCCAGGCGCAGGGTGGGATGCAGAGGCTGTGTTTGCTGTCCCCAGGGTGCTCCCCAGGCAGGATATGGGCTGGGTGTCCCCTCTCACCGTGCAGCTGGGATCACAGGATGTGAACGTTGGCACAGGGGTTTGTGTCCTTTGCGTGTGGGCATTGGGAGATAACAACACTGGGACGCAACGAGCTGCCACCAAGACAGGGTGGTGTTGCGTCACTCTGCAGGGGCCTTTGGATCTCACTTTTTTCTCAAAGTCCAAGAAATAATTAGCATATCCTCATTTACTATTTTTTTAGCCTGGGGGGATGCAGAGGAAAGCCTGGAAATGGGCACGTTGTTCTCACCAAACACCCAGCTTTTTCCTTAAGCAGGTGGTTTCAGCTGGAGAGCTTTTAGGAGACAGATGACTTCAGCTTGAAAAGGGGATATTTGGGTGGGTGTCCCAAGGCAGGGAAACCACCAAGTGGTTTCAACAGCAGGAACCTCAGCACTGTGGCTGCAGACGCTAGTCCTCCCTGCTCTGTCATTCCCCTGACGCACGATGCTCACGGAGGTGCCCGCCACGAGATAAGGTCCGTGATGGCCAGAAAAAGAGGGGAGCAGCCGTAATATGAGCTGTTGTTACACAGCAAACAGGCTCATAAATAAATGATTCTCTGCTTCGGAATTTGATTATTTCTTTTTTTTTTTTTTCCAGTAAAGTTTCCTGTGTTAAAATTTTTCATACCGCAAGTTGTTGGCTGGGGTAAGGAAATGAAATCCGATGTTGAAAAATTAGAAATCTGGGGAGGGCAGGAATTCCTGGATACAGCTCTGTCTCAGCTCTCAGCCACTCTCCATGGCTCTTCTGCCTGCAATCTTGTCATCTACACGCTTGCACACATCAAAGTGAAACCGAGAGATAGCTGGCTCGGTGGGTTTGTCGGAGTATTTGTGTTGCATAAAAATAAAATGTAACTTTCAAAGGCGCTTCCTCGCGATTTGATGTGCACGCCTGTTTTTGTTCTAATGCAGTCAGAAACTTGTATTTCAATTTTCTGCGCGTGTTTTTCCTGTATTTTTCATCACCCTGTGTACCTTTACCTAACCACCACTTACACATTTCCTATCTAAATTAAACATTCCCGTGCTTTTTCAGCCCCTTTCCAGTGGAGGCTGGCAGGAGTAAGAGCATACCAGCAATTTTTCTGCCCTCCTAAGAACAGTGAAGTATTTAGAAGTGTTTAATTTCTACCTTGAAAGTTGGGCAGATGCTGGACTCAAAGTGGCCTCAAAACCCAACAGACCCACACACTTGCTCTGACTGTGCTCCCCAGCAAGCTCGGGTTCCCAGCAGGACCCCTGATTTAATTACATCAGGGAGTAGGGGTTCCCCTGATGCTTATTCATCTATTTTCCTGATATAACTATGTCTCATAAAATGAAAAAAAAAAAAAGGGTTCATCTTTTATTTTTTTTCCCTCCCGAAGTTGGGGCGATGGGGTGAGTTTAGCCAAGCAGGAATGCTGTAGCTGCTGTTCGTGACAAGGAGAGAACAAGTGAAAACAGTGACCTTGGCCTTAAAGACTTTTTTCTTGTTTAATATTCATGTAAAAAAAATAACAAACAAACCAAACAAAAAAAAAAATCCAGCATGCAATAAAGAGACAGAAAAACTAAGTCTATACTGAGAGACAGGGAAAAATCCGTTGTAAAGAATATTGATATTTTAAAAATAGGACGGGATTTACCTCTTCAAAACTGAATTGTTCTCCTTGAAAAACTGATCCTTAAAACAAGTCCTTCGCTAGTACAAAAGGAAGAGCCAGAGCTGACATCCAGCATTGGCAGCGATTTACCCCCACGTGGCAGCAGAGGCCAACATCCAGCCTGAGATGGGACCAAGAGCTTCTGTTGGATGGAAGCTCTTCCCATCTGCATGGCGGTCATCTCCTCCAACCATCAGCCCCTGGTGCCCCACCCTGCCAGGAGTTCCCTCCTCCTCTCACTGACCTGCCCAAGGTGCAACCTCTCTGCATGTCCTGGACCTGTGCTGGAGAGGTGACTCCATGTGGTGATGGTGAGCCAGTGGTTACAGAGAGGTGATGGTTATGGAGAGCTGATGAATACAGTCTGTGCACGCTGGAAGTGCTCACATTCAGTGAGACAGCCTGCCCCCACTATTGATACAAGCCACCAGAGATGCCAGCTAGGCTGGTAGCTTGACCTACCAAAGGTCCAACTCTGGAGAAATGTTCAGCTCTGCCTCTACAAGTATCAGCATTTCACCAAAACAGTTTTGACAGTGAACTCCTGCAGAGAACTTATAACTATTACAAGTGCATCTAAAACCTGTTGCAAATAACTGTCAAAATAGCTACTCTGGAGGTTTTGGACCTCTTTTTTTCTCTCCAACTTATCCCTTACCCAGAGCTTTGCTAGGATGTGCTCTGGAGCCAGGTGGGAGGACCTGCTAAGAGCACACACGTTTTCCCTCCCATGTAAGCTCTTGTGTCTCTTCCTCTGACCCCTTCAAATAAAATTCCTCTCTAATGGATTGTCTAGAAGAAGCAATGTCCCACTAAGGAGTTAATCTTCACATCACTGGGAAAAGAATTAACACAAGAAAGTCCCGATGTCAGTATGGAGTCACACATCTAATGCTCCCTGGGATTTCTGCTCCAAATGTAACTCTAATTAATTCTAAATGAGAAATTCTTCTGGTGCCATTAAAGATGGCATCTGCAGGAACACCGGTCGCACACAGAGGTTTTCAGCTATTACAGCAAATATCTAGCATGGGAATAACAATGGATTATACATATTCCCTGGAGAGATCAGAAGAAATAAATACACTTTGGTATCACAGGTTACAGCAAGTGTCTAAGTAACATAAATCAGATTAAATATCACAGCAGATCAGCAAAGCAAAGGTGTGTCTGAGTAGAAACAGCCACCAGGGGGGAAAATGCCATGAGTAGGTGGTCTGTATGCATTGGCCACAGCCAAAAAGACACAACTAAATTTACTTAAAGTACACAGCAAAATTATATAGGGGACCACTAGATCATAATTTTTTCTTTTCGACCTGTTCCAAAAAAAAAAAATGGGTGGCAAAACCAGAGCAAAGGCACATTATCATTACTTGCAAAGGACTGTTTTTCCTGATGACCAGAGGGTAGTAAGGTCACGGGATGCTGTTCACCTCTCCAAACTCTAAGAAAGTAGGGGGTGACATTGCCTATTTGCATGAAAGCCTGCTCAAAGGGAAAAAGGCAACAAGGGTAGCATTACTTTTACATCTGGGCTGTTATTAAACGGGAATTTTAACCTGTCAGAAGAACTAGAAAAGGGCACAAGGCACAATCCTGGTCCTGGATATCAGAGTTTATGTGTAAAATATGAGCAAACTGTTCTACTCTGAGAGCATTTCATTACAGACCTCCTCACGGTAGGCAGTCAAATAAAACCGATGTTGCTAATAAGCTGGAGTACAACCCCAGAGCAGGGCAGACATGACAGAAAACACAATCCTATTTACAGACCACTCTGTTTGCGTATACTTTTTGCTTCTGAGGTGAAAAATGTTTGATAAAAGATAGCGCATCTCAAGCCCAGAAAGTCTACTAGACATAGTCATATTTTGAAGGGTAGGAGCGTCTTCCATCCTCGCTTCGAGCAGCTTCTTCGTACCCTGCACCTTTCCTAGTCTTCGTTTCAGGTTCGTACCCCGAACCGACCTTATATGGCCCCGTTCTGTAGGAGATATTCCGCCCCGATGCATTGTAGGACACTGCTTTGTACCTGAAAGAGACACAAAAGATGGCATCAGCCACTGGAGGGTCTGTGACTACCCAACATTGCACCCGGTGCTGCTGTTCATTGCTGGATTTTAGGCAACTTTGTACTGTGTCATCATTTGGAGCCACTCAACGAGCTCAGAGTCAACCCTCCATGAACAGGCTGCAAATCTCTTTCCTGCTTTTTCGTAAACTTATCCTTTACTTCCCATGAGTAAATCCTTGGTTGAGAGAAGGACCCACCTATAGTAACCAGCTATGTAGGCGCACAAAGCCCTACCTGATGTAAATCATAGCTCAGCTGATGCAATCTACAGCTGCTGATGGTCTGCTATGCAATTTGCAATCAAAGCAGCAATTAATGGGCCTGGCTTAACGAGCACATTGTGAATTTTAGATTTTGAGGTTGACCTTTCCCTCCATCTCTATTTGTTTGCAAGTCATGTAGACAGGGAAGGTAGATGGTCACTTTTGACCCATGATACAGGGCAAACAGATGTATCATCATGATAACTCTTCCAACAGTGGTATTGCACATAGACATGTTCTGGGACGAGCTGGCTGTACTCCATCCCAACACCCAAGGTTTCATGCAATACCTTCTCATGTCTACAACAGGTAGGCTTACCGGGATTCTTCTGGAATCAGCCCTCTGCAAGCCAGGCACATCATGATGCCTCCTACTAGGGTCAGGCCACCTGCCACCCAGCCAACGAAAAGGGCTGAGCCAAAGGTGTATCTGCAAAACACAGAGATGTGTCTGATTAGTGCTGTCACAGTGGTCCAGTCTGCTGCTTCAGAAACGCGCTGAACTTATCATTCTCCCTCTGGCCCTACAGAAGCTCCCGTGAGGTCCACCCCACCTGCAGGCTCATCCTCAGAGGGGTCTCTACCTCACTCTCGAGCTGTGTGAACAGAGACATCCCAGCCAATTTGCTTGGACAAGTTATCTCCAGTGCAGATAAGACACAGACTCAGTAAATTTTTCAAGCCTTTGGCGAGAGTAATGTGCACCCAGAGTTTGCCTTTCCTTCAGCTGCAGCACATTGTGGCCCTCAGGGAGATCTGCACTGTGGAGTACCCTGAGTCAGATGATCACCTACCTATTCTGGACGTTCTGCATTCCCTGGTACATGTTGGTCGTGGACATCCAGAAGTTTGTGACCAGCATGTTGGCAAACACTGACACTCCAGTGATGGCACACAGACCTGAAATCAGACAGAAGGGCAGACACACATAGTAACTATGGACTCCAGAGTTTCTAGGCACCCCAAGTCTTATTTATCCTCACCACGCCCACCAAGACCTCTGAGTGTTTCCTGAAACCCAATTACTCACAGCACTGGGGAGGGACTGAACAATCAGCGTTGCTTCTGCCTCAGGTCCCCATATAGCCATCATTATTGTTGTACTTCAGTGTCAGTATCTTTAGAACTTCTACCCTGAAAGCAGCCCTTATTTAGGAAGAAACACAATCCCCTGCTCACAGAGATGTGGCCAAGGGCCAGGTCCACCATGGCACATGGGTCCCCAACTCCTCAACTAGCCGGGACTAAGGACCTTGTTTTGAAATGGGTCAACTCAGCCAAGGGATGTCCCATCGCAACTCAGCCACATCATTGTTTTAGACACCCTCTCTCTGGGGAAAGTGTGGTGGGCTTTTCCAATAGCCTCATTGGCCAAGTTCTCAACCCACTGACTCAGATCAATAAAACGATAGGTTTTAAGTGCAAAATCAAAGCTGTGTTGCAGAAGGTGGTTTCCCTGGTCCAGCTTGCAGTTATTGTACATCTTGAAGTTGTGTTGCATGTTTCATATTCCAGAAAAAGTAAGCGTTGTAAGGATTTTAAGTGGGGACATTCTCCTTCCCTTCATTAGGATATGGATTTGATTTGATTACTCATCTGCAATAAAGTGTAGGTAAACCTCTAAGTGTAAGATGATTTGCAATTTTGAGGTAGCTGGACAACAGTAGGCATTCCTGCAGCCTCCCTGATAAACCAAAGTATTAAAAAACTATGAGTTAGGCTACCGCAACCCTGAGAGTCTTCATAAAATTATTGTGTATAAAGCCTGAGACTCTTCATAAAATCATTCCGTATAAATAAAGGATATAATAGTATGTAACAACAATATACATATAACAAATTAAGAGGTTTAATTTCTTTTTATCCATGGGCTTTTTTTTCAGCCTTCCGTGTTCTGTTCCATACAAACTTCTGTTTTTCTTTTACTAGGCAGAGGTAGAAGCCACTTGTCCCCAGAAGTGCAGGCTGGAAGACAAATCCCAATAACTTCCTGCAAGCAGCAATGCTTTGGGTTCCTCCAGAGCATCTGTTACATATGACCACAAGCAAATGAAGACTTCCTCCATCGTCAATTCCAGGTAACCAAGACACCTGGCACATGAAAGACACGACACCACACACTTACCAGCAACAATAAACATGATGCCGGAGGTCAGAGTCATGTTGGCTTTTGCAGAATCCTCCATGCTGCCGATACGGACACATTTCAGAGCAAAAATGCACACAAGGAGGCCAAGGATGCCCAGGACGATACCCACGATCATAAGGGCCCGCACAGCCTGGAACATCGCTGCAAAACAAATGGACGAGACCAATGCTGGGCAACTAAAATGGGATTCATCAGAGCCTAGGAGGTTTTTAAAGATTTTTTCTGTCTAAAAACAAAAAAAAAAGAAAAGAAGAGAACCCTGAACATATTATGCAAAGCAAAGACTATGCCTTGGAAAATGGGCACCAGATCTACTCTCACTGTTTTTCTATGGGGCAGTTCTGGAAATGTGGCTGTTTTTTTCAACTATTTAAGGTGTTTGATGGCTTCAACATAATTTTTATATACGTTCATTGGCACCAGTAATGATTTATTCAGCTGCAATTGGGCTGGTCTGAGTTGTTTCCTAACTGCAATGATTGAGAAAGCTTTTTTTTCCCTCCCCAAGCAGCAATAAAAACAGACATCTCAATCCAGCTACCCATGGTATTTCCAACTAATGTGCTACTCAAAGCGAAGTTCTGTATGTTCCTGCTTTACAGTAAAATGCCTGGCACAGGACAAGAGGAAAATTGCCTTGATAAACATTACGCATACATCAAGGGAGAGCAGCAAAGCTTCAGCAATGACCTCCCCCAGCATATCCTTTCCATTGTTACTTATAATAACAGTCCTGCCCACATCCGCCCGCGTTCATTAATACAATACACAAATAGCCTAGCCCTGAATTGGCTTCATAGCCTGCTGCCAAGGTAGGAAGGCTTGGTTGGAAGCAGGTTGTGATGCTGGTGGGTCATGCCGGTAGGAGCTGAGCACTGCTGTCAACCAGATGAAGGTAGCAAAAACCCTACAGGCTCTTCTTGGCCGGAGTAGAAAAGTAGGGGGGAAAAAAGCAAAGGGAAAGTTGCACCTTTTAAAATGGAGAAGTGAAGTGAAAAGGCCATGCATTTGAATACTGAGACGATTTTCTAATAAGGTGGCACAAATCCCATCTTGCCTGCAATTCAGTGCTGGCCCCAGTCGCTTCTCCTCCCCGCCTGTGTACATGTCCCCGGCAGAGACAGAAAGGCGGCAGGGCTGGCAGAGCACTAGGAGGGGATGGTCGAAAGTATTTCAAGGGCTGTTGTGATCTGGCTAAGAAGAATCACAGCCTCTTCTTGCCCTCCCATGAGTTCTTGCAGCCCTGGGTTTGGCTTTGGTGCTTCCCCCCAACATGCTGTCCATCTTCAAGGAAGATGAACAACTGAGAAGGGCAGGCAAGGTATCCTGCAGCCCCAGGGACTTCACTCAGCCTGCCTGTCACTCCTTTTGCTGGGCTGGCCAGGATGGCCATGGTGCCCAAGAGTCCCATATGGCCTGACTGGAGCAGAAGGCACTGGTGAAGGAGAACGGGGAGTAGACCCTGCTGGTCTTGCACAGGGAGGGAGAGGGGATATGTTTATAAACCCTCCACAGGAAAGCATTTGGGGTGGATGGGTGATGGGGTGCCAGCGTGGGTCTCCTTGCTTGTGGGGTACCATGAAAATCTTCTTTACTGTGAGGGTGGCAGAGCCCTGGAAGAGGCTGCCCAGGGAGGTGGTGGAGTCTCCTTCTCTGGAGACATTCAAAACCCCCCTAGATACATTCCTGTCCTGCCTGCTCTGGGTGACCCTGCTTTGGCAGGGGGTTGGACTAGATGATGTCTGAAGGTCCCCTCAAACCCTGACCATTCTGAACCTGAGCAAAACCATGCTGGCACCATAACACACAAGGAAGCCAGTGGTCTGCCATCCCAGAAAATAACACCTTCTCCCATCTGGCAGTCCCACCAGGGCTGCTGCTCTTATGACTCAATTTGCCCTTATCAGCTGATAACAAGTGCTAACGAGACTGGGATTTTCAATCTCACATTCATCAGCCCCCAGGTGCGAGCTCATTAGTTATTATTCATCAGAGAACAAGAAGCTGGCGGATACGCCTTATCAGCCCTCAAAGGTTGTTCATGCAGCACCTTATGCAAAGCAGAAAGCTGCAAAGAGAAAAAAAATCACAATACTCATTTGTCTTTACAGTTACTTAAGTTTCTTTCCAACTGCTTTTTTTTCGGGGCAGGCAGGAGAGGCTGATACTCCAGGACAGCACACGATACTATGGATCCTGATGGAAGGTCCTTGTCCCCGAAACTGCCCTTCATTCCAGGGATGCTTCCTACAGACCTTATTGTTCCTAGGTACCATCACCATGGTGGTCTCAACCCTTAAAGAAGTGACCCTAAGCTAAGACCTCACAGGGATATTGTGGGCTCTCAGGAGAGATGTTCCCAGTGCCTGGGTGCCCATTGAAGGACACAACAGGCAGGCCAAGCCAAGTTGTTCCTGTGATGTTGCACTTTTGCTAGAGCACTTAAGTCGAAGGGTGGTGAACCTCCACTGAAATCTGCAGCTGTTGGAAAGGGAAGAGAGAAGAACACAGCAGGGCACAACAGAAAAAATGCAAAATAGCCGTCAGCAGTGATTCCTCTCCCCACGAGGCTGACTTATGCACCACCTTGGGAAAGGCATGGAAAGGAGGAGAAAGTGCTCCCAGCTCTGCTGTGCCGTGAAGGCCTCTTCACTTGGCTCATGGGACTGAAAGTGGAAACTGTTTGGAAAGAGAGAGCACTGCAGTTTCGAGTGAATTTTGGCATCCATCAGAAGGCCACTGCAGAGAGCTGCTATCCAAAGGTGAACAACCTCCCTCGGAAGGAGGGAGTGAAAGGGTTTAGGCAAACAAAATAGGAGACTAATGAAAAAAAAAAATTGTATCAGGAGCACTAGTTAGCAAACAGCCCTGTAATTAAAGCCAAGCACAGACACTACCCGCCATTTTGCATACCCTGTTTGCATGAGGTAGGATGACTTCGCTTCACACCTGCACACGCGTGATTACTCATTTTGCACACCTGATTTTCATACTAAGGGATGGTGCGCACAGAAAATAATAGAAATGCAAGCTTATTCACCACGATAAATGTCAGTGATACAAAGCCACAGTTTGCATCACTCTCTCCTTTGGGCCTAAGTGAAACCAGAGAGTTGACTTTCTCCCCAGTGTTGCTGTGAGTACTGAGAGGCGAGTGAAGTAAAACAACTTAAACTCACCTAAACTAACATCACCTGCATTTCTGTCAATCATACACAATACAAAGGTGGAAATCTAACTTCATGACCACTTATGATTAATGGAATATTAAAAGTGTAGGGAAAAAAAATGAGGTTTTATGTTAACCAAAGTCAAACAGGGGCATTCCTTCTTTATGTTTTAAGGTACTCATCAACTAAACGGACACATAAAGAGAATAAAACTGACAAAATATATCTAACACATAGCAGAAAATGCCTGTGACTGCTTTGCACAGTTCCTTATTGCTATATTATCTAAAAACAACATAAAAAGTAAAATCTTGATTCTGATAAATTGGCATGAAAGTGATGGTTACCATTGCCTCATTGGTCTTTTAAAGCACAACCACCTACACACATCATTAGAAGGATATGTAGATATATTGATCACCATTTGTATATATAGTTAAATAAATATGGTTTTTATTATTTAAAACAAATGATCTCATAGTAGAAGTGACTCCAAACGTCAATTTCCGAATGAAAGAGAAGTTGCCCGGCAGCTTCGCCAAGCTGGGTACACAGAAACACGTTGGTTCCATTGCACCCTTCGGGACAGTCACGGGCTTGGCTCAAAGAGCAAACACTGCAGCCAACGCACTGGTCTGCACCAGAAAAAACTCCCTCCTACCTCACTATAGGGAAGCAAGGTTGGCATCCCTGAGGATACAAGGCTGAGAGCCCACCTTGTGCTCTCTTCTACTGCCGTCAGTGGAAGCAGAAGGCCTGTGTGCAGCACTGCTTGCTTGTACCTATTTGCAATTGTCCACCAAGAGCGAAAAACGCGCTCAGGTCTGTATTTATTGCCAGCTGGCTGGGCATGAGCATGGCAGGTCATGGGAAGGCTGGCCGCTCCCCTCCCATGGGTCCAGATAGCTCGGGAACACGGAATACCCTCACTTGCAGTGGGGTGGGAAAAAAAAAGATATCTCTTTTTGTAAAGCAAGCAACCAAGCAAATGAGAAAGTCATATCCCTCTGCAATCTACTAATGCAGCTGCTAAAACTCCCCAGGTGATGTGAAGTGACTGAGCTCACCCTTCCCCTTCCCGCCCTTCCCCTTCCCACATGTGCTGCTCGCAGGCAGATTTCTTCAACTCCGGTTTTCTCTTGGGACAAAATATTATTTCAATTGTTTTCTGTAGAAACCATTATTCTGATAACAGCCCAAAAATTACATGTGGCTGTTCTCCTTGTGTTCTGACTCAAAGGGGCAGAATATCTGGGGGTTTAAACATACCCACTCTCCTCACATCAGTGGAGCTGCGCTGATTTATGCCAGCAATGGGGCTGAACCCATGACGCTCATTTAGAGAGCACCTACAAGTGCTCCAAGTTGTAACCTCCACTGAGTAAAGGTATTATTTTGGTAAGAAATATGCACTTCTCTTTAGACTGAGAAGCCTCAAAATTTTATTCCTCACAAAGTGCTTTAAGATATCTGCTCCTGCTTTGGATGAAAACTGTGCAGAACTATAGAAGAGCTCCTGGGTTAAACCTGGTGTATCTTTTGTCCCTACCTGGCAGCCCAAGAATGGTGAAATATGGCCGGCACTCCGTAAAGCCAGAGCTCTGCCGCACGCAGCTCCTCCACAGTCCCTGATACTGGAAGACGGCTGTGACCGGGTTGTCATACAAGTCCTGCGTGCTCCACATATCCATGGCAGTGGACACCATGCACCCCGCAACACCCAGCGATGAAACGATGAACCCCATCACCTGGCAGATGGTCGTGGACATGGTGTCTCCCCCAGAGTGAGGAGGTGAGACAGCCCCGATGAAGCCGCAGACCTAATGGGAGCACTGAAGTCCTCTTGACTGAGCCACCAGAAAAGCAGCAGCTCTTATCAGATGCTTTCCATTGAGCAGTGTGTTTGCTCAATGTGTTTTTGCAAGATAGTCCAGTTTCACTCTCACTGGGTAGGTTTGTGCCGGCAGGGCTGGAGATATGAGCTTTTGTCCTCTAGAAGTGCTTGTCCTTCCCCAGCTAAGCAGCCACATTCCGTCAAGTGTTAGGCAACCCACTTGGAACATGTGCCGCCCCCCCACCAAAACCCTTTACTGTCCACCGGCCTTCTCCTGCGTGCTTGGCACGGTGCAAAGGTGCTGAGAGGGGAGAGGGAAGGACCATGTTCCCAGGTGAAGTTAGCACCTAGCCCAGGTCATCACCTCCCCAGCCCTCTACTTATTCAAAGGGAGGGTAGTAGACCTGCCATCAGACCAAGCCAGGGACATCTCTACACTCGACCACCCATGTAAGCATCCGCAGAAGAGGCACGCCAGGGATGCCAGCGGTGAGCTCTGTGGAGGGATGTGAGGCCACCAGCTCAACCCAGGGAACAAAGAGGGACATGATCACCCTTTGCAGCCACTTTGAGCATCACCAAGGTTGCCTTGGATGATGAACATGGCATAATCCCGGGCACCAAGCCCCAAACTGATCCAGAAAAGGTCCTGCAACCCTGTTCTCCTCCTACCCGCACCCCCATTATCCATCATGTGGCCCCACTAGAAACGTATGTGTGGAGGAGGAGAGGCCACATGGACCATTTGGAAGGTGCTTGTCCATACTGGCTGGGGGCACAGTCCTGGAAAAAAGGGTGACGAGTATAAAAATTAGGAAAGTAATTACCTCTTTGCACAGTGAAGTGCTGAGCTCAGGGGAGTGATATAAATTCGCCGTGCTACTCTGTTGGTGGAGCACAGTGAGTTACAGGGACCTTCCAGCCTTCACGCTCATCCATTCTCATATAATGCCCCACTCTGACTGATTTACTTCAGCCCTGACCTAGAAACTAATTCCATCTTTATCCCATCCCGACACCGCTCTGTGCCACAGGCACCATCAATACCATCAGTGAAGCCGCATGAAAGCCAACAGGAAGAAGGGAGAGGCTGATTTCTGTGGATGGATGAGTCAGTGGGGTTATTACATGTTGGCTATTGCTTCTTCCTCCCAGAGAACGACCACCCAAGACACCCCTTTTGCTTTTGTGGCTGTGCCACGAGCTGGTGGGCATCAGACAGAAATGCTTTTGCACTGGACTTTGCTGCAGCATCCAGGGCAAAATTCACATGTTTGGTAGCCACAAATCACAGCCACCAAAGCCCTCTTTGGTTAGGTCCAAGATGTCTTTGCTTACAGCAATTTTACTCAAATTTAATCATTTCCACTGACTCGGCAAGTTTATACTAGGGGAAGGGCTAGCTCCAACGTATCTCGGTGGATAAGGAACTGGATGGATGGCTGCACCCAAAGGGTTGCAGTCAATGTCTCAACGTCCAGGTGGTGGCCAGTAACGAGTGGCGTTCCGCAGAGGTCGGTACTGGGACCGATACTATTTAACATCTTTGTCAGTGACATGGACAGTGGGAT
>JAOXJM010000052.1:27064702-27075427 GCA_026413425.1 Tringa solitaria | reverse complement strand
CCTCCAACCTGGCCTTGAACCCCTCCAGGGATGGGTCAGCCACAGCTTCTCTGGGAGACCTGGGGCAGTGTCTTGACACCCTCAGAGTGAAAAATTTCTTCATGATATCTAATCTATATGTCTCCTCTTCCAGTTTGAAGCCATTACCTCTCATCCTATCATTACATGCCCTTGTAAGAAGTCCCTCTCCAGCTTTCTTGTTGGCCCCCTCCAGATATTGGAAAGCTGCTATAAGGTGTCCCTTGAGCCTTCTCAAGGCTGACAAACCCCAACTCTCTCAGTCCATCTTCGTAGGAGAGGTGCTCCAGCCATCTAACCATCCTCATGGCCTCCTCTGGACCCACTCCAACAGGTCCATGTCCTTCTTGTGCCAAGGACTACTGGACAAAATAGTCCAGGTGCGGTCTCCACAGAGTGGAGCAGAAGGGCAGAATGCCCTCCCTCACCCTGCTGGCCACGCTTCTTTTGATGCAGCCCAAGATGCAGTTGGTTTTCTGGGCTGAAAGTGCATATTGCTGGCTCATGCTGAGAAATTCTCTCAACCCTGTCTCCAACAGGCATGTGTTTAGACCCCATGAAAAGGTACAGTCTTTTCCTGTACCTCTGCTATCATCTTCCAGAAGGGTTTAACCGTCTTTCCCTGCTTTGCCGCATTTGTATTGCTCCTAATGGAGCCTTGCAAGGGTTGCATCTGCCTCCCCTCCCTCCGAGCTGAGTAAAATCATGTTTCTTTCTCCAACAGCAAGTCCCAAATCTATCCCACAACCTCACAAGAGGCCAGGCGCTCAGTTTAACATGTTTTAACCAGAGAATAGGTAAACTAATCTGTAGTCTGGCTGTGCTATGTTGCTACAGCTTGAACAATTGCCTACAACACCCAACACGTAAGATTAAAATAGTCTCTGTTTCATGCCTTCTGACAGCCAAAATTTTAATGCACACACGGTCCTTATGTCAGGCAGCCGTGGACCTTCCTAACTGATCCAAATTGTTTAAAGGGTCCCTACACACTTCATGCACCAGCTGCTTAGGAAAGCAGGTCTTCATCGTGCATGTATCAACATGAGCCTTAGATAATAAATGGAGGACTAAAAGAAGAGAGAAATCATCAGGGCTGTTAATTTGACACCGACTCTTTTGATCTCCTCTTTAGATCATAAGGAAAGGGTAAGTGTGCTTCCTTTTAATCTTCACTCCCGCACTTTAAAGGCCTCAATAATGTTCCCACCAACCAGATCATTTTCATTTGCAACTCTAATTAATCTGTGAATAAATATGCTTCGGAGAGGTGGATTGATTTAAATGAGGGCTGTCTTTTCACCTTTAATCTATAATGCTGCATTTCTCTCTCTTGAGAAAATAGCTTCTAGCTTGCACTCTCTCCCTTTCTCCCCAAGTTCATGCAAGGCTCTTTCTCCTCTTTTTTATTATTATAAAATAATGGCTTCAGCAGGTGAATAAAAGGTTAGGCAAGTTTGACAAAAATGGGAAGCTATTCACCCTTGCTACCTTTAATCTACTGCATTCTCCTCCTAATGAGTGTAAATTACCCAAGCTATTTCACAGAGTCTTTATATGGCATAATACCAGCCGGCAGGCCATTCTCAGAAGGGCGTTTTTATATTATTAGTATTAGTATTATCTTTAATCTTTTGTGGTGTGAAGAATGAGGACAACACAAGGATCCACACAAAGCAGTAGGAGCCAGGTAGAGGGGAACCTGGCAGGGCCCGCTGGGTTGTGTGAAGGAATGGGTCCTCCATCAGAAGGATGCGGCAGCCAACTCTCATCCTTGTAGGATGGAAACTCACTCAAAACAATCCAGCCTTATTAGCTTTGCAAAGCTTGGCTGAAGCTACATCAATGTGGCTGAGAGGTTTCTGTACCAGTCATCAGTGGCTTCAGCTGGGGTTGGGAGAAGGAGAGATAACTGGCCCCATAAACTCCCTTGTATGCACCTTCTAGTGCTGGTTTGCAGAGCCAAGGCCAAGGCATAAATACAGCAAAGATTTTCTCATGGGGCAAATCACACACACGTAAGCAGTGACATCTACCTCCGTCTTGCAGAGGTCCAGACAAATCCCATCTCCGATCAACACCTTGTTCTCAAGCAGTCCCATTTTGGGAAGGTGAGAGAGCTGGGAGGTGGTGAAGCCAACCCACCCATGGGGATGTTGGGTAGAGACCACCTGCATCCAAGGCACAGGGAGGAGCATCCTGGAGGACAAACTCACAAGCTCTAAGGACAGAAGGGATGAAGAGCAAAGCTAAAGTAAAACATCCCTCACAACCTCTGACAAACAACAAACTGAGGAGAGATCTAAGAGGGAATATTGTAATGTAGATCTCAAACCACACAATACCACCAACATAGAGAAGTAACTCTGATTATTGAGAAGAAACCAAACTAAGGTTACATGTAAAAGAGCACTTCAGAAGCCAGTCTCACATCTTCACTGATGATCAGGAAAAAGCATTTAAGGCATTTCTCCTGGAGGTATGTAAGTCAAATCAGAAGCAGCTGTGAATGACAGTTACAAAGGGGTACAGGATACAGAGTTTGGTCAGGAAAAGGGCAAGGTATCTCACTACTGAGATTAAATATTGTCCAACCCTCATACCCAATGTGAAAAAGAGCCTGGGAAGCTACAGGGTGAGCAGAGACTTTGCCTTCAGGTGAGCATGGTGTCAAACCTGTGCTCGCAATAGAAAAAGCAATAATAAACAGACAATCCACAAGGAAAGAAAGCAAGAAACAGGTGATCCTCAAGCGGTCAAGTTAGTTTAAGGAATTGCCTCCGCTCATCTGAGACGCTGTAACAGATTGGGAAAGCAGTAGGAGAGTCCCTGCTACATGGCAGTGATGTGCCTTAGTTCCCACCACCTATGGAGAGTGCTGGTAACGAACCGGGAACGTTGTCACTTCTCAGTGGGAACTTACTGACCCTACCAGATCCATCGATGATGCTCAGTGGTGACCATCAACCTGCATCCCTCACTGGCGTGAAGTGATGCCATCCCACAGCATCAGTGAGTGTCACCATCCCCTGCCAGCCACTGGAGACGGGCTATGTCACTGGGGGGACTGGGTACAGCTGGGCAGCAGAACCGAGCAGGGAAACTGCCCCCCTTCCCAAATTTGGCCAGCTGTCTGGGGAGGAAGTAGAGATTACACATAGGCAAAGATAATAAAACATCCACAAAATCCTCCTGGAGCAGAAGGAAAGGCTTGGCTTTGCTGCAGGCAGTAACTAGGCCATCCACGAGCCCAGCCTACTGCTAAATCCCTGCCGTCATTTCTCTCATCTCAGGTTGGTTCAGGTCCCCGTTACTTCTGTTATATTATATGTCTTTCATTTTTTAAAATTTGCCACTTGTGATTATTAATCTCCAGCCTAGGAATGCCTCATATTCAGGGGTTCCTTTGTTTCACTCTTATTATGCACACCATATATATTCAAGGTCGCTAGTTTGCCTATTATTCAAGCGGGCACTTTTTTCCTTTTTTATTCCCCCCTCCCCAAAGAGGCTTGGTTCAAGGTCTCGCATTCTCCGCTTTCTCCCCTAAGTTTTGCCATTTCTTTTTTCTTATAAAAAGATTTTCCCTTGCCTCACATTCTCCAGTAGCTTCCATTCAATTCAATCCCTGCTAATATATATCCACAAGAAGCCCAGGGCAGACCCCAAGTCAGCTGCTTCTGCTGTTTTAAAAGAACCAAAGAAAGCTCTTTATTTTCTTAGACTCTCCAGCAATTTCTTGAGTTGCAAACTGATATACAAAGCGTTCTTAGAGGTGGCCAGGAGATTTCCATATCATTTGCAGCAGTACCGACTAAACATCAAGCTGCTGTGTAGGGACTTGGGTGATAACCACCCCAGGAAATGAACACTTACAGCCCTAGCCACTAGACATGAATTTTAGCTGTGCTACTGTTGTCTTGCTTGCAACAAGAGCTAAAAAACAGCAAGGGATTACCTGGCAGGCTGATGTTTAATTTTGGATGAACAATGGAAATACGGCTTTAGCCCACTACAAACCTACTTGTTTGTCAAGTGACAACATCCTCAACAAATCTGCCTATATTATCAGTCATCTCTCATTATCCAGCTGTATTTATATACATTGTCTGTGCAGGAAAGCACACCTAACTGCTTTATGAGCTCTCCAAGGAGGAGACTCACAGCAACCACTCCTGCGAGCGTGAGCTGCAGTCGTGATTTCACAGCATGCTTTAAGACACAGCCATCAAAACAATGAAATTCAGGCTGATCCACTTGAAATCGGAGTCACTAAAGCAGCCTGTGAGATACGGGAGGAGCAAGATGCACTTTTAAATGCAGGATAAAGCTGTTGCCCTTAGGGAGAGGGAGCTGTGTTAAGGAGGAGATGCCTTCACCAGGATAGACACAGGAGCCTGCTGGGGCTCCTTGCTGCTGGACACATCAACAGGAGAGCCTGGTGGTGAATCACAACAATGTCCTGAGCAGCTCCAAAGAAAAGCTGTTGGGAAATAATGATCTGAGCAACATGTTAAGCTGAGCTCATTCCCCCTCCATGAGCAATCATAAACCACAGGATGGGGGCGCGGAAAAGATGTAGAGGGGACATCCCATATTGATAAAGAGTTTTAGACACCATTCCTTTTTCTCAGGCTCTGCCCTGCATATCAGGTGTTAAACTTTTGTAACACACATCCACACTGTGTAGCCAAGTTTGATTTCCCACCAGGAGCACCTTACTAACATAGGTTGCTTCACTGAAGTCATGGAAGCAGGAAATAAAGTCTTCTGTGCACCCCCCTATCTGCACATGGCTCCACCTGATACAACTGCCAAGCCAATACAGGAGAACTTCCACCATCTCTTATGCACCTGGATACGTTTTCACTTCCAATTAGGAGCAGAAAGAGAGTGTATTTCCCATCCTTTACTCCCCAACATTTCTCAAGGCCCTCATGCCCCAAGTTACCATCACCACAAGGAACAGCACTTGTTTTATTTTTAATCTGGTCTGTCTCCTCCTTATCTTCTTTTTCTGCTTTTTTTTTTTAATATTTTATTTTTTTGTTTGCCAGGCTCAGTCACAGTACAAGGACATATGGAAAGACATTCTTTCAATTCTTTGGGCATTGTGGCCGACAGAAATGGGAAACAAGACAAAGCCAGAGAAGAAAAGCTTATTATGGGCAGCCTAGTTGGAAGAAAATGAATCACCCAAACAGATAGGTTTCAATGATCTCAGGCGAACTACACTCTTTATTCCACACACCCACATCTAATTGTTCAAGAAAATGTTCATCTGCTTCATAATGACAGTCATAATAGAAGTTATGTGAAATAACTAAAAAAGTTTATTCAAGGGTCTGCTTCTGAAAGTACAGCTATAATGCACTTTCTTCTGGGGATTTAATAGAATTTCCTCTCATAGAAATTGGACGGATAACAAGTAATTTTTTAATTTGGAAACTATGTTAGCTAGAAGGCTTTCCTGACATTAGATAGGGCTTGTGGGGTAAAGGACCAGGGCAGTCAGCTGTTTAGTTAGAGGGAACAGGATGGGAGAACAGCAGCAGTGTTTGCCTGGCTGCCTGTGTCTCAGGGCCCCTTGTGCTCTGCCCAGGTTGTACAATGGGATGAAGAAAATGACTGCTCCCCATTGTCTTTAGGACCTAAAAGAAGCAGGACCAGGCCACATACCTCTGTCAAAATCCCTTCCTGAGACACAACTAGACTTCAGTGCTCTCCTCCTTTGGTGAAAGGTGGTATAAGCAGAAGGTATTTGCATGATTTCCCTGGGCAGAGACAGCAGGAGAAATACAGGCTGTCTGCTGCATTTCATATGCAGGCTTGAGCAGACACCTTAATCAAGACAAGCCCAGAAGGAACAAGAGGAGAAACGCTGTGTCTGCAAGGAACAGGACAAAGGAGCTCACTGGGCTTCTTAGGAGATGCTCAAAACCTAAAGTGAGATCCTGAGAACAGCTACATTTCCCTCACAAACCTTAAAGCACCAGAGGGAGGCAACACTGAACGTGTAGATTTGAGTTTACAGTCAAGTGAAAAACTCCTCTTGGTCCTGCAAGCCCACTTGATATTTCTCTGGTGCTGGAGGTGCAGAAGGCAAAGCAGGCTCCTCCTGGCCCTGCACCCCACTCAGGGTCATCATCAGGCTCCGCTGCTGGTGAGGTCCATTATCTTTAGCACACGATGGAAAATGTCTCTCTAACCTAACTCAAAATCAAGGCTTTCTTAACACTACCTCTAGTACCTTTCTAAGTCTGGAAATAAAGGTTTAGGCAAACTCAGGTATGCAGGAATATTTCCTCCAGCTGGGCAGCAAGATGTTAACAAGACATTGCAAAAACACTTTTTTTTTTTAACTAAAAAGATCTTAAATTGTTTCCCACGTGAAACATTATGAAGTACCTAGCACATCTGATTCTCCTACTTGTCAGACAAAACCATAATGCAACTTTCAAAGCAGAACATTTTGACATGAGCTTGGGCAGGAGGCAGGTTTCGCAGGCAGGATGGTGAGATGCTGAAGAACCAGCCATCTGTTTGACACCAGCTCCCATTCTTCATCCTTGAGCTGGGGGGAAGGAAAGGCTCCATTCAATTCAGCAGGACCCTGAAGGACGTGACCAACTTAGAGAACCATGAGTCATCCGACCGAAGCCAGGCAGGAGGAGAACTTGTGCAATTCAAGTTAGAATTGTGCTGAAGTACTTCACAGAGCTGAGGCCTGAGAAAACAGACTGGCAGGTGCAATTTCCACTCTGTAGAAATTATAAACCTCCTTTTATTTACTTTTTTTAAGGGAAAGAAAACATTTTTACTCCACATCTTTTTCTCTCTAAAGGACTCACTGGGCTGGTCTCTTTTCTTGTCCCGCTGTCAGGGTCAGTTAAGGGGGAGGAAACAGGATCTGAAGCAACAGGAATTTGCAGGATTTAAAGTCTAAGAGAGTCCAAGAGCCACCAGGAGCCAAGAAGCATCCAGTGAGTATCTCGCAGCAGGGCTTCCAGGCTCAGAAGCATAGAGCAGCTTGGGGACATGACCTACCTGCACCCCTGGACCTCCCGGCATCTTCAGGCAGTGGGGTAGGTTGCTCAAACCTCCCCCAAAACATTTCAGCCAAGTCCCGCCCAGGCACCTGGGTGGTTAGGCAAAGATGCCTACAAGCTGAGCCCAGGTCATGATGGCAGGATGCTGGTTCTTGCTGGAAAAGCACTTGGTAGGAACAGAAGGAAGTGTTACACCTTTCATTTCATATACAGAAACCATTGTGTGTCAGGTTTTTTTTGTCTGAGAGCATGCCTCTGTTCACTGTTTTCACATTCAGGCCTTCTGAAGGAGACAATAAAGATTCTTGGAAAAGCTTCAGCTAGGAAGCTAGTTTGAAATGTTTCTGATGTTAGTGTTTAAAGTTACAATACTTCAAGTTTTATGAAAGTAGCAGCTTGGTGTTTCCCAGGGAGCTAGTTGCTCAACCTCCAGCAGCATTTCAAAGAAAATTTCAGGAAATAGGCTCCTGATTACCAACACCATTTATAAACAAGCAAAGCAAAAGCACTTTCCCCCCACACCCATGATGTAACATCATCCAAAAAGGTGTCTGTTGCCTAATTAGAGACCTTTTGTTCTAATCGCACTGGCCAGCGCTGTTGGCCAGTCTATCCTGGAGCAGGTGTCCCTGGGAGCATCCACTGGCAGGACTACACTAGAGGCCAGAAACCTGGAAGGCATCTCCAGCATTTCAGAAAACAGACATCTAAGTGCAGGCATTTCACAGAGCAGTGCCAAGGTCTGATGAGCCTCTGCTGTCAGTGGAAATACAAGCTTAAAAAAAGGCTTTATTCCCCTTTTTGATTTTACAAACAGAGCAAAAAAATGAGGAAGCATTTCCACATTCACTTTCTGTCTCAGCTCTGCTTTTGAGACCGTCTGTACACAAGGATAGGTGCTCTGCTGATATATTTAACATCTGGGTTTTGATCCTTAAGTAGGTGAAAGGAAGGAATTCTCTTCCAAGACCTCCCTTCAATTCTTTGGAAAAACTGCAAACTCACACAAGCAACCTATGGAGAAACGTGCAGGAGAGCTCCATAAAAATATTAGCACTTCAGCAATCCCAGAAGAATTAACCAGGCTTGCAGATATGCTGCAAGCAACAGGACCATGATGCTACATCACCATCTATCAAGGTTTGAAGTTGCCATCAGGACCTCTAGGTGCTGAGGACACTGCACGAAGGGGAGTGACTAGCCTAGAATTTGGGGCAAGAAAGAGCTTTTTATAATCTGAGGGCACTTGATAAGGAAATCACTAAGTGAATCCCAGCATGCAATCATCAGATGAGTACTATGAAGGTGCTGCACTGTGAGTTGCTCATAGAAGTCACTAGAGTGGAGAAAAGAGCAAGGAAAGGGCAATATATGCTTGCCTTCATAATCAGGGCACCAGAATCTGAGAGCCTGCAGCCAGCCCTGCTCAGTGCAAAACAACTCTTCCCTGCCTTCCCACTTGAAACACCCCAGTTGCTCAGGGGTAGGAAAAAGAGACACAAAGGGACTCCACAGCACTAAGATTTGACACCACAGAGCACCCAGGCTGCTCATCTGAACATAGCAGGATTATAGCTGTTTCCACCCCAAAAGATCCAGGTCTACTTTTACCATAAGCAGCTTTGCTCATCCTTACAAGAAGCACAGCACATCTCAAGCAATCTTTGCCAGAGACTATTCAACCTGTGAAGATACTCTTCTGCTAAGGTGGTGACTTTCAGACCCTCCCCAGAGAAGACTACCACATCAGCCTTGTGTTGCACAAAGGAAAAGGAAAGAAATAACGTGATGCTTGACTGCTAGTCAGAAAAAGTGGCTACTCTGGGTCTGCATAAACACCTCCCACCCAGGGCACACAACACAAAACACCTCACCTCTAGGATGGATCCATCCAGCACCACAGCTCCCTCAGGCAAAAAAGAGGACTCCTTGCTGAGACCCTATTTAAGCCCATTGTGCCCAAGGTGAACTCCCTCCACCTGTGCCGAGCAGGACCAGCTGCACCCTTCATCAGACCCTTTGCTCGGTTCACATCTCATTCAATGCAATGCAAAGCTTTGTTTCCTCCTAAGATATAAAATGCACGTGTTTTCTAAAGGGTCTTGAAGTGTGATGGTCAGGTGAGGGTGGTGTTCATGCCTGTGTTTCAAGCCTGCACCTATTCCAGCTAATGGATGTTGAGTGTTGGATCTTGTTGAATCAGGACTTGGATTTGACTTCTTTAGACCGCCCAACTGCTTTGAGATTTGACTTCCTTAGACTGCTTGGACAGCCTCTGGACCATGGCCCTGATGGATCCCACATGGCCACAGGTCCTAGGTAGTCCCCACATCCACAGGCAGAGCGGTGCCAGCCCTCTGCTCCCCATGACACGCCTTATCAAAAGACTTTCCAGGCAAAGCCCTGCCTCTTGCTTTTGTTTTTCCTTCACCTCGTTTCACCGGCGCCTGGTGTAGGTATTCAGGGATGGTTTTTCTGGAGGTGGCTCTCATTGTTCCTTCCCCCACCTTCCCCCGGCCAGGCCGAACGCATGGAAGGTCAGTTAGAAATGAAGCTGCTTTTATCTGCAATCTCCCACCAGCCCTAAGCTGGGTCCCCTTTTTTTCACACTGAGACCTAGCCAAGCATGAAGGAAAATAATTTTACCCAATCTCTCTGCTCTAACGCACACCAACCCCCCGCCCTCCTTTTTCCACAACTCCCCACCAATCTAAACGGGAAAGAATTAAAAAAAAAAAAAAAAAAAGCCCTTTCCACAATGAAAGCACAACTAGATAGAAATCTTGGTGAGGCACTACTCTAAATGTGACTGCAGCTTTCAGCTCGTCCTCACTCACATATCACCATCCCCACAGTTTAGCCTCCTGGTATAAAAATAATAATAATAATAAAAAACAGTAACCTGGTGATTACTCGTGTACAATGTAATTGCAACAGGCAGAAGAAAGAGGGCTGATTAATTTGCCTTGTGAATTATGCATTATTCTCCCTGTCTCCTTCCTCCCTCCCTTCCCTCCCCCCCCATCTCCCAAGCACACTTCTCCAAAGCTTTATTATGTATATTTCTTGAATATTGTCACCTGTCCTCTCTCTGCTGCAAAAGCTGCTGTCAATAAGTATCGGTTAAGGCTTGGTGTTTAATCCACTATGAACACTTAGCCCAGGCGCCCCGGTTTGTTTTCCACCGTCGGCGTACGAGGGAGAAGAGAAAGCCCACCAAGCCAACGCCGAGTGCTGGCGCGTGTAATTCCCCGGGACCAGCTGCAGGATTTACGGAGCCAGACAAAACTAACTTGTGCCAACGAAACAAAGACGCTCCAGGCATAACAAGCAAGCTGCTCCTCGTATTTTGACATCCGAAGTGGAAGAGCCCTTTCAGCTCAGCAAAACGCTGAAGTGCACACTTATGTTTAACATCCATGGGAGCACCCCTGTGCTGAAGTTAACAGTCCACAAGCCTCTTGCCTTGAGGAGTGGTATTTTCCTCAAATCATGGCATAAATAGGTTGATAGGCCAGGTGTTTGGGGTGCCTTTGTGTCAGAGTAGGTACAGGATTTGAATCGGTAAAATTTACATCCTGCTTGGGTATACCTTTTAGAATCGTAGAATCATAGAATCATAGAATGGTTAGAGTTGGAAGGGACCTTAAAGATCATC
>JAOXJM010000052.1:26998846-27009148 GCA_026413425.1 Tringa solitaria | reverse complement strand
CCTTTTATTTTTTTTTTTTCTCCTTTCTTTCCCCCCCCCCCCCCCCCCTCTCTTTCAGGCCAGCAATTACACTCTCCGCCTTTCACTGGCAGGTCCTGTTCTGTAGGAGGTAATCCAAATGGGGAAAGTGCTTTTTCTTTCAACCCTATTCACTTCTCCTCTTCTTCCTTTTGTGGGATTTAATAACCACGGCTGATAGGCGCGCTGTGGACAGAGAGGTTAAGTTTGTTGTCTCAGCACTTTGCCGACAGAGGATGGCTCAGGCATCCTGCCGCCTTGGCCAGCCCTCCTCTCCCACTCCTCGCACCACAACCCCTATTTAATTGCGATACATTTAATCGCGGTTTGAACCCCAGGATGGCCCAAGAATCCTGCTCTGCCCTGGGGCTGGTCTTGGCCGCCCAAGGAATGAGGTCTGGGGTGTCTCCAGCATTGGGAGAGAGAGCCCTCGAGCCTGGCCACCTCGAGCAGCATCTCCATGCATAGACAGCAGGTCGCAGTACGGAGGAAGATGACAGTAGCCCACCCCTGGCTGCCACCCCCTCTGTGGGATGCAGGTTCCTGTCACCATTTTTCAAATCATTGACAGAGCTATATTAGTATCAGCTCCTGACACCACAGCATCCTCCATCAGTCCTACCTGAAATGGGATATCAAATGGGATATCCAGGTGGTCTCTTTTGCCCTACTAGTGGAGCCATCCTACTTGCATTTCCAAGGATCAGAAGGGAAAAAATTGTACCTTCAATATTTATTTTTGCAGATGATTCAGTTCGCAATTTATGTCATTAGGAGTGGAGCAGAGCGTTCAGCAGACTGAGAAGCCAATTCCCCTCAGAGAAGAGATGCTGAGCCCACTCCTCCCGACCCAGGAGAGCAGCAGCTTCATTCATCCCTCGTGCTGGCATCCTCTTCCACGTCTGACAAGCTCATCACTGGTAGTTGGCTTATACATCCCCTTCACCTGTGGTTTTGTGTCACCTGTCTTTGTTCATCCTCCCCCACAGCCTAAACTGAACTAAATGAAGATATAACAACAAGAAGCTGCTCTCTCCCCAGAAAAGACTCCCCACTTCTTTCTCAAACAGTTCTGTAGCAGATCCAGAAGAAGGTCGGGTGACCATCCCAGTGACTGAGGGGCATCCTAAATCACAAGAGTAACAGGTAACTTCCAGAGAGGAAGAGGTGAGCAGCTCAGCCAGGTTTAATAGTTCAGTGCAGTGATGGGCCAGGCACACCCATGCCTGGATGGGTCCCATCCAGCATCCATCTGCTGGAAGACTGGCTAATGAGAAGGAGTGACAAGCATTGGAGTGAGCAGTGGTGAATAGGAAAGCTCTGGCTCGCCAAGCTGTGTTAGGAGTGGCCTTGAGTCATGAATGGTGTGAATGATCTCCAAGAGCCAGCAGTATTACATCTATTTAGTTTTTGTCTCTTTTTGCGTTGTCTGTTGTGGAAATATAACCACCGGAGTCTCTAAAATGTTTGGTGATGCCTTGCACCTCAGGAAGGACAGATCAAGAACGTGACTTCAACATGGCACATATATGGTTAAAGGCGATATCCAGATACAGATCTGACCAAAGACTTCAATTAATCACTTTGAATAATAGTAGCATATTAGAAATGAGAGATACCATTTAGAAGAAAATATATAATCAGCAGAGATCAAGAGAGAAACAGACTCTATCAAGCACTACAATGAGAACGGTTCAAAAGATGATTCATAAAATTAAAATCCCATTTTAAAATTCACCCAGTTGACCCACCTCTTTTCAGATCAACGGAGAGAGTCACACATCATCTTTGATATCTTTTCTATCTAAAGGATCCCTTCTCTGATCAGGTCAAAAAGTCCCACCCTACTGGCAGATGATGACTGGGACCTGTTTGTCAGCGTCAACTCACCGTTTGGAGACTGTCTTTTGCTGTAGAATGAATAAGGCCAGAGGGGAAAACCTTTTTGTATCACAAACTTGAGCAAGGGAGTATCAAAAGTCAGTCAGTCACCCACTTGCTGGGTGAGTGTGCCAGGGTCCACTCCGGCTGTATGACCATCCCAGCAGGCTATGTATTACAGGGTGAACTAGTCTCCATCTTAGGTTCTCACCAAAGGGTTTGTCTGAGCTCTGACAGTCCTCAGGATCATGAATTCACAAGTGAGTGCACCTCAAAGTTGACACCTGCAGCTGCTCAACTGGGCGTCTTTACGGACCTCACCAGTTATTGACCACAGCTCCCATAACAGTGATGGAGGTACCCACCTCATGTAGACACCAAGGTAAATCTTTTTGTGGCTGCATAAATTCGTTGGGAAGAGGTATCATCCACAGTCAACATAATGAGATGGGCTCTTCCCACCTGTCTAAGCAGGAACAGCTTGTGGTCACGTTTTGTTGGTGGCAGGTTTCTACAGCGATGGCCATTGGGTTCAAGACCTCGGTGCAGGGAGGTGGGTAGTGAAATGGGCAGAGCTGGCAAAGACCGAGCGGCGTCCAATCAGCTGGCACTGCCATTGGACAGCCTCCCAGTTTATGCCTTATTCTCCTGCCTTAGCATTGTGTGTGTATGTGTGTGCGTGTTCATGCAAGTGCAGGAGAGGGAGAAGATTAAAATGTGTCCTTCCAATTAAGACATTATTTCCACCTCATTTAGATTTTCCTGTTCTTAATGCACTTCATCGTTTCAGTTCATTTTATCCAAGTGTTTTAAAAAGCTCTCCTCTTCTATTTCCCCCGGTGAGGATGATTAAGATAGAACAGGAATGATCTGCATGTTTCCAAACTTTACTGCCTGTCTGGAATTAAATCACAGCTGCAACGAGGAGAGGAAAGAGAGAAGCAGGGAGCTGTGTGCTCACAGCCAGGCAAAGAAATCATGTATCCAAATACCACCGGCAACAATTCCAGTGAACAGCCCACTTTTGGCCTTCAGTAGGTGACCAAACTCCAAACTGCCTGGGAGTGGGGTTGGCAGACTGTGTTGTACCCTCAGCTTTAACACTGTTTATTCCCCATGACAGCTTCTGCTGGGCTGTAGTCTCTGCAGCTTATTGTGGAGATGCTGTCAACAGCATAGAAGTCAAATCCCCATCCACACCAGGAATACCAGTGAAGACCAGAACCCAGCCCTGTGGCAGAAACACCATGTCTGCCCTCCAGTTGCCTTTAGATAAAAGCACCCCACATTTCTGCCTCATGCAGAGTTTTATCCAGACTTAGGACAGTGCTGAGGGGGACGAGCCAGATGTGCAGAGCAGAAGGGAACCATGTAACTGGTGGAGGGGAGAGGTTTCTCCTTCAAACGTGAGGGTCGTTTCTGTGGAGACATTGTATAATTCGTGTCTGAGATGTAAACCAGAGGAGAGGACCATCTAGCCTCCAGGACCACCTGTTCTGCCAGCTCTGCCAATGGTGAAGCAAGCACCAACACCCAGAAATGGAGAAGGAAGCCACTCATTCATCTCGCTATTGCATGACAGCTCCCAGCCTGGATTTGCACCAGCAGTCCAGTGTTTCGATGATGTTCCAGCAGAGAGGAACATCAGTTTAGCCTAAATCCAACCACCTCTAGCACCCTGTCCCCCAATTTTGAACAGAGACTCCATAAAGCTTTACAACATGAGGGTCATCAAGCAGATCTCCTAGCTTGCTACTAAAATCACCTTGGCTTTTTGTGCAGTGTTTCTACTTGAAAATCCAGAGCCACAGGAGCTGCATTTCCTTGCTGGATTAAATATTACTGTTGGAACTGGGAAAGTGCCTGGTGTAGCAATGTGGTGTGTTGATGTTGCTCAATGTTGTGACAGTCAAAAATATCCAGTTTTCCTATCAGGCAGGCCATCTTACTCAGGTGGCTGTAAAAGATGACCCCCTGCTCCTCAGCGTCTCCTGTTGTGCAGATATGTACTGTACGTAGTGAGTGAGAATATTGTGTTAGCAAAGCCCATTTCATTTAAATGACTGTTTTCATATCACTGACTGGTATTTATTTACTTCACAGAGCATGTTTGAGGTTGTAATGAAAAATGACCCAACCTCACCGCTGAGACTGGCCCATACTTAAGACGATTAAGATAAAGTCCCACATAAGTGGCCCTAATAAAAGGAATTTATCACAAGACATGGAGAGGAAGGTATCTTTATTCACGAGGTGAATAGCACTAAGGGTTGTCATTGCAGATTTTCAGTTCGGGAAATTATCATTCATTCTCCAAATTACTGACTGCACAAAAATTACTAAATGGTGCGTTATCACTCCCTCTCAGCACGAGAATGTCTTTGTTGTACGTTTGATTACAAATGGCTTGCCCCATGATTATCATCAATAAATCACAGGTAAGCATAGCACATGCCACGAGGAGGCTTGGCTGAGAGGCTTCTGGAGCTGGCGGGAAAGGAGAGACAAAAGCACCCTCCGGCGTGGAGCTGTGGTCTCTCAGTTTGGTAATAACTCACTTCATCGTGTTGTTTATGCACAAGGACAGCCGTGGCCTCGCATGGTCACGGTGAGAATTCATAGACATTGAAAATGCATTTCCTTACCTCTTCATAAATCCAGGCGAGGCAGAGATACCTGGGTGGGGTTTTTTTGGGTTTTGTTTTGGTTTTGGTTTTTGGTTTTTTTTGGCTTCTACATCTTGCCAAGAGGAATGTGGACACATCAGGTACCAAATGGCAGCCCAGGATAATGGATGAGGAGAAGGTAAGTAGTACTTCAGCAGCAGGTGTTTGAAACATGATGTCCCTGATACTCAAAGGTATGAGACGAGCCAGGACACTTTGGGGGGGTCAGAACATTCTGCAAGGAGCTTTTGGGCTCTTCCTCCTTTCAATACATCTCAGCAACCCCTGTCCGAATTTAGGACAAGTCTGCTGGTTTCCTCTGAAGCCCATGTGAAACTTTTTTTTGTTATGGAAGGGCATCCCTGTATCCACAGACTCATCAATAATAGGAGGAAGAGGTGAAACTCCGCAAGATGGAAGGGTTTCACCTGCATCCTAGTATCCAAATATGCTACAAGGAAGCATGACAACTTGGAGAAGAGTGGTTTATTTCTCTCCTGCTGAGTCCACAGAATGATCTTAGTCAGCTAAGTGGTATCCCCCAAAGACCAGTTTGCATTTATTCAAGAAGAAAACGGTGCATATTTTTAATGATAAAATATGAGATCTTTGTGTGCATCCTGAAATAAATTTGGAACACCAAAAGACAGTGGATGGGCCTTCAGGCTTGTCCCAACAAAAGCAGGATGTGTGGCCATTTTATTTGTTCTCGTTGCTCCTGCAAAACCCTTCATCACTACCTGTGGGTGAAAAAAACCCTGAAGTCCTTACTGGGTATGCTCACCTCCTGTGTCAGGAGAGATTCTTGAACTTGGAAGACTTGATTCAATCACAGACTTTGAAGCTGACCTTTGTCAAAACTCATACTTGCTCCACACTTATCTATAAAGATGTCTCCTACAACTTTTGTGAGGAGAAAAATCCAGAAAAGTGGACAGAAGCTTTTCCTGTAAGGCTGTGTCAGAGAGGAGGAAGGAATACACAAGGAGCCGTGGTTGTCTCAAAGCAGCCGGTGATGTGCTGTGCATCTATTTTTGGAGACAGATGTTCAGCCTGGTGAACAGACAGCGTTTGCTGTCCGATGGAGCAAAACGTGTTCCAATGGTGAAATCTCCAAAGGATTCCCTCAACAGCACAATGGTTGCTTTCCCCACCCTCCTCACCCCCCCCTTCATCAGATGCCTCTTAGCTCCTCTCCTTTCTTTGGTTCATAAGAAAAAGAAGGGCTTATTTTAAAAACCTCGGATGCAGAGATCCCATCCGCTGGGTGGGGTGAAGGCCAGGAGCAGACATGCTCACTGCGATGCGAAAGGGAAGGAGCACGGAGATTAAGATCTCTATCAGAGCTTGTGGCTCCAGCGATTACAGTGTATTAAGGCCTCTGTCAGTGTTGACAAACACTGCCTCAATTAGGAATTAGCTTGGCATGGCATCTGATAGCACTGCTTGCCGCTGACCTGCTAAATGGACTGCCCTTCCCTCCCCCCTACTCCGTTAATGGGGCAGTGGGCAGCAAACCAAACCAGAGACCTCTTTTCACCAGCCCTTCTCCCTTTTTTTTTCCCCTTAATTGATACATCTCCATTGACAACCCTGGCCCTGATGCATGAATATTAACTATGCCTAGTTATTGTGCTCCAGAAATGCCTGCCCTGCCACAGCCGGATCAACATCTCCTGGTACCACTGGTGATGTTCCAGCTGCGCACATTTTCTTTCAGTATTGTTGGAGTCATGTTCAAAGAATCATAGAATCGTCTGGGTCGGAAGGAACCTTTCAGATCAAGTCCAACCATCAACACCACACTGCCCAAACCACCACTAAACCATGTCCCTCAGCACCACATCTGCCCGGCTGACGTTGAGTCACCAGGTATGGTGACTCTACCATTTCCCTGGGAAGCCTGTTTCAAGGTTTGACAACCTTTTCGGTGAAGAAATGTTTCCTAATATCCATCTTTAACCTCCCCTGGAGCAACTGGAGGCTGTTTTCTCTTTTCCTATCACCTGTTACTTGGGAGAAGAGACCAACCTCCCCTTAAATGGTTTTGGTTGGAAAGGATCTTAAAGCTCATCTAGTTCTAACCCTCATGTTCATCAAATATGTGGGAAAGGAAGTGTCTTTATTTCTTGAAGTGTCTATCTGATGTAAAGCTTATCCAGACCTCCAACGACCTTCCAAACCCAGCCTGCCTTCTCAGTGCCTGGCATCATGGGATATAAATACATTGGTCATCTCAGCACAATTGCAACCAGGACAAACTGGTACAAGGGGAGCAGATATGACATCTAAACTTCTCAAAGGGAAGCACAGAAAGACTACAGACATAACAACAGTCATGGTAAATTCAGGTCAGACAGAAGAAACAGACTGGAGGTGCTTTCCCTAACCTTCTCCGAGGCTTTTTGGCTTTAGAGTGAGGGTCACCAACTGGATTATGATAGGACTTGAATCTGTTTGATTTACTGTGGATGGAAGTAGATATTCAAAAGCAACTGAAATGCAGAGAGGACAGGGGTCTGGCCAGCATCACAGCAGGTGGCTGTTGGGGACTATTTGAGATCATTTGTACAGAAATGGATGGAGCCCCTGCATAAGCATGTCAGAGACAGGAGAGCTGGGATGCCTGTTGTGGGTAAACATTTTAGCTGAACATGGAGGTAATACAGACAGGGACTGTCTCCTACTCTGTTTTGGGCCATGGCTGGTACACAAGACCCCTGGATGAAGGATCTCACCACTGCTCTTGCACATGTAACATAGACCAAGGTGCTGGGGAGCAGCTCGACCCTTCCTTGGTATTTTGGACATATTGGTCAGAGCTGTTTTTTGAGTGATCCCAGAGCAGACACAGCTTCCAGGGATCACTGTCCTGACGTGAGACTCCCACCAAGCATTCCCAATACACCCCCAACATTTTATATTGTGCCTGTACTTTTCCATCTCCCTGTCCTGCCATGACTGTCTCTGCCAGTCTTCTCTTGCAACCTGCAGCAGCCCATTCCCATCAAATGGCAAGGAAAAGTCAGGGAGGAAGTGTTCAAGGACTTACCCCATCCTGAGGTGGGCACACAGAGATTCATCCTATCTATCTTGCTTAGCCCAGATGACTAATTTAGGCAGAAAATACATAGTCAGATGAATTCTGTTCCAGAAGAGTTTTCATGACCACTACCATGAGTAAAGCTCTTGCTATTAGAGGAAGCGTCATCTTTCATTATTTGCTTTAGTGGTATCAATAGTAATAGGAGATGTAACAGCATCACCGAGTACCCAAGGCATAGAGGGTGACTCCCAGTTCATACAGGCAGACACGGGAGCGTGTGGCCATGGGACCACCCATCAGTGCACACATGGATGTGTGCAGCCTGGCAGCTAACCTCAACCGACAACTGCAACTGCAGCAGAGCCAGTCGCTGGCAAAACATCTCCATGTCAAAAAAAAAAAAAATTTAAAAAAATGGAATCTGCCTTTCCGAGTCCTCTCTTGGAGGAAGAGGTGCCAGGAAGAAAGCATCTGCTGTGCCTTGCTTAGCACCAGGTTGAGATGAGATGAGATGAGATGAGATGAGATGAGATGAGATGAGATGAGATGAGATGATGAGATGAGATGAGATGAGAGTCCTGGTGGATGGCAGGCTCTCCATGAGCCAGCAATTGGTTGGTTTTGGTTGGTTTTGGAGTTAAGCCTTGCTTGAAGGCAGGGTGTTGTATAAATCAGGTCTTGTCCTGACATCCCAGGCTGTTCTGACAATGGGATTGAGCCAGTGCTAGTGGGCAACATTCACAAACCAGGCTTTCCATCTGTACCTTCCTCCCCTTCTTAGTGGAGCAGGAGGGTTTTACATGCGTTTATTGCTCCAGCTCACGCGTTTCCATTAGAGTGAGGAGGACTGAGGGAGGCACGCTGTTTTGGTTCACCTTTCTGCAGCAGTGGAAATTGATAAGGTTCATATGCATACAAAAGGCTGAATGGAGAGGCAGGAGGGTGAACGGGGTCGTACACCCAGATGGATTTTTTAATTCCGGGGGAAAATAACACCACGCTCTCAAGTGATAACTGAGCCTTTCTTCCCAACTCGGACCAAAATATGATTTTTCATCTGCGCATTGGAGGAGAGGAAAATTATACAGAATTTCATTCTGCGGAATAATAAAGCTTCATGCTGAATAAAGCTCCCATAAGCCAGTGTAATTACTGAAGGGCAGGAAATACACTTTCAGTTTATATCTAATCACAATGCCATATTGTGTGCTGTGAAAAGGACTTCTGGAGGCCGGAGTGTTGCTGGAATGTGAGCAGGCCCTGAAGACTTTCTTCTTGGCAGGACATTTTCGGCTGTGAAAAAAGGGAGATGACTAGCTGAAGTCACTTAAGAGGTCACCACTTGAGAAGGAGCCTGGAAGCCCTTTGTTTTGGGATTCAGACTCAACCTCAGCAGCTCTTTGACCTCAATTTGGGACCTCGATGCTGTGGCCCAGGGACCCCCGAGTATGTCTGAAGGAGCACGTGGATGGTTTGGGGTTGGATGCTGCTGCTCCACCCCAGCTGAACAAAGACCATGAACCACGGCTTGTGCATATAACTAATATCATTATGACAAAAGAAAATGTAATGCCACTGTCATTGGGTGTTTCTTCCCCCCGTCTTATCCTCATGGCTGATTGCAGGCACAAAACCCTCTGCGTAGACCAGCCAGAAGTTGCAACACCCTCAAACTGGCAGAGTTTGGGATAGGGCTGCTCAGGGGAAAATGCTACTCACTGCATTTGGGAAACTGGTTAAAACAAGGGATTGGCTCAAGCCGTGTAGGAAATGCCTAGTAAGGCTTTGGATAGGCTTGGGAGGTACCAAAAGGAATGTGTTCCTTGAGGGGAAAAGCAATGCAAAAGGGCAGCGAGGGGCAAGAGGCAATGCTTTATGTAGTGAGAACTACTAAAGAAGATGACAAAACCCCCTTAGCACAGCTTGAAACATTGCTCCTGTGCCAGTAAATACAGAGTATAAACCTGTTCCCAGTGTGCATTTTATTCCAAGGCCCTTGCACTAAATCCCCCAAGGCACTCTGTGAAAGGCGGATGCAGAGTGTGCGAAGTGTCGTGGGATGGGAGGTCCCCAAAGACTGGAACACCCATCTGGGCTGGGGGGGAAGGTGACAGCCCATGACAGGGATCTGTGCACAAATACACGGCAAAAGGCTTTGCTACAGGATGAAAAAAATCCTCCATGCTGATATTTTAACCTCACTGGAAAGAGGTAAAAAAACAATGCAGTTATGAAAATGCCCTCACAGGTACCACTTGCAACCCCTCTCTTTTACATTCAGATTAATTTTTTTGAACTAGATGAACACAGAGCGGAGAGGGGAAAGCTGATAGAGGGAAAGCATCTTTCCTGGCTGGGGAAGCCGGCTTCCACCTTGACCAGTCCAGCTCTGGAAAACTCTGATGGAAAATTGTCTGTCTCCCTGCTGCTGAGAGAAGCTCCATGACTTAGGAGGTGTCTCTGACCAGGAGGGGATTTCCGGTACCCCTGCCTGACCTGGTCAGTTTTGTATCCCTGTTTTAGAGCTTGGCTGTTGGCTCCGCGCCATCTCCTACAAGACTACTGCAGGTTCAGAGGATCACGGTGCCACCTACAGCCAAGGCACTCAGCTGGGATGCTGCAAATGGAGGTGCATCTCATGGAATTGTCGGAGTTGGAAGGGACCTTCTAGAGATCATCCAGTCCAACTCC
>JAOXJM010000052.1:26980570-26998746 GCA_026413425.1 Tringa solitaria | reverse complement strand
AGTTCCCTGTCTCTCTTGAACTGGGGAGCCCAGAACTGGATGCAGTATTCAAGTTGTGGCCTCACCAGTGCAGAGCAGAGGGGGAGAATGACCTCCCTCATTGGAAACAATCAGAGTGGGTTACACTCTACAGCTTCCCTGCTTTGATACTACAAATATACTTGTAATTTCCAAAATACTCTGCTTCAAGCTACTTTCGTTTGCTCGGCCACCAACACTCTTATAGCACTTCCATTTGCCTCTAAGAAAAAGCATTCATATTTTTTCTCAGAAAGATCAATAACCTATTTGTTAGACAAACCAAGAGCTGTTAATATCCTTTTCTTAACACCACGTCTCTGCTCCCCTGATCATTCTCCAGCTTTTTCCCTGTGGGCTGGACAATCTCTTCCATGCAGAGAACTGCCCAGGTGAAATCTTGCCCATCACATACAGGACACCACTGCAGTGTCACTGGTCTGAACTGGGAATACTTCACCTGCAAGAGACTAGGACCCTTGCTTTTTCATAGTACAACTCATTGGTGGCTCATAGACATCCTCTGGTTAACTAATACACTCACATCTTTCTGCTCCTCTCTCATTTCCAACTGATGAGCTCCCAGTTTAGAGCAGAATTTCTTGTTAATCCCCAAGTGCATGACCTTGCATTTAGTAGTCTTAAATTTCATCCCATTTCCTTTACTCTCGTCTTCAAGATTATGCAGTTCTCCATGTATGGTATTGTGATCCTCCTTTACTTTGCTGACGGCTCCTAAATTTATGAGGACTAGAAAATTGACAGGAAACTTAAGGCCGAGTCTGGCTGCCAGTTCACCTTGGATGGGAAGGGCGGACGGGGGTGAAATCCCCCAGCAACACACGGGTGATGATGGATACGTGGGTGCAGAGGGCAGTAGGCAGGGCAGTAGGCAAGCCAGCAGGCACCTGTCTAACCCTGTGATCACGCTCTTCATAACAAAATCACCCAGCGCGGGATCTGTCAGAGAGGAAAAAGGCTTCTCTGATCAGTCACTTGCTCTCTCTTCAACCAGGAGGCAGCCAAGTTGGTTCATTTGGTGGTCAAACACCGGGTAACTTGCATGGGAGCTGGGGTGGGAGGCTGGTAGACCGCCCAGATGACTGGCCAGCGTCGCTGGTCCATCCAGATGAGGACGTACGTGGGGACTGGATGGCAGAAGCCTGTAGTGATTTCCCATTGATGGCTCAGGGCTGCAAAGTAACACCCCCCTGCCAGAATGACGAATCCTCTGCTTGGAAGGTGACTGTGCCACATCTACTGCTACCAAACAGTGGTTACGCAGCTAGGCCAGGATTCCTGATATACAAAAAAGTATGGTTGGATATTTTAATTCACTGATTTACAAAGCTGTCCAAAGTGCCCTAACTTGCATTCAAAGTTAGAAGAAGAGAGTCAGGGCTGGAGTCCAGGATGGTGTCAGAGATGCTGGGGTCAGGGGGTGGCCCAAAAGCGTAGACAGGTCTACCTCTAACCCACCTCCTACCCGCTGGGCTGCTTAAAGCCAGGGTTTATTTCCTTCTCTGTGTGTGTATGTGCTCAAAAGATTTGTGCACCACCACATCTGAGAGCAAGCCTGCAGAACAGAGAGAGGTGTCTTCTGCTTCACATGCACAGGCATAATATTTCTGGTTAACTGAGAGCTGTGTGGGACAGTTCTCTCCAAACTCCTCGGTGATGGGAGACCTCCTGGTCCAAGGACTCAGGCGGCTGCATCCCCTGAGAGATCCCATTTGCCTCTGCAAAATCCCCTGTCTGCAGGGAGTTAGCCTCTAACCTCTCTCCGTTTCAGGCGGGAGTGCAACTGTTTTGCACTAAGCAGTTAGCCGAGGGGATTCAGCCCTCCCAATCAGCACAACTAAAGCATGAAATGAGGACACAGAATGAGAGAGTGAGCGGGGGGGACGGAGGATGGGGAACGGGGGACCGTGTGCTGCTTCGCTTGCATCACCAAAAAAAAAAAAAAAAAAAAAAATTTAAAAAGGGAAGAAAGCAGAGCCTTTGCATTATTATGTCTTCCGTCCGGACCGCAAAGGCTCTATTTTTATATACCTCCCCATCTCCCCCCACAGCCCTGTCCCCTCCTCCTCCGCCAGCGCAGGCAAAGTTCTTGAATCAGCAGATTCTGAGCTTGGGAGCAGTAAAGAGCTATTGAGGGACAGACTCTGATAGCATTACAACCATACATGGAGCCATTTTCTGTGGCGAATCGCTGAGTTCTACCTGGTTATCTCCTGCCTTGCACATCACTTCCGAATGACATGCTCTCAGTCTGGGCAAAAAATGAGAGTTTTTTTTTTAAGAGCTGGGATTTCAATAATATGTGACGAAAGGATGAGATTACTTTCTGAGGTGGGAGAAGGCGAGAGGGGGAGAGAGGGAGAGGAGATGAAGAGCAAGTTCTTGGTCCTTTATGGAGTTTCATAGCAAGGCTTCTTTCGTGGTGGTAAAGGCAGCCCAATTGACTTTCTTTGGATCGCTTATACCTTTTCCCCAGGTGAAGGGGGCTGGGAGAAGCCCATCTAAAGTATTGCTCTACTGGTGAGCCCTTCTCAAGGCCACGCTGGCTAGCTCAGCTACTGGGGGCTACCTGCTTTACAAATGCCACCAGCCTTGGATGTCCATGCCCCATCGAGGAGAAGAAATGGGTTCTTCTCCTCTGTAGCCATCTACGCCAAAGATGTGTCTGCTTATGGTGGTGCTGCCGGGATCAACTGCTCTGGTAGCTGGTTTTGCAGGCACGTGTCTTGGACTACCTTTGCAGTGGCTGGGAACTGTACCCAGTTCCAGTGTCTAGGTTTTACAAGTGCTGTGAGGTGCCCAGGAGCCAAGAGGTGTATGGGAAATTCATTAAATGCTCTGGCTAATTAAGAGATTGCCTGGCTGTGAACGGTGCTGGAAGTAGAAGCTGCAGAAGCAGCTCTAAAGGACGGCTGAGCTGCAGCTGCAATTTCCACAGATTAATTTCATCTTGAAGAAGTCGCAGCACACCTGAGGGGCACCTGGTGGCTTTATTTCCAAGTGCCAAAATTAGCCAAAAGCGGGTCAGAAATGGAGTGGGGGAGGGCACGAACATCAGTGAAAGCCTCTCAAGTGGGTGCACAGACTGTGTATATGCTGGTGGTGGGGTCAAGGGTGCAGCGAGGAGAGACTTTTATGGTGTCAAATATTCCCCTGTTAAGCAGAGACAAACTCATTCCAGA
The DNA here is from genome assembly GCA_026413425.1 of Tringa solitaria. NCBI lineage: Eukaryota > Metazoa > Chordata > Aves > Charadriiformes > Scolopacidae > Tringa > Tringa solitaria. The sequence goes on along the minus strand of JAOXJM010000052.1, from coordinate 26,995,525 downwards.
GCGATAATCCCTTTTCTGCCTTCAGATAATTCCTGTGCCTATATTCTCTAGCTCAGGTGCTTATCTGCTTCCCTTCCCACCGTTGCTGGATGCATCACTGTGTTTATCTTTCCAGCGTCCCTCTGAGACAAGCTGTGCTGTTATCCCCCAGGTACCGCAGGGAAACCGAGAGGGGTGGGATGGGACGCTGTGGGACCTTGCCATGGTCACACATGGCTGCAGGGTGGAATTGACCCCAAGGTACAGACTTCTGTCTTAAACCCTTGTTTCAATACTTAGACTGGGGATGGGGAGAAAAAGAAACTTCAACTCCATAAAAAAGGCAAAGGTGGGTCGTGTGGGTCTATCATGTCCTCAGATGCTACTCCCTGGGGAGGTCAGCTCAGGATGGATGGTAGGCAGGGCCAGAAATGCATCTGTGGGTGAAGGAGCCATGCCTTTGCTGGAGCCATTGCGTTATTTGGCTCTTGGGTAGGATTTAGGGTCTTTTATGGGGACTGCTTACTTGTGAGGGACATTGCTGGGAGGGAGATGCAATTCCTGCCCAGCAGAGATCGGAGAAGACCACTTCCCTGCCCAGGAGCTCTGGAGACTAAGACAAAGTCTTCATGATAATGCCCGTAGGCAGCAGCTTCCAATGGTGAGAAGGTCACCAGCGATGCAGGAGATTCATGCAGATGTGGCAGCGTGGAGGGTGTCACCACTGGGGCTAAAGAGCTTTAAGCTGTGTGGATAAACCCAAACACATTGCTTTCTCTTTCTGCAGGCTGAGTAGTAGAATATAGGGTGGTAATTCTTCCTTGTAGACCCAAAGCTTCATCCCAAACTTGTCTTTCACAGCAAAGTTGCATGGTCTCAGCCTTGCCAAAGCGCTGCTCACCCATGGACCCCACCCGTGGATGTGGTTTTTGCCCTCCCATTTATTTAGTGGACAGAGTGGCCGGGGACACCGAACAGTGCGGGAGGGGGGGACACGAACGCCTCCTCTCCCCAGTGCCAGATGTGATCACCTGCTCGTCACAGCCAGCTGCGGGCTGTCTGTGTCAGGGAACAATCTGACAAAGTGCACCGGATGAAATTTTCCTGGCTTCTGTCTTTAGATAAGGGTGCTATCACTGACTCAACATATTTTATGTATAACACACCCGATGCAAAAAGCATTCAAGCATCAGGCTTGTTTAAATGTGTTTGATGGTATCTGGAAAAACCAGTTAGCACTTCTCGGCTGGATGCGGGACGCTCTGTATGGTGAATCACTTCAGGAGAGGCCATCGCGGCTTGTCCTCCATGCTCAAACCCGCCTGCTAGCCGGGGGCAGAGGGGAGGGAGGAGGACAACGGCTGGAAATGTCTCCTTCATCAGGTCATGATGAAGTAGCTCCCTGAAGAGCAAGAAGACCTCAGGAGGAGCAGGACAGACAGTACGTCTGCAAAGACTCCCTCCATCTCCACAGCTGTGAGAGTGGGGACACTTGGCCAATGGGCAAGAGGACAAGAGGAAATGGCCTTAGGTTGCGCCAGAGGAGGTTCAGATTGGATATTAGGAAAAATTTTGACACTGAAAGGGTTATTAAGCCTTGGAATGGGCTGCCCAGGGAAGTGGTTGAGGCACCATCCCTGGAGGTATTTAAAAGACGGGTTGACACAGTGCTTAGTGACATGGTTTTGTGATGGTTTTTATCAGAGTTAGGTTGATGGTCACACTAGATTATCTTAAAGGTCCATTCCAACCCAGACAATTCTATGATTCTATGAATGTGACGGTATTTATCAGTCAGCTCCAAATATATCTGAAAGTTTTACAGGAATCCCTGCTCTGTCTTCCTTGACAACACCAGCACCATGGGTGTTGTTCCCAGAACTGTTTTCACCAGCACACACCTCTGCTTTCCATGGAGAATGTCCCTGAGTATGGTATTGCCGTGCTACATGGGATTGTCACCTGGGTTTGACCTCATTTTCCCCTGCCTAGGAAGAAAGTGATAGTTCAGAGAAAACACTTTCCAGAAAATTAAAATGCCATCACTTTTTTTCAGAGGTGGTTTTGATAAAAACTGGGTTTTACAAGAACACATGAGGAGCAGATAGAGGCAAATCACTCCTAAGGCTGTCTTTCTATTTACAAGATAGTCCTTTATCTTGAATTTATGGTCCTTGATCCAAGCTCATGTGTTAGCTGTAAGAAAATAGGCAGGTTTAGTGTGCTATGCTAAAGAAAATACAGCACACCTTTACTTTTGAACCAGTAGAGATTTTCTGGGTTGGGGTAGCTATATCTGGGGAGAAGTGAGAGAGAAAGAGACACCCTACTCAGGTGTTCTCATCAGTCCCATCTCTGCTCACCAAGTAGACGAGGCGGAGTTTGCACACAAAAATCCTCCTTTGCACATAGATCAGAACAGGGGACTTCATGCCGGTACCAACCCGTACAAGTGGCTCACGTGTTACCATTAATTATGAGGCTGGGCGATGACCAAATGACTTGCTTGAAGGCATATGGCTGCTTTTCCCAGCAACAAGGGAAAAAGAGGACCTCTGCTCTTTCTGCAGAGGCAAAATCCCAAATACGCAGGACCTCATTCTTATTGATCAGTTTATTTTAAGGTCCAGCTAATGCTTCTGGGATGTTTCGGGGTACTGGCTCTCTGCCATTGCACAGTTTGAATGATCTGGAGAGAGAAGGTGATGGTGATTGGTAAAGGAATGTATGGTTGCAGCACAGGGTCAGCACCACGTTCTTCTTGTGCAATGGAAAAAATGGTGAAAATCTTGCCCCCTCTCCCATTTTTGTCATCACTATTTGAGACCTGGGGTGAGATTTTAAATACCTTGAGTGGTTTAATCTGGCTGGAGTTCCATGATCCCTGGTGCAGATGTTGATGTTTGGTGAGCCAGTCTGTCCTCCTCTGGATGTGTGGAGAGAAGCAAGTTCCCGACATCTCCCAAATGCTTGCCCTGGGAGAGGATGAACCCTGATCCACGCTTCCTCTTTTTTGGGTTTCTGTAAAGTGGGACCAAAAAGATCAAAGCCAGAAAAACTCACATGCAGCCTATGGAGAACTCCTGCTGCTAACTGTGCTGGGAACTGAAGCAAAGCACTTCCCTTCCTTGGGACTCCTGTTCCTCCATCTGCAAAATGAGGCTGGTCATTTGGAAAAAAACAGTTAAAAATCCAGAGATGGGATTGATTGGCTACCTGCAAAAAAATCACAGCTAATTTTCTAAATTACAGATTTAAAAATGAATTATTAGTCCCTGTGGGTATCAAGAGGAAGCACTTTGCTGGTGTTCAGAATTTGGGAGGAAAACCCAAGTGACACCATTTTTTAATTTTTTTTTTTTCTATTTAAAATCAGCTCTTTCCCGTGGCAACCCGTGCTCTGCTCTTTGGTTGGGGTGGAGGAGGAGGAGGAGAGGAAGGCTGTGCATGTGTGTGTGTGTGTGTATAGGGTGGCTGGGGCTAGTGGCGAAGGATCCTTTTGTGAAGATCAGCAGTTCTCTGTGCTTTTATCCCAGGCAAAGATTACATTTAACTCCCAGGGGTCTTTGCTTCCTCAGATCCTTTTCAGACTGAGTCACTGTAGCACTGCAGATAGTTTTGGGTGTCCTTTCATTTTTTTTGACAGTATTAAATATATACCCCAGTGAGCCATAAATCAGTGATTTATCAGAGAATAAATCATATCTGTAATAAGGGACCACTTCTTTTTAATTGGACAGTGCATTAAATTAAACAGATATACTTCCTCAAAGAATACAAAAATGTGTCAGCTAGCCTTCTTTAATGAATTTTAATTTTAAACCACCTTTTCTTTGGGAGAAAAGCTACTTCCCCCCCACCTCTCTCCAGTAAAATTATACTCTAACTGGAGGATTTGCTGAGTTTTATGGGATATTGTATTTGCACCACTTTATCTTTCATTCCTACGGTAATGCAGCAGCCTTTCCTCCAGGTCCAAATTGGTTTGTGTTGAGATGAGTCTTTTAGCAAATGAGCGTGTGTGTGTGTGTGTATGCGCGCATGAGATGGCCACGTGTTTGCACATGCAGGAGAGCACATATGGAAATGGCATGTCTCTGACTCCAGTTATGGGACTGAGCCCACCCTGGCTAAGTGCTACGTATGAGAATTGCTTATACCTTCTGGCTCAGGCACCAATAAACTTCCTCCCCCTCAAGAACAACAACTAAACAGAGCAGAGATATGTGGATAAAACTTGTTTTAGAAATGCTGAGACTAGAAATGATGCAAAGGTGGGGACGCTGAATCCGAAGTCTGTGCAAAGAGATCGTGCCAGGTCACAATTCCGTTGGCAAAGTCTTTTATTCATTTGTTGGTGGATAACCATTTGGGTCAGACTTTATTTGTGAGAGCATTGCCATGGAAGAGCTGGCTGCCCTTATATCTGCCTGAATCCTGGGAAAAATCTCTGCACTGGCTGTACCCTCCCAGCTGGCTTTTCAAAAATTCAGGTATTTCCTCCACAGGGAGGAAATTCCTTGGGAAGAGGAGGAAGACTCATTTATAATTTTTTTTTAGGCATGTATGGACCACCTGATCAGGGAATGAAACAATGCAATGTGTTAAAATATCAGAGACGCAGCACAAATGACATAAAGTTGTAAAATAGAGACGAGGTTCTTTCTTGCTCTTTCTCATTCAGGTCACAACCTCTTCAGGGCAGCAACCACTGACCAAGAGTCAGAATTCTGGTCCTTGGAGGAACCCTGACATTCTTGACATTTCCTTTTCAGTGGGGCTGGTGCTTTGCCACGGGCCAGGGAGAGCTGAAAAATTCTGATCGGAAGGGTTGTGCTTTGCAGATGGCTTGGGAGCACTTGTAGCTGGTGAAAGAAGACAAGCCCTTAAGGAGGTGATGGACCCTATCGCAGGAGAGGTGTGCAAGGGCTGCTATTCATGTGCTGCTCCCTCCATGGGGCCAGGGCTGCGGGATCTCCTACCCCACACTGCTTTCATGCCAGTAGAGATGAAGTCCTGATGCCTAATGGGGGTTGCAAGCCTGGGTCAGAGGTTGGTGAACAGGGAAGAATAGGGTTACAAATAGCAGGTCTACATTAAGGTAGCTAAGATAAAATGAGGTGCCTTCCACAAAAAAAACCCCAAACCAAACCCCCCAAAAGTCCACATCCAAACAAACAAACAAACAAAAAACCCCACAAAAAAAAAACCAAAAAAAACCAACAAAAATCCCAAACCAACAAAAAAACTGCAAAAAAACTCCAAACAACAGAAAAACCCAACTAAAGCCCTCAAACTTTCTCAGTAACCATTTTTTTCCTTTAAGAAGATGGCCCTGATATCCACTCCAGGAGGTGGCTGCAGAGCAGAATAGGAAGGTCTGTGACTGCATTCTCCATCCCAAGCTGTCCCCACCCCTCCCATGGCAAAGGTGGCTGGCCAGTTGGGAACCAGCCTGACCAACTCAGTGTCATCTCCCCTCCTCCTCAGCAAGAGCATTTTGTGAAGGAAGCCAGCATTTCCAGGTCTGTTTGCTGCTGTGTGATGGGTATTAACTTCTGGTCCCTTTGGCCACCCACCTCAGTTCCACCAGTGTCTTGCAACATCATGGCCCCACTGTTTCTTCTTCTCATAAAATAAAACGTCTCTGCAATAATTTCCTTTTTGATGTGCTGTTAGGAAAATCCTTATGAATTTGAATCTTTTTTATTATTTTCAGCCTTGTGCTTATATTTCCTACCATTACCTTGAGTATGATTTTCCTCCCCGGAGTGCCCAGCTGGGTCACTGTAGGTAATAACCGGTTATTAGCTCTGGGCAGAGACAGTATACATTTCCAACCAGGCATGAGAAGATATTACAGACAGAAATATAACATTATTTCAAACTTCTTGTCCTTGGTGAGTTTAGAGTAGGTATCTTTTTCTTTTTTGTTTTGCTGGCTGAATTTCTAAGAAACTAAAGGCTTAGAAATGCACAGAAGATTCTTTATCCTCGTCATCTTAATTCCTATCTGCTCTAGTATGACTGTTTCTTGGTGCCATCATTTGTCTTGAAATGCTTTGAAACTATAGCTCTTTTTTTTTTTTTTTCTGCTTTACTTTTCCGTTAATTTCTGGAGTAGCTGAATGAAAACGCTCACCCAGATCTGTATTTTTTCTTATACAAATTAATAATTGTTCTGCAATTTAAAAAGTAAAATAAGACTGCATGGTCATCACCATATATAGTACACTAAGCTTTGAAGCTTAATATCGTATATAATGCATGTTTCTTCCTGCATAATGAGATTGGGAAACCTAGAAGACAGCTTTTTTTTTCCCACAGAAAGCTTCCAAAATTAAAATTAAAAAAATTGTAAAAAATCCCCAATGGAGTGTTTGGGGAAATGCTTTGTATAAATGTCTGATTGGCCAGCCGAAATGAAAGCTTTACAAGGTGTCTTCTCAAAGGAGGATGGACCCAGGTCCGGACATCTCCTCCTTGCCCCCCCAGGGGTGAGATTGGGTCACTTTGTGTGGCATCAAAGATGTAGAAAAATCAAGCTCAGAAAACCAGGTGGCATCCTCCCTCAGTTCAAGAGAGTTCAACATCAGTTCACCTTTGCCAGGCTGAACTTCGATTTTGGGTGTGTGATGACCCCCTTCGCGCCCACCTGACTGCAATAGGATGGGGCCTGGCCTGCATTGGGAAAATACTGACCGAATTTGGTCAAATATCATAAAACGCAAATATCATAAAAACAATATAGCACCAGAGCAGCAGGCAAGGATTGGTATGCCATCTAGTGTGCACTGCTCGGTTAATAAAACGGTTATTTACTGCTCAGTTTGAAAACTTGATGTCCTCCTGCTCTGTGGGGATTAGCAAGGCTGCCTTCAGTTTTTGCACAGTACTTAAATACCTTCTTGAGGCACACCCTACGCCAGGTGAGATGTCTGTTTTGAATCCAGAGGCTTGGCTCAGGAGCAGGCGGGCTGCAAGGAAGGTTTGCCTCCTCTCTCCTCAGCCAAACGGACCAGCAACAGAGAAATCAAGGCAAAACGATGCAGAACATTTGGGTTCCTCTGTCTTTGCCATGGGAAGACCCACCATGAGTTTTTCTTTCCTCCAGTTCTTGCTCAGCCCTGTCCTGATCTAACCTCAGCATTGCTCCAGCATCATCGCCAGGTCCTACAGGGAAGGTGGCCTTGGGTGGAAGACCTTTGGGTGCAGGGATGGGCTGGGTCTCCTCGGGAGGTCCCTGGTGCACATGGTGTCCACCACATCTCGCACCAAATCCCACCAGGATGAGGAGGCTGTGGGTTCAGAGAGGGGATGGAGGACACACCCCACAGGCAAGCACCCCCTTGCTGGTTTTGGGTGTCACATCCAACCCACCGGTGGGCTGTGGGGAGGGCGACCACCTACTGGGGGAGGCAGGGAGGGAAAGTTGGGATGTGAAAGCCCACCCTGGCACGTGGCCAGGAATGGCCTTCTGGTGTGATGGGCTCTTGGATTTTATTTAAATCAGTAAGACGAGAGGACAGTTCAGAGCACTGGATTAATTCCACTTTCTCCCTCTCGCTCTCTCTTTTTTTTTATTAGGAAAATAAAAGAGACTTTGAAATATTAAGAGAGAGTGGGATTAGAGCCCTCTCCTGCTACCCCAGTCTTTCCTCCCCTATTAATTTCCACTTGATTAGAATTCTTTTTGAAGTATTTAAATATGGACAATAGGAAAAAGGGAGGGTGAAGTTATTGAATATCTGTTAAACTGTATTAATATAAGCTCAGTTCCAGCTTTTATATAGATACTTCATATATATGTATAGTTTCCACTAGGAATAAAGTAGATCTATCCCTCCTCCCCTACCTAAAGTAATTATGATTTTAAAAAAAACTATAATGAAACTCTTAAACTTTAATAGCCCATTTATAAATCCCCAGCTTAAAATTTAAATGCTTGAAAAAAAGTTTTAGAACTGTAGAAATTTGATCCCCCCCCCTCTTTTTCTCTTTTTTTACATAAGAGGCACTTTCATACCGTAAAACTTTTGAAGCCTCAGAGCATTTCCCAAGCAGTCACCCCTGGCCTTGGTGGAAATTGGGGTACTTTGGGACCAGTAAGGAGGATGTAGGGCTTTCTGTGCTCTCGTGGGGAGGTGGCCATACTCACCCCTGTGCCAGCCAGTGGTCCTGGTGGCCTCGCCTAGGTCTGGAGAACAGCTGGAAAACAACATCTTTCCTTGGTGGCCAGCACCCAGATGCTTTGCCATCATCCCGGGTGTGATACACAGGCTCTGAGCTTTCATTTTTTAGTGAAGGGTAAATCCGAGATTGCTGATGGATGATCTGGGGTCCCTGCGATGGACAGCACTGGGTGTCCATGTCATGGTCATTTTGCACCTCCTGACTCATCACCTGCCAGGAGCCGAGCTGTTCTCTGGGGTTTTATTTCTAAATCGGTACTTTTCTAAACCAGATTTAGATATCTCCATCCAGATTCATAAATCCTCTCAGCTAACCTAAGAACTGCAGTTTGATTTACAAACCATGACTTCTCGCATCAGATTTAACTCTCTGACTGACTTCTGAAGCATTCGATTGGCTTAGAAGTCAGGAAATAGATTTACAAATCCAAAAACAGATTTACAAATCCTAAAACATAATCACAAGTCATGCCAATAAGTCCTAAGCAAAAAAAAAAAAAAAAAGTGTTCATTTACAAATCTTTTCTTTGCATTAGGAATACAAGAGACTGATTTATAACCCAGGACTGTGAGGTCCTGTCACCTTTATGATCAGCTGTATAGATCCAGCTCTTCCATTTGAATGCAAAGCTCTGATCTGTAAATCTCAGGTGGTTTTTCTAGCTCTTTTCTAGCTCTAACCTCCAGCTAGGCTGTGGGATACACCAGGGGTTGAGTCCCACCGCTGTCACCAGTCCCTGTGCCCAAGAGACGACCACAAGATGACCACGTTGCGGCCACCCATGAGAACACACCACCAACCATGCCAGGAGGGACATGGTTACCATGGCTGCAATGGAAATCTTTTTAAACGTAAGATGCTTAATGAGAGGAAGGTGGTTACCGAAGGAGGGGATATATTTAGGAACACGCATTCCCCTGTCTGGTGGGTTGTGACAAGTCCTCAAAAGCGCTGTGATTCACATCCGCAGCGCTCCTCTACCCCGTCTCCTGGGACGGGCTTAGCACCAAAGTAACCACAACTCATGGTCTTGTGTTCTTATAAATGCATGGGAAACAGTCCAACTGATATATTTTTGTGGTGCCTTCATTGTGGCTTGATGGGCCCTGCTTGAAGGGAAAGAAAAGGAATTTTGTACCTGCCTGCGGATAATTTGTTATATGGCATTTTCAAAGCGCTGCGTTGTTTCTCTGAGGAGATGGACTCTGTATCAGATTCAACAAATAAACACTGTGTAATTCAGCTGTTTCCCTTGCAAATTGTTACTAATGACGCAAACTCCCATCTTCCATAATGTTCTGGAGGGACTTAGAGGAAAAAATAACTTGTTCACAGAATCTGATGTTAAAATGTGCAAAAGCACCTTCATAATTCAATGATTTCTCTCTTTTTTTTTTTTTTTTGGTACTCCTCCATCTTCCAGATATACATCATAAAGCAACAACTGGCACTAATTCATTTTCCCCTTTGCAATCACCTTTAAAGGAAAAAGCAGCAAGAGTTTTCTACCAGGTGTAAACATGAGGAATAAAAGGCCAGATAACAATGAAGATTTCATGGAAACTCACAGATAGGAGCATCCAAGTGTAAGGTCTGCAATTAAATGCTGGGCAGCAATTTTCAGATGACATTTTGTAAACAGAAAGCTGAAAAATGCAGCCTGAGAGTCAATTTTTGGGCAGGAACATGAGAATTGAGAGGAGGTCAGTGGAGGAGGCAGGCATCACCAGAAAGTTGGTCTTGTTTATTAGAAAGAACCAATAAATTTAAGGAATAACTGCCCCGCCACACACACCCTTCCTTCAGTCTCCTGATGTAGGGCTTCTCTGAAGAGAGTGTTTAGTCCATGGGAGCAGATTTTCATCTTTTCTACCATTTTTAATGCTGGCTGGGCTATGAGGTGGGGCGACCTTACAGATGCTGGTAGGACTTGGCTTGCAAAGCAATGCAAGATCCTCCTCACCTGCTCTTTGCACCGGACTTTGCATCTTTGGCTCTCATTCCTTCCCTGACATAAAATAAATAAAGGTTCCTTTCCCAATTAAGAAATGCTTGGAACTCACAGTGCCCTGGCCTAAACTTTGCATAGATTTAAGGAGAAAGAGTCTGCCCTGTGGAGTCCAGCTTTCTTCCTCGCACTAAGATGCCCAAGAAAATGCCATTTCCATTTCCCTCCCCCAGAGACAACTTCCATCTAATATTATTATGCTTTCTCCGCCCGCCTCTTCCACCATGTGCCCTCAGGAACTAGTAATAATAATATTGCAAACCCTGTAATAAATATTGTGATCACTGCCTAACAGGCAGTCTAAAAAGGCTGAGGATAAATAAATAATTAAAAAAAAAAAAAAAAAGAAGAATTTTCCCATTTATCTGTGTGTGTGCAAGAGAGGGAGAGAGAAAAGAGTTAGCTATTAAAGATCCCGCATAGCCACAGGCAAATTCTAGCATCGTCTCCTTGTGGAGACCTTTTTCTTTTTTTTTTTTTTTTAAAGCAGAGATTACTCTGGCGGTTCAAGGTGCTATCGAGCTCTAACCAGGGACAATTACAAGGCTCCAGTTGGAGCGTCTGAGACGATGCTTACGTCTGATAAGGTTGAAGGGGAATAATGGAAGGCGGGAAGTGATAATGGACTGCTGAATGGGTGGGTTGAGGTATCATTGCCATAGAGCCTGGAGACAGAAACAGTTGCTGATGCAGACAGGGTGTGTTTTTTTCCATTCCCCCCCTCATTTTGTTTCTATTTTCCCTGCATAAGAAAAAAAAAATCTCTGAACATACACTTCAGAATGATATTTTTTTTCTCCTAGCTCCCAGCAACACTAGTAATACCATTCACCAACACGTTTTATGCCATAACAGCATTCATAGAACAGGCCTGCATGCCTTGCTTCCCTCATCACTCACTTCAAGAGGCTCAGAGACCATTTTTTCTATTCTCTGCCCGTCATCACTTTACTGAGGACCAGGCTGGACCCTATGGCTGCTCTCAAAGCATCCAAGGAATGTCCAACTTAGCACCCTGTGCCTCACAAGGGTGAGCTAATCCGGGAGGGAAGGAGTGCCCACCCTGGGGTAGATGACAGAGAGGAGCAATCTCTGCTTTCAGATCCTGTGGTCATTCACCTATCATTGGTCCTCCATGTTTTCTTCTGAGCTGGGATCCTGAAGGCAGGACATGGCCTGATGGCCTGGGAACAAAGAGGGAAAGCTGTATGCCTTGTTCTTCTCTGTCATTCACATGGAGAGTAAACAGCTGGCAAACCCAGTCATCAGTAAGGGATGAACGCCACCACTGGGCTCCCTCGTACACTCCAAAAAGTGGACTGAACTCTCCCTCCCATTCCCTTGCTGGCCTGTTTTCACTAGCTTGTGGGCCATGACTTGGTCTTCATAGAACTAGTGCACAGGTGTGGAGGTCCTTGTGTAAAGAGAACACACACGCAGTGCATTTTTGCTCGACCCGAGAAAAGGTGCTTGCAGTTTCCTCAGTCAGGCAAATCCTGGACAGTGGGTGGAAGATCTCCAGATAGCATCCAGAGGAAACTTTTGAAAGGTGGAGGGTGATTCACAAAACCGGTCATTTGCAGCTATGTCTTGACCAAAACTCACAGAGAAGTGGTGCCAGACACATATCAAACCCCTAAATCACGTCCTTTGCTTTAAAGAAATCACAGAACTTCTTTTAGGGTGCGATTTCTTTCACCTGCCTTTGAATGCTGACATCGTCAATCACTCATCTGGTGGGTCCAGGAAGACAAACATGCCTTTATAGAGTACAATTCATCCAACTTCTTCTGAAGGTCACCAGAAGGTCAAGGAGATGGCTGGACTGTGGTTGAGAACTGTCGGTTTTTCTCTGAAGACTTTAACTTGAGCCTAAACAAAGAATTCAGGTGTGAACAAGTACTCTGTTCACCCATAAAGACAATGAGATAATCCCACCTTTGAAACAAAACCAAAATAAAACCTTGCCTCCAAGGTTTTAAATGAGTAGATATCTGGGGTCTCAAGCAGGTCTTCTCAGTCAGATGCTCTTGAGTCTGGTGTACTCATGAGACACCAGGATCTGGAGTGTAAGGGAGACAGAACAAGTTGTGAAAGGAACAAAAGATGATAAAGCTATGAACTTCACAACATCACTCATGTCTGTGTCATGCAAGACGCCTCTCTGTTTTGTCTTGTATGCTCTGATCATACCTGATGGGCTGATAGCAATGGGCAAGTCAGAGGATTACCCACCCTTGTAGGTCTTCATATCTCTTCTCCCCAAACAATTGGGACTGCAGGCATCAAAAGGGACAATTCCTGGGGTCAATGGACCAGGGATAACTGTAGCATTGGTGCTCTCAGTGTGTTGTTGCAGGGTAGAAGTCCCCAAGACGCACCCCAGAGGGACAGTGCATGTTCCTCCTTGCAGAGCCACCACCACCACCCCTGCTTGGTTCCCTTCCCCAGCTTTTGCTGGGACATGGAGGGCGCTGAGAGCTGGGTCTTGCAGGTAGGACCAGAAGCAGGATAGCACTGGGGAGAGCTGGGAAGAAGACATGAGTGTGAAACATGCCCAGAGAAGACAGCACATCTTTACACAGAGAGCACATAGAAAGGACAGTGTGCTAAGACATGTACATTTCCATTTCTTAATTAAAAAAAAAAAAACAAAAACGAGAAGAAAAAGTAGAAAAAGCTGGTGTCGTATGCAATGACTGAAGATATTTGGTGTTTCCTTCCTTGCTACTTCAATTTACTCTTCCTCCAGGACAAGTTCCCCACCTCGACCCTTTGGGTGAGCTGAGAGCACAGAACTCAATGACTGAAAGAGCCATGGATTTCTGTATGAGCTTCACACAAGCCTTCCCTCTCTTCTCCAGCGTATGCCTTTGCAGAGAAACAGGCAGGAGAAAAGAGCAGGTAATAGATGGGGAAATGCCTTTCTGCTCTCTGCCATTTTAATGGACTAAAATAAAGGAGCTGCTGTGTGATGCCAGGAGAAAGAAGATAATATCTGTCTAGGTTATACCCTGGATACTAAATCCAAATGCATTTCAACCAAGATCAGTTGCTTTAAAAAAAAAAAAAAGAAGAAGAAGAAAAAAAAAAAGTTGATTTTCTTTCCAGCTCTTGGAAGTGAATCTATTTGGTGTCAGGCTGAAAGAAGACAGCGTGTAAGTAACTGAGAAAGTGTTTACTCAGTGAATTAGTTCAGCTTTCATTGTGCACAGAGGATTATGGCCTCAGCAGTGGATGAGCTCCATTTCAGGCTGGAGTGGCTCACTTAGCTGCCTCCAGGGCAGGACTAATTATCATAGGACTTAGGCCATTAAAGGGCTTTAACTACCAGTGCTCTCTCCCAGGTCTGGATTAACTGTTTGCCTAGAGCAAACCGCCTAGATAACCATTCAGCCTAATGGTCTGCTTTGATTTCTCTGTCCCCGCTGCCCACCCCTTTCCCCTTTAAACTTTCCATTATTGGCAGCATCTGGAACAATAGCTAGGAATATTAATACCATTGCTGCAAAATGGCAAAGGGGTTTTGTTACCGGGTGGTGGTGTCCGTTCCGCCCCCCCCCCCCCGGCCTTTTGCTTTCTCATTGCTAAGGCAATTTTAGGAAGTACTATCTTGCGTGGCAGAGAGCCCTCACCTGACTCAGGTGGATTAAGAGGGGTTGCTCAAAAGGCATGGCCCCCAAGGGAAAATACCAAAAATGCCCACAGAACACAGCTCTGTCTTACTCTGTTGTCTACACGACAATAATTGTGTCAGAAGGTATTCAGCACAGAAACAGCAAAAGATTATTGTGCCCCGAGGCACTAAGTAGCCAAGATGAGAGTAGAGTTATTCCCCTTCTTCACAGGGGAAGAGCTGGGGTACAGAAGGTTTAAATGGTTTGCCCAAGGTAACAGGCAGAGAACGTGGCAGCAGCTGGTCTGCTCCTTGTCATTAAAAATATATTTGAAAAATTATCTAGCAATCCTTCCTTAACACCAGCCTTCTCAGCTATGCTGGTAGTATGTCAGCACATCTGGGTAGTTTTCAGGCTGGCAGGGAGCACAACCCAAGACTATAAAATCAGATGTGGCTTGGAGAGACAGCCTCTTCCAGTACAAGACTTCAGGAGGGCACCAAAGGAATCTAGCAGGTGGCACTCTGGGAACAAAGTAGGTGGTTCTTCACACCACAGGGCTGGGCAGCACCTTGCTTGTGCTGAAGGCATGTGGGTTCAGAGTTGTGGTGGAAAAACTCCTTTTAAAAGAGCTTGAAGAGAAGGGTAGAGTAGACGGACTTCTGGTCTGCTCCTCTGTTTATGCTTGTAGCCACAAGGCTTCAGATGTACTGTCCTTCTTGCTGGCCAACACTGACTGTCTTCTACTCTGCTGTGTCTGGGTCCCCTTGGTACAATACTTAGGGCACCAGGGAGACTAGTGCATAGGACTTCTTGGCACCATCTGAAAGTGGAAATGTTGGCAGTGAGCTCATACCTCTTCATCCCTAGAGTAACATCCTTAAGATGTTTTTTTCTCTCTACCTTCCAGCTTTGCACAGTGAAGGAAGTACCATTTGATGCCATTCCTTACATTGAATGTGCTTGGCTCAATATGGCAACCATTTACAGGCATAGATAGTCTTATTCATGTGAGTAACTCAGGTGTTTTGGAAAGAGTATTTGTCCAGTCAAAGCTCATAGAATCATGGAATCACAGAATCATCTGGGCTGGAAGGAACCTTCAAAGGCCATCTAGTCCGACCCCCCTCCCCCCCCCAAGTCAGTGGGGACACCCCC
>JAOXJM010000052.1:26969996-26980470 GCA_026413425.1 Tringa solitaria | reverse complement strand
GTCAGTGGGGACACCCCCAACTAGACCAGGTTGCCCAGGGCCTCGTCGAGCCTCATCGCCTCACCTTGAATGTCTCCAGGGAAGGAGACAATGCACCATAGGACAAATTAAAAGCCAAAATGTATATTTTTACTCCTCCATGTATTTATGTTCTTCACAAATACACACATAAAATAGATATTTGTGCAAAACAATATAAAAATATCAGTATGATTCTTGGGGTACTTCACTTCTTGTTGATACCAAATTGCCAGAGTGTAGCTCAGAAACATGTTGTGTAGACCATGGAAGACACTCCTGACCCAATCGGACAATGGTTTTAGGTGGGTGGTAGATGCTCAGCTTCGTATGTTCATAGCATTCTCAAACTCAGGAAGGTTACATGAGTGCAAGGTTAAACACAAGCTTAAAAAGCCAAGAGAGACGTAAAACAAAGCCCCAGAAAGGATGTTTGGCTCAGCAACTGGGCACAGCCTGCATAGATTAAACCAACACAGATTATCTGAATAAAACCAAGTGCCTGCAACCAGGTCTTGCTGATGACATGGCCTTGAACCCTACCAAAGCCCAGGGAAAAGCTCTCGTATATGCCTGGGCCCCGGACAGATCTCCTTCATCCCTTCTCATTCCCGCCATGCTGGGAGCACACAGCATTTGACAGCAGTGCCTGTCCCACAAAGGGTGTTTCGTCCTCCTTTGACGCTTTTCTCCATCGCTTTGTTCACAACCTTTCTTGGCTAACTAGATTCTGCATTTTATAGCCCAGCTGACAGCTTTCACACCATTTTTCAGAGCTCTGAAGTCTCTTGCAGATGGTTGAAACATGCCAAAATTGTGTTCTGCTGCTTCGTCTATATGGAAATTGTCTAATTTCTGCCTTCCTCTGATCTCTTACTCTGAGGATAATGGGGTTTAGTACTTTCCCTTCTTGCCCCGGCTGCAGGTGTGAACCGGAATACAAGACAAACTGCTTTCTGGAGTGCAAGTTATTTGTTGTTTGCAGATGAATGGAGCTGGTTTTCATTTCCTGTGATTCTGAGTATTAAATTCCTTCCCCTCGTCATTTACCCGTTGCTTGACATCTTCTGCTTTCAACTCATTCATTCCTCATCGCAGCTGAAAGCCATCACATTGAAGCCCATCAAGAAAAACATAACTGAAGCAACCCACTAAGGAAAAAAAAGCAGCACATAATTGTGAAACAGCAAGCAGGTACCTTTGAAGAAAAGGCATTTCTCAGAGGAAAAGCAGACCATCTGAGGACTTCCTCTCTCAGTAACAAGGATGCTCCAGGCCTGGCTGAAACATCTGCCTATCAAATCTATTCAGAAAGCCCTCAAAATAAAAAAACAGAACTGGAGTAATCTAGGAGCGAACGAATCTGCTCCATCCTCACTGAGAGAGCTGAAGACTGTGCCCTTCCTGAGACAGCAGCTGGCTGTTACTGGCTGCTTCCTCACCACGAGACCCTGACCCGCTTTGTAGCAAACAGGGATCACTGTGGTGAGACAAGAACCCCAGAGCTAAGGCCAGGCAGGGAAAACACGTTCTGGTGCCTCCTTCTCTTATTTATCTAATGCAGGTTTCCCACCTTCCAGTGAAACTGCAATTAACTTGTAAATGCATGCTGCAAAATTAATTTGCCACCAGCTGCTGCTCTGTAGCTGAGAGGAAATAAGCCAATGAAACACCAGCGTGAGCTCTGATATGGCCCTTATGACAAGCTCTATGAAACCCGATGAAACTAATAAGCCCAGCCCAGCTTACACAGAGACAGCCCAAGGACCAAAGGAATTGCAAGCCCCTTTGGAGATACTCCATCCGAAACACTCCTGCCTCTGAGATGGACAAGAGGTAGGAAACACCAGGCTGAGCTCTGCAGCCAGGTCAGCCATTGTGCAGCACCATGTTGAGTCTGAACTAAAACAGTATCAGAAAACTCAGGCATGGGTCCATGTTCCGAGAAGGTGCTTCCTCATTTTGGGCAGGTAACCAGCTTTCCATAGTCAGGTGCACTTGACGCTCACCTCCCAGCCTGCACTAGGTCTCTTCGTCCCACCTTTGGAGACTTAGACAGATAGTCCTGACAAGGGTCCCATTTACCCTGAAGACAAAAGCATATGCCTACAGCACAACAAAAGAAAGTGTACCAAAAAGTCTGAGTAGGCTGTGGATTGGGACAGATTAGGGGTTTTCTTCCCCTGGTATTTCTCACATTTCAGCAGAATGCTCCGTCCTGTTCTTACGATGCAAGTCTGTCCTCATCATCTGAGCTGGGGTGATGGTTGTAGCTACAGCTAACAACTGCCTGCATTGGCCTGCTCTGAACCACTGTGACATCCCCATCACACGCCAGGCCCAGCTGGCTGTCATGGTGGATCCTTAGCCCAGACCCAGGTTTTATTCTCCTGGTGTCTTCCACCCTTGGTGAACATGAGGACATGCACTGTTCCTATCTCTCCTGAAGGACTTTCACATTACAGCTTAAGAATCTGACTAAATTAAAGTTGTTATTGCACGTCCACTTTGGGATCTGTTGCAATGAAATCCATGAGATCCCTAACACATCCCAGTGCTGCAGTCAAAAGACTAGACGAGGCAGATGATGGCTCTCATTGACTGGGACCATGAGGGCTTTGTGGTTTTATGCATGGTCCTCTAAGGTAGAAGATAACAAGTTTGTCGCCACATATTGTGAACAGGCACAGTTCTTGATGGCAAGTGAGAAAAGTTCATGCTGCAGATGCAGAAGACTTTAGTCATGGTGAAAAGTAGTTGAATACATAATCCGCTCGGAGATGTTTGGGTTTGTTTTTTTTTTTCTGAAGGCTGGCTGTAGAGAAGACAGCTGTGCTGAGACACAGAGCAAAGACACTTGAAACAAAGAGCAACATTAGCTGGGAACTGAAAACAGCTGCTCTAGAAAAAAGGAAATAACCCAATCCCCACATGCACAATAGCATGTTATGGGAGAACAGCTAATCTTGTAGCATAGGCACAGAACTCAGCGCTGGGAGGAGATAACAAAGATCAGGGGCTCTTGTGTTACGGGTCAGCTGCTGGCCCCCAGCTTTACATCTTCTCAACAGACACAACAGGCACTGTCACACAATGTCGCTATGCCTGCGAGAGATAAGCTCCTGGACGAAAAACAGCTGGCTGAAGCTCAAGCCAGACAAGATGGAAATGATGCTTCTAGGAAAAAAAGAAGTGATTCAGGCATTTTCTAAGACAATGCTGGTGCATTCTTCCTCCTCTCACAGAGGGAGGAACACCAGTGGACTAGGACTGCTCTTACTCCTTACAGCTCAGCACGTGTTAGTCATGAGCAGCTTCTGGGCACCTAGGTCACTCTCCTCCTTTCCCCACTCTTCCTGTGAAGCCTGGAGAGGCACAGGACTTCATGAAGCCTGGTCTGAAATGCCTCTTCTCCAAGATAAGGCTGGCATCACCATACCAAGGTGAGTCACAAGGAACAGAAGACGCTAATAAATGGGAGGCAAATTTCTCTCCTTACCCAGTCACAAACCTCCTTTAGGGGCACAGCATTTTCCATACATATAGAAGGGCCAAGGAGGGATGAGGGTGATGGGTGGAATACCATGAATATTTGGAAACTCAAGGAATGAGATGTTCCATTCGTTTTTGGTACAAGAGCTGTTAAGTTCTTATGAGCATTATCAAAACAGAAGGGAGTTATTTCCCATGTGGAAGAATTAATGAATAATGTCTTCCTCTGGGCTTAAACTCTTCCATCCCTTCCACAATGACCACAGGTCCCAAAATAACTTCCCACTCTGCTCTCCAGTTTGCTTCTCCCTGCTTCACATGCTTCCTTTGGAAACCAAGTAAAAGTAAAGAGGCACAAGCTGACTGTCAAATAGTCTGTTTGTCAAGGTGACATATAGCTGGAGAAATAGTGAAGCCATCCCTTGAGTTAACTCTTGCATCTAGAGTTATTTAGCTGACCTGTCACCCACTAATTAAAGCAGTCACCTGGAACATGGCAATTCCTTCTGTGTGGATTAGTCAATTGAACTTGAATTTCCTCTCTCCTACCTGGTTGCCTCTTTCTTCTTATGAGTGCCTTTTCTGAGACATGTAGGTTCTCTTCTGATGAAGAATTTGAAAGGTTTTTGTCTCATGCCAATGTGGAATAAAGGCCAAAGCCACAGAATTCCTTATGAGTCAGAATTTGTGTTTTCTATCCAGCTTGCACAGAGCAAAGGGCAAGAAGACTCCTCATTGGCAGCTCCACAACACCTGCCTCCAAGGACAGTTTCGTCCTAATCCCCAGTAACAGGAAGATTTTTGTGCCCTGAAGCGTGAAGGTTTATGCCTCTTCCACAGCCCGTTGAATGTTTTGTTTAAAATTCAGAGCATTATGACTTCTAAAATAGCATCTGTCTTCCCCTCCTGTGGGTGCTTTAGCAGCTGAGATCTGCTGACTCGGCTCTTTTGGCAGTAAAGGCTTTTCACAGTGGTGCAAGGGAACACACCGGAGCTCAGAGGGTGGCAATGGGAGTGCTCGTGCCTCCTTCCAGCAGGAGCAGGGAGGAGAAGGAGTGACTGGCTTCCCCCATCTCCTTTCCCAGCCCTTCTCCAGGGCATGTTATGTTCACAGAAGGAAGCCCTCAGATCTGCTCATGGTGTTCCCATCAACAGACCTGATGGTTGAGCATCTGCTCGTCTGCTCATTCATTGTGTTCAATGAATAAACTTTTTATTTATTATCTGGTCTCCTGAGATGTCTATGCTTCTAATGGAAGATATCATAACCAGTCATGGTGGGAAGGAAGAAAAATGGTTTGACCCCATGTTCCTAGGCAAGACTTCCAGTTGGGTGTCACTCCCTCCCTGGCAAGATGTGAACCACATTGTGGGAATGGCACCTGTAAATACTGGCCAGGGGGGCACCTGCACTCTGAAGGAACAATTACTGCTTGGTGCCCTGCTCCAGACTGATTTCCTACACTCTTCCTTCCACTGATCAGCAGTCTTCTCATGCCTGTCCCTGGGTCGATGCTACTTGCAATTCCCATGTCCTTCCACGGGGTCAGCGGCCGGTGGATCTGGGACACGGTTTCCAAAAACTGGGCTGCCAATTGTTCTGCTGGTTAAAGTTCGACATATAGCTCACACAAACTTCTCCGTCCTGTTATGCCGTGAGCATTCCACTTCTCGGTGGTACACAAAGAAAATTCAAGCGTTTTACAGAAAAATAAATGTGCTCTCATGGATATGTATAAAGTAGCCCAAGTCTGTGCAGGGAAACTGTGTGTTTTCTCCTCTTTGGACTTGCTCCTTCCACCTCCTAACACGTGGAACAAATGTCTCCTTTGGACTGTGATGGGGTAACTTGGAGAGGTCGGCAGAATTGCTGCAAACAGACCCTGGACTGGTTTTATTTTTCTATTGAACCTTGATGGAAACGCATGCACAGCAAGTCAGGGCCTGTCCCTTTTCCTTTCTCTCTCTCTCTTTTTTTTTTTTTTTTTATTTCTTCCAGGAGTGCTGATGATAAGAAAAGCAATGTCTAAATCTTCTTAATGGTGTTTATGCAAGCAGTTTTGCTTAGCTGCAGTCCCTGCCACCCCCTCCCCCGTCCACCCTCTCCTCCCATCTTCCTGCTAATATCGCTGCTTCATTCCTTTCCCTGTTGGCTATTACTATGGACTACAGCGAATCTAAAACTAAATAATCCCCTTAGTGTCAAGTTTTCTGGGCTGAGCAAATAAATCTAACCAAATGCATTATCTAGGTAGAGGAGGCTGTTGTAAGGGGGAAAAAAGATAAAAGCTATTTTACTTTAAGGCAAAGAGTAAAACCATCATTTTTCATTCGCATTGTACTTTTAAAGTTTTTTTTTTATTATTTTATTTTAACTTTACTGTTCAATCCTTTTCTCTTTCCATTGTAATTAAAAAAAAAAAAAAATGCGCAAAGCTTCTGATTTCAAGCATTAAAGAGAGGGAGAAAGACCCCAGATAAGGTGCCATTCAAATCCCCCTCTCAGACGGGTAATTCTGATCAGGCAGTAAAGCGGTCTAAATAAATAAACCCTTCCCCACTTCCCCTTCCCCGGGGGAGGGGGGACGAAGGATATTACAAAACTCATTTACAGGAGGAAGAGCACATGGCAGATCTGCATGTTGCAGGATGAGGCAGAGAGGTCTGCGGTGGCTTTGCCCTACCTTGAGTTCACAAGCCAGTGGCTCACAGGGACAGGTCAGCATCTGTCCCTGTCTGTGGTGGCAAAGAAGTCTGATTTTCGGCATGGTTCAGCCTGCTTTTGGAGGTAGGGCTAACCCAAACTGGGGGACAAAGTGCTTCAGAGCTGGAGAACTGTGTGCCTAACTCCCATTTTAATCTGATTTCTGGGTTTCTGAAAGCACAAGCAAAGCCACTCAACTATGAGCCAGCAATTCTCTTCTGCAAACCCAGGGCCAGCACCAGCCAGTGGAGCTTCATTGGATTTGCACCAGTCCAAAACCTGGCCAACGTTGTCCCCGTAGCTGCTGGCATTCACACGTGAGGTAGGTTTGCTCAGCTCTGCCTTTCTCACCAGCCTTCCCTCTCCTCCTGAGGTCTATCCACGTGGTCTGGAGAAAGGATGGAGGCACCTTCTGCCCCACAGTCCCTCTGGACACCAGCCTTGTGAAATGCTTGCACACATAAACAGCATAAACAACCCAATGCTGGCACCACTTATCTGAATTCATCCTCTCCCATATTGGCTCTTTTCAAATGCAGACCAGATTAGGAAGCTGCCTGGCACGGCTTTTTCAAAATCAGAACCTGACTCACACGTTTCTGTAAAATAAAAGCTCTTGCATTTTGGCCTACGTAAGTGAAAAACCAAACAGGCTGCTGATTTTGGATCCACAGTCTTGGGAAAGTCAGAAAGGTCTCAAGCTCTTGGAGCTAGATGCTCTGACAGTGTGAGGTGGTGTTCCTTTCACATACCTCCCCCTGGCCAAAGTCTGCCCTCTCCCAGTCCAATGCTTTTTTCCCCACTAGAACTTCAGTTTTAGAATAATGAAGTCAAAGGCTTTTTCTCTGCATTTGGTTTAATCCCTTCGCATACATTTTGGGTTTCCCCATCTCTGTAGCCAGCCTGCTGAGGTGATCTGCTCTTAAGATCCATTAATCTTTAAATTTCTGCTGGTTTAGATGGGCAGATACTACTATTTGAAACTGATTCCTTGCCTCTTTTTTTTCCCTTATGATTTTTTAGACCTCTCTAGTTTAGAGATAAAACCCCAGGAAGAAGAAGAGAGGGTTTGTTCTATCAGTTCTTTGTATAAATCTTCTCAAAAGAAGTAAAATCTCAGGCACTGCTCACATTGAAAAAAAAAAAAAAAGACCACTTTATTGCGTTTTGGGGATCAGGATGAGCAATATACATCACAAGTAGTCACAGACCAGCTCTTGACCTGCTGTTGGTCCACAGAGCAAGGAAACCAGCTGAGGACCAAGCTCAATCAATTTGCAATACAATGGCACAAGCATCTTCCTCATTTTATTCTAATTCTCTTTTAAACATCTGCACAAAACTGCCTGCCTGGCTATGGATGAACTCCATAAATTGGGGAAGAATTGCAATTACATTATCTGAGAAGATCATGCTGCATTACCCACCTGCCCTAAGATATTCTGCAATTTCTTCCATGGCGTCACCCAGCACTTCTGTCCCCTGGAAAAACACCACAAGTGATCAGATTCATGAGCACATTAATTTCTGTGAAATCAGGCTTCAATTTCTGCTAGTATTAACAATCATTTCTGGGACCTACAGCAATGTCAAGTGTGCTCCAGTAAGTTCCTACTGATCTGCAAAGTCCTAGTAAGTGTGTGCTGATACACACTAAGTTTCCTGCATTGCCACAAGGTATTCAAAACTCTTGTAGAGTGTCATGCTATGAAAATGGCCTTGTCTACTCCTCATATTAGTGTTTTGCCTGGAGTGTCCTCCTCTACAAATGATTGTATCTCAGGAGCATTCCTATGAAACAATCAATGACTTTTCAAATAAAGTTTTGGTGGTGGTTTTTACTCTATTTTTTCTGTGCAGATAGGCATGACTGACTGTGAGATCTGCCTACTCCTGAAAAGGAGATTTTAACCAAAACTATTGTCCCCTCCTATTGTCCACAACCATTCCCCTTCCCACTTTGGAGAACCTAGAGCCCTTGCTAGTCATCCTGAAGGCGTAGCATCATGGGCTGCATCCTCATGCAGAGCAGGGCTAATCTTGATTTACCTACCTCCTGGACAGCAGTGCTACTTCACAGGGCTTCCTAAATTTCTTTTTTAACAGTCCTTTCTCCTCTGGGTTCAATGTCTTGGCCTCTGCCACAGTGTTTGCTTACCACCATTGTGGAGAGCTTTTTCTTATCCCCAGTTGAATTTTGCCTTCTTGTAAATTGTGTCTGTCAACTCTTGCCCCTTGGCTGGGCCACTTTGGTGACTGGTCCCACCTTCTTCATAAAACCCCGTTAGGCAGTGCAAGACAGTAACTACATCTCTCCCTTCAACTCTTCTCCATATTGAGTAAACCCAGCTCCTAGTCACTGCTTGAATGGTGCTCCAAAGCCCTCCTGGCGGTTCTTGGCCAGGGCCTCTCCAGTTTGCCAGTCTCCTAGTTTGTACGAGGGAGCCCAACAGAGTCCTCAGCACTCCAGGTGTGACCACACATGAGACACATTTCCCTTGCCTTGATGGCTATGCTGTTGCTGCAACCACCATGCAGTTAGACTTCATCTCTGCAAGGGCACGTGACTGACTCATCCTCAACTTGATGTTCCTCAGGACCCCCAGAAATCTTAGGGAGGTTTTCTGTGCCCATCCTGGGACTTAGAGTCAACCCCAATACTTCCCAGAAGCTTCACGTTTGTGGTTCTTGCCTGATGCTCTGTCATTCGCTTCCCTTGCCTTTTCCTGTTTTATATAAGGCTGAATCACCATTGTCTACCAGGATTCTCTGCCAGATGACTGGTCCTGGGTCGGAGCCAGGGGCACAGAGCCAGGATGAATTGAGCCTTTCGTACCATGTTTGGGAATTCTGTGCCCAAGCCTGGAGGGTTTGGGAGGAGGAATAGGACCGGGAGCCAAGCAGAGACAACACAGCTCCTGGGATATGAGGCAGCAAGAGCAGGCAGTAAAATTTGGTATGAGGGTTTCTTAACAGTGGGTTTGGTTGAATCAGCCTTCCAGCATGGCCCTGATTGTATCTCTTTGCCAAACAACTCCTCGCTGCCACAACTAGCTCCTCAAACCTAGAAAAGAGGTCTTCCCTTCTGCATGGGAATGCCCTTCTGCAGTTTCACTGTCCTTTTGTCCTCTCATGGTCCAGAAACAAGCAGCTGGAACTGATGCAACTTTTGAAGTGCCACCATCAAGCTGTGCTTATTGCTCTTACATGTAGGGGGGTTTGTTCCTTTTGGTTCACCCAGAAGATCAGAAAAGGTTTGTCCAGATCCCTCCGGTTATGAGTCCCAAAGGTGCCTCTTCTCTTGGAGCTCAGACACACTTGCATGTCATCATGTAACAAGTGCAACAAGTGCAACAAGTAACTTCGTGCCACATTGTCCCTGACATCTGACTGTGTGGTATCCTACCCATCGACAAACACAAGATGATCTGAAATGTGTCAGCCCATGGTGAGAGATGGGGAAGTTGAGGCAAAGGCAGCAGGAACACATGGCTGGAGGACGCACGGATGGAGGATGCCGGGATGTAGCCAGCAGTCATTGCATCACAAATCTAGGCACAGGGTCGGCCAGTGACCAACAGAAGACTAAACATTTATATGCTGTTAATGACATCATCAATAAACCACACGCTTCACAGGTTTACACTGCAACTTATTAGCCCTTGGTGACATAATTAAGATTGGTAGGTTGCCCTTTTCTTCATAAAACAAACATTTCCTCACTTCAGAACCTTTGCCAGATGTGTCCTTACCCTTTTTAGGACCCTGGTGAATATATTTTCCCTGTCTCCTCACAGTTTGCTTGAGAGCCATGCACAGACCATTGCCATCCTGTGTTGTTTTCCTTATTACCCCCACTTTGTCACTTGGCACCTGTTTAACTGCCAATGCCTCAAGCAACTTCACCTCTTTTGCTGCTTCGTGATGCTCTTCTGGGCATGGAAACCTGACTATGAAAAGGTGCGTTGCTTCTAGGCAGAACTTTTCCCTGGCATGTGCTGCTCTTTGGCATCCAGCCCTGCCCATTGCTCCACAGGTGAGGGATGCCAAGATCACAGAATCACAGAATCTTCATGGTTGGAAGGGACCTTTGAAATCATTGAGTCCAACCATACACATACACACAAAAAAACCAACCAACCCCAACAATCTCGGGCACTTGAGCATGCCCTGAAGTGCCACGTCTACACGTTTCTTATATCCTTCCCGGGATGGTGACTCCACCACCTCCCTGGGCAGGCTGTTCCAGTGCCTGACCAC
>JAOXJM010000052.1:26933177-26959311 GCA_026413425.1 Tringa solitaria | reverse complement strand
CCTCACCACCCTCACAGTAAAGAATTTCTTCCTCATATCTAATCTAAATCTCTTCTCTTCCAATTTAAAACCATTGCCCCTCTTCTCTCTGGTGGAGACCTGCCGGCTACCTACTTGCGTCCATTTTGACCAGAAGTGCCGACCCTGTAGCAACCTGTTTAACCGCACGCATTTGCTTAAAAGCCAGATGAGATCATGCAAAAGGATGCTTCCTCTGCAAACGGAGGCTCACACCACGAGGTGGGACACACTGGAGGAAGAAAAGGCTTTGAGTTCATTCGGAGAGAGCTGGAAGAAATAAGATGGAAAAGCAGAACTGTTTCATCTTGATCCTGCCACGGTTCTCAAAATTGTCTTGAAAGTTTTCACAGAAAGGAGCTAGCTAAGGGACTGAAATAGTTTGCTTCAAGATATAATCCTTTTAATAAAATGTAAGGGTCAGAATTTCATGTTGGCAGTGAACATTTTGCTAAATAGGGCATGATGAGTTTGCTGTTCTGCTCCCGGACTGGCGGCTCGCGCTTGCGTGTCGTAATGTACAATGATTGCATGAAATCGCCGTCTCTGCTGGGGTTGGTCCAGGCTGATGAGTCTAAAGTGTAACAGCTCCTCAGCTGAAATTATTCTTCTTAATTTTATGGACCTCTCTAATAAAAACATTTCTCCTGGGAAAAAAACCAACCAAACAAAAACAATGCAAAACAAAACAGAAAATGAAGAAAAAGTTCAGGTTTTGCAGACCTTTATTGTCTCATTCATGGGGACGCCACGAATACCTGAAACACTGAAACAGTTTCATTTTATACCTATAAAAACTATCTATTTTCCCACAGTTTTTTTGTGAAATTAAAAGGGGATTTGCTCATGGATAATTCTGCTGATTCAAAAAGCTGCATTTCTATCTCAGAAATTGGCATTTTCAGCCAAGTCTCATTGCCTTTGCTTAGATGTGACAACAGGCTTGGCGCTGTGCAGAAATGAGAGTTTGAGCTCAGAAACTAGCTGCCTCCCAGATACATCAGCTGCCTGAGATACGCAGGTGATGGGGCTCAGGAACAGGCCTCCTTTGGAGCTATGTTGGGTTTTTTTTCTAGTGTCTCTTTATATGACCTGCTGTCCAGGTCTGTTTTTTCATTAATATTTTTGAGACTAGCAAAAATGTGTTACAGAAGAGAGATTAAGCCCGTTGCCACCTCAATAGCAGCTGTGCTCCTTTGGAAACTGAAGGACAGTATCTTATTTCTTGGCCAAAGTCTTTTGCTTGGCCCCGGGGTCTAGACCTACAGTGCTTGGTTCTTTGATGCAGATGGTTTCACCATCTGGGGCTGAAGATCCCAGTGGCCACCAGGAGTTTTTTAGGGCCTTGTACCCACCAGCCCTTTGCATTCAGAAGACCAGTCCTTCTGTCTGCGACTGAATATCTTAGGAACTTTTTGGGTAGGTTAACCAGATGGCTACCTCCCTAGCTTGGTAAGGCTCACCATCTTGCTATCAAACTCCACTGTTGATAAACCTGCTGTTGGCCTCAACATCCTACCCTTTCAGTAAGGCAAAGACAGAGAGAAATGCTACCTCAGGATATCAGCTCTTGCTTCTGACTGTCCCTGAGCGGGTAATCGTGATGTGCCCTCTGTGCTCAGAGCCTGGTCAAGCACTGGCTCCAAGCCAGACATCTTCAAAGCTCCTTGCAAAGCCAAAGGGAGAGGCACGAAGAAGTGGGTAAGAGTGCTGGTCACGCCTGAGTGGCAGGGTAGCAGGAGGTGAATGCTGGTTGGGTTTTAAGCAGCATGTATCTTTGGGTGTTTAATTCCTGTGTGCCTTTCTGGTTTCACTCCATCCATGCTCTAAAGCAGACCCAGCCAAAGCCTGGGTTTCTCCTCCCCAGCTGGAATGTCACAAATGATGTCGTTGGTACCTGGAATCCAAGAATCCCTTGGTGACGTTTTCTGGATGCATCTGGCAATCACCGTGGTGTGGAGTGGGCCATATGCCAAGGCAACGATACACTGTGGATAACAGCATTTTTAATTATTGCCTTTTTCCATGGCCAGGTCACAGTGGAAGAGCCACCACCCTTCAGAGTGTGGCTGGGGGCTGCTGTGAGGACTGGGATGTGGCTTTCTTTAGAAGACAATTTATTGTCTATCTGCTTGCTGCCAGGTCTCTGCCATCTTCACTGCAGGCTCAGTGCTGGGAGATGGGGCCTCTTAGTGCTTTAATAACAGGCAATTTGGAGTACAAACAACCCTTTTGTGCCTGTCACGTAAGGAGCCCCCTGATAAACATGGCTGTGGAGGGAAGCTGACGTGAATATATGAGATTCCTTCTGCCTACAACCAGTGCCAAGATCCTAGGCAAAATGCACCATCTGCATCAGGTTCTATTAAGTAAATTAATGCTCTGGAATTTTTTAAAAAATAAAAATGTAATAAAAAGAGAAAGAACCCAAGGAACTTCTTTTACAAATTAGTCACGATTTGCAAGAAAAATGATGCAGTCAAGG
Organism: Tringa solitaria; assembly: GCA_026413425.1. Lineage (NCBI taxonomy): Eukaryota > Metazoa > Chordata > Aves > Charadriiformes > Scolopacidae > Tringa > Tringa solitaria. The sequence goes on along the minus strand of JAOXJM010000052.1, from coordinate 26,956,808 downwards.
GAGCTCCAGGACAACAATTGAGCCCAAGGCTGAAACATCCATTAAGCAGACCGCTCGTATCAGGAAGTTTCTTCTCTTCCACTTCAGCCCAAGCTCCTCTTTTGAGGTTTTTTTTTGGGCATGGGTTGAGATACGGATGCACATGATCACTCATAGAATCATAGAATGGTTTGGGTTGGAAGGGACCTTAAAGACCATCCAGCTCCAGTCCCCTGCCCTGGGCAGGGACATCTCCACCAGACCGGGTTGCTCAAAGTCCCCTCCAACCTGGCCTTGAACCCATCCAGGGATGGGGTAACCACAGCTTCTCTAGGCAACCTGGGCCAGGGTTTCACCACCCTCACAGCAAAGAATTTCTTCACAATATCTAACCTAAATCTCCCCTCTTCCAGTTTGAAGCTGGTCCCCCTCATCCTATCACTACATACTCTTGTAAATAGTCCCTCCCCCTCTCTCCTGGAGCCCCTTGAGGGACTGGAAGGGGCTTTAAGGTTTCCCCAGAGCCTTCTCTTCTCCAGGCTGAACAACCCCAACTCTCTCAGCCTGTCTTCATAGGAGAAGTGCTCCAGCCCTCTGATCAACTTTGCGGCCAAAGGTGTCAAAGGCAATGATCTTCTAATGGACTCTAACCCTAATCTTGGAGCCAGAGAGGAGGCAGCAGCATCTAGAGGACCCACAGCCTGTTTGCAGTTCAGCCCCCAGCTGTCTGGAGGAGCTGGGAGGGAAGGACAGACCTCACTGTCATCCTGGACATTGAGGACAACTTGAGATCTGGGCCAGGAAAGGCAGAGGCATCTTCCACAGGACCCCATCTCACCAGCCGTGAAGGAGGACTGGGGCACAACGCCCATGGGGAACTGCTTGTCCCTTGCCAGTACCACGCATCCTTTGTCTACCAGCCCACCCCAGGCTCCTTCTGAGCTCACCATCTGCACAGCCAGACTCATGCCATTAAACACATCTACACAACATGCAGTACAAGGCTTCCAAAAAGCCAGTCTCAAAATAACTTGCACTCTAATGCAAGCAGCAGACAAAGCTAAAGAAAAGCAGAGGAGCAGGCACCCTTCAAGCTAAAGCATGTTATTAAGGAATATTCCTTTTTTGAAGTTTGTTGATTTTATTTTTATCATATTTTAGCACAAACCCTTTTCATGTTATAAATTAAGTAACTGCTGCAGAAGGGTTATGTTGGATTTTTTTTTTAGATGCATTTCCTATAGAGAGATTTTTAAAGTTTCCAGTACAAAAAAAATAAATAAAAAAAATCATGGAAAGCTGTGTTGAATTATGTGATACATTGAAATTAAAATGAAATTCCAAATTATCTTGCAGTCAGGGGCTGATGTGGACTGAGTGATAATAAATAAAGGTTAAAAGGACATTGGCAAGTCTTTTTTCATGGCTTTCAATTTTTCCCCTCCCTGTTGTTTGTAAAAACCTCTTAGAAGATTAAAAATAATATTTCTTTCCCTATTGATTTTTTTTTCTTTTTCCACATTTGAAAACAGCATTTATTTATTTTCTGTGTTTCTAATGGAGCTGGGATTAATGTGGCTTTATTTGTTCTCTGCTTGGCTTGTGCTTTCGCCTTGCTGAGGGAGGACAGGGAAGGGTGCTCGTTAGCAGGAGCCCAGCACCAAATGCCTCATCTGAGTTGCAGGCAAGGCCAAGGTCACCAGTAAATATTTTGACCCTGGGGCAGCCACCCAAAAAGCTCAGCTCGTGTTCCTTGGGCACTTCACGCTTCCCTGGTCCAAAGGCTCCATCCAGTCGTGTTCTGTGTTTTGAAAGGGAGAGGAGATAGCTGCCCACTTCTGAACAGAAGACTTGGGAAAATACATGGTGGGAAAATAAGTCTTTTCATCTCCCCCAGGTCTGGGTAGAAGACTAGTCTTTAGCAAAATACCCTGCATCCGATGGAGGGTACATAAAAGGATTTGTCTGATGAAAATGGTATTTTTCATTACTGATATGTGCTTGGATTCTGGAATTTGGGGTGAGCTCTGCTGGGACAGGGGCATTTTCTCATTGTTATCGATTTTTTTGAGGGGGGGAGGTTGGCTTTTTAGGTGGGCAAAGGTAGGATTTGAAGGCAATTTAAATGTTAAGACTTTAGACTACCTAATTGTATAAACTGTAACGGATATTGCAGTCTGTTAACTGGAGGGGGAGGATTTTGGTGCAGTAAATGTTAAACTATTTGAAAATGCACAGGCAACAGAAAATTGGGATAGTTATATTACTCATCTAAGCACTCGTGACACTTTAAGACAAAGAAATTTACTCATTTAAAATGGATGTATTATGCATGCTGGTGAGGATGGTTAACCACGAAAGTACTTAAAGACATTTTCCAACTAAGTTGTTGGAAGAGAATAAAATAAAAACTCGATGTTTTTGGCTGAAGAGGAGGGACTCTGTGCCCTGCACAGGCTGCTCACACCTCCCTGAGTGCCAGTGTCGCCCTTCCAGCTGGTGAACCCTCCCATGAAAATGCCATGGGAGGTGAAAGCTGGGCACTAGTTTAACAAGTTTCAGTTCGACAGATTTTGGTAGGTCAACCAGTTGCCTGCAGGAAGAGAAAATGCCAGGAAAGATTATTTTTTTTTTCAGCTTATTTCATCAGAATAAGGATAGATTTGTTTCTGGATGCCATGCTTCAGGTATATATTTTTTATTATATTTAAAATATTAAAGATATAATCCGATCTCTCTGAAGGTAGAAGTTCAATTAAGCTGATATTTGGCCTTACCCATTGATGGTGAGGGTCAGTTCAAGGAAAATGGCAAGTTTTAGTAACAGCAGCAGACAACTCCTCAATGAAATATTTGGTGAGATCATTTATGGTGAGCAAAGCTTCAACACTTCTTCCCCCAGGTTTTCTTCTCCTGTCCTTTTACCCTAGAAAACAAGGGACCACATCATTCCTGACCCTGCCCACAGACATTTTTCTGTTAGGAAGACAAATGTTATTTGAGGGGGAAAGCAGTTTTCTTTGGTAAATACCAATTTCTGTTAATAAAAAAATGTATTTTTGTAGCAGGATATGTTTTTCAGTCAAGAAGACCTGTATCACCGGGTGGTGCTGTAGCTGTCTCTCATCTAAGGCCATGAGGATGTAGGATCTCAGGAACACACCTGCCCGCCTCTCCTGCCAGATCCACCATCACATTGCTGAGGACCTGGGCAGGCACTTGAGGACCTTTGGGGTGACCTTATCTTGTCAGAGGTGCTGTGAAGGCAAGCACAACTGCAGACAGCATAGCGAGGACTCCACCAGGGGATGAGCTGGTTGGACTTTGGGGCTCAAACCCAGCCTCTTTCCCCATATTCAGCAGGGAGACAGGTGTCCAGCAGCTCTCATTACACCCAAAGTAGATGCCCAAGTTTCCTGCCCCCAAGGTTTTAATTTAATTCAGGGGAAGGAAGAGGATCTGGTGAGACTCCAGCAGGGGGCTGGAGAGTGTGGTGATGCCTTGATGCAAGTCAGAGATGCCATTTGATCTGCAGTAGTGGTTTTCCGCTTGAAAAGCCATTAGAGGGGTTGGGGCCAGGCGATAAGAATATTAGATGTTATTCATGGCCCTAATGAAGACTGAGAATGGAGAGACTGGGCTGGGTTGCTTTGGGGAGAGGAGCAGCTCTGCCAGAGGCATTCAGAATAAAAACAACAAGAAAAGAAGAGATAGATTTCAGCTCATCACCCCTGAAAAAAAATTAAAATATTTTTTTGCACTGTCTGCTCTGTTCCTGTGGAACTCTTTTTTTCTTTTTAGGGACAGGTTGAATTTCAACCACTTTTAGAGATAACCCATCCTAAAACCCACGAGGGGAGGAGGAGCCCTCTGCAGTCCATGTGGAAAGAGGCATCCCCAGCGAGAAGGTGAGCTGGCTGACCCATTTGCAGCACTGAACTCTTGCTATTGCCTGGGACAGGGCTGTCCCCGTTCCCGCAGCGGGAATCAAGGTAACATCCCAAAAGCTCCTGGCACCCATCCTAGAACGATGCCACTCCTGAACTGACCAAGCCTAGTGGGGGACAGGCTGGAAGGAGGTCCTCACCTTGCTTTCCTCCTCAGCTTAAAGGAGACTGGGACGGGGGGAGGAAGGTTGTGTTTCGCTAATTATTAAGGTGGTTGTTTTCATATCCCCTTCAGAGAAGAGATCACAGCCTGGGGTATTACACCTGCCTTTAGAGGGTTATAGACCAGAGCAGGCAGCTCTGTGGTCTGCGCTGCAGCTGGTCTGATCTCCATCGGCTGTCGGGTCTGGTGGATGGGACACAGGAGCTCAGCAGCCCTGGTCACTTTGGGCAAAGCAGTCACTCCTTTTTTGCGTCTCTTGTGGCTTTGAGCACCCAATATTTTGGGCAGAGAGGGAGGCTGGGCGTGCGGATGAGGCGTGGGGTGAGGATGCCAGGGATGCAGCCAGCACACAGGAGGTGGTGCCAGCAAATCTGCGCCGGCGGCCGGCAGAACCCCACTGGCAAACCCCTTTGGTGCAGCTGTGGCCAAGCTGAAAACCGTCCCTTGACCTCACGTGGGGTCATCCATGCATGGGGGTGTGCTAGTGCAAGGTGCAGCCTTCCCTTACTGGCACCCCTGTGCTGGGAAAGCCCCTCCGAGAGAAGGTAGGGCATTTATTTTTGGGTGCCTTGGTGTGTCACTAATAAAACAAAAGCTATTAATGCCTCTGTTTTTTGAGCTCTAAGCTCTTTAGGAGGGGGAGAGCCTGCCAAGGCATATTTGTGTAGGACCCAGCAGAGTGGGAACTTACAGTCAAAAAAAAACCCAAAAACAAATCCCCAGAAAAATCAATAGTAGAACAACACCAAGAGGTGCTGATGAGTTTTAATTCCTTGTGATCAGTGCTTGGGGTGGTAGCCAGTGTTTTAGGGGTGGTGGTGTGCCAAAAAAAAAGGGTGCTGAGAGACAGGCAAGTTCATTTCTTCGGTGTATGTTAAGGCTTCTTAAAACCTTTGCTGCGTGAACCCAGTATTTCCAAGGAGCAGAAGGTGTGTTTCCTAAAAAAAAGGAAGAGGAAAGGCATTCTCTGGGGAATGGCAGTAAATCTGGGCACGAGGCTTGGCTCCCCACCATTTCCCTGAGTCAGTGGAGAAAAGAAATGTCCACAAGCAACTGAGGTATGATCAGCTCTGTGGAGCCTGCTCTAAATCCCCGTAGGAGACGCGCATGAAATATGCAGGATCCGTCTGCAAGGTGGTGGTGGGGAGGTGGAAGAAAAAAGGGAATTCAACAAAACCCTCCCAATTTTCAGGTCTGCAGTGGGACCCCAGCAACAGGTACAAAGGCTGCTTGGCTTGCAACTCCAAAGTTTCGCCAGAGCAGACTTTCTTATCGCCCTGCCTACAACGTGTATGATACTTTATTAGCATCTTCCGCGGTAATCCCAGCAAAACTGAAGGAAAAAAAAGTGTCAGATCAAAAGGGGGAGTATGAAAGCGGGCGGCTAAGCAGGTTGGTGGGATGCTAATGATTGCTTCCTTCATTCTCTGAGTGTCACGCACAACATCTCTAAGCCCAGCGCAGCGCGTAAGCCACACAAATGGCCATATTTGTTAACATTCATGTGACTCTTTCGTCTGAGCTGTATTTCCTTGAGTACGCCACAATGAAGAGTTTCTTTTAATAGGGATCAACCAGGAAAAACAACTGTGAGGGACTTTTCTCTCCCTCTCCCTCCCTCCCTCTCTCTCTCACTCCCTCTCTCACTCTCTCTAAACCTTTTACACTGCGGTTGAACAAGCCTCTGGATAAAGACTTTATCCAAAAACCCCCTCTTTAAAGTTATTTCAAATTTCTCTGCAAGGCTTTCAGAAATCTGTTTGTTTGAGGGCAGAATTAGATGTGACCGGCGTTTTATTGTGACATAAAACCATATTTCTTCCCTGGAAGATTAAAAAATAAAATCGGTTAATAAGAAAAGCTGTCAGCAACAGAAAATGGCTGACATAATCCGTTTATCCTCCGAGCAATAAAGATATTGGTCCTTGGGAGTCTATCCTCTCTCTCATGTTATTTCGCCCAAAACATTATCTTCCCAGCATTCTGATGGATTAAGAAGTCATATGGGAGATAGCAGGGAAATGACAGATACAAAAAAAATAATATCCTTTCATTTCCCCTCCTCCCTGCACTCTCTCTCTCGCTCTCTTTTTCTCTCTCCCGTTTTCTCCCCAGCCCCTCCTTCCCCTGCCTCCTTCTCTCCCTTTTTCTCTGTCCCCTTGGAAAAGTGCTCCGTCTCTTTATTCCCAGCATCCCAGTGCTCTGTGAAAGTCCCGAGCCACTAACCCTGGTGCGGTGGTGGAGAAGCGACACAGAACTTCTTGCCTGCCCTGGTCCTTCTCAGGCAGGCAGATGCCAGCAGCTCGGCACCACTCGGTATCTGAATACCTCCTGAATTTTAGGGAACTGCAGTCACAGCTCTCTGTCCCCGCGTTGAAGCGTGTCTGAGCAACTCGCTGGAGGAAGAGCGATGAAATCCAGCAACGGGCTTGAGCCCAGCAGAGCCAGGACTCTTACCTGGGTTTTTTTTTGGTGGTGAAACCTATGGATGGAAGAGGGCTCTGGTCTTTGGAAAGCTCCTCTTCTGGACTCACAAGCATCTTCTTGATGTCCTCTGGTGAAGTGTAGCCAGTACAGGAGGTCATCTGCACAGCAGATGAGTGAGCAGTCCTGGTGACCTCATTCTTGGTCCTGGGGGCTACTGTCCCTCTGTTTTCTGGAGGCCCTGAGGCTACTGGAGACAAAATACAGCACAAGGCTGAGGTCCCAGGGTTCTAGGACATGCTGCTTTGACCCTGACATGTCCCAGTGCTATGTGTCTGGTGGCTTTGTGCTCTGCTCGAGTAGATTTTTGAGTTTCCCCTTCTCTCAGAGATTCCAAAAAAGCCCCTCAGCCACCATTTTGTGTCCTGCCATGGCTCTGTCTGACCAGAGCTTGCGCCAGCATCAGAACACCTTCCCTGAAGGACTTTGGAGGTGCAGGACTTGGGGTTAGAAGGGACATGAGATACCACTTCATCCTTTCCCCCCTGCCCAGGCCAGGATCATGCAGCTCTAAAGCATCCCTGAGGGATGTTCACCTAACCTCTTCCTAAAGACATCCCATGTTGGCCACTCCACCACCTCCCCAGGAAATTTATTCCAATGCTTCTCTATCCTTGGCACCAGCATATTTTTCTGAACATCTGACTTAAATCTTCCATGCTGCAATTTAGGGCTGTTACTTCTCTTCCTACCCCCAGAAGACATGGTGAACAATTTACTGTCTGTCTCTTTTTCAGCAACCTTTCAGCTAGCAGAAGACTACTCGGAGAGGAAATGAGCAGGAGGAGTGATCTTTTCATTCTCCCCATCTAACCTGCTTCTCCTCCAGGTGAGCAAGATCATGTTATAGATCCACACCCACTTTCCTGCTTGTCCTGTGCTGAGCATGGGGTCCACCACCATCCAGCCTTCCCCCTCTTCACCACTATCTCCTGGTCACCTCACAGCCTCAGCTCAGGCTCCCCTCTCAGTTCCAGGTGATTGAAATTTGTTACCAGTCAGTTTTTGCCACAGGAAGTCAAAATACATAGAAATGGAAATTTTAAAGAAAAGAAACAAACAATGCAGCCTGCTCTGACAACTTTCATGAAAATTTTTCCTCTCTTTTTCATTCTTCTTTTCATCTCTTTTGCATCTTGTGAATGTTTTAATTAATTTCTTCACTTTTTGCCCGCCAGAATCAGCTCTGCTCTGCTATTTTGTGTGGTTTAATGGACCATAAAGGATGCGAGGTCAACTTTTTACTTGCTATCTACCCCACACCCAGGTTAGATCATTTGCCCATTAATGTTTCCCCAGATTTCATATCCAGAATTTTTTTATTTTGTGAACCCTGCTGTAAAATGAAAACTACATATACCCAGGATAAAATTGCAGCATTTAAAGATCTTGAGTTTTACCTAAAAGAATTTGCTTTCTTCAAGCGGTGCTTATTTTCCATGGTCAAAGAACCTATGAAGAGAAAAAAAATCACAAATTGACCTAGGCAGGAGACGGTTTTACCAGGTTGAGAATTGTTTCAAGACAGCATTTCTAACTGTATTTTGGGCTGCACTATTAAGAGCAAAATGAGATTTATTTTATTTAAAAAAAAAATCCTGAAAAAGCTTGTTGGGGCACTTGAAATACTGTAAAAACCAAAATCAGACTGAAATATTTTTGTAAACTGTCATTTTTCCCTCAAAGTTTTGGTCTCTGCTATCTTCCACCAAAAAGTACATAACATAAAATTTTTATCCACCACTAATCTTTCTTAGAAGACCTGAAATGCTTTTTCTCTTCCTTCATTTAATGAATACAAACATCTCCTTGATGTTACTTCTGAAGTTAAGAGAGAGCCTGCATATTCATTTGAGAATATTTGAAAGATCACCCTGATACCAGAAATGTCAGCAAGTTTGGAAGTGCCCAAATGAGCCCCAGGAAAATTCACCGCCAGGAGAAGACCACTTCCACTTAAAGCCTTCAGACCCTGCTGATCAGGCAAGTTTCGCCCCTTCATCACATGTGCCAACAGGGAAAAGACCCAGATTTCTTGTGGTGACTGTGGCATTTTCCCATATTTCTCCCCACAAGAAGCTCCTGCAGCTGAACTTTGAAGCAGAGAAAATACATCGTTTGTGTGTGTGATTTGTACAAGAAAAATAATAATAGTAAAGATCCAGTGTGAATATGACCAACTGACTTTTCCAGGACTGTGTCTGAAGAATTGCTTCACTAGGTGATCCCAAAATCTGACCAAAGACCCCAGGCTGCACCATTATAATGCGCTGAAAATACCAGTTTGTTTCCAGAAAACATATTCCTTTGTAGAGGCGAGCTTTAAGCTGAAAATCATATTTAACCTTAACCCCATCCACCACTTCCACGCCTATCCAGACATGAACAGAGGTTCAAAAACTTTATTTCCACAGTGGGGCAAACTAAGCAAAGGAGAGCCTAGAGATCCTGTCCCAAAAGCTGGCAGGCAATTCAAGAGACTGCCAGGGGTAAAGGATCACCAGGTGGAAATGCATAAGTACGTGGGAAAAACTAGAACAGGGGAGTCATCTGCCTATCAGCACCAGTTCAGGTAGCTCTCTGGGGAGGAGGTTGCACTGATTACCAAATAAACAGAGGCCATTGGTGGCGGGGATGGAAGGAGATGAGTATATTTACTTAGAGCTGAGCAAATTTGTCAACTGCCTGTAAAACACATGATTACTATGGAATTACACGTATTACATTCTGTATTTATACTTATTTAAAATATAGATACTCTCTAGGGCTGGATTCAGATGAAAACCAAGGATTAAATGTAAGAAACAAAACTGGAATTCAGCAGCAGCTGAACACGGAAAATATTAAAGGAAGAAAGTAGGGGAAAAGAATTAAATACAGCGCATTTAAGAGAGGAATCAATATCACAGACCCGGGCCAGCCCTCCAACGGCCATCTAGATGTTTCTAAAGTCCTCAGATCAACACATAATTTAGATTAAACAGTTGTACACCCTCCAATCCTCCTTCATGGGTTATGGTTTCCAGACCTCTGGTGAGCCTTATTGAAATCATTTTTGGTTGCACATGAAAATCCCAATTAACAGCTAATTTCCATTGTGCTACTGGGTGACCTCGGGCAGGACACCTCTACTTTCCACATCTTGGTTCCTCCTTTGTGAAATAAGGGGAGACTCCTAAAACATCCAGAAACCTACTAATGGAAACGGTGTGAGTGCTCTGTAGTAACAGAGATGAGAGGGAGGAGGCAGAGACACTTCACAAAGGCAGAATGATGGACAGCATGGTGGGTTCAGATGATGGCATCCTCATGGGTGGAAGTCCATCTGACTGCAAAGGCTGATGGCTCTACATCCAAACATTTACATAGTCATGCCACGATTCATAGGTTTTTAAAGCTTTGAGGGGGCTTTACATTTATCTGGCCTCACTTGTGGCATTTATAAGACCAGGGAATTTCCCAGTGCTGGTTCCTCTGCTTCCTTCCTCGCTACATGAAGGCTGTTAGCCCAGTGATGTCTTGGATTATGGTGTATCTTCTAGACTGGAAGCCCATTTCTTTTGTGACCTGAAAAGAAGAGACATAATCACTCATAGCAGTGAATTCAAGAGACAAGAACTCTACAGGTATGACCTGCTCCATGACTGGAAGCACAGGAAAACCATGACGGGAGTGGGTGACACACCATCACCCTTTGGCACAACTGGAGAAGCCAGAATGACTTGGACAGTCAGGTTTGGTGTCAAGCTACCCTCTGTGACTCTGTGTTGTGGGGGGATCTGGGACACTGGTCTCTCAGACACCGTTCAGTATGGTCTTTGCTCTACAGTAATGCTTGGAGATGGCCCTATCAAGACAAGGCTCCCTCGCTGGAAGGTACTGTTGAGATAAATAGCAGAAGACTGTCCCTGCCAAAAGTTACCAGCAGGGATGGACATGTAAAGGCTTGAAGGTGATGCAGAGACTGAGAGCAAATCGGCAGCAGCTCTGGCAGCAAAAGCATGTTCCAAGTCCTAGACTGGTGCCCCACATACTAACATTTCCCTTTCTCCGGTAGCACCCCAAGGGTTCCTCAGGATGTGGTTAGATGCCATAAAGATCAGATCCCAAGCTCACCTTTTCCCAAGGCAGCAAGTAATTTGGACAGCCTGAACACCCCAAATTGGCGCTGACCTTCAGCTTTTCCACCTCTGCTGATGTCTAACAGCACCCTAAGAGAATCGCTCCGTTGGCACAGGCACAAGAGGCAGCAAGGAGGATGGGGAGGAGGAGACACAGACACACACACACACTTACACACGCTCACAGGGATAAAAAGGATAACTGGATCCATGAAAATAAGCCAAGCACTGCCATCGTCGGTCTAAATGCAGATAAGTATTGTACTGAAAACAAAGATTACTTGTACTTTGTAGATAGAGACGTGTTTTGTTACAGGATGCTTTGTATGGAATTGGGTCACAGCAGAATATGAGCCAACTCCCCCCCCTCGCCCGCCTCCTCCCAACCTCCCTCTCCGCCTGCCTATCCTTTGAATCTGGAGCCAAATCTCAAGGGTAACGGAGTAGAAATTGCTACAGTTTTGCTGTTTTTTTTCCCTTGGCTGGGATTTGCTTTTCATTTGTGGGGCAATACTTGCGCTTCTCTGCCATTCATCTACTAATTAATGTCATTGATTATGAGCTGCTCTCTCTCAGCCTTGTGTTTCCAAACCTCTGGAGGGAGAGGGGGAGGTGAGGTGCATCCAAAGGATCCCCAATTCAGGTGGCAAGGGGAAGCACCAAAGCTGTGTTATCCTCCCCTCTGCCCCCACCCCCTTGCGACGTCTTTGTCTGCTGTCACATGTCCTCTAGCCTGGTACATGCTCAATGCCCATCACCTTGGTATTTGACCACCTACCCCTCTCCCCCAGCCCCAAAGCACCTCCTGTTGTCCTTCTAGAATTCTTATGCTCCAGGAAAGAGAGTTGTACTGACATTATGTATGGGTCCTATGGCAAGACCTGCCCTTCATGGTGACTCCAGATGCAAGCCCATGTTTTGGGCACTGTCTACTGAAATTTATCAACGCACCAAAGTTAACATGCAAGACCCTGGCCAGTGAAAGTCTTTCTACTTCCCAGGCTTCTCCATTTCTCATTCAAGACATTAAAACCAAGATTAAGTATCCCCAGAAACCTCTGATCTGTGCCTCTGTGCTTCCCACAGATTATTGTCTTCCTTGGTTCTGGATATTGGCACTCCTTCAGAGTGAATGTGTTGTTGGCCTTGAAAGCCACAGAGGAAAGGACCTCCAAATTCTGGACATACTCACAAGTGATTTTTTATATTTTTTTTTTTAACCAAGAAGAGAGGTTTTTCACTATCTGGGCAATGCTAACTCCTTACTTCTGATAAAAAGCTGCTTTGGGGCTCTTTCTCAAGAACCAAAACACAGGTAGCACTGTGCCCACAAGTGTTTATACCATAGCTGGAGAGATGGATGGATTTTTATCCACTCATGGAAGCTAGAAAATTAATTTTTTTTACCTTTTTTTTTTTTTATATCATGCAAGGGATCAGGAAGTCTCTCACTGCCAGCAGTGGGGCTTTGAGAAATGGGCCAAAGTCCAAAGTCTGAGAGTTGTGACCTCTGGGCTGGAGCTACCACCCCTCAAGCAAGATCTGTAGGGAATGGGGAACATTATGATACTACAAAGCACAAGGAAGTATTTTGACCTAATGGGTATTAGATGTTCATTGGCATGAGCTAGTAGACTTCTAGTGGTACAAGTTGGCAATTCACGTGCATTTACATTTTACTGCATTCTTACCAGTCTCACAGTCTGCCTCAAGACTGACCTACAAGTGCTTTCAGATGGGTGCCACCTAAACCAGCCTATATGGCACCTCCAAACCCTCTTCCACATGTTGGGCATCCTCTCCCAGGTCACCCCCATCACCAACAGCTATGGAAACTGCAAGTTGGCACCATGCACTGCTGCAGAGCCAGGAGCATGCCCTTTCCTGCACTGTGGAGGGGGCACAACGGGTGGGATACCTCCAGCCATCACCATTGTAGTCCACGATGGCAAAACCATGAGACTTAAAGCCTGCCACCATTTGAGCAGATAAAGTGACATATAGGCCAGTTTGGACCCTTGTCATCTGCCTGGATAACAAAGAGGTAGTTTCTTCAAGCTTTGAGCTGGGGAGATTTAAATAGGCACCCGAGCATTTTCTCAAAAAAGGATGTGCATTCCCAGTGCTGAGTCAGGGCTCACTTTCCCCCGCACGCCGCATTTCACGGGAGGGCCTGATCCCGCCACCATTAGAGCTGATGAATCCCACATCCAGAAAAGACGTCACGGTGTGGTGCAGCATAAAGTTTTTATCGGTGCGGGCTGGGAATGAGGTGCATAACTCACTGGCGCTGTTGCCACCTGTGAGTAATGCGCCCATTCCACACTCCCGCGGATAAAACCTTTATGGCCCACCGCAGCAGCGGGGTATTGCATCTAATATATGCACTGCCATAATGACGAGCACTGAAAACCTGTTTTTTTTAACCTGTTTTTTTTTCTCCCCCTCTCCTCCCCCTTGCTCCTTCCCACCCTTAAATACCCCTCCGTGTCTGCTTCACGGTGCTTTACTTCTGCTTTGTCAACTGCCTGGGGAACCCGCTCTATCAATATTCTGGACAAGGTTTTGATTTGGGGAAAAAAAAAAAAAAAAAAAACCCACAGAGTGAGCGGCATAATTTAAAAATCAAAGAAATTCATTTCAGTAGTAAAAGGTTAACAGCCTTTAGGAGGAACACTTTTTAATCACCCACGTCTAGACTCTATCACTCGAATCACCGGCAGCAGGAGTGAAATATGGCTAAGCCCCCGTCACCAAACAGCACCTAAAGACTGTTGTATTTAATCATGTCTGTGCACTAGTTATGGATTTTCATTATGATTCCCGATGCTGTTGCGCTGTGTAAAATATTAATATCCATAGTAATGATGCATGAAGCTTGGAGTGTAATTTCTTCACTCTCCTTGTCTGATATTAAATTGTTACCACTTTATCATTTGTGTAGAACTGCACGTTTCAATTAATCTTTCCGTATCAGCAGCCCTGATTAATATAGATCATGATTCATAAGCTTATCGTCACTATAGTTTTAACAGATCATTTATAAAGATCTTAAATTTCAGGGCCTGGGAGGCGCAGCCACTCCGTCCAAGGCTTTTCTCACTTCTTGCTCCAGCAGGTTTCCCCATTCAAACAACTAATTCTGGGAAAGAAAATTAGCCAGATAAAAATGCCTACTTGATTTTTTTTTTTTTAAACTTTACTCAGAGCTGCCCGTAAACTTTTTCCCTGTTTGCCTCATTGAGCAGAAGCTGCCTGACTACAGGTGCTCACTGGCTTTGGTCTTCCTTGGTTCATCCCCTCCATGGCAGCTGCTCTGGGCTCTCACAAGGGTTTTGCAGCTCCACAAAAACTACTAGGCATCTCCATCTCCATGCAATGGACGCATCTGATGCTACCAAACCATGCTGGAAGGCACACGGGCTGAAAACTCACTAAAGCTCTGGGCTTTCTTCTAGCAAGAAGGGCCTCTTTCCACTGCATCCCTTCCCAAAAGCTTTTAAAAACTCATGGGGGAGGTGGGGCAAATTCCACGTTTGCATAAAGGAGTGAGCTCCTGGTTGGGGCCGGCCAGCCTTTATTTTCCATGATAGCCCAGATCCACGGGAGGGAGTTATTGCCCAGGCTGCAGTGCAGAAAGCTGCCAGGGCTCCTCCAAGGTGATTGCCTTGGAGCTGGGAAGTGATGACAACCATGGACCACCCCTCTCAACTCCCCATGGAGAGGTTCGGCATTCCCCAGTGCACTGCCACCGCCTGCAGAAACACCGGGTCTTCTCGGGCAAGATGCTTGTACAGGCATCGCAGCGCATGGCACAGATGTTTGCCTTGAAAATTAATGGTGAAAAGCAGCAGCCCACGCTCAGCAGGGGATGAATAGACAGCATCTCGCATGCGGGAGTGCCGGGCGCTTTCAGGACACTGTTATAACCGTAGTAACGAAGAACAGCAACCAATTAGTCATTTTTTAGTGGATAGAGTTGGAAAAGACGCATTAGATAGTTTAAAACATCCATCAAAGGTCCCTGTCTAGCTTTCTGTGTATTCTCCAGGGCTTTGTCAAGTGATCTTAAGTGTCTCAAATAATGGAGAGACTCATGAGACTACTTAAAATCCTAATAGATGATTATTTTTTTTTCCCCTACTTACATATTTTCTTTCCTGGCAGTCTCAGACTTCCTTATTATAACCCTCAGTTCAGATTTGTGAAAGGATGTGGGGTTAACAAGGAGGAACAGCTCTGAAAATCCCACCAGCGACCGCGCATGAGCCGGAGCAGGCAGCCACCGAGCTTGGTAAGGACCGGGGCACGTAAAAGGGGGTATTGGCAAATTTCTGTCATCTGCTCCCTCACCTCCATGCCCATGGTGCCACTGAGCACGGGCAAGCGCTGAGAAGCATCATTCCCAGGCACCAAGTAACACCACGCTGGAGTAAGATGCTTCTCTCCCTTCTGCTTCTCACCCCTCTGCTGAAACGGGCACGGCAGCGGAAAAAGGGTGATGTTTCCTTAACCTCCTGCACTCCCTAACGAAGAAAGGGGAAGGGGAAAAACCCTGGGAAGTATACATCCCTATCTGAAATCTATACAGCAAGACAGATCTAGCTGGAGCAGTCTTTAGAGCATATATACATTACCAGGCTACAGTGAAATATAGCCTGAAATTTGTCTCCTAAGATGAGATAATGTAGCCGCGTTAACAGCTGCAACTGTCACTTTCAAGTGAAGTAGTGGGTATTGTGTTGAGTACATTTGCAGGGCAATTTTCCAGTTGGAATAAAAGGCTTTCCGAGGTGAATTTTACTTGGTTTTTATCCATCTATCTAAGGTTATTTTTATATATATATTATACAAATATTGACTGGTTCTGAGGGCAATAGAGGTAAAATATTGCACCAGGAAAGAAAATAGTTCCCAAGTCTCTCTCTATATATTTTGGCCTCAGCTAAAGGCTCAGGGCAATATATGCCATTTTCCCCCTCAGGGCACGAAATTTTACTGCTCTTGCTTCTTAGCTGTTTTATTATCCCTTTGTACGTTTGTAAAGAAGAAAGAGATAGGGTAGTGCTGGGCTCGGAGGTTTCTGCACAAAGCAAAGGGCTTCAGAAGAGTTTTGCATGAAACACGAATTTGCATTGCCAGGATGTGTGTTTAAAAAGTGCTGTATAAAACACAGATAAATATCATTCCCGGTGTTGGGTGGTGTGGGTTTTTTTTCCCTCCAAAAATAAGTAAAATATAATAAATTGTCACAATTATTCACCATAGGAGTTCCAACAGAGATCAAGGCTCTGCCGTACCAAGCTGCCTGAAATACATTTTAGGTAGCTTAGGTACTAGGCAATTTCTGCACGTTACAGAAAAGCTGTGGTGGTTTAAGAGGATGCAGACTTTCAGTGGCTGCAATGGAAACTCCTGCCACGTCTGCCTGTTTGCACACCCACCCATTTTCCCCTCAGGCTGAGCTGAGATGGCAGCACATGCACGAAGAGGTCAGTACCCAAACCCCTTTAGGTGACCAGTGAAGGGCAAAAAAAAAGGTGTCATTTTAAAATTTGACCCTGAAACCTCAGGTATCCCTTTCTGGATTAGGTCCAATGAGCCCAGCAGCAGATGGAGGTGCCAGTGTAGAGTCTGGGGGTGTAGAAGATGGCTGGTGTCCAAGGAGGTGATTTATCTCAGTGTTTGGACTTGGGGAAGTGGAGAGGACAATGTCCAGCGCCAGGCTCTGGGCTTCACTGAGGACATTGTGCAGCTGTGCAAGAACAGGAAAAAGGCATCACGATGGCTCAAGGGCTGGGAGAAGGCTCAACAGCTGATGGTGAGAACCTTGGGGAACATACCATCTGCAGTGTTCCAGAAAGAATTGAGAGATCAGCTCTTGAGGAGCTCTGGGCACCTTCCTGCTGGAGAACAGGGCAAGGCTAAAAGGCCAGGGGATGGAGGCTAAACCTAAAGTCAGGGCAGGACATTATTTTTTACCTGCAGGGATGAATGCCAGCTGGGAGGAGTGACAGGGTGGGTTTTTCCTTCTTCCCTGTTGGCAAGACCTTCACTGCAGCATGTGCCTGGAGAAACCAGCTAGTGGGAGGAAAACCAAAGGGCAGTTCTCTCTGAAACCTCATTGCTCTAGTTTTGGTCTGTGTCTTCCCTATGGACGTCTTTGAGACCCTTCCAGCTCTCTTCACATCTGCTGTGGCCTTAGGGGAGGCAAAGAAGCACATTTGGCTCGGAGCCCCAACTCCTGGGCACAGAAAACCCATCTAGCACCAATGCCATCCTAGCTGAGCCATCTGCAGAGCTGACCCAGGTGGAGATAGAGCCACCCAAATATTGTCCCCAGTGAGATGGCAGCAAGCCCACAGCAGTCCCCCTTACTGAGCAGTCAGAGAGTATCAAGAGAGGAAACAAATCACCGGTGGCACCTATAGCCACAAGCAGAAATTAGAGAGTCTGACTATAAGGTCACAATAAATCAGTGCACTGACAAGGAGATCTACCCTTTGTCCAGGGTAGAAGATTTATCTGTGACCCCAGGCAGGGGCATTTCTTCCTTGATTTGTTAAATGCTGAGCAGAAAATGGAGCTGGATCCGAAGCCTGATGAGTACCTGATTGCAAATGCTCATGCCCAACCCCACGCCCGGTCTCCCACCCCCCAACGCACCCCACCCCACCCCCCGGCAGACACGCGCCCACTCATTCTCAGGATGCTGTATTATGTTTCTAGAGAGCCTCTATTTTTCTTTTTTTTCTTTTTTTTTTTTTTTTCTGTCCGTGATGGACCAGCTTTTGCAGAACTTGATTATGCGGTTTGTTTTCCTGATGACATTTTAATCAGAGGGCTCTCTTTCGCGAAATGCCGACCAGCACTGGGGAAGAGCCTGTGCGCCGTCGACAGAATGGGATGGGTGTTCGCTGGGGAGAGACCACACTGGGGTGTGGGAGGAACCAACACATCCAAAGAAAACGAGGTTTCTGAATATGGGTTGAATTCCCAGGGTTCCTTTTAGAAAAGTCTTTCAAACTCAGGACTAAAATTCAGCAGTGAGCAGGAGGGAATGGACTCTGCACAACTGCAAAAGGAGAGAGTAAATGATTGCACCACCCAGATTCCATCCATGGTTGGACGGAGTCAAGATGAACAAAGGAGCTTGGCTGAGACCTGCAAACAGGAGAGAGAAAGGCTCCAGGAACACTGGAAACACCTGACCAATGCTTTTGTCCAGGACAAAACATGCCAACTTGTTTAGCCACAAGGTCTGGGCTGTCTTCTGCACCACCTCCACACTGATAGACCAGCCAGCTCCAGGAGGACGCCAACTTCACTCTCAAATGGCGAACAGTATTTCCTCCTTCGCCTCCACAGGCAAAGCCTGCATACATTCAAGGTCCGCTTGTGACTGAGTTTTACACACAATTTATAGCAGCCTAAGCTAACTTAACTAAGCTAAACCAAAGCCATGCTGCCATCCCATCCACACTACAGCATGCAACACAGACGTTGGCAGCAGTAATGGGCAACGCAGGGAAGAATCAACAACATTCATTTTGGCATCGCTGTACAAGCCCCGAACCCCCACAACAAAGCTTTTATTTTTCCTTGTTTTTTTTTTTTTTTCCATATCTCACCACTAAATTATTCCTTAACCGACTATTGTTGCGATTTGAGGAACTTTTGACATATTATAAATGCAAACATGCCCATAAATCTCACAGTAAAAACTTAGCATGAGAAGCCTGCATAATCATAAACAGTAAATATTTTGCTGTGGCAGTGGTTCATAGGGGAAAAATTAGCATTTCACTTTGGTTTGGCCCAAATGTGTTTTGATTTCCTTGGAGGTTGTTGAGGTTTTTTTTTAGTTCAGTCTCCTGTAATATAAATAATAATGTAGCCAGATGCTTGGTACATAAACACATGGCTGATGGGCAAAGGGATGTGAAGGATAATGTTCATCATCTTTAAAACACTGGGAAACAAGACTACTGGTTTTAAACTGTATAAAATGCATGGCAGAAACCAAATGTCAGTTTCTGGGCAGGATAGTAGTCATGGGGTGACTGGTGCCCTTTGTTTGGGGCTTTACCACGCAATCTTGCCCTTTCTGCACAATTTCAAAAAATTTTAGAGGCCCCCAATTTTACAGAGCAGGGCTGGAACAGGGTGGCGTGACTATGCCATGAAGCAAAACAATAATTATCTAAAGTCAGTGCAAGTGAGCCTCAGATCTGGCTCACACATTGGTTCCTCTCTTGACACTGCTCCATCAGAAGCCATTAGAAGAAGGAGGTCCAGTCCCTCCTGAGGGGGACTCCAAGTGTCTCTGCCGGATATCCAGTGACTCGAGAAATTACATAGATTCATTTTTTTCCTATGATCGTGTGAACCATACCTGAACAGCAACTTACCTCTGAACTACGAATAAGAACCGATCACATTATTAAATGTGGTGCGTTAAATATTCATTGCATTTCTGTGCTTGTGAATCCAAATTCAAGAGATTTAGCAGTATCACAAGCAATTGGGGTTGATTCCTATTGTCACGTTTTGCTTAACATCCTCCTAGATTCCAGTGGGCCACAACTGTGATAGCAGTATGTGATCAATACCTCCTCTGTAGAAAAGTCTATAGCCATGTAGGAGAAAACTCCCAGCACCCTCTTCTCCAGAAAAATTTGCATAGAGTTTCATATTTCTGTTCCACTGGTGCCACCTATTGGTAAGTGCACATGTCAATCCATGAAAACAGTCATTTCCTTTGAGGAGCGATGACAGGGATATGGGCCTCTCACCTAAGATGGCCAATGGCAGTCATGATGTAGGCATCATCTGGGACCAGTTTGAGAGCAAGTTCCTTGGTCCTGTTGGGGCATTCAGCTCCATTGACTATTTTCCACCAAGCTCAGCTCGTGAACTTGCAACTGAACGTCTTGTTGCTGCTGAGTTGAGTAGGAAGTCCTACTGCTGGCCACCACTTTTGTTCCTTTAGGGAAGATGAGTTACTGGTCTGTCCCATAAAGGATGTAGTGCCCACTGCAGTCTGCCCAATCCTAAGTGGATCAGAGATTCACAAAAACTCTCCTTAGTTTCAGGCCAGTGACTTGGCCACCAAGGCACCAACATGACGTTCTTGGTCCTGGGTATCAACCTGCAGGACAAGCTCCCAGACTAAAATGGTAAAAATCTGTGTGAGTTACTTTGATATCTCAGCTGAATAGTTGTTCTTTATTGAGAATGATCATATTCGTTTTCTCTATTGACTAGGTCTTCTTCGGGAAGGCTTATGAAGACTAATAATTAATGCAGATTGACAACGTTATCTCCCTGGAGAGCGTCTCCCGGGAGATACCCACTGGGACCCCTTGGTAAAAGGAATGACAGTCAGTTGCAGTCTGACCAAACTTTTCAGAAGACTTGTTCACAGTACTTCTCTGCATGGTTTATACTTGGAAATTATAAAAACCCCATGCCAGTAGATACCAGCAATGATCTGAGGACATCAGCAAACTCTAGGCTGGGGCCAGACCCTCCTACAGCCCAAACAAAGCACTTGTCTCCTCAGTAGGGGTTTCCTTGCCAAAAATGTCCCCAGCCTTTTGGGAGGTGGTGACAGGAGAGGGAGATGAGAGGGAAAACCTATGGGTTGGGTAACACCAGGGAAGCCCCAGAGTCCTGCACCTAGCAACCCTGCAGTGTGGATCTGAGTCTGTACAGGGACATTTCCTCATGCAAGCAAGGGGCATTGCCCAAAGGGTACCTCCTCTTTCCATCTGAGCTTGCAGAAGACAGTAGGTGACCCCAGGCTGCACCTGACCAACACCAAAATTCATGGATGAATCAGGATGAGTTCTTTTGGGAGCACACTTTCTCCACATTCCCATGTGATGAGTCCTTTCTAGCCATGACTTCTCCCACATCATTTTCCATGTAGGCTGGAGCAAACCCAGAAAGGCGCTGTTCAGCTCTCTGCTCACCTCCATCCCATCCTTTCTAGAGTTTCCCAGCTCTCCCAGAGCCCCCTGTCTCTGATCCCAACACAGCCCTTCCTGTCCCTTACACTTTCATTTCTGTTTCTTTACATCTTTATTAAACTGTATAGCCACTTTGATAGAAAAATTGAAAAGAAAAAGATATGAGGAACAACAAAAAAGCCATAATTATGAAGATTCAATTTAATTTTAAAGGTTGTGGAAGGAGGAAAAAAAAAAGAAGCAGAAGAAGAAGAAACCAAATTAATTTAGCAGGAAAGCATTGCATGAAATATTGTTGGAGTTTAATAACCATGCAAAGACAGATGATATGTGTGGAAAAATTAGTTGTAGGACCTCATAATAGTCTATTAATATTTTCTACAGGCACAGAAACCCTTTGCTGAATGATTGTAACAAAGTAATCTTTTTTTTTTTTTTTAAGACATTAAAAAATATCTTCAAAAGAAGAAGACGGCAGCAATGTACATACTGTACAGAATGGAGACCCTGGCGAGGCACGTCAGATCCCAGGCTAGATTCAGCACAGGCTCCTCTGCTCTGCCACGGTGAAGGGTGTCCCACCAAGCTGCTTGCTGGGGGCAAATGTCCCCAATGGTAGGATGAGGCCCCTTGACAAGACATCTCTCCCCCCTTTCTGATTGTCAGTGAAAGGTATTTCTCCTGGCAAGGACAGGAGTGAGGTTCCTGTCAGCTGAGGAGAGTGGTGAGGTCTGGCTGAGAAATAATCTCTTGGAGGAAATCATTGTTTGTGCAACCCCTGCACCTGGACATGGCTGCTTGGTAGAAGCAGCTTTCTCCTTTCTCCTCCCAGAAACCCCTCTATTGCATCTTCCGAAGGAAGCCCTGCCACTCAGAAGTGTCCAGGCTCCACCAGCCAAGGATGCACAACCCATCTCACATATGTTTCTTCTTCCAGACAGCCCATTCTGCCAAAGGCTGGCATTGACCTTGGGCATCTCAAAGTGGAAGAGGCCATGGACAGTGTGTATCTGTGGGTTTGGGTGAAAAGGTCCACGGAGGGACCCTTGCCCAGCCCCATACACAACGACACTTCCCTTCCCTCTCCCTGTCAACTCCAGAGAGAGGTTAGACACAGCTCTTCTGCCCTTCCTCCTTGACTCTTCCATCATAGTCCTGTTTTCTCTAGATATCACACCAAATCAGGCCAGAATCTCAATAACCAGCCACAGTCAGGTCTACTGGCGTCATGATTTGATAGCAATGGGCAAGCGCCCCACAACTTAGAGGGAGCAACAGCCTTTCTCAAGGCAGCCTCAGGAGACCATTTATCACGATCAAGCCCTTGCTGAACCTGGAACAACCTTGAATTTGGGCCATGAAGCCAGACCAAAGCAGGGTGAGGCTGCTGGCCAAGGGCTACGCTGATTGCATGGCCCAAAGACCTCAGCGCAAAGAGAAGGATGCTTGGGTTGACTTGTCATCTTCTGCTCCCCAACACAGACAGGGCAAAGCCCTCCCCACCCCAGCATGATGGTGGAAAGGTGATGCTGAGGAGCAGGGAGCCCAGGAACAGCACTGAGACGTGGGTGCTCTTCAAAGGCTGAGGCAGCTGGAAGGAGCTCAGATTTTGAGAGGACAAAGGGAAGGGAAGGTTGAAGGAAAGGGCAGTGGTAACGTTCCTGCACAGTAGAGAGATACACACACACACGAACACACGTATGTGCATGTGGGGGTGTGCACATGCCCAGCAGTTTTGTTGGAGGTGGAGGCAAAACCTTGTAATTGAACCATCAGGGATGCTTTTAGAATCAGCGTTAAACAACCAACTCAAGCATCACCATGACTGCACCAAGACAAAGGATGGTAATGGGAGTGAGGGAGGAGAGGTCCCCGTCTGCGAACATTTTAACTTGGTCTCTTGAAAGGATGTATTTCCTTGGTCCTAAATGGGATTTGCTTTAGCTCCAGACAAAACCCTGAGGATCCTGTAAACTCAACTAGGTCACTCCTGCAAGTTAAAAATAAAATGAAATAAAGAAATGAAATGAAATACTGACGTGAATAGAATAAAATAAATTAAAATGGAGTAGAATAAAATAAAACAAAACAAAACTAAACTAAACTAAACAAAACTAAACTAAACTAAACTAAAATAAAATAAAATAAAATAAAATAAAATAAAAATAAAAATAATAAAATAATAAAATAAACCCAGGACAAAACCAAACTGCAATTCCTCATTCGGCTTCCCCTTTCTCCTATTTTAATCTGTATAGTACCATCCAGTTCCAGAGTCCCCCCTTCCCCTTTTTTTAAATGCAGTCTAATCCTGAGTGTGAACTGATGTAGTTTGTGTGTTAGGGGGGAAAAAAATCTCTCTCTCTTTCTGCCTTTTTTTTCCCTTCTTCTTTCCTTGGCCCAGTTCATTATTTTTCTTTCTTGTCACTCAGTGTGATAGGTTGAACAGAAGTGCACAGATGAGCACTGAAAACGGTGTCACAAGGCCTTAATCTAGTCTTTAATGCCTGACTTCAGAGATGTCATTTATCTTCTAACTGCAGCAGGCTTCCACCAACTTTATCTCTAATAATATATTGATGGATTAAAAGGGTCGGGCAGGAGACCGGGCTGGAAAAATTGCTTATTGACATCAAAATACAGTGCCCTCAACCTGATAAACATGGAGGGGCTCGTGTATCTCCCAGAATAGTTGGCGTTGCTATAATTTTTTTTTTCCTAGCGTGTTTCTCCCAGGTTCATGGGGTGGTCCAGTAAAATAAACAAACAGAACAAATAAATAGGAAATACAGAGTTCTGCATTGACGCAGCCGAGCAGAAGCCCAGCCATTTCTGTAATAGTTTCTTAATGACAGCGCGGTGCAGGGCTGTTTATCGCCGACTGCAAGCCACCTTTCCAGGCGACCTGACAGGGAAAGGCTGCCATTGTTTTAGCAGGTCGGGGGGAAAACTGGGACACGGCG
>JAOXJM010000052.1:26895499-26922923 GCA_026413425.1 Tringa solitaria | reverse complement strand
CTCTTAAACACATTCAGGGATGGTGACTCAACCACATCCCTGGGCAGCCTATTCCAGTGCCTGACCAAAATCATGATGATTCTTGAGGATCATCAACATGCTCCTTTGAGCATCCTCAGGATCCAGCTCACCTGCTTAGAATTTCAAGGTCCCCATTGTGATCCTGGTCACAAGATTCTGAAAAGCTGGAGCTCCTGAGGTCAGCTCACTCCATGAATGTCCTGGTTTGGCCTGTCGAGTGGCCCTGCTCAGCTCACTGAATGACATGAGTGTGGGTGATCAGACATTCCAATATAATACATATTACTCTCAAAGCCAAGAGGTGCAGCGGTTTTTGAACCAGTGCTTCAGGAAGAAGTATCCAGCTCCTCTCCATCAGAGCACATCATCCTCCTTGCTGGCATAAACAAGGAGATGTTGGTCACCAGTCTGACATGCTGGGGGCAGGATGGGACCAGTTTCACAGCTCACAGGTAGCAAGCAAGAGAGTAGAGTGCAAAACAAATAAGCAAATAAGAAGAAATTGTAAAAAAACCAGATCAAAGGCTTGGACAAGCAGGTAGCCATTTGTCTGCTCTACCTAGCCTCAAGTCAATGCATTTCCCAGCATGTTGGTGAGCATTTCCCCAGCATGTCACTCTCACCACCTATACCCCCATGGTATAGCATGGTACACCCTTCCAACCTTTTAAGCAAAATTTCAGTTCATTCTGGGCACTAGCTCACTGTCACTGAGCCAGCGGAGATATTTGGAGCCCGCCAGAGGTGTTTTTCTCTGCCTATAAACTCTGAGGCAGAGTTAGGACCAATTTAGGCTTTTGAGAATATCTTGTAAAAAATTAGTTTGCAAACCCTGGGGAAGCAAACAAAGGATGGAGGAGCCACTGGAAGCTGCAGGAGGAGGGGGTAAAACCCAGGCACCTAATTTCTGCTGTTATTTGCAACCAGCAAAACTAAACAAAGAAATGAAAAACAACAGAGAGGAAGAAGGTATTGAGCTTGCTCTTCTCTACCCTTTGGGTGGTTTGTAGGTCCTGCATCTGTTTGTTCCTAGCCTTGCTCTCATCCTCCCTGCCCAGCAGACCCCACCACATCCACCTCTGATGGTCTGGCTGGGCGTATCCACTGGCAAACCCTGCCCATCACAGCGTGGCTTCTGCAAAAGAGGGAAGCCACGTGGGCAAGGGCTGTGGCAGGCATGCGGGCACCTGGGCTCTCCATGGATGGGGTGGACACGGCCATGGCCCAGGGTGGAGGTAACACACATGCAAGTGGGGAATAATTGACGTACGGAAGAAAACAGAAAGGGATGTTGGAGTCTCACGGGGATAACAACAGGCTCACCAAGATGCTCAGGGGTGACAGAGGGAGAGCAGATATGCACGGAGCTGATGACACCTTGGGACAGATCAGGCTGTGCACAGCATGTGACAAGCAGAGATATCTCCATCACAGGGGAGGAGGCAGCAGCAACACTTGATAGCAAAACAGAGGCAGAAGTGGAAAAGGAAAGCATAAGGATTTCTTGGTGCGGAGAAAGAAATGTATAGAAGCGATTCGTGCATGTGGCTGGGGTTTCGGAGGGGATGGAGGCATCCGTGAGGATAGGTGCTCGTTTGTTTATGGTTGGAGGTGTTAAAGGAAAATAATTCCTGGACCACCCCAAACCAAAATTCTTCCTAGTTTGACTCAAAAGCAGAGAAAAACATAATCTTGGTTCTAGATTGCTGTGAAATTTTTTTACATTAATTTAGTACAGCTGAAGTAATTTTTAACCAAGAGTATGCTTTGATGTGGGTGGGAAGAAAATGTTAACAGTATGCCAAGGTATCATTGAAATAACTTAGGAGTGCCAAAAGATTTGTGGTTTGTTTAATTATTATTTTTTCTATAACAGAAAGTGGTGGTGAAACAAACCCCGCAGGTTGCAGTGATGGAAAACAGAGCCCCCGGCCCCAAGTGTGAACAGACCCGGAGTACCCATCACCTTCCCCCAGCCCTGAGAATTGTGCCCAGAAGAAAAGAGAAAACAAGCAGATTTTCACAGAATCACAGAATGATATGGGGTTGGAAGGGACCTCTGGAAATCATCTGCCAAAGCAGGTCCACCCAGAGCAGGTTGCACAGAAACATGTCCAGGTGGTTTTGGATGTCACCAGAGGAGACTCCACCACCTCTCTGGGCAGCCTCTTCTAGGGCTCTGCCACCCTCACAGGAAAGAAGTTCCTCCTCACATTTAGATGGAACTTCTTATGTTCAAGTTTGTGCCCATTTCGTCTTGTCCTGTCACTGGGAACCACTGAAAAAAGCCTGGCCCCATCCTCCTGACACCTTCCCTTGAAGTATTTATAGGGGTTGATCAGGTCCCCCCTCAGTTTTCTTTTCTCTAGACTCAAAAGACCCAAGTCCCTCAGCTTTTCTTTGTAGGAGAGATACTCCAGGCCCCTCATCATCTTTGTAGCCTTCTGCTGTCCCCTTTCCAGCAGTTCCCTGGAGTTTCATTTCCTAAGGAAGCTTTTCTTTCCCTGCTGGAGAACGTGGTTGGGTGAGCCCCGTCTTACCCCCTCTCCCGAGCTCACCCACCAGCAGGAGGGCGCAGAGAACAACGCAATGTCCTATTTCTGATGGCAGACAACAGCAGGACATGGACAGTGCTGGCAGGTGGACATCAAGAAGGTCCAGTGTATTTCCATCCTCCATCTCCAGCCAGTTGGGGGGTAAGCACCTCTGTGACAGCAGAGACAGAACCAACACATCCACCCCAGGGGACAGTATAGGAGAGGAGCTGGGGATCGCTATGGGTGGCTCAAGATGCAGGGAGTGAATGCCACCCAAAGAATTCCTCTTCTTAAAAGCAGTACTTTAAGATTTATTTTTTTATAGTGGGGGATTTTTTGGCCTTGTTTTCCATTTTATAATGAAGGCCAGGTGCTCAGCTGAAGTTCCGGCCTGGAGTATTGAGCGTAATCAGCTATACTACCAGAAAGTGAAAGCCTGTGTAATTAGAAGCGTTATTCACTATTTATACAACATCAGCTCTCTCCCAGTATCAATATTTGGCAATTCTCCTTAGAACTATGTGGGTTTTATCCACTTTTGTAGTTTGATCAATAGGAAGACAGCCCTACTGCAAGCACTGAATTTGAAAGTCATAAAGATTTTCCTAATTAGGGCTGCTAATGAGGGACAGAAAATGAAGCTGCGTGCCCCAGCAGCTCTGGTCCCCCTTTCTGTCTGGGCTGTGTGAAGCCCCCATGGGATAGAGCCAGGTTGTCCCTGGGGAACCCCAGGAGGGCTCCCATGTCCAGGCGTGCAACAGGAGGAACACAGAGCTTTTAGTGAGGTGGTTTATAGAGAAACCCAGTACCTGCTTCCTCTTACTTTGCATTGCATTTCTTTAAAACAGGATTTCCCAATTTGCTGGGACAGCTTTTGGCTGCGAACGGCCGACTTGATGATTTGTAACTCTTGGGGAAGACTTGCAAATTCATGCAGAGTTTCTGCTTGACAGAAGCACCTGGTGAGATAGCTGCTGGAACATAAGCACCCGGTGAGATAGCTGCTGGAACATTTGCTTCCAGACTTGGTCATGGCTGGTCCCACATCCTATCAGTCATCAATTTGCAAGTGACTCAAGCCAGCCATGCTCCAGGGATGGGTGGCCGCTGGCTCCCTGCAACATCACCCCATGGAAGTGGGGTTTCCCCCCCCTGTCCAACACTGTCTCATCATGCCAAGGAGTCTCCCCCCAAAATCAGCCCCCATTTCCTGTGGGACCTTAGGGTAGCCCCTCTCCAAGGGCTGTGCACACCACAGAGCAGGGCTGGGAGGCATCCCCCCAGGGAAAGCCCTGGCCAGTGGATGCATGGGGTGATGAGAAGTACTTTGGGGATGTGGAAATCATTGCTGGGGAATAAAAGCCAACATTTTGCAAGAAAAATGGAAGCATCTTTCCCCCAAAATTCCCAGCAAACCATAGCATGAACCCCAGAGGAGGAGAGCTGGTGGTGGGCCGGCTGCCTGGTCTCAGAGCCCAACACACTCAACCCACCCCTGGATTCATGTGTCCCACTCCAGTGCCACCCCCAGCTCCTCCCTGTGCACATCTGGGCAGCAAAGCAAAGGCTGGAGAGGCAGCTCCCTGCTCTCCATCTGTAGCAGCACGCTCCCTGAGCCCCCCTCCATGCCCTCCCCCTTCTTTCCCTTCCAGCCAGACTCCTGTCAAGTTGCTAATGTCTGCTGATTAAACAAGCCTTGAATTTGAATAGTGAGCAATAAAAAGAGAGAGAGAGAGAGAGAGAGAGGCACACGGTCATCCACACAAAGTGCCCTCCAGGTAGCAATTAATGGGAGCTGGGGATGTACCAGTTCTCAAGGAGATGCTCTAGCTGAACCTAAAGCTGCCCGTGCAGGTTTTGGGGGTGGGGGGGACGGGTCATGGGAGTAGTGGGAAGGTGGAGGGGGGGTTAATAGATTGCAATGATCAGAAAGTGCCTGAGAATGCCTGAGAAAGTCTTGTTTTCCCAGCCAGTATTGCTGACAGGCTGTGGTCCCACCACCTTGTGGTCCCACCATCAGGTCCAAGCTCCGGCTGCCATGCCTCAGGGTGTCTGGTGAGGAGCAACCTCCTACCTCAGCTCCAGGACATGCTCTGCTAGCATCCTCTTCAAGTCTCAGCTCTCCTCTGCACAACCTGGGGCTTCCCAAATGTCCTGCCAATGTGTTGCGCACCAATAGCACCATGAAAAAGAGTGGGGTAGGGGCTGAAGGATTTCCAGAATATGGTAGGGAACATGCAAACTGGCCTTAAAAAAAGATATTGGGGGGGAACACACCTCCCCAAATTATTATCAGTTTTCTAGCTGTGCTTAAAAATGGAGAAAGCAGCTGGTGGCAGGCACCAGAGGGGACTTTTGGGGATGCTCTCAGGCATCTCCTCCCTTTTGAACCACAGCCTGGGTGCTACAGCAGAGGTGGGACCCTGCAGCTGCCCAGGGAATTTTCTTTCCTTCCACTCCAGACACCCAAAACAGGCAGTTTTTCTGAGCAAACTGCCATTTCTTTGAGACCTGGAGACGCTTTCCCTGCCAGCAACAATGACAAGCTGCTAAATGGTGTCAGTGACCGTCTGTCTCAGTTGTGGTTAAAATAAACCATCATTTTTGCGCCAGTGGCGTTTCACCACATCGTCAGCACAAGGCTGGCTCAACTCAGGGATAGACATCCCTTTAATTATATAAATCAAAATAAATAAAATATCACGCCCTTGGGCCCATTGCAGAGTGTCGCGCCTGATAGAAAAGCACTTAAAGGCAGAGTGGTTTCGGGAAAAGGTAGCTTGGAGGGGAGGAAGGAAAAGCAATGCTGAAAGATCAAACCCATGCATGGAAGCCCAGAGGAGACCAGGAGCTGCCGACGGAGTCCATAGCCAGGAAAGAAATTGCCCCAGCCCCCTCAAAAAACCCTCAAAAACCACAAGCAAAGAGTTGGGAAATGAGGCAGGAGCAGCTGGAAAACACCCACGATGGGGACAGGGAGGGAAATGTCTCCGCACCTGCATGGGGCTGGCAGGGAACATTGCTTACCTGGAAATGAAAACAAACAAACAAAAAAGTTGTGGTTTTGTTTTTGGTTTTGTTTTTTTTAAATCTCTTAAACTGCTTGCTTCAATTCTGCAGCCTCATCCTCAGGGCTGGCTTTGCACCACAGCAGTCGGAGTTGTTTGATTGCTTTGGAAATGCAGGGCTGGCTCGTTTTCCATCGTTTTACACCAAATTCATGCAAATCGCAGGAAAAATTGTTCTTGTCCTGGTCACCCCCAGTGCCCAGCTGGAAACCGGAGCTGCTGGGGGAATGTCCCACTGAAACGGGGCTGCTTTGGCTTCTTGCTATTGCTGGCGAAAGTTAATTTATTCAAATCAAAATCTCTCAGTCTAGAGGAAGGTAGAGGAGGAGGTTGCAGCTGTGTACACTCTTTCTCTAGGCTGTGTTTTTTGACCGCATGGTCTTCTGGTGTGGCCCTGCAGAGCCTTGTGAATCTTCTTTAAAAGCCAATATGACCATGCTGTACTGATTGAAAAAATAATTTTAAAAATTGGAATTTTTGGGTTTTTACTTTAGAAAAATAAAAGGAGTCACAACAGAAATTAACCCTTTCAGAATTACCTCAGTGGAATATCTTGCTTTTTTTTTTTTTGAAGGCAGCGAAGAGCTTACTGAAGCCACCAGCTAATTCTTCAACTCCTCGAGACCTTGAGAGAAGGCTGGATGTATTCCCAGAAGATAAGCGTTAGATCAGCTGCAAACTGTTGCCCAGAAGTGGGGTTCACTGGGGCAGAAAGGTGGTGAGAGGGACCACTCTATCAGGTGGTCACGGTGGTTTTGTCGGGCTGTGACACCTCTGGGCCTATGAGCCTGTGAAACGTTCATCACCAGCACATAATTGCCTTTTCTCTGATCTTAATTTCAAACATTTCTCCATGAAATTCTGTCTGTTTACGTTTTCACTCCTAAAAATTTCGTATCAGAAAATGGCATAATGCCATATTTATATTAATTGGATATTCTGGGTTTACTGCTCACTCCATTGGCAGGGGGGGAGGGTCAGAAACCACATAATATAAACTATAAAATATATGTTTGTGCACAGTGTATAATTTAATGCATGAGATACACAAGATCTCCCAGCATAGAGTGTTTTAAACAACAGCATTTTAGCCTCTAAAGCACAGTGGCGAGGGAAACATTTTCCATGCTCAGTTTCTCTGCTATTGGAACATTTGTTTTTTATTCTGAATATTTCAGCACATCTATTTACCTGGCACTATATTTAGTACCACAGTACCAAGATGGCATATATAAAGATTCAATTGCAATTCCCATCTGATGTCCCTTCCCTCTCCTTTTTACCCCCTTTTTTATGTCCGCACTCTGAATTCAGCACAAAGTTGGTGTGTTTAATTTAAAAAGAAGTAAAACGCGCCAGGAGACGCCTCAGACCACTGCAAATCACCTACTTTATAGAGGCAGTAAAATTGTGTATCGGATTAAAAGTGATGCTGATCTGAAATTTATGATAACTTTTAATGGCATTATAATTTTTTTTCCCTGTGCGCTCCATCACTGAATCGTTTGGATGCACAGTGCAGCAAGATGAAATTTGTAAGGGAAGAACATTACATAGGCAAGCACCGAGGTGGAGAAGGGAGGGGGGGAAAGGCAGTGGAATGGTGCAGGAGCCCCTTTTTTGGGGTGGGAAGGATGCTCCCTGTGGGGCTGGACTGACGGGTCCCCGCGGCACGAAGGTGTGGACCTGCTCAGAGCTGGGGAGTGAAATGCCACCCCCAACAAAAGGAGGTTATTTAGGAGAGCACTGGGACCCAACCGTGCTGGGTGTCGCCCGCAAAGGTCTAGTGTCATTTCTGTCCCTGCCCGGCATGAATCAAGGTTCCTTTTATCTCTGCTAGGCAAAGACGGCAGCGGAGACATCTGCCCTTTGGTTAAATATCTATCCCGAGACCACAGGAATCTCCTGCCACTAGCACAGCTCTCCAGCATCTTCTTGCTCTGCTTAGGGCAGGTCTACGAGGCTGTCTCCAGCCAGCTCTCAGCACCAGCACAGATTTGGTGGGCAGAGATGCATGGAGAAAGACCCACCAAAAGTTCTCTGTGTAAAGCTCGAGGTTTTTAAAGCACGGCTTGATCCTGTGGGTCAGTGTAACATGGATCCGACCCCAGGGAGTTGAGATCCAAGGTCTACAAGACCCAGGATAGCAGCACCTCACCGGTCAAGGAGACCCCTGCTACCCTCCATCACCCATTTAAGGACAGAAAAGGGACTCTCCAAACAAGCAAGAGGATGAGATACAAGCCCCAGAGCCAACCTGGCGTCCAGGTGGAAACATCCTGGAGTCACACGCCAAAGGATGCAGGAAACGTCAAAGCATCGTAGTGTTACCCCGCTACCACCTACCCTCTGCCCTGCCAAGGAGAAAAAGCACTACGGGGTCATGCAATTAAACACGCTGTCGTGATCCCACCCACAAGAAGCCACAAGCAATCCTTTGCCCAACTTCAGCTTTGCAAAGCTGCTCACATTCTCTAACATAAACACAGAACATCCTACACTCGTCACACCAAAATTAGCACAAATTGCTGAAGAAGTATATGCATAGATGTAAAGAGTGAGACCCTTTATTAACAGCCACAGAATCACAGAATCACAGAATCTTCGTGGTTGGAAGGGACCTCTGAGATCATCGAGTCCAACCACTTAAAAAAAATTAAAAAATTATTCCACCAAAAAAACAAAAACAAAAACAAAAAACACGCAAAAAAAGCACCCACCAGCCAAACCCTGTATCAACACCACCACACACAACACCCCACCACAAACCAATAATCTTGGGCACTAGAGCATGCCCTGAAGAGCCATGTCTACATGGTTCTTAAATACCTCCAGGAATGGCAAGGAAGACTGAATCCCCCTTTTCCAACACACAAAACATATTTGTGGAAGAGCAAACCCACCTGTCAAGAGCTTGGAGTTCGTCAGGAGAAATACCTCTGCATTCAAGGAACCAAAACGCTGGCACTGCAACTGCCTAAGGGGCACTGGGGGATGCTGGAGGACAGGTTGGTCCAAGTAGACACCTGGCAAGAAGGAGAGCAGCTCAGCAAGGTGAACATGTATCATGCGGGAGGTGAAAGAACAGAGACTAAAATTCCCCCCAAAAAGAAGGGAAAACTGCATTGGTACTAAGTGTATGCAACCAGATGTCAGCTAAAAATCTCTTTAGGAACAGCGTGGAAAGAAACCTGAATTATTATCTACTTTTTGCATTTGCTTTGTAGAACATAAAGGAGAAAAGAAAAAAAAAACAAAAAACGTGACTTTTCCATGCCTCACCCCCCAGGACGTGATATTTTGACACAAATATTGGGAGGGGGGTACTGCTGTGTTAAAAGAGATGGGGGTCTGGGTGCAAGCGCAAGGACAGGGGAGACACCAGCTCTTCTGGAGAGGATTTAAGAGCCTGGGAGCTGGTGAGCCTGCTCTGCCCTGATTCACAGTGGGCCGTTTTGCAAAATGAAGTCGCCAAAAAATCAGGAATCGCGTTGTCCGCTCGGGCTCCGAGCTGGTGGCCCCCCCCACCCCCCGGGACCTGGCACCGAAGGGATTTTTGGGAGCCACCCTGCCTCATTCTCTGCGCAAATTACTATCAGTGTAAAATCGTGTGAAGTTGCCCTGGCTTTGCCAGTGCTGCCTTCGGCAGTGGGTAGCGAAACTTCCATTTTCCCCCTCCTTCTCTGCTTCATTTTTCCCCTCTCCTTCTCCCAATTCTGTGATACTCCTCCCCAGTAAAACGTTAACTGCTGTAAGTGATTGTTTTGCTGTGTTATATGAAGTCAAAAACCTTTTTGAATTGTACTTTGTGGCGAACCTGCCTTTGAATCCATGCATTTTATCATTCCACAGCAACACATATAATTTCAAACAAACAAGTGAACAAACCCAACAATAATGGCCTGAATCTCTTATCAGCCGGTTTTACACTGGCGTAACTCCATAAACTTCAGTGGAATTAATCTTGATTTACACTGTTGGGGGAGCAGAAATGGGCACCGTAAATAGCTATATACCAATGCAAGACACTTAAAAGCAAAAGCAGTCACACCAGACTGCCTGGCAGCAGATGAGGATGAAGGCATGAAAAAAGCTTTCCTGGTGGGGATAATTCATGGGCACGTGGAGGAACCCAAATAGAGAAGTTATGCCATTCAGCCACCACTGCAGAGACCAAGATGCTGCTCATGGAGAGGCCCCATCACCCTACTGGTGGCCTACTGGGTGACAGCAAGGCTTGCCAAGTGGGGACACAGCCTCCTGAGGGCATGGCTGTTGAGGTGGGACACTCTGTGAGGCAGCAGCTGTGGGTTTCATGTAGAGGAGATGTTGGCTGTGGGGGATTAGGAAGAACACCAGGTCTGTGTGTCCTCCGTAGTGGCAGCTGGAGCTGATTTTGCCTTCAACGTTGTGATACATCATCAGCACTTCAGGCTGCCTCCACAGCAGAGCTTGTTACTCTCACTGAGACCACTGCCAATGGGGCACCTAAAAAATCCTTTGGAGGCTCCAACATCCCCCATCAGAGCCATAGGCTTCCATGGTTCCTGGAAACACTGAGGAGACGTGATTGTCCACAGCTCCACCACAATTCCATGAGACAGGCAATGCAGTCCTTTCAAACACCTCATGGGAAACAGCATCAGGAAACATTTAAGAAAAATATCCCTCAAGGGGATGAGGTTAGACTTTTCAAACTCTGTTGCCTGTAGAGTGAGGACGTGACTGATCTAGAACAGGGATCAGTCACTCGGGCAACAATGTCAACTTCTGCAAAATCTCATGACCACCCCACAGCAGATGGCAGCTACTGCATTCCCCTGAACAAAGTATCTCTAACAGGGTCATTTAAAATTTGAAAACCAAGCTTGTCGATTCAGTTTTACAGTAGCAAGCACAGGCATGTGTTCATCCTACAACAATTGTGAGGACAGTGTCTCGTGCCTGCTAATTGTCCGGGCAGGAGTCAGGGTGCAAGCCATCACCTGACTCACTTCTCTCACCTGGGATGGGCACGACCCATTGACTTTGCTACTGATTTACTCAAAACCATACCAGAATACTGATAACAAGGGAATATTCTTTTTTTTTCTCAGGGATAACATTATTAATTTTTGCGGGGATTGCACTAGTTAGTTAGGACTGAAGGGAAGTATACTACAAGGAAGAGGTGGGATCTGTCACAGAAGAGACAAACTGAACGTGTAGCCTATGTATCCTCCCACGCATTGCAATTGCTGTGTTCAGGAACAAGCTTTGGAAAAAAATCCAGCCAAGAGGTCAAGATGGCCATGGGGCAACATCTGAGCTGGGATGGATCCTCAGCCCTGTGGTGGGCTCTTGGGTGAAGACCCTGCAGGGAAGCTGGCACCAGGGACATGCCTAAAGGGACATCTGGGTGTGGAGGCACCCACGTTTGCTGGGTGGAAGCTGAGCCTGGACCTGGCTGAGGAGCACTGTAGTGATGGCAGGGGAGTCCACACAGGGCTGTGCTGGGCAGGCTGGTGTCCAAAGGTGCCCAAAGAGGCATCTTGGGTTATTTTACTGATCCAAGAGTCTCTAGCCCTTGGATCAGTGCTAAACAATGTGGTAAATGCCTGCATTTTCAGAAGGAGGGTGACCCTGCAGCCCAGGGGATACCTGCTCCTCCATAATGTTGCTTTGGCTTCTTGTGGTATGTTAGCAGATCCCTTTGCATGCTTTAGCATCATCCCATAGAATCACAGAATCACATGGGGTTGGAAGGGATCTCTGGCGATCATCTAGTCCATCTGCCAAAGCAGGTCCACCCAGAGCAGGTTGCACAGGAGCCTGTCCAGGCAGGTTTGGAATGTCTCCAGAGAAGGAGACTCTACCACCTGCCTCCCCACCTGCAAAATATTTCCTTTGTCCTCCTTTTGCATTGCAAGTTTTCCATGGCACAAAAAGTATCTTGGATTAATCAGTACAAACCCCACCTATTTGTTAAAGCTTCGGTTGCTGCCGCAATATAAGAAGAAAATGTCCAAGGTCCTTCTTTCCCTTTTGGGTGTTGCCACTGTGGACCCCAGCTCGGCAACCAGCCTTCACCCAACTGCAGGAAGATCAAAGGGTGGTGAAGTAGCAGCCCAGGCTTTATCTGGTTGCTCTTATCAATCTTCATAACAAAAAGAAAACAACTCGACCATCTCTTGTGGGAAATAAATTGAGTACCCTTCTATACTCGCCTACGTTCTCGTTTCTTCAAGAATTAGCCCTATTGATGAGGCCCAGGTGAAGAGCTCCAGAAGCAATTAAAGCGAGTGCTTACCTCGAGGTGTACCTTGATAATTCTGTTCTCCTCTTTTCACAGTGTCCCTATCTTGCACCAGCATCAATGCGAGGTGCATTAGAGATGATGCTTCATAAAGGAAAGCTGCACTTCACACCGAGAAAGCCTTGATCCAAATGCACTTCAATTAGCAGAGTGCAGGTCCCAGGGACTCCTGGGCAAGCTGCAGCTGAAGAGATTAAGACAGAGGGATGCCTCGGAGTCAGGGAAGAGGATTCAGGGTGGAGTTTGCTCTATTTTTACATCCTCCACTCCCCATTTTGGCCACTTTCCAGTCGCCCTGCCAAGACCACTGAGCTGAGGAACTGCCTGGAGATGGACTGGAAGCCCCAGGTAATGTATTTCCCAGGCCCATCAGACCCATCAGAGCAGACACCAGATCTTTGATCAATGAGATCCGAGGCTTAACCTCATTTAAGCGTTTTCTCTACAAAGGTCAAAACTTATCTGGCTGCTGAGACCCCCCCGGCTCCTACACCTGGAAAGGAAGCATTTTGCTGTTAATTAATTCATTCAGATGAAACCAGCAAAAATGTCAATGTAACAAATTAGACCCTCATTGATTATTGGCCTAAAAAAAAATAGAGTTAATGGTTCTGTTCCGGAGAAGAGGGTTAGGCAGGTCTTTAAAGTGATACACTTGTGCAATACTTTATTGCTTGTCGGGGCTCTGAATTCAGCACTGGGATTGTAAAAATGTGGTTAGACATTCTCCCAGTCTCTTATTCCTTTTTTTCTGTTAGGAGAGCTTGCAAAGGGCTGGTGCATCTTTCCACTGCTCTAACACATCCCATGGACCCAGCCTGGCCCCCTCTTTCTTGTTGTTGCCACTGCCTGGGCAGCTCGGAGAGAGCAGCAATGCTTTTTAAGGGCAGCTGTGCAGAAGCAGGCTGCTCCCCGCTCCGACTTGCTATGGTTTGAGGAACCCACAACAATTTATTGTCATTTAGACAATAATTCCCTCACCCGATCACCCATCCCCACCCAGGAGGGGGAATCGGGGAAAAAAAATGAAGGAAACCTGAGGGTTGAAATAGGAACAGATTTAATAGAACAAGAGTAAATAATTAACATTAATAATACTAAAGAACCAATATTGATCCTGATGCCAATATAAAATATACAGGATTATACTCAGCCCATCCCACCCCAGGGAGCCGTGCACTCCCCGCAGGGACAGCCAACGTGGGACCCTGCAAGCGCTGCAGCTTCGGGAGGAACGGAAGGGCCCAGGGCTCTGGCACCGGGGCAAGGAGTCCTCAGGATTCCAGCCATCGAGGGAGAGAGAGAGAGAGAGAGAGAACTCCTCAGCAAACTTTCTAATTTACATTGAACATAACACTCACTCACGGTATGAAAAAACCCTATTGGCAGCTTGGGGCAAGTGCCCAGGTCTCGCTCCTCCTCATCCCCGCACCAGGCAAGTTTAAAACCGTGAGACCTTGAAAACCACACCCCAGAGCTGGCTATAAAGTGAATATTTTCACCTATTCAGACACTAGAGCCTTCTGGAAATGCAGTTTTCCCTAGCATTGGAAGAGGCCTTCCTGAAAAGTTAAATAAAAGAGAAATTAGTCCTATGTCACTCAAACCAGGACATGTCTACAGGGAAAAAAAACATGTCTACCAAAGAGCATCATGCTTGGGAAGCATCCAGAGACCAGGGAGCTGCACATCACAGAGCAGCAAATGCTGCCCATGGGCCAGCCAGCAGCCGAGTCCTGGAGGAAACCAGCTGAACTCGCTACCCCAGTGTCCTGGTTTGAGGTAAAACAGACCCAAACCTCGACACTCAGCTATGACCTGCCCAGGAGCCACTGGAGGTTACCAAAGACTAACAGAAGCAATTCCTGGTCAAACATTATGGAGCTAAAGGTTCTGTAGAGACACAGATCTGATGAAACCACAACAGGAGGTGCCATCTGCCAGCAATACAGAAATGTTCAAGTTAATATAATGCCATCCAGGGCTGAAATTCATATGCCAGCCCCAAACTGGATGAAGAGCATCCCCTTCTCCCTCCTCTTCCAAGGCTCCAGTGGTGACTTTGTTCATGTACAACACAATAACAGACAGAATGGTGTAGCAGCAGCATGAAACAGAAAAAAAAACCCAGATGTTTTAAAATTGGTGCAGGGCTAGTGACCGAGGCAGGATTCAAAGGGCAATTTTAGCAACATACGACAAAGAACAAATCAAGGCAATGGCAATGACATCTGAGGACTCTGTTTTTAAACTCGCAGTGTGGTCACTGTGAGGAGCTGATTGAAATTGTGTATATTTTAATCAGAAATCTGGATTGTGGATTAAATTTTAGAAAGAAATCACATAGAAGTATTTAATTAATCAAGTCTTTAAGTGACCTAAATGAAAATACTCTATAATGATAACTCCTTGGCTGGCTTAAGTCAGTTTGTACTGATGATATGTATTATATTTCCTATATACCAAAATAATCACAATTAGTTCCCTACCTAGAAAAGTCACCTTGCCCTAGTAAAGCACATTTAGAGCAATTCTGAAAATAAAAAGTGTGTTTAACGGCACAAGGCCCAGCAGTCAGTCAGTGGGCAGTCTTGTAGCCTGGAGGTGACTAAGGCCATACAGAAGGGTTGTAATCCCAAGGAGATGTACCCTGAGCCCAGCACATGGTACAGTCAGCCCCACTGTACCTTCAGAAAATACATCCACATCCAAAGGTCACTCCTCACATTGTCAAGAGCCCCCTTTCAATAAGCTTCTTGTTGTTTTGAATATAACTGAGTGTCTGTGGGAGTAGGAAATTTTTGCCCTTGCCCAGAGAGCGAGGGTTGAGACTTCACAAGAAGAAAGTCTTGCACACGGGGGCATCTCCATCACCTTCCTCCCAGAGAGAGGTCCTGTGCTGGGTGCTGCCGACAGTCACGGAGGGGTCAGGCACCCCCAGGGTGCCCTCCTGTCACCACATTTTTTGTGCAGTCACACACTATTCTACTGTCCCAATGCACACACCTCCTACACTATGTGTAACCCACACAACGCCTCTCAACTTGCTGTATTAAACAGTCATCTTTTGACATCTCTTATTTTTAACTGGCTTTTAATAAACCTACAACTGTTTCGCTTTCCCTGACAGCAATAGGAGAAAACAACAATTTCTCCTATTAATTCCAGACCCCTCTGAAAAAGAGCATGACTACAGTTTAGTTTGTAACTACAGCAGGCATGTCCTAGGGTAACAAGGATATGATGAAACACATGCTTTACAACCGAGTTTAAAAAAGAAAAGAAAAAGAAAGGCTACATTCAATGGCAGAAAAAATTGATTTAACCACATAAAATATTACAAGCAAAAATCAGAGGTTAGAAGTAGAGTTGAAATGCAAACCATTACCTCCATTATCCAAAACAGGCTGTTTATTTACAGCTAGAAACTGTAGAAATGACTTGGCTTAATTGTAATTAAAACCTTTTGGTATCTTTAGAGCACCAGAAGTGTTCCACGCAAAGGTAGCAGGGCCGTGAGGCGGAGGAGATGCTACGACTTAGAACAAGGACATCTTGGGCTGCAAGGAGAACAAAACAAAACCCTGACGAACATGATATTAGGCTAAAGAACAATTCCAACTGTGGCAAGAAAAGAGGGTTTGTAATTGAATTTGCAAAAGGCCATACAGCAAAACTAGAGCTAAGTTATTTGCAACATGCATTAGCTGAAAGAGGCATTTCAAGTGGGAAAGGATCATCTGTTGGGGAAGGCTTGGAAGCCGTCTGAGCTTTTCCCTCAGAGCTGACATCAAACAACGCCCTCCATCTCCCTGGGACGGCGATGCTGCCCAGCTGGGAGCAAGGGTGAAGCTGATCCCTGCTCCCTGGCTTTTTTTGGGCCGTATTAACATCCACACAGATGGCAATGTCCTCCCTGAAGAGCCTGTGTGATGGGCCTGTTGGGATCGACACGGGTGCAAGATAATAATACAGGAGACTTTGTTGAGTTATGGGTGCCCCTGCAGCCTCCAGCCCTTCCACCAAGGTAGAGGTAGGAGCTGTGCTTGCAAATTGTTATGAACATCTTCCCATTGCTGAAATAAACTCTACAAGCATTGCTGAGAGAATTGCTGAAGGCAGTCTCTGTGAGGGCAGAAAACCTTCATGGAAGGGTGAGGAGCTTTATTTTGCATGTATACTATCTAAAAAGCAGGCACAGGTCTCCAAACAAGACAAGCTGAGCTCTACCATATTGTGGAAACCCATTCTCTAACACCAGAGTCTCAGCAGCCACAACCCACCCTATCTCCCTGTGGCATCAGCTAAAAGCTCAGAAACAGAAAACACTCCATCCAACCCTCCATTCATGGCCAGACCACCAAGCATCCTGGTGATGCACTTCTGCAGTGCTTCTGAGTGACCTGGGACCACGCACAGCCTCCTGGCACCGAAACCCCGGTAGCTCCCATGCTGCCACCTGCAACCTCGCTGCAAGGGTTTCCCTGCGCAACAAAATAGTGCCCCAGAAGGAGATGAAGAATAGCAAAAAATGGGTGTGCTGAAGACGAATACCAGAGCTGGGTGTTCCCTTTGTGCACCATGGCCGAGCTGCAGATATTTAGTATTTCCTCACCTGCACCAACGTAAACCAGACAGAATCCCCCAGGAACCTAGAAACTGTAGGAAGGAGACATGGATGTCCCTCAACAAGATTCTTGTTAAAAAAGGCAAAGGAAAATGAATGAGCACAAGAGTTTAGTGATAGTTGGAGCAGGTCAGCGTGCATTTAGGCTGAGATGCATCACTCTTTGAGTTTGAAAAGTGCACGTCTTACCTCTTTTAGGCATGATTTTTTTCCATTGTCAAAGGCAAAAGACAAGTCCTTCTGGTGAGCAGCTCTACCCACCAAGGGACATGCAAGGGAGACAGGAGGTGCACAACATGGCTCGCACTAACGTGATGTACTCCCAAGAGGTCCTCATCACCTTGTCCTTCAGTACGTGGTCCCTCCAACCTGGTCTGAATGATACAAGGCATTCAGAAAAAACATAAGTATGCCAGTTGCATCTGCACATTAAACCAAGAATAAAGCTTCAGCTGGGGCTGTATCCAATTCTTTGGCACAACAAGGATGGGAAAGGACACATGGATGGCTGGTTCACTAACCCACGCTCTCCCTGCCAGAGAGCTGTGCCAGAAGTTATCAAGAAAGCTGCAAAATGAAAGCATGATATGCTGTGGTAATTATGTGTGCTTGGATATATTTTTTTTACAAGTGTTATGCCTTTTAGTAAATATTCCTTAGCATCTCTGTTGTCCCATTGCAGTGCAGGTAGCTGTAAAAATGAGCACCTTGTGATTATTAACTCTATCATGGCCATTCCCAGGGCAGCTGCAAGAGGGATGAAAGGAGCTGTGAGGTTTGGAGGTACCAAGGAGGCCATCTGGTAGTGGCACGAGAGAAAGTTCAGTGGCATCACTGAGTAATCTGTGTCTTTTCAAGGGTGGTAATTCTAACATCGCTCAGCGGTTGCTCAAAGTAGATTTTCCCCACCTCAAGCAAAGAAAAAATGTTTCATCAGATCCCTCCAAAAGAGAGACGTCTTTTGGATGTGCCACCCACTCCTGACCAGCGTCTGTCATTGTCCCCTATACCAATGACACAGGTTGCCCTACTTTTGTAAGGAGCTTTGAAAAATTCTTCCCCTGCATATTAATTGTCATCTCTTTGAATAAACACACAAGCCCATTGACTGGAGGTGCATAAATATTTACAGGGCGTGCCCAAGGAGGGTCAGAAACCAATATATCACCTGAAGGAAGAATACATGCTCAGCGACCGTAAAGACCTGAGCTCGCATTTGCCCTGAGCAATTACAGTTAAGTAACTGCAATATGAGCACATATTTAAGTACTTATGCAAGGAAAAGGGGCTGATGACCTCGATTATATTTGCATTGTGTTTCCTGTTGTTAGCACTTCCTTGGCGGAATTGCTGCAATACATCTTGGGACTCCAATTTCATCTGTCAGCGCCAGGAGACTGCAGCCAGCCTTTGGAGAGGTCCAAAAAAATGCTTAGGAGTTGAGCTGTATTTCTTCTTGTACAACTCTTCTCTCCTGTCTCAGCAGCTGCTCGTGTCTCCGTCCTGCCTCGTTGAGGAGATCGGCAGAAGCAAGTTGGCCCCAGATCGCCTCCAACACTTAGACATCATCCCCAGCAGACGGACCACCACAGCTTCAACTGGTTGGAGCTGTTGAATGGTTATCTGAAACAACACTTTCCAGAATCACTTGGCTGCTGTTATTTAACAAAAAAAATAATAGGGGGCTTATAAATTTTCTGTTGCAAGCAAAGCTGCAAAAATTTTGTAGCTGGCCCTTGTGGGAGGCAACATTGTGTATTTCTCATTTTGCAGACAATTATAAATCTAGCTATTTGCATATGTGTTTTCACCACGCAGGTACACACCCAGAGAAAGGTAAATGTCATAAGGTGAAAGACTAAGAAGCTGTTAAATGCCATAATTAGGGTCTTTATTTTCTCATGCCTAAGGCTGGAGGGAAGGACTTCGGTTATGTACTATTTCCATGCTGTTTACCTGCTTTACTTGGCACACAGGATGCCTGGGTTGGGAATGGCAAGGTCGTTTGCAGATGGTGGGGTCAGCCTCTTTGTAGTTCATTTCCAAGGCAGAAGTTCCTCCACTTCTACCTGGAGACCCCTCTTCATGGTTTGGGGTTGTCTTCACAGAGCTATGCCCCAGTGCACAACAGATACAGGAGGGGGTTCTATGGGCCCCTCCAAGAGCCCTTTACATGATTCCCTCTTCCTTGCCACCGAGATGAGGTTTGACTTGCTTTAATTTGAATAAAAAAGTAAAAAAATTCAAGTGTTGCACGGTTGGTCGGGGCACTGATTTGGACAAAGATCGGGGTGCCTCAGGCTTGGAGGGAAGAAGTGTTCATCTTCCCAGCTCCAACTCTGCTTCATGGGTAGACCTAGACCCCATCCCTTGTCGTTCCATGACTCACCTCCTTTCCCAGCGTGGGAATAGCCACTTAGAGCACTCTGCCCTGAAATGTGCGTCCAGCCTCAGGGGAAATTAACATTCCCAATTTTCTCACTAACGCAAAATGTTCTTCTCCTGCCAGCTCCACCAGTGCAGCACAGGGTGCCATCTCTCAGAGGGCCAGCTGCAATACGGAAATCTCCAGATGCCAAGAGATAAGAACAGCTGGACCTGCTCAGAAGAGCACCAGTGTCCAGTACCAGTGTCACCACACACTCACGGATGCCAGGAGGAGATGCAGAAAACCCTAGGACAGGCTGCTGTGGAAGACTCTTCCTTAAGTCCTGGAACGCGGAGGTTTATATCTTTTGTAACAGCGTTTTTCTGCGTAACATAACTGGAGAACTTGGTTGCAGCAATATCTTGGGGCAATGAATTCCCTAAGCTATGTATGAATTGCTCACAAAAGTGCCTTTTTATCAGTTTCAGTTCTGTTGCCTTTCAAGTTTATTCACTGTCCCTTTGAATGACACACTGTTGTAATTGTCTAAAAAATAAATTTGATTGCCTGCTTGACCTTCTTTATGCCATTTATTACAGTCGCTTCATTTGCTATTCATTCTCTCCTGGGGAAAAAAAAAAAAACAGAGACAATATCATCACTATATCCACACTTGGAAGGATTTATATTGCCTGACTCTAAGCCTTTGTTGTTTCCTTGTTTCATATTGGATGTGGCACAACCAGAACTTCACACCAGCTCGAGCCCACACTCAGCAAAGGCACCGTCAGCTTCATCACCAGGTATGCCTTTTTTTTTTTTTTTGTAAAACAAGTCATAGTTTCTTGCTCTTTTTTTTGCCATGAGGAAAGGAATAGAGAATAAAGGAGAGAGCACT
Organism: Tringa solitaria; assembly: GCA_026413425.1. NCBI lineage: Eukaryota > Metazoa > Chordata > Aves > Charadriiformes > Scolopacidae > Tringa > Tringa solitaria. Next base: position 26,903,109 of record JAOXJM010000052.1, on the reverse strand, counting down.
GCAGTGATCCTGTACCAGCCCTGCACTGTGAGCGATGGTGCAGATCTGCTCCCAGTTCACAAGGTCCCACAGAAGATCTGGAAAAGATACAGAGGAGGGTAACACTCTCATGGAAAAAGGTCTGGGAAGGCCTCTGTGCTTAAAATTATGACACAGATGACCTGCAAAATTGGTTAGTGGGCTGTTGAGCCAGGAAGACTTGGTCAGAAGAGAACAAATAGGCAGAGACTATTAACTCTTCTCTAGAGCCAGAGCTTTGGCATAGGCACTGAAGCTGGGGGTCAGTGCAGTTATGAGACACCAGCTTTCCCCCCCCTCCATGGGCATTACCTTGCATTTGCTGATCCCAATGTCATTCACCAGGGTGGTGTCCAGTTCCCCTGTTCTGTTGGGTCTTCTGAAGTCAACGATGTCTACAGCCAATTGTCCAACTTCATTATGGATGCCTGCAAAGTCAAATACTGATGAAGAAGAATCCTGCTCCAGCACCTTACTCTCTACTAACACTGAGTGTCAATCACTTCTTCCAGTCTTGAAGTCTACTTCTAAACAACAGAATTTAATCCCTCAATCCATCAGTGTAGGGCATCTAAGTCACCTGTTTGACTCCTGGTTTGGTATACTTAAAGACTTCTGCTTGGAGCTGCCTTGTTTTCCCTCCCACTAACTGGTTTCCCTTGTATTTTTCAAAGGGTTTTGGTTTCAAAGGTTTCTTGGTCCTGCTTTTGGACACTCTGTTGGCCTATCAGCTGGCACTGAGTTCGGCCTTGCTGGGTAGCAATTCCCAGCAGCATTCTTTAAGCAGTTTAAAGCTCAGTGTGACTGTGCCCATGCTGCCATACGGATGTTTGCACATCCCAGTAGCCCTGCTGCCTTCCTCCCACCTGCACCCAACAAGGGCTTACTACCATTCATGTCATTAACAGTTGTGCTGAGCACAACTGTGTTATCACCGCCGTCCTCTACTGAGTCACTCACGAGCTATTTCCAAAGATGCCCCCACCCCCCTCCTTCTTTTGTTTCGTCATTTTCCACTCAGGCACAATATTTTTTCCTGGTCTTGATTGGCAATGAATGGTCTGAAATAGCAATGAATAACCAGGCTTCTGCGGGGGGGGGTGGGGGTAGTGGGATGGGACGCAGTCCAGGACCTGCCGAAGTGCTTCCCCAATTATTCGAAGGAATCGAATGTTCAATGACAGGCACAAAGCCCTTCCTCTAGGCTGGGTGCATTCTCCCTGCAGCGCTGGGAGCCCTTGCCAGCTTGAGAAATGAGAGACTGGGACTCAAAAGAAGTAATCTTTTAAAACATAAATGGCCAAGCTGATTTACTTCCAAATACGGCACAACAACAACAAACAAAAAAAATTGCTGTTGGGCAGGGACCTCGTTTGCCAAGCTTCAACAGAGCAAAATTTTACAGCAAAGTTATAACCACTTTAAATACCATTGTCTGTTTATAATGGAAAAGCTGGCAGACTGTTAGCTAAGACAGCTCTTCCAAGTGATGCTTTACCATGATGCATGCTCCACGTATGCGACAAGTCAAAAGTCCACGTGATAAATTTTGAATTCACGTGATAAACCACATAAAACAATCCTTAGGCACTTCCGCCACAATTTTCCCAGATCTAGGACATTTCCAGGACTTCCTCTGATAGTTCACTCCCCTCAACCAGTCACCTCACTTCAAGAGCAGTCTGCCAAAGCCACTTCTGTTGCCTCCCACGGCTGTGAAATTCCCTTCCCAAAGGAAGTAGAGGAGCAGCAACAGTCCTGAAATGCCCAGAGCCTTAAGAAAAAAGAATACTTAGATTATGGACAAGAGACCACACCCCAGGGAAGCCAAATTTGAATGGAGTGTTGATGAATGGGTGCATAAAGCCCTAATATTAGCAACACCAGAGGGACATCTCAATGTGTGTTACTACTGCCTCCTCCTTGGAGGTGCTGGAGGTGTAGACTAGCTGAACTGGGTCTGCAGAAGAAAGCACAGATTTAGGTGTCACTGTTAAATGACCCTTCTGAGGTGTCTGGAAAGCGTTAAATCCAGCCACTGATTTCTGAAAAAATCCCTTTGGGGCTTTTCACTTGGGGACCCCAGAACAAAGCCAACCCCAAACAGACTCTTTAGCAAATCTTGGTCAGGACAAGCAAATCCAACGGGGCATGGGATGCAGAAAAAATAAATCTGATTATGTTTGCAGGGACTGGCTTCAGTCCTTTCTTACGTTGCTCCTCTGCTGTGTTTTTTACGTCCCTCTGGCAAGCTAAACCGTATGCCAGCTTTGTTAACGGGGAGCTGGGTTTGGATGGAGTGTCTCACCCCATCCCAGCACGAGCAGGGTGAGACAGGGCTCAGAGGGTGGCCCCCGAGCGTGATGAAGCTGATGAAGAAGAGCCACCAGCCCATTTCCTCTCCCAGGGGCCTGGGCCTGGTTGGGTTGAGCGTGGAGCATGTGTGGGTTTCTGAGAAGCTGCTGGGGTGCAGCTTCCGATGGCCTCGTTGGGGAAGTTCACAGTGAAGAGAGAAAGCTGTTGCAAGCCTCCTGCTTCGTTTGCATTCATTTCCTTCCCAAACTCTCATTACCCGAAAGAGAAAAAGAGAGAGAGAGTGAGTGCATTCAAGTGGAAATGGTTGGAGTGCACTTAGAGGAATTTAGCCAAAAGGAAAAGGATAGATGATGGTGGCTTTTTTAAATTTTTTTTATTCTCTCCCAAAAAAAAAAAAATCCTCCAGAACTTAAAACTGTTTTAATCAGCTGAAAAACATACGTGGGCTTTACAGCTCTGAGACAGCTTGCACAGGCTCTGATAAATGCCTATCGCTCATTTGCATACGCTAACAGCTACACTTTAATCAGCCTCCTAATCCCTGATGATATTAATGAATTTTTTTTATGCTCTCTCTCTCTTCTCTCCCCCCCCTGCTTTTTTTTTTTTTTTTTTAGTATCATGTTTGCTAATTCAAAACCGATCAGCGGCTTCTGTGTGCCTTTTTTTATGCAGGAAATAATGGGTGAGCTTGGTACTCCTGTTATCCTGCTCTCACAAATAATTAAGACTACAAAGGGTACAAATCAGTCTGAATGCACGGCACAAAGGCTCAAGCTATGCAAAGGTCTTTTTCTCTCTCTCTCTCTCCTCTCTCTCTTTCTCTCTTTTCATTTATTCTCTTCTTCTGACAAGAGGTGGCTTAGAAAGATACTTAGCAAAGCAATGAACTGGTCACTCCCAAAAAGCAAGAATTTCCCAGCCATTTTAAATGCTCGTGATACACATATGGACTTATTTTTTTTAATGTTTGCTCGCTCCGTTGTTCAGTGCATCCTGCTTTTGGGGGAGGAGGCTGCCTGCTGGAGAAATCTTCCACTGAAATGCTTTACCTTTGTTTTGGTGGTTCTGCTTTTCTCCTTGGGAGGGCTTGGCATGGGAAGATGCCACAGATTTTGAGGGAGGAAGACCTTGAAAGGTCTTTCTTGTATATGTCATCACAGGGGAAAGGAATAGAAGAACAAATGAATCCATTTGATGTGAAAAACTGGCTGCAGGAGACCAAAGGCAGGAGAATTTATCCAGCTCCAGAGCAGATCAGAAGCTGTAGGTGCGTTATGGTGTTAACCTGAGATCCAGATTACCCAGAGACCTCATGTGGACTCCCAGCCCATTAGGCAATTTCCTCCTGCTCTGGCCAAGGCCAACTGGTAGATCCAGTTACTTCAGTCATCCAGACCCTTCCCTTCTCCTGTCTACCCCTGAGTGCAACCATGAAGCTTCAAGTTGAAGTGGGGCTTGTGTGAGACCCACTTCAAGTCACCTCTACAACTGTACAGGCGTGACCAACCTACAAGCAATCCTCCATTTGGAGCCCCCTCTCACCTCAAAATTAGATTCACTAATAATCACAAGGCCCCTTATTTCATTCTTACCTCAAAATTAAACCAGGTATAAAACCCTCTGGATTTTGCGGAGAGCATGAAATACATTGCTCCAGAAACCAACAGGCAGCCAATAAAAGTGCTACAGTCTGTGATTAATTTGCCCAACCGAGTAAGACTCTCAGAAAAATATTTTCTCAATGTATTTGGTGACAAAGAGAAGGATCCAAGTAATGCCATGCACAACAACATCGAAAACTACTATTTCATTTCCATAAAAATTATGCACTATATGAAGTCATACTGACTTCAACAACAACCGAGTCAAACAACAGCTCAACCTGAGTGGGTGACAAAAGGAAACACACTGAATGCACACAGAAACTAACCAACTCAGTCAACAGAAAATAGTCACTTTCACTAAAACAAGCAAAATCAGGATTTGGATAAATGAAAATAACCTCCCTGCAGCATCCAAAGAAAGCCTGCAGGCATGCCTGAAGTGTGCAAGACTAGACTTCCAAACTGAAGAGGATTTTCATATCAGGAAGCTGGGTGAGGTTGATGGAAAAGATGCCAACTTTTCCTCAGTAGTTCTTTTAGGAGCTGCAAGGAAACATCTCTGTAGGGTAGGTCTCAGCACCAACATAACATGTCCAGATCTCAGAGGATTAAGATGAGACTGAAACAGCAGCAGATGATCCAATGTTTAAGATGACCATGAGTACTGATAACACAAAAACGTTTACGTTCTCTAGTAGCGCTTTTGCAGTTAGATGGATGAGGCCACATTAATTAAGACAGGTAGAAGTTTTCAACGGCAAAGGAGCTTGGCCAGCTCCAGGAAAAGCTCAGACCATCTTTGAAAACATCTGACCAGGAGGTTTTTTGGAAATTCCCAAGAACATCCTGTTTTTTCTCTAATCACATTGGTATTGCAGCAATGAGAGAAGGCTACTCACTGACCAAGATCCCTTGGGCATGGCTTGCTACAAATGCTGAACATAATGATCTCTCCCTGAAAAGAGGTCCAGGTAAGCTAATATCTTTTTTCTCACCGTGAAGGGGCACTGCTGAATGTTCCTTGCAGATAGTCCAAAGCAACTCAAAGATGACTGAAAATAGAGTATGGTTTGGTATAAAGAGAAACTGTCAGAGAAACATCAACATGGGAACATTCTGAGGTTAACAGGGAGCTGAAGACCCAAGGTCATTTTGGTCATGGCTGTCTTGCAAGATGATATCTGAGCCACTGGCTAAAACACACCAAAAGCTATGCTTGCACTAAAACCAGAATACTGGCAATTGTTTTAGATCACAAGTATTTTCATGAATATGTTTATGGGGAGAATTCAATCAAGGTAGAAAGAGACCATAAAGCACTAGAAGCCATAGAGCAAAATCCGTTGTACAATGAGCCACCTGGACTTCAGAAAAAGGTAATGAAATTGCAAAAGTACTCATTAAATGTGAAATACAGGCCCAGTAAGGAGCTTAGCAGATATGCTTTCAAGAACACCTATAAATAATGAAAGCAATGAACTGCAGGAAAGGGAGTTTGAAGTAAATATGAGTCAAGTACTACCCATGTCTGAAATGAAATTTGACAAGTTCAAACAAGTAACACAAAATGACGCAAGTTGACAACAGTTTGGGGAAAGTAATTCTACATGGATGACCAAAGAAAATATCAAGCCAGTGCCGAGCATAAAAACTTATTGGGATTAGAGATATGAAATTGCTGCAGTTGATGGGATTGTGCACAAAGAACACCCTGTCATAATACAATATCAGCACGAGGTCAGAAATGCAAAGTATTTTTCAGAGACAGAAACCTACAGGGTACTGCAGGAAAAAAAAAAAAAAAAAGAGCTCTGAGGGCCTCGGGTCTGAATATCACCATCAAAAGAAAAACTGTGTCTTCAATACAGAAGGGAGCCAAGTTGATGCAAAAAACTCTCTGTCATTACCTGAGGATGTGATTAGAGCAGATCCACATTTAGTCTAGGTCTCCTTGATGGTAAATATGAAGTCTCAGCCAAGATCCTCAAGTCCATCTTCAACTGGCACATAACTGACCAAGAAACACATTGCAGATCTCCATTTCCTTCTTTGGGGATTGCAGATGACTCAAAGTGAAGCACAAACTCATGTTCTAGTGACACGAGAGGCAAGGTGTTCATTGACATCAGCAGGAGCAAGACAGTACATTCGAGTTCCCAAAACACATGAAAGATCTCCTCATTGTGGGTAGATGCTTCCAGCATAAGTAAACTCAGCAGAGAAGAGGAATTGTGACCAAATAAGGACAAAGAACTAAAAGGAACCCCAAATATTCCATAATTTGGGAAGGAGACATTAAATGCAAAACCTTCTTGTCTGTATATTTCTGTATTTACTTCCACATGTTACAAAGGATGTTCAGTCCATGCTTTCAGAGCTACTCTGCACAGGAAAAGGAATCCTGAAGGTAACAGGGACCTCTTGCAGTTGTCACCTTCACTGGAAAATCTAGCCCTATCACGACTCCTGTAGGTGTTTCCACTGTTGACAGATTTACTCTGGTGTCAAAATTAATTGGAGCCCAGAAGAGTTATTCACTGAACAAACTGAATCTATGAAGAGGGTCAAGTGTCTTTCATGTTCCATCATCAGTAAAAAAATATAAAATAGTCATGATCCCATCACTACCCCCTGGGAAATAGCGGATGATAATGGCATACCACAGAGCAGTAGGCTGGTCTTGTAAGCTGGCCTTATCTGTTTCTACAAGGACAGGACATGAAGGCCAGCAACCCCTCTACATCCAAATCAGCTTGGTAAACCCTTTTTTACATTTTTTTTTCCTGATTGTTGATACACTTTGTCATATCCATGTGCCTCCAAAAAGATCAATTTGCTCATTCACAGTAGTAGAGAATGGCGAGCGCAAGCTGACAATGCGTGTTCAGCTCTGGGCACGCTGTTTTTAGAAAGATATTGACAAACTGGAGGGAGTTCAGAGAAGAGTGACAAAAATGATTCGTGCCTCGAGGACTGATCCATAAAGAGCAAAATATACACAACTCAGTTTAGTGATGACTGCAGGAGGCTGGAAATGCGCGTTAGAAATATTTGAAAAACGGGTTTGCAAAAGGAGAAAGAACAAAGTTTTGTTTTGGATGCAGCTCAAGCAGAAAGAAGGAACGGCTGGTTTGCAGGGAAAGTGTCCTAGCACCTAGTAATCTGAAAAGCCTTGTAAGAGAAGTAAAAGATTTGTGCCTTAGGAACTTATAACCCTTGAAAGACTGGAAAACATATTAATGAAGACAATACTGACCTTGATAGGAGGGGTGAGCCATTTCCATTCTTCTTGCTTTGTTTCTGTGATTGAACCACCAGAAACGAATGAAATGCTGTAAGGTAGGACTAAGGCACAATTATTAACAGCTAATTACCACAAGGCAGGAGGTCAAGCTAAATGATTCCCCTTCGTCCCTTGCAAACACAAAAGCCCTCCCTGCCCAGAGACTGCAGCAGCAATAAAAACTTTTCTGCATATCCTGGACATCTCTATGAGGACTAAACCAGATGCAAATACATGCCAGAAATGCTCACATATTCGAGTATCTCTGATTGCCTCCCAGTCGAAAGGGGTTTTTTGAGGGGGGAATGGCTTAAACCTGAAATACAAGAAGTAGCTAGGAACTTCCTTCCACTTCACAGACAACATCAGCAGGCCAGACTCCCTTC
>JAOXJM010000052.1:26816868-26829157 GCA_026413425.1 Tringa solitaria | reverse complement strand
CAGCTTCTCTGGGCAACCTGGGCCAGGCTCTCACCACCCTCACAGCAAAGTTCTTTCTGGTATCTCATCTAACTCTCCCCTCTTTCAGTTTAAAATTGTTATCCCTCAAATGTGCTCAGCAAACTGAGTTGGTGCTGCCTTGGGCTACTCTCTTCATCAAAGCCTTGTTTGATCAGAATCCCTTCCTGACTTATTGATGTGCTTTACTCCAGCTTCTTTGGGGACTTCGGATTCATGTTTGGAGGTAACCCTCGCCAACAAGACAGGAACATTCCCCGAGGAAGTGACATCATTGTGGACCTGGAGGTGACACTGGAGGAGGTGTATTCAGGAAACTTTGTAGAAGTAAGTTTGACCATTTGACTGTTGGTCTTTCCAGGTCTTCTCAGGTTTGAGAGGCCTGGCCTTGTCACTGCTCAGAGTAATATCTTCTCCCAAAGAACAGAACTGAAATATCTGACAGTGGAGGATGTTGTGATGCTGTTTCCTAGCAGTTAACTGAAGAAACTATACATTTATAGAGAAATTGCCAGATGACAATGATGAATAAAGGGATGCTTCTTGTGATAATGGCTTATTTATTGGCTGTTGGTGACTAGTAGCTTTTTTTTTATTGCAGTAGCCCAGCTGGAAAAGGTGTAAGTGGTCTCTGTAGAATTTAGTGATATTTGAGGGCCCATTCATAAGCCTCAAATTCATTTTGTGATTCTTGCAGAACCTTCTTGAGGATTTTTCATACACTCTTTATATGGCCAAACATGTCACTGCAGATTTTTCCATTACATGGAAATGTGTGGTGGCCTTTTAATTTTTTTTTTTTTTTTTTAAGCAGGCTACGCTACTGGTGCTGACAATCCCTGCTATTCTGCATGTTAGAATTTGCATTGATTGAGTTTGTGTTGTGTCTGGGTAAATGGGGAGCTCCAAATAATTTTGTCTGTTGTGTGGAATGAGGAAGCTATTGTAACCAGTGGTGTCAGATGTTTCATCCTACTGTTACCTTCCCTATTTAGAAAGATGTGCCAGAAAAAGAAAGAAAATGGTAATAGTGGTGTCAGGAATTTTTTTTTTTTCCTGATATTTGGATATTTAATGTTTGGTCAGCAAGAAGTGCAAGGTGAAAACTTCTCAGACATCTTTTGCCATGACCACGTAGAGCTACTGTGGAGGCAGCAAAGAGCGCATTAAAAAGAAAAATCCAAACTATGTTCAGGCTGTTTGAGAGATCCAGACCCTTGTGAAGACCCAGGAGTGCCACCAGTGCTGGTGTCAACTTCTTCCTCTCTCCTGCAGGTTGTCAGGAACAAGCCAGTGGCAAGACAGGCACCTGGCAAACGGAAATGCAATTGCCGGCAGGAGATGAGGACCACCCAGTTGGGTCCTGGACGTTTCCAGATGACTCAAGAGGTGGTTTGTGATGAATGTCCCAACGTCAAGTGAGTTTGAAGCTCTTAGCTGCTCTATGGATGTTTATTCAAAACCTGCCACTAGATGGAGGAAAGCGTCTGTAATACCAGCAAGACCTGGGGAATTTGGAGAAATTTAGCACAGGTTTCTCATTTCAAGAAGCCACTCTTTATTCTTGCAGTAGAGATGATCAGCTCTGTTAGATGTAGAGCTCCCCAGTTTGCTCTTTTGACCTCTTATTCCTTGAATAATCAGTTGTGCTCATTCAGATTTGAAATCCCACAACTAAATCTGAATAAACAAAGCCAGGGTAGCCCATGTTTTCCAGCTGGGAAGAGTTGGATGTGGAATACTGTGGCGTAGTCACGCATCCAGACACACGCTGTGCGTTTAGGAGCTTAACTTTGCCTTCTCTGCTGGATGAGTATCAGCACTAAAGTAAAAGGCAGCACTCACCCTCCAGTTTTAGATGTGAGCAAGGAGAGAGTTGTAACTTGAGGGGGGGTCTTCTCATTACCCCAGTAACATAAGTAGGTGTTGAAAACTTAGTGCCTGCTCTTCCCCCTTGCAGGCTTGTGAACGAGGAGCGAACTCTGGAAGTGGAGATAGAGCCAGGCGTGAGGGATGGTATGGAGTATCCCTTCATTGGTGAAGGTATGTATAGGCCCAGCTGCTCAGCTTTGACTTGCTCCTTTTTCGTCATGCAAGACTGGTCTTCCTGGCAGTGAAAGTGTCCAAGCCCTGCTTTGGTGACTGATCAGCATGTGTGGTTTGTGTGCTGCATCCTCTGCAGGCTGCTGAAATCCAGGAGCACGCTCTGTGCTAAGTCTGGATAATGCTCTGAGTTCCCGCTCCCTTTGCTGCTACTGGGGCGTGCACACACACACACAAAAAAAGCTCCAAATCTCATGTTTTGGATAACTTTTGAGTAGGAGCATCAGTTCTAGGCTTGAGTATGTGAGGGTATCCCCTCTGCCCAAGGAGATAAGCCCTTCAACAAGCAAAGGCCATCATGAGTGTGCAGGCGAGTCTTTCAGAAAGCAGAGAGGGAGGAGCTCATTGAGGCAACAATCAAAGTCCTAGGCTCTTCAACAACAGATGTGTCTAAGCAGGGGTTTTGGCCATGTAAAGATCAACTAGTTGGGTTCTTTTTCCCCTCTAATGTGTGAGCTGCAAATCTCTATTGTTTAATACCCTGCTTGTTTCTTCAGTTGTTCTTAACTAGCTCCTTTAAACACAGCTTTTCTTTCTTTTCCGCAGGTGAACCCCATGTTGATGGGGAGCCAGGTGATTTGCGCTTCCGAATAAAAGTCCTTAAGTAAGTAGCTGGCCCTAGTCAGACTGCTCTTTCTGGTTCATCTAAAGAAAGCTTGCTTGCAGCTTCCTGGCCAGCATTGCCAGCTTGGCTAGCATTTAGCTTACCCTTCAGCCCAGTTGGTGCAGCCAGGGATCTGGCTGTGGAGGACGGCATCACCGCGGTTGAGTATCATAGAATTCTATGATGTTCAACCACAGTGATGCCAGAGTAACTGGATTCACCACTGTTAAGATGCTACGATAATTCCACTTTTATTTTGTTTGGCTTGAATTCTAGCATGCGTTAGTAGCTCCTGTGTGAATCACTTGAAATGTATCTGCTTTTCCATAAACATACTATCTCCCTATTGTAAGGAAATGCACTGCTTAGAAAAACGTTGGTGTGAGTCACAACTTCTTGACACACCTCGCCACTCATTGCCCTAGAAATAGAAAGGTTATTAGTAGTACGTATCTCGCACAGGAAAATGAAGTTCAATTTCATTCATTCTTCACTTCCTCTTGGATTTGTGAATGCACCAAACTCGCACATGGGGGGGAGGTAAAGGACCCTTCTATGGGGAAGGAGAAAAGTTCCATGTCTTTTATTTCTGCAGGCACCCAGTTTTTGAAAGGAGAGGAGATGACTTGTATACAAATGTGACAATCTCGCTGGTCGAGGCACTTACAGGCTTTGAAATGGATATCACCCACTTGGATGGGCACAAGGTGAGGCAACAATTTGCTTTCTTGCTGTGTGGAAACAGAATTTAACTGTAGGTCTCCTGTACTGAGGGTTACCTCACTCAGAGTCTGTGCAGCTGCTGGTTGTATACGGTATCCCCTCTGCTGGGGACTCTCAGATGAATTCCTGTGGCCAAAACAGACTCTGTGCAAGGGGTGCACAGTGTGGGTCTGGGTTCCAGGCTGTCACAGCAGTCACTGCATGTGCTGTCTTTGAGTGGTGGTAGTTCTGGCAGGTGTCCTGGCAGTAATGCTGCTTAGACCCCCTGAATATCACTGATTTTGACAAGGAATCAATATCAGTTGAAGCTTTTCGGTGGGTTGGAAAGGGTATTGGGGTATGCATGCAGAACACTAACAACATTCTGAAATGTCTCTTGTCTCTAGGTTCACATTGCTCGGGATAAAATTACAAAACCCGGGGCCAAACTCTGGAAGAAAGGAGAAGGTCTTCCAAATTTTGATAACAATAATATCAAAGGCTCGCTAATAATAACATTTGACGTGGAGTTCCCCAAAGAGCAACTGACAAACGAGCAGCGGGAAGGTGCGTGTTTTATAAAGCTCTTGTCACAGCAGCAGCCTGCACAGGCCTCTCCCCAGCACTGATAAGAACTTGGCACAACCACAGCAACAACCTCCTGGCGGTCAGGAGGGGCTCTCCTCTCCCTGTGCCCCTTGGACAACATAACAGGGTTGGCCAATGCCCTGTGATTAACTGCCATTTCCCTTTGAAGTGATTGCTGCAGTTGTAGGGAGCCAGATTAGGTGCTGGGACGTGCCACCGCTGGGATGGAGCGCTTGGCAAGTTGGCAGGTGCTTTGTTTCGTAGCTGGCCATCTGTCTGAGCTGAGAGACTTCCTGGCCTTAGCCTCTGTCTGCTTTGCCTTTGCTGGAATGGGATCACAAAGCTGTTTTTCCAACCCTTGTTTTCACTTTCTTGGAGGCAAGACTGGTGAAAATCCCTCTGCTGTCAAGGGTAAAGAGCGTCAGGCAGCATCAGGAGAAGGATTCTTCCTCTCTGCATCTCCTCCTACCCCAAGTGCTTTGTTTTTATAGGGAGGAAGGGTGCAGGAGAAATGTCTGGTAGGAGAGACCTGCTTTTCAGTGTCAGTACTCAGATGGAAACTTTTGATGAACCATGTAGAAATCCTGGGAGGGCAAATGCTACACTCTTAGCTGGAAGTCCCTCTTTGCTTCAGCAGCCTCTGCGGTGGGTTCTGGCACTGTGCAAGGCATCAGAGTAGGCATCAAGGGCCACGTCCTCTGCTACAGGGCAAAAAAGTTCTTGACATGTACCAGTGCAGCTCTTCAGAAAATTCCCATCTCCAGAACTCCTTCCTGCTGCTCGGGGTACCATACTTTCTTCTTCTGGAGGTGCCCTTTTAGTGGATTCTGGCAGCTGTCCTGGTAGAATGGGAAAAACACACAGCTTTCCTGGGCTCCTGAAGCTTGTAGAGGGAAGCCAAGCCCTGGGTGGGCTCCTTTCAGCACTTGGTGCTGCATTGGTGACACTGTGCTGGCTACCACTTGGAGCCCAGCTGGTAGCTCCAGCTCCTGACTGATGTTCTGTGGCTCTTCCTGCAGCTGTTGGGGCTTCGAGGGCTGTGTTTTGAGTGAAGCTGGTTTGTGTTTTGACCCCTTTGCTTTCCTGGTTGTTGCGAGTGCAGTGGAGCAGTGAAGTCTCCTTCCAGGCTCTGCTGCCCTTCTTGAAGCTTCATAAGGTGGCAAGACCTCTCGAACAGACGTGAGGTTTTTCCAGCTGTTGCTCATGGCAGTTTGTGAAAAGATTGGGCAAAGAGTAGCGAGAGAAGCCTGCATGTTTATCAAAATTGCTTCCACACCTTTATGGATATCCCGGGAACAGAGAGGTGATGGTACTGGCATGAGTGTGTTCAGGCACGGGGTCTTTGGGTGTTTCACTCCCTCCTAAAGCAATTCCACACTTCCCAGGGGAAGGTGACTGGGTAGGCAGTCAGATGCCTTTCCGTGTGCTACGATATCTCCAAACACTCAGTGATTTAGGGAGTTTTTTGAGGGAATAGGTCTCTTCGTGGTGTGTGGCAGCAGTTCAGTGTACACATTCAAAGGAAGACTGTAGGCTTCAGAATTAAAAACATCCCTTTTTTTTCTTATTGTTGGCAGTGGTCCTAATTTCTTATCTCGTAACCATATGGCCAGCTCCTGGGGCAGTCAGAAGATACTGTGACTCCAAGAGCACCACTGGTCAGTGTAAGCTTTAGAGTCAGAGAAATAATATGCTTTCTTTCCTGCCAGTGTGACATCAGGGAATTTATTGCTTGTTGATAAGAGATGACTTTCTCTTTGACATAATCTATCATTCATCTCTACTGACACTTGTTTGTTGTGATTTTTGGGAGTTTTGGATCCCGTGCTTTAACTCTGGAGTGCTCAGAGAGCGATGGCCAGCAGCAAAGTGCCCGGGTTGTGTTGTAGCCTCTCACCTGCTGGTGGTGTCAGAAAAATCTCAAAGTTGGCTCTATTTAAAAAAAATAATAAAAAAAAAATGGCTGAGGTGCAGCAGCACCCAACGTCAGGATTCCTGGCTGGAATTCCTGATTGAACATCAGATATCCTGTGCACTGATGAGGGTCCCTTTAGGCCAGCAGGCAGCTGCCTGGAGCTAGCTAGCAGGAAATGAGGTACAGGAACGGTGCTAATTCTGTTTTTGTCAGGGTTACGGGAGCACACCTTTCTCCAGCAATGTCCTTCCTTTCGAAGAACTACACATCCAGGAGGCACATCCTCTTGCCCATCAGCCAGGAAGTGCCTTTGAGCCTCCTTTGGCTGTGGAAGTGAGCTTGCCTCACACTGCCCTGGAGAATGATGAGCAGCTCCTGCCAAGGGGCTCGCTTTGCCCTGCTCTTGGGGATGTTTCTGAATGTCAAAAAAGTTCAGGATTCTCTGGGAAGCAAGTAAGAGGCATGAATTGCTTGGCAGGGCACCGTCTTGGTTCCAGTTGTCACTTCCAGGACAGTTTTCCAGTATTTTAAGAAGAGCTACCGTGACCCTCGCACATCAAATCGCCAGTTCTGAAAGGACGGGAGTATTTGTAGCCAGGGTGATTGAAGGGCAGGCAAACAGGACAAGGTTTGCAGGGAGACATACTCTCTTTTAGCTGGATTAGTCCAGAAGAAGGGTTGCATGCCTGAAAGCTTGGGTGGTGGGTTTTTTTTCCTATAGGAGTAAATTTGGCTGATTTACTTACTGATCCCCTCTTTCTCTCTCTCACTTAAAGCCAACAGCTACTACAGTGTCTTCTAGACAGCCTAATCTGACCTGCTGTACAAACATATAAAGCATGCAGCCCCCTTTCCAACAGCAGTATTGTGACAGTTTAGCTTGATTTTTATTTATTTTTTATTATTATTATTTGAAAGTTATCTATGGCTTGGGTCTCTATTTTGGGTCCTGACAGCCCCTGCTGAGGCTCAGGGGTTTCTGGTGCTGGTCAGAGCAGAGATGGTGCTGTGCCCTGAGGGCAGTGGGAGGCCTGGCAGTGTGTCACCAGGCTGAGTCTAAAGACTGAATCCCCTCTGATTATCTCTGGAAAAACAGCTGTGACACATCCATTCTTGCCAGTCTGCTTCCTCTGCTGTGTGTGGACTTGCCCTTTAAGTAGCAGGGAAGACCTGCCAGCCTTTCCCTGAACGTGCTGACCCCAGTAGATGAGCTATTATGGTTTTAAGGGCTGACTCACTCTTCTCTTACTCTGCTCTGGTAAGAACTTGCTACCCACAGGACCCCAGAGCAGTCAGGTCTTTGAAATATTTTATGAATGGGCTTTCAGGAGGTGGGGAGGATGGTATTTGTAGCCATCTAGGCTCCTCTGTGAAACAGTGGGTTTCAAAAAAACCTCCAGATTTTCAACTTTCAGTAGGATATTTAAGCCCACAGATGACAAGTTTGCTTCTCTTACTTGCCTTCAGGGGCTACTTCTAGTGGACAGTAGAGTCCCCAGGCACCACAAACCAGCATGGAAACCTCTGCTTTCTAATTACTCGTTAGTCCAGAAGGACTCAAACGCAGCCTTCCCGATCTTCTAAGATTCCTCTTGGGCTGTAGAGGGAGCCTGGGGAGATGAGCTGGATGAATTAGACTCTGGAAATACTCAGAAAGCTGTCTGTTGAGGCATTTTTACTCAAGATGATAAAATTGTCCTCAATTTCAACAGCAAAGCAGCTCTGGGAGCCAGATTTATCTCTGTGAGGATCTTGAGGTGGTGCTCTAGGCTGTGAGTTTGCAGCAGAGACTTTTTTTTTTTCCCCCCCCTCTCTGGATCCACCAGCCTCACATGGTCCTGAGAGTGCACAAATTTCTCCTTGAAATAGTAAAAATAGCAGGAGCCAAACTGCTTCCCCACTGGGTTTGGGGCAGGGGGGGGAATGTTTCCTTCTTTTTCTTAAGGGTGCTGTTAGTATTTGCATTATTTAGATGTGTGGGCTCAGCGTGGAAAGGCTGGTGGCACAGGACCTGTGAGCCAGATGTGGAAGTGGAGCAGGAACATCCAAAGGCAGAGCCTTCCTCCTGTTTGTGCCGTAACGCGCTCTCCTTTCTCTTCCAGGTCTCAAACAGCTGTTGAAACAAGGATCGGTGCAGAAGGTGTACAATGGATTGCAGGGATATTGATGTGTGGAAAAAAAAAAAAAAAAAGGAAAAAAAAAATGGGACTTAATCGAAAAGGGCAAAGTCAGATTTGTTTGCAGTCTTTTCTCCTGCCCACTGGAGAATGGAAAAAAGGGAGGGTGGGGCAATTGTTGAGATATATAAGTTGTTGGTTTTTTTTTTCTTTGTAAATTGTGGAAGTGCTCAGATGAGCTGGGGGGAAATACTACCCTTTTCAGGACATACCTGGTGCTGCCTATCACGTTCCATGTCCTGGAACAACAAAGAGACTCCTTGAGCAGGAAAAAGAAAGAAAAAAAAAAAAAAGAAAAGAAATTGGGGAAAGGAGTTTTAAATTCCACCCAGATCGGAATTTCTGGTTTTTAAATATATTTTGATGACTTTTCTCGACCATCTCAACATATTTTCGTAGCTTCTCCTGCTTTTTATGTCCTTTGTGTCGGTCTCTTCCAAGTTTCTGTTGGTTTGGGGTTGTTCCTTTTTTTTTTTTTAAAAAAAATCCCAATCCTTCCTGCCCTTCCCCTCCGAGTCCAGAGTGTGGTGTTGCTTCAGATTCCATGTTTCTGGGGCAGGAGTTCGGGTGCTGTTGGGAGTGGAGTGGCAGGAGAGCCTCTAAGGGCTATATTAGGCCCCACAAATGGTTGGGAAAGCAGGAGGAAAAAAAGAGTTTCTTAAGGCTCCTGTGGACTCTCTTAACTACCGAGTAGTCCTCATGTCCCAAAAATGAAAGTTTGCTTTTCAGTTTGAAGTCACAGCCGCTTAGCAAAGACTCCTCAGACTTCCACGGTGAGGATTTTTTGGAAAATAAATGGGAATGGCTCCTCGTGGCCTTGGTTCTTCCTGGTTGCCCCCGAATGTAACCAACAGCTTGTCTGGAAGAGTTCTCTTACCTCCTGCACTCTGTCCTCTGTGAGGACGGGTGATGCTGAACAGCACAGAAATAAAGGTGTTTTGAGTTGGAATGGCAAAAAACTACCTGGTGATGTCTTTCAGCAGCCCTCACCCTGCCTCAGCTGCGAGTCATCAGGATGAAGAAGGAGCAGTCCCTCTGGTGATCCGAGCTGTGAGCTGCTGTAAAAGGGTGACACCACAGCTGAAAACACCAGCAAAAGCTCTGGAGCTTCTGTATTTGCAGCGAGGGCCTGGTAACTTGGCAGGGGGGTTCCCACGCTGCTGCAGTCTCTCTTGAAGACACCCCCCCCCCGCCCTGCTTTAAGCATCTCCATCGAGGACTCATCTCCACGTGTTCTTCAGGAGCGGCAGCTGAACAGTGTCTCAGAGGAGCCCGTGTCAGACTTGTGCTTCTCTGTGACAGGGATGTAGGCAGCGAGAGAAACAATGCGGTTGTTCACGTAGGATGGTGTTCTGCTCCTTCCCTCTGGGCTCTTGAGGGATATAAAGTGGGATCTTTAGGGGAGAACTTCGTGGAGTAGGGTAGATGATTGGATTCGATGATCCCAAGGGTCTCTTCCAACCTAAATGATTCTATAATCTTTACAGTTCCTGCCTTTTACCTCCTTCCCTGCTGGGGAAATGGATGGAATCTGGTGTTTCTACATGGAAATATTTGCTGCAGGAGCCTCAAGGGTAGTTTTTTGAGGGTTTGGGGGTTTTTTTGTTGGTTTTCTTCATTGTGGACTTATTTTTTTTTTTGTTGGAAGTAGCTCGGCTCTGAGCTGGGAGAGGTGGAGAGCAGCTCTGGCCCAGCCCTTGTGTTCTGCTGCCCTTGGTCCAGCAATGTCCCACCCAAGCCTTGAGGACAGCAGGAGCTGACGCAGCGGAAGCGGCAGCGCCGGGAAGGTTTCCTGTTGGATGCTTTGGAGGTTTGCCTTGGCGGAGCCAAGGGGAGGGGACTTTGGGAACAGCTGAGAGAGGGGGGTGAGAAACCCGGGACACCAGACCCTCGCTCTCAAGGCTCATCTTCCTCCAAACCCATAAAGTGTTAATCCCAGGTAGGGCCTCCGCTGTGCCCACTTGGTGACCTGCTCTTTCCAGGGGTCTGTAGGAAGCTCTGACACCCCCCCCAGCTTCTCTCCTCCCACCCACACCCCCCCCCAACCTTAGATTTCAAAGAAACCTCAGATTTCAATGAAACCCCTTCCCCTATCCCTGTGCATGGGGCTGGTTCCTGTTCTCTCAGCCCCTCAAGGACCCATTTCATGGTCACCTTTCTGCCTTCTTCCACTGGTGCAGGACCATGCTGCTGGTGCTCCCCTGTAGCCAAAAAACCCAGAATTTCACACCAAATTCTCCACTTCCCTGCAGGAAAGGGTGGTGCAGCCTTTACCTGCACCCCCAGCAGCAGACGGTGAATTTATTTCAGGCGCGAGTGCTTCTTCCTGCTGCTGCTTTTTCCTTTCCCTGCTAATTCTTTTCCTTCCTGTGGTTTGGGTTGTGGTTTTTTGGTTGGGTTTTTTTGGGTTGTTTGTTTTTTTTTTTTCCTTTTCATTGTGGGTCTGGGCTCCTGAGAGGCCCATACAATAGCTGCAAAGCCCTGGCTTTCACCAGGGTGAGAAGAAAAACAGAAAAGAAAGACCAAAATCATAGCAAGCAGCCCTGCTTCTTGCCCTCCTCCTCTCCTGCTGTAGGTGTGTGCCGAGCTGAGGTTCTCCCCCTCTCCCATCTCCAGGCAAAGCTTCCAGGGGGATGGGGAAGCTTTTTTGGTGGCTGTGATATCCCGTCTCCCTTATTTCAGTGACATTTCACTGAGTGCGAGTGAGTTATAGGCTGCATGGACTCTTTAATCCTGTATAAGGGCTTCTTAGGAGGCTTAGATGTTCACATCACCTCTTCTTCTTGGTTTGGGACCAAAGAAGCATCCTGAGGGTGCCCACCCCTGAGCTGGGAATTCCCTCCTGCACAGTCTTCATTTCCAGCTCCTCCTACGCAATCAAATTGGATAAATAAAAAAAAAAAATCCTAATTTCTTGGTCCCCTTTTACCCTAAACCCTTGCATGAGTCAAGGATTGTTGAGGGTTTAGAGACGGACATGTTGTTCCCATCCAGTTCATCCTTGAATATATTTCTTGCTGTTTTGAGAAGGGGAGGGGTGTTTAAACCAGCACCACCTGGTCCTTGCCTGAGCTAAAATGGGATCCTGGTTTATCTTGGAATGTTTTTGGTCACCTCCAGAAACTGTAGCTGTTCCTCTGGTGACCACTCTTCGGGCTGGGTGCCTCCTGCCCTGGTGGATGGGGGCAAGGACTCCAGGTCGGGTGGACGATGGGGATGAAAAATGGGCTTCAGATCTGCTTTTCCTCAAAGTTTCATGCCCAGGCAGTCTGGTTCCCTCCTCCTGGGCCACGTTTGCCCACCCCACCCCAGCCCAGATACTGGCCAGTTTTGGGGCTGTGCGCGGGAGCTTCAGGTACATAGGAGCAGCCTGGCCCAAGGGGGTGGCTTCCTCCTGGTGGCTTCAGCCCCACAGAAGGTCACCCCTGTCCTGTTGGTGGCACTTGCTCTCCCAGAGCCTCCCCGAGCCTGGGCAGGGGCTCAAAGTGTTCCCAAACAGCGGATTCTTCTCCATGGAAACCTCTGGAAGTGCAATCCAGGCGGGCTTGGGGTTGGGTTTGTTTTTTTTTTTCCCCGAAGAGCTTGTTATTTTGAAGCACTTATCTATATCTAAACTTTTCTGTGGAGATAGGAGGGGAGGAGTGACTGGTGCCAGGAGAAGATCACTCTGGGAGACAGATTTGTGATGTTCCCCAGTAGCTCCCTTTAAAATGGCTGGAGACCCTGGTGGCCTCCTGGGCAGGAAGGGGAGGTGGAAGCCATGGTTCCTCCCTGGGGTGGTTTGGAGGTGACAGCCCCCCTGGGGCTGATGAACGGTGGTGGAGAACATCATGCTGGGGATGGCATGGGAGGGGACAGCCCAGCTGGGGCAGATTGGGAGGTGGTGGCACTGGTGGCATCCCGCTGCCCAGAAAAACCTTCCTTCATCCCAAGTGCCACGTAGCCCTGTTGATGGTGGCTAGGGGCCAGCTTTCTCCTCCCGTTTCCTCTGGCTCGGTCAGGAGCGTTGTGACCCGGGAAGTGGGAGGAAAGGGAAGAGGGCAACCATGGGGCCTGGGCATCCTCACGCCCTTCCAGGACTCACCAGCACAGCCCTTTCCTCCCCCGGTCAGTATTTCCAGGGACCTGCCCCTTCTTGGCCGAGAGACAGCACCCTCCGCCCCCCAAAACCATGTTGCCCAC
>JAOXJM010000052.1:26762256-26780409 GCA_026413425.1 Tringa solitaria | reverse complement strand
ATCTGGGGCGGGCAGGCGGCGGGGCCGCTCTAGCCGCCCGCCCGCCGGCGCGCTCCGTGGTGAGTCTGCCCGGCGCCATCTTGGGCTGGCGAGCGGGCGCGCCGGAGAGGGACAAAATGGCCGAGGGCGGTGGGGCCGCCTATGCCGGGCCCTGTCGCTGCCACCCCGCCGGCCGGCCTCCCCTGTCCCTGCCCCGAGGGGGTGCGGGGGGCGGCCGGCTCGGCTCCCCCATTCCTTTTACTGCTGCAGCTCGGCTGGTGGCGGGGTGCCTCGGCCTGCACCCTTGGATGGCCTTGGGTAGCGCCTGGGCCGGGGAGGAGAATCCACGGCCTGTGGTAGCCTGGGCCTTTGTTCTGCTCTCTCCAGAGCTGCACCGCAACCCGCTTCTGGTGAATTATTGCCTAAACTGAGGTGCGATTTGCTGCTCCTGGCGCTTGCTTGTGAAATATGAGCTCAGCTTCTTGCTGTGGTTGCAGCCTTGCATCCAGGTGGCCGGGCCCCTTTATGCCATTGAAGGTAGTAGCCGTTGGAGCAGTGGAAGGGGTTCAGCCTCAAGCTGAGCGCTCGGCCCTACACTTGATTTGTGCAGCCTGCAGTGGGTGTTCTCCTAAAAGTGTTGCTGTCTGGGTGGAATTTTACTAATACCGCAGTAGATGACTTCCTAAGCTTCACCTTTCTCATGTACATCTGCAATACCGATTACCTGTAGTTGTTTTGTGGTTGAGTCAGTTCTTGTTTTCCTTTGAGGTCTTCAATTTTTACAGACAAGTGTACTGCAGGGGTCACTACTGTGTTTTGGGGTTGGTTTTGGTTTTTTTTTTTTTTTTTTCATCAGCCTTTAATTTTTTAACTCCTTGCAGCATCAGAAGGAGTTGTGGAGGTGATAAGTAGTTTAAATTTTTAACCTTCACCCGAGGTGGCATAAAAAAAAAATATAATTAAAGAGAATGTAATAATTCTGAGCACAAAATTGCAGTGTTTTTTCTTGAATATGGCCTTTTCTTTTTCAGAGTCACTATAATAAGCTTGAATAGTACAAGTGTTTCTACTTTAAGGTAGATTAGGTTAGAAAAATTTGGTCTCCAGGAGGCTAAAAATGCTACATGGAAATGAATGCTGAAAGATAGGGATTAAAGAATAGAACTGTACGGCCCCCAGTGTTTTCTCTTCATTGATATCTTCATGTGATTCTTACAACCGTTAACGTTTTTAGGGAGGGAGTATTACTTCTAACTTGCTGAAGGTGGATTTCTGTGTTTTAATTCTTCTATAAAAAGTTGATTTAATTGCTGTTGAGTGAGTCAGACAGAAAACTAGTTTAAGGTGGTAGCCTAACTTGAGTAAGGTTTGCCAGGATAACCTGCATTTTATTTCCAGCCGGAATGAGTCAAAATATTAAAACCTTTGTAACAAAGTCTTTTTGAAACATAATTGTGAAGGGATAGGATAGGACAACAATTGCTATCCCACCTGCTTTCCTATTTTATCTTTTCCATACTTTTATTAAAAAAAAATAAATATATATATTCAGGCAGTCTTCACCAAGGCTTAAAATGAGTTCTGTCTGAACCTTCTAAAGTTGTAAATAGGTAAGTAAATAAGTGTCTGTAAAATTAAAAGAGAAAACCATAGTGCTACAAGGCTGCTGTTTCAGACTAGATCAGGGAGTGGCTTTTCTAATGCTATTGGTAGATATTTTTTGCTTACTTAAAGCTTATATTTTACAAGGTCAATGGCTTTTCTGCTTTTTCAAGCTGGAAGCGCTGAAGTCTGCTGAGTAGAAACAGTATTTGGATAAATAAGCTAGGATATGGCTTTACAACTGTCTGTTAAGCTGTTCCAAGTCCATGCTACCAATGAGAATTGTGCTCCTGAAAATGTGTTCCTGCTTTCTGCCTTTTACTCATGTTTGTATAAGCCAGTCAGATCTGGGGATTAAATCAGCTGAAATTTCTTTTCTGATTCTGTTTCCAGCTGCATGGCTTTGCAGGCTTGACTTGATTGTGTAGCCATGAATCCTTATGGCAGCATTGGGGATGAAGAAGAAATAACCAGGCACTTTCGTAAGCGATGGGACTTGTTATTTCAGCAGCAACGCAAGCTTGAAGGGGCTTATGTCACAGTTTAAAAAGAAAAAAGGAAAAAAATAAGAAAAAAAAATTTCCCACTCATTCACAGTTTATACTCCATAGTGGGATTAAACTCGGGAAACTCTTTAACTGAAGAGACTATAAGTTATTAGATGCTACTAATACTTAAAATACTGGAATACACTTCAGTTACCGTCAGTATGCTGTAATAATTGCCACATTTCTCCAAGTCACTTTTATTTTGTTTTCATTAATTGAAATTGTGCTTGCTGAAGTGCATGTGATACAGGCATGGAAGGGTTGGAAAGAAGAGTAGTAGTTAAAGGAAAAATACAGTGGGTCTTGTTCTGTGAATTAAGACTGGTGGTGATTACTTGGTATGTGTCTTTTAATATAGTAGTCAGGTCTTTTAGTTTTGGATTTTTTTTTTGTCAGAGTAACTTGAATGGTGTAAACACTCAATTTCTAGATGTAGTTAGAAGCTACTTAACACATAAATTTAATAAAATCAGCATTTCTTTAACTAAGTGGAGGAAGAAGGTCTAAGGAAGTGGTTTGAGAAGGTTAGAAACAATCTGATAGCTTGATGCCACCAAAAGGATAGGTTGTTCCTTGGGTTCCTCCTTCATCAGCTGCTGTTGATCTGACTTCTTGGGCTGATCAGTACCCTGAGCTGTCAGAAAATCCTTTGCTTTTTGCTGCTGGATTAGTCTCCTGCCAGCTTGGTGGGTTCCTAGTGCCCCCAGCAATGATCTGGTTTGGGAGGGGGAGAGGCAAAAGCTGTCACTTTTCTGGTGGAGCAATTGCTAGATTCAGTGTAGAGAGGTGGAAGAATGTAAAGTGAGCACAATTACACCTTGAATAAGTCTTACTGTAGATCTGATAGTGTGTAATGTGGGGCTGCACCTTTCTTTAACAAACAAGTGGAAATAACGTAATTTTATAGGAATTTAGGATTTAAAAAATACTTATAGTAATACTTATGATTTTATTTGCCTGCATCTTACCATCATGAAGTAACTGATATATGTAACTTGAATTCCCGTGAGGAAAACCTGGATCTCAGACGTGCAAAGAACACACAGTTCTTAACAGACATTTCTGTCCATGGAAACCTTTTCTGTCACTGCTCCTGTGACATTCCCTGCCTGTCTTATGAATGCATCTTTACGAGTGTGCTTAGAGGTGTTAAAAATGTCATCCCTACAGTATTACACATTTTTAATATGCTTCAAGTATGGAAAGAATAATTTGGAACATACACACACATACACACACCCCCCAAGCCTGGACTTCAGGGCTTCCACCTGAATTCCAGTAATGCCCAGTGAAGGGGAAGAACTGTTTGTAGTGGTCAAAGAATCTGATGGGTTTTAAAATCTACACTTTAGAAATTTGAGGTTAAATAACCCCCAAAAATGGTTATTTAATTGTGAACACCAGTGTTGATCTGCTTACCAGCAGTGTTTGAATATAGGGAGGGTAAAGAAGATTGGTTTTTCTTCTTTCTTCTTCCATGTGTCATGACAGGAGCCTGCTTTGGCATTTTTTTTAAACAACTTAAAATTCACGAAGCGAAAGGCCAAAAATGAGAAGAAAAAATTAAGAGCTACAAAACAAGGTAGTAGAAACTCTGCAATTTCAGTGAGAGAGGCTTATTTGAACCTTCCATGGGTGTAAACTGGTTTTAAAGTGCTGTAGGCTGCTGGTGTTTGAAATTTTGGGTAGGGAGGATTTCCTGGGGCTTGGGGGAGGAAAAAGCTTGGAAATTAGAGGTTATTACTAGTCTTAGTAATATCCGGAGCAGGGGAGGTGCAAGGAATTCCTTTGAGGCTGGAAGTAATAAAGAAGTGGCATAATCCTGTAAAATGCGGTAGATTGAAGCGAGAGGTTTTAAAGAATGATCATTTGGAACCAAAAATGTGGATGTTTAGAAACTGGAGAATCTTGTGAAAAGTCCAAAGGAGCTGAATGAATATAAGCCAGCTGTTTAATTCTCTGTTTTAGACACATGTGTATTTCTTCTCAGATCCTAGGTGACCTCCTTTCCCATCAATCTTATCATAGCAAAGGGTGTTCTAAAAAATGTGTCAAATAGCTGAAGACTTCAGTCATTCGCTTATGCTAATATCATTTCTCTACTGATTTCTTCAAAGCTTATTGGCTTCTAAAAACTAAAAAAGGGGTGTGGGGTATATTTATGGGCAAGATCCTCCCTGCTGCTCCCCTCCCATCGTGCCTTTCTCGTGTCCTCCTCACCAGTGGCCCCACCTGTACTCGGATTTGGCTCCTTCTGTCTTCCCTGGGTTCTGCCAAGAGGGTTACGTTTTGTGAACACGAGTGTTTTTTCCCCAAATGAAGAACCACCTTAATTTTTGTTTTTAGCCCTTCTTCAATTTTGCTTTGTCTAACTCTTTTTATTAAAGAGAGTCGAAGACTTTTTGGCTAAATTAATACATTAACTCAGAACTCATCTCCGTGGATTGTTTTCTTTTGAAGGTAATAATGCGTTTAGGTTAAATTTGTTATTTGTAATTTAAATTAGCTCTTAATATTTGCACTGCCCTTTGCAGGGTTAATACATGAGGTGGTCAAAGTTTAGGACACCACCTTAAACATTTTGGTGGAGGAGAATATGGCCTTGATTCTGTTGGGTTTGGTATTAATTGAAAATCTGATTTTTATCCTGCAAGTCGTGTCCCACCCCATCCCCTCAGTATTGTATGGGAGGCAATTGTCAATAGTTAAGCTTTGTTTTAAAGTTGTACGGAAGTGATTTAAGCATGATTAAATTTTGGGTTAGTAAATGAATTTCTCGATGCTTAGTACAGAATGCCCATTGAGTGTTCAGCTTTAAGAGATTTATGAAGATAAACCAAGTGATTTTTGAGACAAATCCAGTATTCCAGCGTGGTTGGTGAGCATTCTCGGTCAGAATTGACACCAAATTTAAATTGTTTATTTTTAGGAAAAAATAGAATTCTATGCTGAATTTTATATCTAATATCTTGAAATAAAAAACACCTTCTAGTGTGTTCAAACAGTGTTTAAGCTGTGTGACTGAAGTTAGGCATTATGCTGACTAAAAATAAAGTCTGAAATGCTAATTAGGTTATGTCATTACAGAAGAAGATGACAAGTAAATAAAAGAGTAGATGGGTTGTTATTCCAGAGCAACGTTTAAGTGGGTCGCTCAGAATCGCGGTTCCGGTCGGTGGAAAATGGTGATTTGCTTGGAAGCCTCCAGCCTGCATATGTAATAACACTCGTGTGGGCAGAGCAGGGGGGAAATCTGCTCATAAACCTTCCAACTAGACCTTCTAAATGGCAAGAAATGTACCCAGAAGTACCATAATTATAAGTCATGGAAAGACCCACCACGTTACGCCTTCTGCATGCAGAAGGCACATCCCTTGGTCGTCTCCGGCGCAGCGGGGACCTTGCTCAAGTCACTTCTTGTTGATTTTTGTCTAAGTATGTGGCTGACAGTGCAAAGTATTCTGAGTTTCCTGCTAGAGTTCGTTAGTAGATGTTCAGCTGATCCACTGCGCGTTTGCTATTAAATACAGGCATAAATAGCTAATTCAGTTGCTTAGTACTAAGTTAAACTGAATGGAGTGAATCTGTTTATAAAATAGCAGGGCGTTTGGTAGATTCAATTCTTGAACTGCATATATAGTAAAAGTCCACAAAACATTTTTTTTTTCTAGTTTCAGTTTTGGCACTAGATTTTATCCTGGAGTTTTTAAATATTCTTCATCCTGTTCTTTTTCTATTAAGGTTAATGTTGAAGAAGGAAAATGCGGAAGTCGCCATTTGACAAGTTTTATAAATGAGAATTATTTGAAGCTCAGGAATAAGTGAAGCTGAAATTTGAAAAAAAAGAAAGTGAATGCATGCTAATTATCAGACCAGAAGTCCCACTTGGTAGAATATTGAGCAATTTGTGTGAAGTGGGGAAGATGAAAGAAGTCAGAATTTGAAACGGAAGAATGAAGAAAAGGAATAAAAATGAAGTTAAGATAAGAAGTAATCTGGAATCTGAAAGCACTACGCTAAGTAATTACTAGTCTGTTTATGTGTCCCTGTATATTTTGCTAAACATGCATGCATTATCTGTTTCATAGCAAAAGTATATGCAGGGTAAAGAAGTGTCTACCAGGGAAAAAAAAATAAAATTAAAAAAAAAAAAAACAAACCAACCTTCTTAAAAATCTCGGCAGTTCTAATGCCAACTGCCCGGACACATAGATATGAATTTTTACCATTTATTTCACTGGAGCTTGTTTACGGACCTTAGGTAAAGGAGAAATTGTATACAAATTAGGCTTTCGATATCTGCGTGCAGGAATCCCGTTCTGCTTCCAGAAGCGGAAGTGCTCATGGGTCTGGCAAGTCGGGGAGGCACACCCCTGCGAGGTCTCGATCTAAGGAGGATTCCAGGCGCTCCAGGTCAAAATCTAGATCCAGGTCTGAATCCAGGTGAGTTTACTTTTTACCTCTTCCTCCTCTTCGCAAGTCTGATCGTGTCAGAGGTGAACCAAAAGCCAGTTAAGCCCAGTTCTGTTTCCAGAGATAACTGGGGATCTGTGGACAGTGAATACAAAGGGGCGTGCGTGGTTTTGGGATTTAAAAAGCTAAAGTATCAAATTAGGTCTTTTTTGCAGCTTTTTCTAAGAGGTAGTTGACTGTCTAGGCTTGTATCTTGACACAGCTTGGAAGTGGCCTGCCTTAAAGTCTTAAAACACTGGCTAGTTTCTGAGTGGGAAGCGTTAGGAACTCTAAATCTGTTTAGTTTACTAAAATAGTTTTTCTGTGCATTAAAAGAAGTAGGTGCATCAACACATCTTCCATTTGAGGTCCCATTAACGTATGATGTTTTCTCACTGGAAGCAGTGGTGGTTTTGGAGTAGCTAACAGTATATTCCACGATAAAGAAGCAGTAGCGATAAAATGAATTTCAAGACTATCTGGCTGACCTTTTAAGTATATATAGTAATTCAATTTGAAAATCAACAGGCTGGAAAGCTTTAAAGGTTAGACAGCTTTCCAAGTTCTCAAAAAAAAAAAAAAAGTTGTGGGGAAAGTAACTTACTGTATTTGTTACGTGGCAACGCAGATGTACAACATGAAAATGCCTTTTCCACTGCATTACCTATCCTTAGACCCGTTTGCTAAACAAGCTGAGACACAAAATACTCTGGTAGTTTAAAAATAAGACAATAAACGTCACTGCTGACCACTTCACATGGGCTGTACCAGGTGTGTCATCAAAGAGGTACATATTTAATAATGAATAGAGAGGAACCAAAACCTGTAAATGGGTGAATGATGTTATTTTCTTAAGAGTCTAGATAATTGAGTGCTGACTACGGAAATGAATATGTGGGTAGTGCCTTTAATAATTTTTGAGCAGCCAGGTTAAAAAATAAATAAATGTGGCTTTCAGCAGGGGAGCTTCCAGTTGAGCTGTTCACAATATACTTTTTCTGTGTATAAGCAATGAATTGGGCACGCCAGAAGTCAGACTGGAGGAGGGATGACAACTCTAGAAGGTGGTGTGCTATTAGCAATCACCCATGATGGAAAAAGCTATCAAATACTGTGTTTGGGTCTCCTTGCCACATCAAAGCCATCAGTTGGAGAGGCTTTTGTGAGAAGGGAAACACTTGGGAAATCTTTACAGCAGAGGGATGAGCTTGTTTTTTTGTGTGGATGACAGGCACAAGTGTCAAATCATGTGCTTGGCAATCCCTGCAGTGCAAGAACAATATGTCAAGTTAAGAAATATTTCGCAGAGTAATATGGCCTCATAGAGTATGAATTTGGGGTGACCTCTGGAATTGCTGGTAGTGAGGGATGTTTATGGGACAGCCCAGGATGGTCTAAAACCCTGCATAAGGCAGAGTCAGCTCTGGGCTCAGACCATGTCCTCAGGGCTTTATCCAGTTGTGTTTTGAAAATTTCAGAGGATGGAGGCTGCACACACTTTTGGGGAACCTTTTAATTTTAAAATAAGCAGCAAGTCAGGACCCATCCCAGCATGTTCTGCTCCACCTCATTCATAACCCCTAGGGATTCTGTACTCTTTAAGGAACCTTGTTTCTCACTTGCAGAATAACCCTAATACTGTGTAAGAATATAATCAAAAATTGTATAAGATGCTGGAAGAAGCAAATACGAGATCTAGAATTTATGAGAAAGCTGGCAAATTATTTACTCTTAGGAGAAATCACCCTTTAAATAATACCTTGGCAACTGTCTCTTTGTCTTTTGATGAAACAAAAGTAGAAGCTTACGACTGCCTGAGCATTTAACAGCTGTCTTGAAAATGCCTATGACTGGAAAGACTGGAAGTGTATTGCAGAGTTAGAGTGTGTTCATTAGCAGATTTCGGCAGAATTGTGTCAAGGCACATATTTAGAAGCAACGTGCTTCTGTTTTCAGTATTTTCAGTGCTGCAATATGTTTGGATGTGACACGAGCATGTCTTCTAACTCTGGCTCTCACCAGAGAAATAACCGTGTGAAAATTTTCCTATTTCTTGAGAGTTTGTGTTGCAAATGTATTTTTGAATTACCAGCTTTACAAATTAAACTTTTGATTTGGGAACAAATCTGTGTCCTGGTGTATTTGTCAGTTGGGGTGTGGATATACTTGATTTAAAAATCTGCTTTTATTGATGTTTTCACTGGCAGCATAGCAAGCAATCTCCGACTGACTCCGTGAGGTCTAAACTCTTCTTAATGAAGGAGTAGGATTTTCAGCTCTGGTGCCTTTGCAGCAATGGAGAATAATGGCAGTATGATGTTTAAGGCAGCAATATAAGTGGTGCCTAATTAAAATAAGCCTTGTTCTCTCACATAATAGATTGCCTGGTGTAGAAGTGTCCAGATTTTGTTCAGTGTGACGGGTGCGTTCTGTAACCTAGAACATCAGTTCTGTAATTCTCTTTTTTTTTTTTCCTATTCCAGTGGTTGAAATCTGGCCGTATGCATGTGTTGAACTTCTTTTTTTTTTTAATATTATTTCTTCCCCATCTCAGGGAAGTGTGGTTTTTTTTTTTTTTAACTTTCTGTTGCCAAAAGTAATTTATTCCTTATAAATACGTAGTTAAAAGTCATTTCTCCTGGGCATATAAATGTGCTGTAGGTTGAGGAAGACAGAATGTAGTTGGGTCAATTCTGATAAGGTTGAAGGTGTTTTTTTTTTTAAGGAGACCTGTAATGTACGGAGTGTATAATGTGCAGTTTGTCTGATGACACTTCCTTAGGGAGAAATCCCAACTGAAGAAGCTGTTAAATGCTCAGGAGTAGAAGTGGGTGGAGGTTCAGAGCTTCAGGGAGTGTCAGTGTGAAACATGCTTGTGTGACAATGGCAGCTTTTGGTCAGTACTCACCATCTGGGCTTCCACAAACTAGAGGAAGGACATTTAAGACACAAAGAAGGGTCTAAAAATTAACAGTTTCTAAGAGCCTTTGAATATCAAACTCTTGATTGCACTTTTTCTTTGTAGCTGTGTGGAGTGCAGATTACTCAGGGACTGCCATCAGCAGGCCAAGCTCAGATGTAATACTCCAGTTTAAGTGCCTGCCCAGCTTTTACAACTCAAGACTGTCTGTGTTGGGAGGGCTGAGGGTTCAGTAGAAGGAACTGAAGTGTTTCAGGACCTCACCTTCCCAGACCTAGTGCTGTCAGAAAACATTTCTGGAACTGTTGTGAGGAGACCTGGGCTGAAATAAGTGAGCAGTTACACCTTTGCCTGAATATACTTGAAGTGTGAACATGCAAACATTCATGAAAGTGTTAATTATCTGTTGAAATACCCAAAGGTAAAGAAGCCTACTACAGCTTGATTTCTTCAATTGTATTAAGCTCTGTTTGCCAGCCTTCTGTGCTTGTCATTATGCACTGTGGAAAAAAAAAAGCATATCTGCTTCTTGGTGTCCCCAAAAGCAGTGCTGTTCTGAGTGTTAGAATAAGCAGAAGTGTGCACCTCTGCTTTATGTTAAGTCATATTTACTCTTCTTCCCTTTTTCTGTTAAGCCTTTAAGAGAAAGCCACCCCAGCTATTTTTACTGAAATCCTGTGTATATTCTAAGCATATACTGTGTCAAACCAGGATAGCCTTGTTAGAGAAAGTTAAAAGCTATTGGGGAAGTAAAAGCTAACTGAAATGGAAGTTGAGGTTCCTTTTCTGCAGGAGGAATGCTCTGAGAGCATCTGCATTAATTAGATTTAGCACAGAGTCCTTGAGAGCAGTGACTAAATTGATTATAGCTGAATGATGTGGTACTGCAGCTTTTAAGAAAATGATTATTTGGGCTTTTTGTTTGTGAATATCTGACAGATTTTTGAAGGGTTAAAAAAAAAAAACCAAAAACAAACAAACCGAACACTGTACCCTTTCCTCTTTTTGTTCTCCCCTCAGATCTAGATCAAGGAGGAGTTCCCGTAGACACTACACAAGATCGCGCTCCCGTTCCCGCTCTCATAGGAGATCCAGAAGTAGGTCGTACAGTCGGGATTATCGGCGACGACACAGTCACAGCCATTCACCCATGTCTACTCGCAGACGTCACATTGGAAACAGGGTATGTCTGTTAGGAAAGTAGATGACCCGCAGGTAGTCCTGAATATAACCTGAAATCGCTGCATTAATTCTCTGGGATTTTCTGGAAAAAACATTCTGCTTCCAGCTCAGGTCTATTTAAAAGATATAGTTGAGGTTAATTGTCACTTGGCTTTTGATGGGTTGTGGGTCTCGATAAGTTAGGATTGTGGGCGTGTCTTGTTTATTTGTCCGTTTATTTTTTAAGAGATGCCTTTATAAATGCTGCCAGTGGAGGCTGGTGTCAGTGTACCTGCTGTAATAACCAAGTAAATGCATGCAGTGAAGGGTGGGGGTAGAATTAAGAGGGAGAATATTTTTTTTTCTAACTAGAAAACTAAAATACTCCATTAAAAGCTGTTCTGATGGTATCTTTAAACAAGCATGCAAACCAGCTTGCTTTCAGCTGCTTTATAGGCTCGGGTGGCTGAGCACAATGTGGTTGGTGTTAAAGGTAGAGGGGAAAAGTGATAACGAACCCAAAGGAAGGTGTCATCCAGGCACCTGTGTATGTATAGATGTCTCCACATCAGCTAGCCTTTGGAGGGAAACCTTTTCAAATCCAGTACCTATTACATGCTGTCGCTGTAGTTTGTACATTACCCTGAGAAATGCAGAGTATTTTTGTGAAAAGGAGGCTCATGTGTCTGTAGGTTTGATTGTAATAGTATCTATTAGCAAGTTAACCCAGCCTGAATCTTGTCAGGAAACTTCTGTTGTTTTGCCTTCAAGCTCCGACGGTCACAACTTGTGAAATAACTTCAAATACAAGCAATTTTAATATCTTATCTCTCTGTCCCTTCCTGCAGGCAAATCCTGACCCAAATTGTTGTCTGGGCGTGTTTGGATTGAGTCTGTACACCACAGAAAGAGATCTGAGAGAAGTTTTCTCCAAATATGGTCCAATTGCTGATGTTTCCATTGTATACGATCAGCAGTCTCGGCGTTCCAGAGGATTTGCCTTTGTGTACTTCGAAAATGTTGAGGATGCTAAGGAAGTAGGTTGGGGTACAGAACGTATGGTGTGTTTTCTGTGTTCTCAGTTGCTAAGGTGTGTGTTTTCTAAAGGGATACACGCTGAGGAAGGTCACTGATTGACCTCTAAAATGCTATAGGAACCTTTAATGTTAATTCCTTTTGACTATATGAAATAATTGTATAATACAAGCGAGTTCACAGTGTCTTCATCCATAATAAATGTTGGTCCCTTAGTTTAGACGGTACCTACTGTGTACTAAAGGTCCATGGATACTGGTTCCTGTGCAGGCTGAGCTGGTGTGTAACTCAAAAGCAGCCCTGGGGCTGGGAATAGTGCAAACCACACCAGTGAGGAAAAGAAAATAAAAGAAACACGGGCTCTCTATTTGAATTATGAGATGAGCGTTCCTTCCTAACTCTACATGTGATCTTGAATTTAATAACGTCTTCAAAGTGGAGCAGATGGCCGTTTCAGAGCTCTAACATGCATTCTGTTGACTTAATTCTGAAAGGGGGGAATCTTTCGTGAAAATAAAAGGCCAGGTATTATGTGGCTTCCTGGGGCCTGCAGATGTCCATGGGGAACCCTCAGGGATTTAGTAATTGAAGCAGTGTCAGTAACCAATAAAAAATTATGAAATTTTTTGCTTACAAGTGCTACAGAATGAGCAGGGAATTCTATGCTTGCCAGGTATAGAACTCTACACTCAGGCCAGCCCTTCAACAGATTGTGCTTATGGGCTGTAATTAGGTTTATATTCTGTATACATTCCACTACTTAAAGTCTCTAGTGTGGTCTCTTCCAAATTTGGCATGAAGGCTTCCATATTAGGTTGGAGCTTTGGATGTAGGTCCTGCTACTTGGCCTAAAAAAAAAACCCAATGGTTTTGGTTTTTTACTTCAGATTTAGTTATGAGTCAAGATATTACTATATTCAAGGTTATGGTAGGTTTGAGGATGTATTGGAGGTCTAAATGCTTTGCTTCATGTTGTGAAGAAGCTTGAGACAGTGGTGTTGGAGCAGTTGTTAAATTATTATCTTTCCAGGCTTTTTATGTGATACAAGTCCCATTTGAAGTGGTTACTGAAGCTCATATCTAGCTGGTCTAGAATGTCTTACAGTTTATTTGGTGTTACCTATGAGGTGTAGGTGAAATTTAGACCTGCATCCAAACTGAGCTCTTTGTACTTGGAGCAGTGGTTAGAGGCTTGTGTTGGTAATAAAATTCACAGCTACAGCTAATTGTATTTTATCGCTCTGTTTAGGCAAAGGAACGTGCCAATGGGATGGAGCTGGATGGAAGAAGGATCCGGGTAGACTTCTCCATAACAAAAAGACCTCACACACCTACCCCTGGAATCTATATGGGAAGACCCACTTAGTAAGTTACCTGCGTGGGGGTTGGTTTTTTTCAAACCCAGTATGGGATAGGATTCATTTTGTTGTGTTTTGTTAAAAACTGGTCTGTATCTCCTCTAAGAGACCTGACTCTCTGCAGTTTTTCCTTCTTGACAAGAGCCGCGCAAACACTGGTGTGTTTATCTGGCAAAACTTGTGAAAACTAAACAACTCAAATGATAAAGATGGCTTTTCAGAAGTTTTTTGAGGAAAAAAAGACTACACGTGGGCAGTCATCTGTAGCAATGCCTGTCTTACCAGCTCTTGAGATAGGAGTTAATTAATACAGCACTTGTTAGTGACTCATTTAAGGTCGGGCTGGATTACAATGCGCAGAAACCTGTGTTCTTTAGTTATGCATCTCAGACATGAGCTATCAAAACATTTAAATAAGCCTACAATAAGATTTCTTTGGTAATTTCTAAATTATTTTTAGTTGGTCTCCTGTGGACCTTCAAACATTAATGTCTTTTGCAAGCTCAAATTTTCAAGAGTGAATTAACAAGTTCTAGCTGAGCAGCTGCGTGGTGCAGTTTGCCCTATCCATAGAATGCACTTTTGACTTAACGTGGCCAAGAGTGTAAATTGTTTTCCCGAGTCATTTCCCAGTTGTTTTCCCAGGACTTCCAGCTATGATACTGGTGATTATGTAGGTGATGTTGTGTTGAGACTGCAGGCTATTTATTTTTTTTTTTGTGAATGGGAAAGCTCCATAAGGAGCTTTCTGAGAGCTAAAAGTTGTCACAGACTGGTTATTTCTCATGTGATATCAAAAGGTTAAGAGGTTTCGCACCAAGGAGGGAAGTAGCTGTCTTAAAGTTCAAGCATTTTAAAAAGCAATGATTGAAGTAGTTCTGTTCCCACCTGCGCTGATGGGAAAACAGGAGTGCTCACAGTCATTTCAGCTGTGAGGACGCAAGGCAATCCCATAACGCAGTTATAATGGTGTGTACTCAACTGGTTGTATGCCTACTGGAAAGCACAGCAAACTATTAATATGTTATATTTTATTACATTTAATTCTCTTTCACTACTTGCAGTGGCAGCTCACGACGACGAGATTACTATGACAGAGGGTACGATAGAGGGTATGATGATCGTGACTATTACAGCAGATCATACAGGTGAGGCAATATTAATTATCTTACTACTTTTAAAATTGTGCTTCCTCGTCTATGTTTCTACCTCTATAAGTGTTAACCAGTTCATCCTACGTAGGAATAGCCAAAATATTTTTGCACTCACTGTCATTCCGGAATCACGCTGTGAAATCTTTACCAAAGTGACTGCTCGGTACAAGTCAGATTGAGAAATACTTCGTGACGTTTAACCTGTGGCATGAATTAGTCCATAATGTGTTCTTTTTCATCCACATTAAGTTTTGAAAAGCAAAGTATGTTCTCTGTACTTTTCATTTTAAACAAATCTTTTGTTGGTTAATCATTGAAATGGTGGCAGTACAGGTGCAAATCTAACATTTGAGGTGGTGTTATGGTGCCAAAAATATAGTGGCTTACATTTTGAGCATAGTGGAGTAGACAAGAAGTGGGAAAATTCAGTAGTCACCAGTATCCCCTACTAATAATTATGGCACCTCAAATGTTGCCAAAAAAAGTAAGGAATTAGAGATTGAAACATTACCTGTTCTGTATTGGACACTTGCATTAAAAAAGCCTTTTTTAACATACTCTGCTGGGTTGAATGTGTGTTTTACTTGGAGGGCTCACGCCACCTATTTCTGTCTTTCTTCAGTCTAAACTTGTGTGTTGGGCAGCATAGTAGGTAGCTGAAAGAGGTGAATGTTCAGGTGACAATACACATTGTGAGAGAGTGAATAAAGTTGATACCAACCATGTTTTCAGCAGATTTTATATGTAATTGGGTTTTGTGATGGAGCAAGTTTGTCTTCTGCATTTTCCATTAAGACTGGCAACAAGACTTGTCCCCTGTGAAATCCTCACAATTCCTGGGGCACTATTAAGTTGGACACAAAGATAAGAGTTCATTTTTTTTCTGTCTGCAATTGCCATAAGGTTCCTGTAGTTGCCGGATTCTATGGTAGTACTTCCAAAGTGGTTTGCAAAGCTTAAATGCACCAGCAGTGGGTGGATTTATGGTTGTTCCCAACCATGTGTTCATGGAAATGGATTAATTCAAATTGCATCACAACATTACTACTCAAAGACGAAATAATATGAAGTCTGTCATCTTAGCTTGCTGTGTACTCTGTTGCTTTCTAGGTGTAGAAGAAAATACCATCTCTTACACTTACATCAATAACTGTCTGGTCATTGTCAGTGACTGAGGGCAGCTGTCTCCTACTTTCAGCCACTTTTTATTCTGTCCCTAGCTCTTGGTGTTGGTTTCGGTCTGTTTCAGTCATCACTGAAATCAGGTGCCTTCCAGGGTGTTTAAATGCTGCTGTGGACAGGGAGGGGATCAAGGTCCTCCACATCATCAGTGAACGTGTGTTCACAAGTATTCTGGTCACGTTTCTGGGTGCTCCTCCACCTCTAACAGTCCATTTTCTTGAAACTTCAGTCGTTTTGAATGTTCTGGAGAACTGCAGCAGCTAAAATTGATGTTGAGACTGGGCGTATAAGAGCCAGGACGTATTGGGTTTCACTCTGCCAGCACTTGTGTGTTGGCTTTCAGATGTGGTAGATGGCTCTTTGGCCAAACTTCTAGTTTATTTCAGAGCCTGAGGTACAAAAACTTGCTTGGGATAGTTAACATAGCCTCATCTCACTTAATGTATTAAAAATAATTAACTAAAACCTAGTGAGTAAGTTAACTGAAGCGGCTTTCCAAGGTGTTGGGGAACAGAAAAGACTGTTTCTAACTAACTGCTGTCTGTTAGTGGTGTTTCTAGCTTGCTTCTTCCACTTTTCCTTTTTCTCTTTTGTATGTTTAAAAAAAAAAAGCGAAAAGGCAAAGGCACCGAAGGACCAGCAAAAGATGTGGGGCTTATGCAGCATTTGATGAGGGTTTTACACCATTAGTCTTTCTTCTTGCACTTCCTCATAGTACAGCTTTCCTTATTCTTTCACAAAGGGTCAGTTGGGGTGTACAGGTTGTCCTTGAAATCTGTTTTTTCTTAAAATGTAATTTAGTCCTTGTGTGGATTATGGTATGACTTTAAGTCTTTAGTGTGTGAGGTGTTACCTCTTTCATTCCCGAGAGCGAGCAGCAGCTCAGATGTTGGTAAAACGTTATCAGAAGTTGTAATTCCATGGGTTCTGGGTGTATGCTGGTGAGAATAGTTGGGGACTGGTAGTGCCTGGTAAGACGTGGTGTGAGAAGGTGGGCTGTGTCAGGCAGTGTGCTGCTCTGAGTGCAGTATTTCAGAATTCCTGGCCATGCTTCAGTCCAGCTCTTTGAGGCATTCATGTACTGGGAGATGTTCTGACCATCCTATATGCTCTTCCATCCCCTGTCTGTTTGGAACCAGGGCTTTGGGGTGGAAAATACTCACAATTCCAGGAGGCATGATTTCCTTTTCCTATCTTTAAAAAAAAAAAAGGGAGGGGGGAGAGAGAACCCCCCAAAAACCCCCACCCCAATGTTTTAAAGCTCATTATCAAGGTTTTAAAGAACCTTGGTAATGTCTTTTCCTAGCAGATATTGAGGGAGAGAAAGCCACAAATGGTTTGTGCGTGGCTGCTTTAAAAATACTGTGGTATATTGGTCATTTGATGGAGAGAGAAGAATAGTGTTCTGTATGTCAGGAACGCTTCCTTGAGGAAGGGAAAATTAGAATTGTTAAAGATGCAGTAGAGCATTGCATACTGGTGCTCCACCCTAGAAAATCCGTTGGTAACATTTGCTTTGCCTTCCTTGCCCTCCCTGCAGTGAAGCCCTTAAGGGAAGTATAATTTCAGATGGGAATTGTCATGTTAAAACTTTTATTTTTCTCCCGTTTGCTGTGGGATGCTAAATCTTGGCTGGAAAAGTATCTGTAAACTGAAGAACAACATTAAAAAACCCAAATTTGTAAC
Source organism: Tringa solitaria (assembly GCA_026413425.1). Taxonomy (NCBI): domain Eukaryota; kingdom Metazoa; phylum Chordata; class Aves; order Charadriiformes; family Scolopacidae; genus Tringa; species Tringa solitaria. The sequence continues at coordinate 26,763,332 of JAOXJM010000052.1, read as the reverse complement.
ACTGGCTATCTACCAAATGGAGAAGACTTTTATAAAAAAAAAGAAAAGGAGACCTGTTGCTTGAAAGTGTGGTGCAGTGTTGGAGGATTCTTTGTCCTTCTTATGATTTATGGCCTTTTTTGAGCTGCTGTGAGACACATGTGACAGCGACTGTTCTATAATCCAAACTCGATTTAGTCTCCTCCTGGTAATGCTTTACTGTAGCTGAATTTGTGGAGGTACCAGCCCAACCACTTAATGTTGTTAAATAATAAAACATACTGTTTCAATTCTACACAGCTTCTATATAAGGAGAAGTTGTACCTCAATTCTTAGATGCCCTTCTTTAAACATGATTGTGAAGCGTTAAAATGTTTGAATGTGGGATTTTTTTTCCTGCCTCTACCTTACAATCAATTTTTTCCTCAGGACAGTGAATTGATCTTTCTACTTTAAAAAAAAAAAATAACAAAAAATAGTTGCTTGCCTCAAGTGGGTAAGCATCTGAGAATAGAAATGGGTTTGTGTACTGATCTTAAAATGCTGCTGGTTGAAGAGTATGACATTATAAAATAGGATATTAGTCAGCTGGAACATGAGTCCTCTTTAACTGCTCCTTGACACCAAGTGTAGCCAGCTCATTCCGGGAATACGTAGAAATAAAGGTAATGAAGTAATTTAGTGTTCTGCAGTGTGGGAACCATTGTGTCCTTGTCTTCACATCACTTTCCTGTACTTCATGATGCTTTTTGCTTGTTTATTTTTAAAATTTTCAAAAGCCGTCCTGCTTTTGTATTTGCAGAGGAGGCGGCGGCGGAGGAGGAGGAGGATGGAGAGCTGTTCAGGACAGGGATCAGTTTTACAGGTACGACAGGGAAGCTTTTGGCATCTGGTCAACACTGAAAATACTCTTACACAAGACATTTTTTGAGTATTCTCTGAATCATGTCTGGAGCTACCAAGATGATGAGGGACTGGAGCATCTCTCTGCTGAAGAAGGCTGAGGGACTTGGGCCTTTTTACTCTGGAGAAGAGAAGACTGGGGGGGGATCTGATCAACACCTATAAATACTTCAAGGGTGGGTGTCAGGAGGATG
>JAOXJM010000052.1:26728604-26742475 GCA_026413425.1 Tringa solitaria | reverse complement strand
CTGAGAGAGTTGGGAGGGTTCAGCCTGGAGAAGAGAAGGCTCCAGGGAGACCTTATTGCAGCCTTTTGGGGGGTTGTAAGAAATATGGGGAGGGACCATCTAGTAGGGCCTGTCATGATGTAACAAGGCGTAATGGTTTTAAACTGAAAGAGAGGGGATTTAGACAAGGTATAAGTTAGAAATTCTTTACAGTGAGGGTGGTGAGACACTGGCCCGGGTTGTCCAGACAGGTGGTAAATGCCCCATCCCTGCAAACATTCCAGGTCGGGTTGGATGAGGCTCTGAGGAACCTGATCTGGTTGAAAATGTCCTTGCCCTTGGTGGTGGGGGCGGGACTAGATCACCTTTAAAGGCCCCTTCCAACCCAAACTATTCAGTGATTCTAGGGTGGGATGGGGTAGTGCAGGATGGTGTGGGATGGGGTTGGATGAGATGGGGTGAGATGGGTTAGGATAGGGTTGGCTGGGATAGATGGGATGGGATGGAGTTGGATGGGGTGGGGTGGCTGGGACAGGGTGGGATGAGATAGGATGGAGTGGGATGGGGTTGAATGGGATGGAGTGAGATGGGGAGGGATGGGATGGAGTTGGATGCGATGGGATAGGATAAGATGGGATGAATCTTGCTCCTTACCTCGCAAGGATCTTATAGCTGCCCAATGCTGAAGTCCCTGGTGGCAGCTGGGGACAGGAGCCCATGGCTGCTTGAGGAGAGGAGTTTGGTGGCACTGCAGGAGAGGACTGTTTTCTCTATCTAGCTCTGGCTTCCCTGCTTTTTTGCAGTGACTGATTTCTTTTGACGGGCAGAGCCATCCCAGCAGAGGCAAGCGGCACAGGGGGCAGGTCACGAACCAGGCAGGGTTCTTGACCATGGTAGGAGGTGACCGTTCAGCAAGGATGGCCGTGCACAGGATCCCCGGAGAAGGATCCGTCAGGGACTGGCCTGGGGAAGCTGGCTGTCAAACCCACGCGGGGTTTTATTGAGCACACCTCCTTGGTTGGGTGCGGGTGTAGGGTTTGTTGTCCATTGCTGATCACACCGCTGACCATACCTGTGTGAGCAGCACCATGAGATACGAGGTTCCTTGGTGGTTTTAGCTGCTTTGCTTGACCATGGTCCTTCTCATGGGACGAGCTGTGGATTTTGCTTTGCTCCCACAGCTCATATCTCCAGAAACATCCTTTCTCTGCTGTCCTTTTCTCGCTTGGAGCCTGTGTTTTATCTGCTGCATGTGGGGCAGATGCCCCAAATTGCTGCACATATCCACCAGCATTCTTATAATTGTGTTGCTCATGCTGCACCCCAAATTCATGTTTCACAGGGCAGATGGTTGCCCGTCACAAGGTTCTGGTTGTCCTGTGCTGTTAAATCAGGAGCAAGTGGAACATGCTGCTGCTGTAGGGACAGAAGGATCATGTCATCATGTCTGGAGCACACCAACCTCCAGCGCTGCTGTGCATGGCTCTCCCCAGCCCTGGCTGCTTTGGGTCTGGACCCAAAGCTTTTCCTTTTTTCCACGGACCAGCCTTTCCTCCAGTTCTTACTGTGCCCCACATTTCCTCCCTGTCCCCAGCATTTGGCCCCAAACTACCTTAGGAGCTCTTTAGCAGCCAAAATTGTTTGTGGGGTGCAGAGGTTCAGCAGTGCAACGAGCAGCTTGGGCCAAAGTTTGAAGGTCTTGTTTTCCAGCTGTTGAACACTGCTGGTGGAATCAGGGTGTTGGATGTTGATGGCTGAGCTCCTCCTGCCTCCTCCTGCAGGGCTCATCCTGCAGGATTTGGCTCGAAGTCCCTCTTTGTTGCTGGCTGTCTGCTGGGGCTGCTGGTGGCTGCTTGCATGTCCCCAACATTCAGGCTGGTGGTACCAGTCCTTCCAAGCGTTTTCCTTGAGTTCGTCCCAAGGAAGGGCAAAGCTTCACAAAACCATCTTCCAGCTGCTCATTGACTCCCAAAACCCAGCTGTGTGCGTGGGGTGGCGCAGTTGGAAAACTTACTTCTGATGTTGGGAGAAGTGGTCCTGCTCTTTTCTGCTCACAGCATCAGAGGTGGACCAGGTGAGAAGACAGGACACTGCTTTGGTTGGAGCTGATTGTCTACAAGCAGGGTTATGAAGGCTGGTCTGGGTGAACAGCGGATGAGTTTATGGCTTGGCTGGATCCTGCATGGACTTGAGTGTCTCAAAGCTTCCCTGCTGCCCAAGCACATCTTCTTGCAGCCAGGCTGGGGAGGTTTTGGATGGTTGTTACCTCCTGGGAAGGTTTTGCAATACTTCCTGTGCAGCCGTGTCCTGAGCCTGCACTGCGGTGAGGTTGGGAGTGCCACCACGTGGGGTTGGGAGTGCAACCACAGCCAGGTTGGGAGTGCAACCAGGCAAACTTGAGTGTGTTGGCCGTCTCCAAGGGCAGGCCTCTGAGGATATGTATTTAGGTTTTCCCCACAGAAAGCAGCCCTACGTTGCTGGGAATTGGTGGAGATCAGCAGGACGCATCTTTGGAGAGCTGTGATGGGTCTTGGGGTCCTGTTCCCTTGTCCCCCTGCTGCCAACCAGCTTGGAGCAGTGTGATCAGGGGTGTGCGTGCATCTCGGCCGTGCCTGGGCAGCCGTGACTCTGCAGATGCTCATTTCAGGAGGTTTCCTTGGAAACCTGGCAGCCAGCATGAGGAGGGAGCATTCCCGAGACAACTTCGACCCCGGTGGAAGGTGACTGGGGCAAGGAATGGCTTTCTCCAGGGCTGACCTGCTCCAGCTCAGCCTGGGGAAGTGGGATGCCCTCACCAGATTCCCAGAAAACCTTTGCCCTCCTGCCCCAGACCCTAACCCAGGGCTTTGTCTTTGCAGGAGCAGGAAGATCCAGATCCGAAACATCCCCCCTGACCTGCAGTGGGAGGTAAGAAGCGGACGATTCTAAAAGCCTCCTAAAATGAATCTCCTCCTCCACCAGTCGTGCTAAGCGGTACAAGCTGTGCTGCTGGAGCGTGTGGTCTGCACATGGGCCACCCTTTACCCTCCCAGTAACCCCAGAAGGGAGGTGGAACGTGAACTGGCCTCCATATCCTGCCTGCTTGTGGGTCCTGGAGCCGTGAGCAGCTTTGAGCAGTGGGGCATCAGTGGGATCACGGGGTGCAGGAGGTGGGTGAAGGTGTTTAAGCAGCTGGGTGACGCTGGCTCTTTGGAAGGGTGTCTGTGGGTAAAGAAGGCTTTCTCCTTGCCTCTCCGACAGCCTCTCCTGCCCATCTCACTTGCCCTCTTTGCTGCTCTCTCCCCAGGTGCTGGATGGCCTGTTAGCTCAGTATGGGACAGTGGAGAACGTAGAGCAAGGTAAGATGGTCCAGCGTGGTGGTCCCCATCTGTGCAAAAGTCCCAGTGCTTCTCCCCAGCTCCACCCACGACAGAGAAAACCCAGTGGGGTGAAACCTGGTTTTTCCTGACATTGCTACTGGGCTAAAATGGTTGTCTCTGCCAACAGGAGCCCTTCTGGCTGAGGTGGGACCACCCATCTGGTGGTGGGATGGCATGGACCATCAAGCCCTCCATCCCCAGGGGTTCTCCTGGTCGCTGGCAAATTAAAAAAAACAATAGTGCCTGCAAGCAGAACGAAGCCAAGTGTTGGGTGGGGTCTGCTTGTGGATCAGTGATGTCCAGCCACTCATCCTCCTTGGCCACGGCGGCAGGATTTGGCCTTGGCACCTTCTGGTCCTTTGCCAGCCCAGCCCCATCCTTGTGCTGGGGGAAGATCCAGTGATGTGCTGTGGCTGGGACCGTTCCTCAGGGGACAGGCATTACCTTCCCACTGTCCCCACCTCCCGTCCTCTCTCCGGGGTGTACTATGGGGGGGCGGGAGCAGCGGTGACATCTGCCCCCCTGCTCTAACCCTCCTTCTCTTGCTTTTCCCCCCAGTCAACACAGACACAGAAACAGCCGTTGTCAACGTAACGTATGCAACTAAAGAAGAGGCAAAAGTGTAAGTGGGTTTTATTTCATTTTGTCCATATTTTCACACCACCCAGACTTTTTCCGAGGAATCCCAGGTATTTTCTGCCGTCCGTTTTTCCAGGCTTCTCCTTCTCTTCTTCCTGAGCCTTCTTGGGTTGTTTCTGCGCTCTTAGAGTGTAAGCTTCAAGTGCCTTAAGGGCTGGCTGGGTATCTTCTTGAGATGCAGCAAGCAGATGTTGGGTTTATCTTGAGCTGTGTCACCTCCTGTGTCATGTGCCAGCAGGCAGCACCACCTTCTCCTCTTCGCTCCACCACTGGGTGGTCTCCTGCTTTATCCCCTCACGTGGGGGATAGGGTTTCTCGTGGTGCACAGGCACCGCTGGACCAACTTGGGGCCATTGACCATGTGGTTGGTTGTCCCCTCTTGGTCTGTGCCTTCTCTTCTTGTCTCCAAGGGGCTCCCAGATGTGGCATCTTGCAGTTCCCTCTGGATACTGTCCTTCCTACAGGGTTCCCCTACAAAGTTGCAGTGGCTTTGTCTTCAGGGAGCAAAGCACTCTAGAAAGCAGAGGGTCAGGTCAGATAAGCAATTCCTCAAGGAGTCGTCTTCCCAGACTGGAAGATCAGACCTAAGCTGGGAATGCACTGGATTAATCACCAGTCCAACCACCCCACCAGAGCTGCTGAAAAGGTGGAGTATGGTGAAAGAGGTGGCGAAGAAATGCTGTGATGATGGGAGATGTAAGTAACCACCACCACTTGGGGAAAATTCAAGTTGGAGACCGAAATATTTGGAGACACTCATCTCCTGCTTCCTGGAGCCCAGAGAAACCAGCTGATCAACTTCTAAAAGGCTTTTGGAAAGTCTCTGGAAAGAGAGAGGGCCTTTGGGTGAATGGATAGCTGGTTAGAGGAGGTGGGGGGTCCATGGCCAGTTCCTGCAGGGGAGGGAGAGCAGCAGAGGGTAAATCACCCGTGCGTCATGCAGCGGAGTCATAAAGAAATGCCCCCCATCAAGACCAACTTTGAAAGGATGGAAAACCCCTTGAGGCCGGGCATCAGTGCAGGAAGGCTGTGGGAAGACATGCTTAAAGATTTATCGTAGCCAGCAGAGGGAAAAAGAAAACCAATCCCAAATTAGAGTTTAATTAAGGAACACAGGGACTATTTCAAGCAAACTGCTTTGTTACAGGTAGAGACTTCAGCCCTGTGCTAGAGACCAGCCTTAAATTATCTACGAGTAAGAAGTGAGCACATCCCATACTTAGTGGCCAGGGTATTTTTGAAATGACCAAGAGCCAAGAAGACCCCACGCAAGGAAGAGCTGTTGCCAGAGTCTGTTTGCTGGTGGACGTTCCAGCAACTTCCCATCTGAGTTGACCATCACGAGGTTGTGCTTGTAAGGACAGAGATGGGGAGAAGGATCTGCTGGTCCAGGAGGCTGGTGAACAGCCCACCTCGCTCCAGTTGGGGTGGCCACGCTGGGCGTGTGGTCCAGCCTCGGCTGGCCAGAGGATGGTGGTTGCCAGCAGGTGAAGGGAAGGGGCTGTGGACCACAGATAAACAAGGCGTGAGCTGCCATGTCTTGGGATGTCTGGCAAGAAAGGAAGATGAGGAATCTCACCAACACAGTAGTGCTTGATGCTTTGGGGTGAGAGTCTTCAGGATTAGTGAAGATGCCATGATCGGTCACATCCAGCCGGTCTTGGGTGGTGCTCAGCCAAGTTGGTTGGTGGATACGTGTGTTTGGTTTAGAGCAGGTTGTGACAGGAAGAGGTGAAAGGAAGACCTCGGCAGAGAAGTCAGGCTGCGGGGCACTATGCTGGTTTTGGAAAGGGGGGGCGAAGCTGCAGAAGTCATTGCTGGAGGTGATGTTGGTCTGGCAAGGCCTGCCTGTAAGTAGCCAAAGCGAGATGGGTAGGAGGAGGATAGAAGTATGGCTGAAGCCATCACTGCTCGCAGAAGTCATTGCAGACTCCAGCGTGGATGAGCATCCATCCCACTGAGGAGGAACTTGAGGGGATGAAGAGTCCAGGTGCTGCACCCCCAGCCTTACTGAGCTGGAAGGGGAGTTGGGGTTCCCAAGAGAGGGGCACCACATGCCATGTCCTGTTCCTTCTCTTGCCCAGAGCCCCTCTGTTACCTTTTCCATATCCAAAAAGCCCATGAGAGTGTTTCCATGCTGCGTGATAGCTTCTGGCCAGTGCTTTCCCTGGGTGAAATGTCAGATCCCCAGGGTGGCATTCCCCCTTTGCTGGGGGACAAGCCGTGTGCCAGTCCTGGCATCACCCACAGGGGATGGGACACAGTTGCACCACGCTATAGGGCTTGCTCTGCACGGGGAAAGCAGGGGGGTCTGGCTTCCCGTGGCCACCTCCTCCAGACTGGGGTGGAATGAAGATTCAGGGTTGGAGAGGGACCGTGGTCTACAAGGGCAAGTTCTGGAGGTGTCCCCATCCCTGGAGAGTCCTTCACCGCTCCCCCCCCCCGCCCCCCAACACCGCCTCTCCCTTGCCTTGCAGAGCAATTGAGAAGCTGAGCGACCACCAGTTTGAGAACTATTCCTTCAAGATTTCCTACATCCCGGATGAAGAGGTGAGCTCCCCTCCGCCCCCTCAGCGATCCTGCCGCGGGGGCCACTCTTCCAGGGAGCGGGACTCCTCCCCGGGGGGCTCCTCGCAGCCCAAACAGCTCGATTTCCCACTGCGGATGCTGGTGCCCACGCAGTTTGTTGGTGCGATCATAGGAAAGGAGGGCTTGACCATAAAGAACCTTACTAAGCAAACCCAGTCCAAGTAAGTACCTCCAATGGTTTTGTTTCCTTCCGTTAGGGTGCTGTAGGTCCCCAAAATGGGCCCTCCCTTCGAGTGTTGGCCGGTGCCCTTTTCTTGGGGTGCAGCCCTTCCTGGGATGGTGGCAGAGCCCCGTGTCCTAAACCATTCCTGCTGGCCAGGGTGGTCTTGGGTACGGAAAGAGGGGGATGCGCTTCCAAAAGGGCCAGGAGCGGGTTTCTAAAGCCCAATTGTGAGAAGGGCTGGGGGTGAGGCTTTAGGGAAAAAGGGCAAGTTTGGGGGTAAAATGCTGAAGGGGGATCCCAGGTACAGGAGTCGGTGCCCCCATGGGCTTTGCTCTGGGGGTTTGCTCCTCCCATGGTGTCCTATATGGGCTAGAGCTGTCGCAGGGGGAAAGGGGGCACCGTGGGAGCGCTACCTTGAGAAGGGTGGGCTTCTCCTAATCCTTTGAAGCCTTTCTTTGCAATCTTAACATTGTTATTATTGAAGAAAAAAAAAAATGAAAGGAGGGGGGGGAGGGGACTGTCTTGCCAAAGTTTTCCATGTTCACATTGATTTCACCTCTGATTTTCTGCATGGTTTTCCTGCATGGTTTTGTTCCTGCCCAGATTTGTTTGTGTTTAACCCAGAACTGTCTTCTCCCATGCTCATCATCCTGAACCCGGTGGTCCCACAGGACGTAGGACTCCTGTACCAGCACATCCTCCAGGGCGTCCTAGTTCTCAGAGAAGCTTTTTAGAGGCAAATTATTTGGCAATAGCGCGTCCGCTTGAGCGGGAGGTAGGAAGACGCGCTGCAGCTGAGCGAGCTGAACCCCAGAGCTGGGTTTGCAGGAAGAGGTTTGTACGGAAAAGGGGGGGCAGTAGGGAGAGGAGCTTGGTGAGCCCAGCTAGCCCTAGAACGTGGCCACCTAGTAGCCGTGAGCTTGTCCTGGTTGGCCGCAAGCCCTTCTTCTCCAGGTGAGTCCCCCGGTGCGGTGAGCAGCGGGTGTAGCCGTGTCGTTGCCACTCAAGACTGGGAGGTTGCCCTTTGCAACCTCCTGTGCCTGGTGAGGAAGGTGAGAGGCGCTGGCTGTTGGGTTTCTCCTGACCATGAGGCCAAACGCTGTTGCCTGGGGTAGTTTCTGCTGCTGAGCTGTCCCTCCTCGTGGGTTGGCTCCCTGTGCCTGCCCTGAAACCCTGGTGCCGTGGAGGAGAGCTATGCTCCATGCTTTTACCTTTCATGATCTGCCTGAGGAGCCCGTGTGCCACGGTGGGCCACCACCTCCACTCCAGCCTTCGGCAAAGGGAACCTCATGCACCTGGTCCACACAGTCACAGGAGACCATTGCCTTTAGTTTGGGGTGTCAGCCTGCAGCTCAGTGCCTGCTCAGGTCACTCTCACCCCCTGGTGTGCTGATCCTGGGGACAAGGGATGAACAGGGTGACATCCTGTTGCCCAGCCCCTGCTCTTATCCAGAATGATGTTGGGTCCTGGATTCCTCTAGTCATGCAGGACTTCAACCCTGTCTCCACATACAGCAATGACTGGAGATGCTCTTGAGGTCCATGGGACAAAACTGGCCCCAGGTTGAGCCATCTTCTTCCTTGGCTGAGAAGGAGCCCAGACCAAGAGCCCACCCCACCAGAGGACCTCTCGTGGTGATTGCAGCCTTTTTAGTTTGTTGAGGAGAGGACCATTGCTACCAAGCAGCCACAAGGCCAGGATAACCCTATGTGCACATTGTATCATCCACCTGGAGAGGGATGTCTGTCATGGGGGGACTTTCTGAAGCCTTTCCAACCCCTATAAGGTGCCTGGGGTTCCAGGCAGCAGCAGCACTGGGACATGCTGGGAATTCCAGAGCCCTCCTCCACCCTCCAGCTCTTCAGGGCAGGACATGCCTGAACTCGGTGGCCCTTTCCTGGCACCCCATCTTCTGTTTGCAAATTGAGCTTCTTCCTGCACATCCAGGTTTGGGATGGGATGGAGGTCAGCCAGAAACCTGGCCCGTGTCCCACTCCTGGGCTTCTCCAGGGTATTCATCACTTGGGTGCATCCATCCAGCCCTTCTGTGTCTCTTGGCCCCTCTTTGGTACAGAGGCACAGCTGTGTGCCCCGTCTCCACCTTGACTGCTCATGGGTTAAAAAATCCACACCATCTGTGAGGTTTCTTGGGACGGCCATGGATTTCCCATCAGTTTCACCTGTCTGGGAGTGTCAACCCATTGTGAAATTGTGGCACCACTCTGGAACATGGACCTGTCATCACCTCATGTGGCACATCGTGATGTGTTTGCCATCTCCCCGGCGGAGGGGGTGGCAGTGGGTGTCCCTGTAGCTGCTGCATGCTGCCTCTAAAGGAACACATCCTCCACGTCAACCTGCTGGAGCTCCATAGCTGGGAGAACCTTAGAGGGTGTCACGTGCAAGTGACAGCACGCGTCTGGGTCACTGTGTGCAGTAGACATAACCTGGCGGTGCTTGGATCTCCAGCACCTCTTTGCCCAATCCACACAAGACCAGTCTCCTGCCGGAGCAGGTCTGGCTGAAGTCGTAGGAGATCTGGAGAGATGTAGCCTGTAAAGGGGATCAAACTAGTTTTCATTCCCTCTTCAGTGTGTGGATGAATCCACCCCGTGTTCCCTTTCGAGGCTGGTGGTGTCAGGCTCTTCCTTTGTCTCAGGGAAGACTCACCCAGCTGCTCCCCCTCTACCTGTAGATGAAGCATCCTTCTCCCTACATGCTGGTTCATGAGTCCCTGGAAGAGTTGACCTGTGCAAACCCACCATGACCTTGCAAATGCAAACGTGGTGCTGGTTAGGGATGACTCTGCACCACAACTTTTGGCCTTGCATGCACAGCAGCACCAGTAAATGATCCTGAGCAGGATGGGAACCTCTTTCAAAAACACAGATGTGGCTGGAGGGCACCATGTTGGAGCTGAGTGCTGGTGGCATTCACTTGGGTGGCTGAGCAGTCCTTACTGCTAAAGTGAATCACTGATGAAGATTCATCAGAAGATCTGGGCCAGCCCAGTTCTGGCTGTAGCAGTGGCAGGGACCCCGAGGTGGTGACCGATGGCAGGATGGCTGCACAGCATTATCTTCCAGTGTGAAGAGTGCACGGACTCGCATGGAGAAGATGGAAAGGTTGCTGTTCTTCAAGATGCGTGGTTGACGTGCAGGAGTCTCCTACCCTGCTTTCCTCTCTCCCTCTCTCTGCCTTTGCCAGGTGTGGTTGAGTGGTGAGGAACGAGCTGGAGGTATGTGCCTCCTCCCCGCCATGAGCTGAGGAGGAGGACCAGAGGAGCTAGAGCACGGTCCCTGCCGGGGTGCAAGGGAGAGCTTTCTGGTCTCCTGTGGAAGGGTGTGAGTACAAGGGCTGTTGTTGACATGTGCCCCTGTGTCGTGACAGAATGCTGCCCATGGGTAAATTGTCTCTCTGTCCTGAAGGACACGCAACGGTTGTGGCAGCCGCTGATCACTGGACAGTCTTGGTGTTGTGGAGAGAGGTTGAGGTTGGAAGGGACCTCTGGAGTCCTCTAATCTGGTGTCCTGCTCCAAGCGGGACTGGTGTCAAAGGCGATAGACCACGTTGCTCAGAGTTTTGTCCACTTGAGGAGTTGTTCTGCCCCCTCTTGATGCATCGTTTGACGTTGCTTGATGTCCCTCAGCTCCTAGGCAGACCTCGGCTCATAATGGTGAACGTAGCTCAAATCTGATCTAAACCAACTGAAGCGAAACCCTGTCTGGGCTTGCATGAGACTAGGTGACGGTAGATGTACATCAGTGAGACCCAGGTTCACCCCGAAGCTTGAGCAGTTGAAATGAGCTTTTCTGTGAACAGCAAGCTCAGCTCCTGAGCTCTCAAAAGCCTTTGTGTGACACCAGACGCATCTCAGGGGGCTCCTATCTGCTGGTTGTTTCACCATAGGGTTGACATCCATCGGAAGGAGAACGCCGGCGCTGCCGAAAAGCCCATCACCATCCATGCCACGCCAGAAGGGTGCTCTGAAGCGTGTCGCATGATCCTTGATATCATGCAGAAGGAGGCTGATGAAACTAAGTCGTAAGTGTCCTTGGCTCAGCAAAACAGACAGGTTTGGAGAAAGGGAGGTGATCCCAGCCATCAGTGGAGCTTTTCTCCACTTCTGTCACCTCCCAGCTCCTGAGGGAACTGCTGGCATGGTCATGGGTCAGTTAATAACTTAGAACTTAACTTCTCCGTGTTGTGGTTGACAGTGTTGTAGAGACCAGGAGCTTGGGTGGGTACGAAGAGCACATAGGCAAGCTTGGAGAATGAAACCTCATAAAATATAGATGTGTTGTTGGATTTGGGAAGTTCCTGACTTCCCATTCCCCAGAAGCTGAGGAGATAACAGTGCTGGGAAACCGTGGTGGTTCTTCTGCTCCTTCAGACATTAGTGCCCATTGCTGAAAACTGGTTTTCTGGCCAAGAAGGACCGTTAGATTTTATTTTTTTATCCATTTCAGAACAGAAGAAATTCCCTTGAAAATCCTAGCACACAACAGTCTAGTGGGGAGGTTGATTGGCAAGGAGGGCCGCAACCTCAAGAAGATCGAGCAGGACACGGGCACGAAGATCACCATCTCCCCGTAAGTGAACGCCAAGCCACCCCACCTCCATCCAACACGGTACAGGCAGCACTGGAGCCAGAAGAAAGAGCAGTTGCATCCTCCCATAACACGTTCCCCATGCCAGGTGGACATTCTCCATCCGAGGTGGATGGTGGCACTGGGCAGGGAGAGGGCATATGGTTCCACATGGTCTCAGGGGGAGCCCTCATCTTTAATCTGAGTTTTCCTTGGGTTATTTTTTTTTTTTTTTTGACTTGGAAGGGAATGTAACTGTGTGTCTGTTTTCATCCCTGGTCTAGTTTGCAGGATTTAACCATTTACAACCCCGAGCGGACCATCACCGTGAAGGGCAGCACGGAGGCGTGCTCCAACGCCGAAGTGGAGATCATGAAGAAGTTGCGAGAGGCCTACGAGAACGACGTGGTGGCTGTCAATGTAAGCTTCCAACCCCCCCTGCCTGGGGTGCCCCTGTTTCAAAGTCACTGCTAAGGTGGCCAGAAGAAAACTGAAAGGAGGAAGGGGGGGGGAGTTGCTGATCTGTTACGACAAGGATTGACCCCCACCCATGGTGTCCACACTGTGTGATGAGAGCTCCAAAAACCCCACTCTGCCTTTTACGCGTTTCTCCACGTCTTTGCTTTCCCAGCAACAAGCCAACCTGATCCCTGGACTGAACCTCAGTGCTTTGGGCATCTTCTCGACGGGACTGTCCATGCTCCCATCCACCCCAGGGGCCCGAGGGGCTGCGGCAGCTGCCCCCTACCACCCATTTGCAGTAAGTGCATGAGGTTTTGAGGTGGGGGGGGTGCGTTCTTGAGGGCAGAGTGGTCTCTAGACTCTCCTGCTGTAGCTCTTGGGCTTGGGTGGACACCATAGCTATAGGAGCCATCCCATGGGGAGCCTTGAACAAGAGCTCTGACTCCTGGCCCCCTACCACCCATTTGCAGTAAGTGCATGAGGTTTGAGGTGTGTGGGGTGCGTTCTCGAGGGCAGAGTGGTCTCTAGACTCTCCTGCTGTAGCTCTTGGGTTTGGGTGGACACCATAGCTATAGGAGCCATCTCATGGGGAGACTCTTGGCTGTTTGGGGAAGGTGCTCATCACAGCAGCGGAGTGGAGAAGACAGTGAATGAACATGGTTGGTCCCTCCTTGGATTTAGCTCCCCGGGAAGATCAGTCCCATCCCTGTGATGTGCTGAGCTCACTTTCACTTGTGCTTAAGGATTGGCTGTGTCCCAAGGGTGCTGCTCTCTGCAGGTGGCTTTGGGCAACCTGTGCTGAGGCAAGGTGTGGAGAAACCACGTAGATGGTCTTCAGTCCTGACCCCAGACCCACCACTGGGTTGTGATGGTGTGGGCTCAGTTGTGGTCCGGTCCCGGCGGCCATGTCAACCCGCCGGCATCGCCGCAGGGTGTGGGGGCCACAGTGTGAAAGGGGACGAGCGGCGCGGCCATCAGCCTCCATCTTCTGCCCCAGCACCCCAAGGGTCATGCCTGCTGGGAGCTGATCTTCACCTGCTCTTGTAGGTGAGGGGGGGGTGGTTCTCCCCTTCTTGGGGCGCCGTGGCGGCTGCGGCCTGGGGCAGAGTAGCTTCGGGACCAGGGAGGTTGCAGGCGGGCAGGGACGGTCCGGTGTTGAGAAGACACACCGGCCAAGCGCTGAAGGAGAAGGTCCCACCACCCCCAACCCAGTAGGACCTGCAGAACACCCTCAGGGCGGCTGAGCCCTGGCGGTTCTGTCTCCGTTTGTCCCTAAAAACGCCTCTGCCGCGACCCTGCCGTGCGGGTTCATTTACTTGTGCTGTTTTCTTTTCCTGGCGACGCCAGCAGCCCAGCGGTCGGAGGAGAACGGTGAGTGCCAGGCTGGTGGGGCGGAGGGGGTTTGAGTGCCATGGGCATGGTGACCCCCCCCAGCCCCAGAGGGCACCGAGAGGGTCGCTCCGGTCCGTCCATCTGTCTGTCTGTCTGTGTGTGTGCCCGCCGCCCAGGGGAGGGTGCTCTGCCCCCTTCCTCGGGGGAGCGTCCGCTTGAGTGTGGGTTGGTGTGATGGAGAGGACCAGACGGCTCTCATCCCAACCAAAAGGAGCGTTTGAGGTGGGCTCCTCCACCCCAAAGCTTTGCGGGGCCTTTTTCAAGCCACCCCGGCGAGGCCAAGAGGAGCAATGGCCTCTGCCATCATTTTTTATAATAAAACAAGGAGCAGGCAAAAATAAAAAAAACCCAAACTAATAGGAAACCAGTTTGGCTCCGTGGCAGCTCCTTCCCCCCAAGTACGTTGTGTTTCCCACCTCAGACTGGTCGTTTCTGACCATCCTCAGCAGGACCTGGGGCCGGTGGCTGTAGCTTCAACTCTGGAGCTCAGAGACCTGGTGAGGGTGGAGGATGAGGAAGGAGCCTTCTGGTGAACTGGGAGAACTGGGAAGGTGCAGTGCCAACCCCAGCTGCGAGGACTGGCCGGGCAGGAGAGGACTCTACCATAAGAAGTTCCACCTAAACATGAGGAGGAACTTCTTCGCTTTGAGGGTGGCAGAGCACTGGAACAGGCTGCCCAGGGAGGTGGTGGAGTCTCC
>JAOXJM010000052.1:26639300-26652043 GCA_026413425.1 Tringa solitaria | reverse complement strand
GCCCCACCTGGATGCCGTCCTGAGTGATGTGCTCTGGGCAACCCTGCTTTGGCAGAGGGGTTGGACTGGATGATCTCTAGAGGTCCCTTCCAACTATGACAATTCAGTGATTCCCTGAAAATGGCAGAGTCCCAAGATGGAGGAAGACCTGGAATGCAGTGAACGGAACGATGGCAGCCTATGTCAAGAATACTCTGATCACGCCACCCATCAGTGAGCTACGTCTCCAGCTTTGCTGCCGTTCCCTTACCTGTACGTCCCTTCCCAGTGCCCTCCCTTGGGGCTGGGATGTGGTGCAGCTCCTGGCATCGCTGGAGATCAGCTTCTGGGCTGCTTCACATCAGGCAGAACACCCCTCCCCGCCTGGCTGCCTGCCCGCAGCACAGGCAAGGTGCTTTATTTTTGATTGGCAGGTTCAACTGCAATTTTTTGCGTGTTTTGCTGGCCTGATTGAGATAAATTATATAGACAGAATGCTTCAGGAATTCGGGATTGAGGTGGGGCAGGCAGCAAAGGGATAAAAAGTTAGGGATGGTCTATACTGTGGTGGGTTGGAGGTAGGGAGGTAGGAGCTTGCTTGTCTGGTGTGCACATAGGTTCTTAGCTGTGCGTGGCAAATTGTAGTTTGCTGATGGGAAAAGTCAGGCTATAGGGGGAATGTTTTAATTGTTGATACAATTAAAAGGCAAAAAACCCATACAGTATTCAAACACTGACATTTCCCAAGTACGTATCTATCAGTTTGCAGGGTTTGAGAAAAGCATTTATCCAGAATCATAGGAAAAAAATAAATCTGGTGAGAAGCTGTTGGAAGATCCTTTCTGTTAGTTTAGGAAGATCCACAAACACTAGAAACACAGAGGGACTGCTGGTGAAGTGTTGCTGGGTACTTGCTTTGGTTTTATATTCCTCCCTGGGCATTTTCTGTAGAGCTCTGATAGGAACAGGATACTAAGCCAGGCAATCTTCTGCCTTTTTTTATGTGTTAAGAGGTATACTACAAAACCTCTTAAATTATTTTTTATGTGCAAGTCTTTTAGTTAGATGATAAATTTTTTGAAGCAACAAAACTGGATGTTGATTCTCACGCTCCTCTTACAGGATGCTGTTGAAATTTGTATAATTAGCAATGCTTGTTAGTGCGTAGCTTTTTATGGCAGTACAGACATGAAAACATTAGTGGTCTGTATAATCAAATTACTCAGCCTTGTACCAGTCTGGGAGCTTAAAGAGTTGATTGATCTTCTGTAGGGTAGTTTGGTTTTATTCACTTTTGGATATTATTGCACATCAAGTTATTTATTCTTGAGAGCTTCAGTTAGGACAGCCTTTCACATTACTTCTATAAAGGTCAATTTTTACAACATGGCAATTTTATTGCTGTGTACCCAGTCGTTTTCTATGACCGCTTTCTCTATGGAGATTATATTAAATCATGGATTATCACCTCGAAAAATCTCATGGTTTTACAAGTTCTGAGTGTTTTTGTGACCCTCTAGTTATTGGTGTGACCATTTATGAGCAAGAGGTTTCTTTTATTCCAATGTTCTGATTTCATTGTTTCAGCTGCTAGTCCTTTTGTCCTCCTAATTTATTTTTTTTAATAATTTGTATTTACTGTGTTTGATTTGAATACTTTGTTGAATGAGTTTATGCCCAAAAGGCTTCCCGTCTCCTTGATCAGCTCTAATGGCAAGTGTCTGATAGTTGGGAGATCCTCCCCATGCTCCTTCTGTGTTTTCTAAATCCGAGGGAGATTTCAGGGATAAAAATGTGTACATGTAAAAATTATTTGAGCGAGCTATTTTGGAAATTTGCTGGGTTTTTATGAGTTTTCAAAGTTTTATTTTGTTTCAAGGGAGTGTGTGTACTCCACACTTCTCCCTATTTGACTGGTGGATTGGCTTTTGGATTTGGCATTTATTTTTCAGTGGAAATATGGACAAATTGGAGAAGAAAGGTTTAACTTATTTTTTAGATAATATCCCAGGTTGGTTATATTCAGTACTTAGGGCATCACCTGCATCTTTTTCTTGTGTGAGAGCGTTTCTCCTTGGGATTACTCTGTTCTGTTGATTCCTTTGAATCCAGATGCTAGGGTTCTCCCCATCACCACCCCCCAGTACTTGTGACTATATACTCTTGGGTTTTGATTAACTTTCAGGACACTAATGAGCCAGCAGGGGAGTGAAAGTGGTTACCAGCAACAAGAATGAAGCACAATGTCTCTTGGCTGCATTTCTGTATCTTGTGAATCACATTTTGGAGTAGGAGAGCACTTTGCACTGATCTGTGCCCAGATTTTGCACTAAGTAGGAGGAATTATTTCTCTCAAGCTAATTCTCCCTTTCTTCAAATGCAGATTGAGTACACAGTTTAATAGTTACCTTTAGATTTTTTTTTCTTTAAAAAAAAAAAAACAAACAACAGAAGACACTTTTCATAATTCCCTAGATTTCTGGAATAACTTCAGGATGCATTAAATGCTGTCGTCTTGGAGTCAGTCACAGTCTCTCCAGTTCTCTTGGCTTTCTAGCCCCAATAAAAATAACTCCATTGTCTATGTTCCTCATTGTACAGCGAATATTTGACTTGAACTCAGCTCCCTCTGTGCAGATCGTGCTGCGAGTGTGCACCTGCCTCTGATTTGCCCAGTTGTTCCCTTGTATGTCGATATATTGCTGCGCCTGGAGAGCATTTAACAGGGAGCAATGGAGGAAAAGCTGAGGGAGACAAGACAAAAATGGTACTGGTCACAAATACGATATGGTTTTGTCTTGGGGATATGGAGGTGGGATTAATTTTACAGCTGCAGATGAGGGGGTTACATTGTAGTGCCTTCTTTACCACTAATTGCTAATGACATCCAGGTCCTGTCCCGTGTTCAGGGTGCCCTTGGAATTTGTGCAGCAAAAGATAATGGTATCTTCAGTGTTTTTAATATCAGAGTACGCATCTTATTTAGGAAAATGCACTTTAGTGCTCTGTAATAAATAGTTTTGTGGGTTTTTCTATTCTCTAGTTTTATCTAAATGTTCAGAAAGCAAAAAGGTAGACGTAAAATATTACTCTTACTTGGTGTACAAATGTCATTCCTCCTCTCACTATGTGCTCTGTGTTATGGTCTAATCACCTTGAAGTTAATTCCATAATGCTGATGTGTCTCAGTCTCAAAAATGAGCTATTCCAGGAAGAATTGCCTGCAATTAACAAACATAACCCAAAGCAGTTTGGTTTGAATGCACACAGTTGTAAATAAGAGCAAACTGGACCTGTGATTCCCAGAAGCAGAGAGGTGAAAGTCTGTAATAACTCTTTTGGAGGATTGTGTGAAGTCACGTTTCCTTCCGTTACAAATTTTACCTGGTTTTAGGCTGTGGCATCTCTCTGAAATTGTTGCATTGTAAGAATTTGAAGCACTTTTGTTAACACTGACGTGCATGAGCACTGATCTCCAAACCTGTAATTGAATTTATGGACTCAAAGAAGTATTTGCTTAAACATTCAAGTACGAGCGGAGCTGCTGGTACTGAGAGTTGTTTGTTCTGGGGTGTTACTGCTGGTCCTGTTCTTCCGCATCTTACCCTTTCCTTTCCCGTTACAGGTCTTGATGCGGAGTTGTCTTACGTGAGGAACGACGTGGTTAATCACTACGCGTTGTCCTTCAATCTCTTGATACCCAGCGAGACCAACAATCTGAACTTCAGCTGGCACGCGAAATCCAAGGTAAGCAGGCGCTACTTCGCCCTTCGAGGGCTCGGTACGAGATCTGCGTTGCGTCAGGAACACCCGCTGTTAGAACTTGGCACCTTTTGTCTTTGGAAAAATCAGCATATGGTAGGTGTGAAAGAATTATTTATGGTTGCAGGCAGTAAATTAATATTGTACGTATCCAAACTCTTCGTGTTTTGAAAAGGTTAAATGCTTCTGGACTGTTTTATACTTCTTGCTTCTGGCAAGCTACGTGTACATATACACGCTGTGAAATCTCTTCTGGTGGTGCGTTGAACACACAGAAGGAGCAGCCATGAACTGAAGCCTCTGGAAATCAAATGTAGAGCAATTTTGTGTTAGAGATTTCTAGAAACATGTGTTTGGAGACGAGAAAAACCTATAAAAGTAGCATCTAGTAGGTTATTATTAAGCCCTGATTAAATGGAAAGGGATTTTTATTTCACTTAATCACCGTAGCTGGAGCATGCAGCAACAGCTGTCACAAAGATTGTGTACGCTCTTACATTTAGAAGGATTTCTAGTTACTTAACTTGGTTTTGTGTATGAAATGATCTGTTTAGTCTTTGCCAGATGTTTGGTTTTTTTTAAACTTGAGCAATGGTTTTTCTTCTGTCCTTATGTAGGAGAGACTGCAGAAAAATATTCCTTCTGCCAGTGTTCTTCCCTTAGGGAGTAACTTCTTACAAGATGTGAATTTTGCCCTGCCCTGTACCTGCCTTGGGTACAGGGCAAACCAGCCCTTCTACTTGATACTGTATTCCAACTTCACAGGCAGTTTTCCCACTTGCCATTTGAATAGAACCTTTAAAGGAGTTTCCTTGTTGTGTTTCTATCCTTGGCATCTTGACTGAAAAATAAATGGTTAACATAAAAGCATTCTATTATGTTTTAGAAAGGAGGGGGGAAAAAAAGAAATTAATGGGACAAAGTCAAACCAAGTCCATTCAGTTGAGTGTGCAGGGATAGGATGAATTTCCAAAAGGAGCTTACAATTTAGTTGCAATAGGTCCTGTACTTTTTTTGAATGAATATTTGCAAAATCAGCTTCTTAAGTGGAAACAAAATTCTGACTATAGCTGAATGAAGGGCTTGTAATCAATTTTGCCTGTGTAGTTTATAAAACTGATTAGAGTAGGGAGAATTTCTTGAATTCCTATGTTTCTAACAAACTGGCTTTTAAAAAAGTAAGTTTAAAAGTATCAGCAAGAGAGGTTTATGGTGTTGGTTGGTTTTTTTAATACAGTAGCACTTGAAATTCTGCTCAGAACTTTCAGTAACATTTTTCAAGAGTGGCTTCTATTTTGGCTTTTTTTTAAGTTGCATTGTCACAAAAGTCTGATATATAGAATTCGTATAAGAATCCTTCAATTTGGGCACCTAAAATCACCAGCGTTCTTTGAAAGTAAGATACAGGTTTTCTAATTTCAAGAAGAATTATGAAAAGGTATGTAGCACTTCTTTTTATTGCTGTAGAGATTTCTTACATGTTTTCCATCTCCCAACTATTGTTACAGGTTGAGTATAAACTGGGATTTCAGGTAGATAATCCCATGGCTATGGATATGCCCCAGGCCAACATTTCTTTACAAGGAGAAGTTCCTCGCACCCTTTCAGGTAAACTCTCCACCCCAAAAGTGCACAGCTAGTGCTGATACTAGTAATGTTTTCTGGTGGTACTTTGTGGTTTGTTTTTTTCCCCAAAATGTGTATAGTGTTGTGTAAGAGCATAATTTTTCTCTATTAAACGTAATACATTCACAGGCCTTCTGGAACAGTTATGGCACTGCTACAAGAGTATTGGAGATTGAGGCTATTAGTCTGAGAGTAATATTTTCCCTTTGTTTGGAAAAGGATAGAAATTTACCTGGAAAGGAAATGGGATTTTTTTTTTTAATGTATATGTACACATGCAAGGTTCCTGTTCCCTTTCAACAATAATTATTATCACTTTAAATGGTTTAAAAACCACACCTTTTAAATTTCTGTAGTTTATAGAGAAAGCATTTCAAGATATGTGGGACTTGTTAATACAGTCAAGTCTTTATGGTGAAGTTTAAAATTGAGAGAACCATTTTGAGTATGTATTAGCTCCTTCATATAATTTCTAGTAGAAACAATTATATTTTTTTCAGGAAATGCACAAGTGATCATTGTTCCTTGCTCACTTAACTATGGTTACTCTAATATAATCTGTAAACTTTTAATATAGCTCACATAAATTAATCTGAAAGCTATAACCTTTAATGCTTTAATAGTTGTCTGAAATTACAAGGCGTGAAGGCTGAAATAGCGTTTCTTAATTACAAGTTGTTTAATAATGTGTGTTGTAGGCATCATTGAAAATGTCCCTTATTTAAATGTTCTTTCACCACAATGTCTGAAAAGTGCTCAAAGATAATTGTGATGCCTCCTTGTCTGTTTGCAGTGTTTCGTGTCGAACTCTCCTGCACTGGCAGACTCGACTCTGAGGTCACAATACTAATGCAGCTCAACTTGACAACAAACTCATCAAAAAACATCACAGTTTTAAATTTCAAACGAAGGAAAATGTGCTACAAAAGTAAGACATTAAGTTTTGAATATTAAAAAGCTTTTAGTGTTAAAGTATGATAGGAAAAAGGAGTGGAGTAAGAGCTCCTGAGAGTGAATGTTGAAGAGGACAGGAAGAAACCAGGTAAAATTTTTGCCTTTTGGTAAAAGCAGAAACTGATAGATGAACAAATTCCCCAAGTGTCCTGCTGCATTGACTGCCCTTTTTGTGTATATAGTAAAAAGCATCTTCTCAGCTGTGCTTGGCAGGAGGAAATGAGTTTCCTCAAAACTGCAGCACTCCAGATATTCAAGTTGTTCTAAGAATTACCAACAGAATCTACTTAGTTTATAAATTGGGATAAACTGAAAATTGGCTGTGTAGTGAATGTAAGGGGGTGTTAGTCTCTCAGACCTGGAGTACAAAATGGTCTTGGTAGATAAGGTAGACTTCTAGAAGTCCTAGATCGACTCTACTATGTCTTGCCTTGGGAGTCTGCAAGGAGAATATGTTCTTGGATTGTTCCTGGCTCCTGTTGCTGCTTCCTAGAAGTATTTTTGTAGGCCTCAGAAGAAAATTATTTTGGAGAATCCCAGGAACTGTACCCTCCCTTAAAAAGAACTGTGGTATCCTGTTCCCAGGCAGCGTTTGAGGATGGCCACTTCTCTATTTACGTGCTCTTCCTGGCACCGTCCAGTTTACTTGGAGCCTTGGAGGCCAGTAGTTGGCTTTTCAGAGGGGAGTTGTGGCTTCTCTGGAGTGCGAAGGTCGAAGGATGAACTGCTGGAGGGTGTGGGTGGAAGAGCGAGCCTGGCTTTTTAGTGCATGATGTTATGATACTCGTGCTCCTTGCATTGATGTTACAGGAAGATCATTCCTAATTTGAAATGTATCTCTCTTTCTAGTGACAACAGAGGTATTGCTGGTAATGTTTTGAAAGACAGACACTTTATCTTTCTTTCATGTTTTCCTACATACTTTTTCTAATGTTCTGAGTGAGGGAAGTCGGCACTGCTTATACTTTGGTATCTTACTGAGCTGCTGAAGGAGGTTTCCGTAGGCACCACACAGTTATCTGGAGTGTGAGAGAGAGCCACCTCCTTAATTATGCAGAAGGGATTCTTAACAAAGATCATGTTTCTGTGGGTTCATAAAAATGTCAGTGACTTTTTTTGATGTGTTTTGATTGGTATAGAGCATCCGGGGATTTCTGATTTAATTTGGTGCAGAAGTTAGAAATACACGGGAACTTGATAGCAGTTTTGCTCAAGGCATTCGTAATAGTTCCTCCTAAAGTTAAAAAAAAAAAAAAGTTCTCATATTTTTCCCCTCCTCCAGATTACTTTTTCACAAGTTTTTCAGGCTGAACTGGCTTACCGAGGAGTCAGAAGGGGCTGTGCTGGGGAGGAAGCAGCTCTTCGTGGCTGGGAGCAGGAAAGGGGATGTGACAGTGGGGCTGCACCTTTGCAGCCACAGAAATCCCTTCTGTTGCCTGAACTGTGTGTGAATCCTCAGTGAGGTTCATCCAAAGCCATCTCTACAGCCTGCTTTCCCTTGGCTTGCACTGCTCCTCTTAGTGACCAGGCTCGTAGTAAGCTTAATAAAGATTTATCCCCTAAAGGACTACTTCGATGCACAAATCTGAGTATTGTCCTTGTGTGTTTTTGTTCTGTATTCATTAATATTTAAATAGGCATTGTCTCTCTCATCCTTCAGTTTTAAACCACTCATGACTGTAGCATCAGCTGAGAAGACACAGTGCCCATGGCTGCATCTCTAACTTCTTCCTAGGATGAGTAGCATTAGGCTGGAGCCAGAATTTCTTCCAAGGTCTTCCATGACCTTTTGGAACATTAAGTAGTTCCAAATCAATAGTATTGATTGAACATTCAAGAAATTCCTTTTTTTTTTTTTAATCCTGTAGTAACTGATTCTGTGAGGTTGTGGTTTAGTGTCTTAGCTAAGATCTCACATGCTCTGCACCTCCTCTTTCTAGTATCTGCTTTCTACCATCCACCACTTTGGTGGACAAGCTGGAGGTCTTTTTGAGGTAGGTAGATTCAGGGGTTCAAGCGTGGCCTCAGTGGACATGTGTATTAGTGGTGAAAATTATCTAACCCATGTATCTTAAGTGGGATTGGTTCCTGTACAGTGGTTACATATTTAAAATGGAAATCTAGAGGTAACTGTAGTCCTTAAGTCAGCTCACGTATTTGGAAGAGCAGATTTGTTTTTCTGTAAATGAGGCATTTGACTTCCTGTGAAGCGCTACAATAATAAATGTTTATCATAATTAATGTTTTTTTCTCATCTGTTTAGAGCTTGAACCAGAAGTAAAATCTCCAGCATCTGATAAAAACAGCAGCAAGGCTCTCTGTAAGTAGTTCTGAGTGCACAAATGGGTTTTTGTTTTTTACACCCAAAATTTGTGATGTTCTTTGTGTTTCCACAGCTTTCCCTAGGAAAACACTCCCCGTGTAGTCTGGACTATACCCAGTATTTTAATGGTGGGGTTGGTGGGTTTTTTTTTTGTAGTTAATTACTTTAACTGGGAATATACAGTAGTGAGAAGGAAAAAACCTATTCCAAGTCTCCTTACAACAGTTTTTATAACATTTTAGGGGCTCTGGTTTCTGTCCATGACTCTAATCTATTCTCTTGACTTTAGGACCTGTCTGTTTTGGTGTTTTAACTTGTCACTATTGAATGAGGTAGTTTCTTCTGCTCACTTGTCTCCTAGCTGGAAGTATCATCGACTGACTGTGCTCAGCCTCTGTATTACCTAAAATGTAAACATTTTTGCCAAAATGCTTTTGGAAAGCGGTGGAGCGTGTTGCTCAGTTTTCTCATTGCCACCTGCTGTCTCTTCCAGGGTAATTGTTCTCCACAACCCATCAGTCAGAAGTGGGGATGGCCAGGGCTACTGCCTCCTCATGCCTCCGGTCCCTCTGCCCACGTTGCTCTTAGCCCCGTCTGAAAGCTGGCACGGCAGACAGCCCTCTGCTGCCAAATGGCAGAGTTTTGCTCTAAAACCCACTGCAGTTTAGATTCTTCTGAGAAAGAGGCTTAACTGCCCTGTTAATGCTGCTGCCTTAAGATCCAGGTCTGGGGGCCCTAATCCACCTGTCACACCCTAAAATCAGGAGGAGAATCACAGAACTTTAGCGGTTGGAAGGGACCTTCAGAGATTTTCTAGTCCAACCTCTTGCCAAAGCAGGGTCACCCAGAGCAGGCTGGACAGAAATGCGTCCAGGTGGGGTTTGAACATCTCCAGAGAAGGTGACTCCACCATCTCTCTGGGCAGCCTGTTCCAGGGCTCTGGAATGCTCAAAGTAAAGAAGTTTTTCCTCATGTTGAGATGGAATTTCCCATGTTCCAGCTTGTGCCTGTTGCCCCTTGTTCTATCACTGGGCACCACTGAGAAGAGTTTGACCCCATTCTCTTGCCACCTGCCTTTTTAATATTAATGAGCATGGGTGAGATCCCTTCTCAGCCTTCTCTTCTTCAGGCTGAACAGACCCAGGTCTCTCAGCCTTTCCACAGTGGGGAGGTGCTCCATTCCCTTGATCATCTCTGTAGCCCTCTACTGTCCCCTCTCCAGCAGTTCCCTGTCTTTCTTGAACTGGGTGGCCCAGAACTGGACACAGTGCTCCAGATGGGGCCTCACAAGGGCAGAGCAGAAGCTGAAGTTGTGTGCTCTGGCACATTTGGTTAATGAGTAAGCACCAATATCCCGCTGCACCTAGGTATTGGTCTCATTTTATCTACTCTCTTGGTGTGTGTCCTGGTGTGCAGGTGACTCCAACCCTTCCAGCCCCAACCAGCAAGTCTGTGCCACTTGCCACGTTGGGGCTCAGCTGAGCCAGAGGCTGGGTTTGTCCATGTTCCTCCTGTGTCTGCAGCACAGGAGCCACGGAGTGGGGGGGCTGTGAGGTAGAACCAGCAGGACAAGACCGTTTGGGGAGATTCCTGGCTAGTTTTTGTCCTTCAGTAGGAACCTTCCTTTTGTCCCAGTAAATAAAGAGCAGCATGGAGAGGCTTGCTGGGCCTTGCCCTGCTTTGCTGCAGCAGGGGCTGTGAAGCCCGCTCTGGGGCTTGCCATGGTCTGCCTTGGTGGGGTGGCAGGGCATGGGGGTGAGTGGGGACAGCAGCACTGCCCTCTGCCATGTCACCATGCTGTGAAGTAAGAACATGTTGTATGTGGGGGTTCTCCATGGGGTTTTTTTGCCTTTGTTCAGTTTTTGGGGTTTCTTTGAAAAAGTTTTAGTAACTTTTCACCTTTCTATTTCAGTCGATCCTGTAAATGCTGCTCCCACCACTTCTACCCGTGTGTTTTATATCAGTGTAGGCGTGTGCTGTGCTGTGATATTCCTGGTGGCAATAATACTAGCTGTCCTGCATCTTCACAGCATGAAAAGGATAGAGTTGGATGACAGGTATGTATTCAAGCTTTCCGAGTGCATTTTTGGGACATGTTTACCTGGATTTGTGGACGCTCTGGTCTTGAAGTGAGCACTTCATAGTAGTTTGCAATTTCTGTTCTTGATGTCAAGCTGTAACAATGACTACCTCTGCAGAGCTGTAGGAAGTGCTGTGCCGCAAAAAGGCAGTGATTGCAGGTGCTCAGCTGTTTATGGAGGTGAGAGGGTTGTGGCTTTTGGGTTTTTGCCAGGATAGTTGTGTGTAAGGACACACAGTGGGGAAATTTGGACAGAATCAGATCTACAGGGATTGTCAGGTTTGAAAGAAAACTTCTTTAGGTATCTGGGCACTGAAAATATTTGGTTTTTACTGACTTGCACAGCAGATTGAATTTCAGTTTTCTCCATTTTGATTGATTTACCAGCATTCACTTTGGTCGTAGGGTAAAGTCTGGGGACTATAACTGGTGGGTTATAAAGGTGGCTGTCTCCCAAATGTATTTTCAATCCCGAAAAACCAAATTGGCAGATGCACGTGGGCAGGACTTGTACTGTGAACCCAAGGGTGATAGGTTCAGCTGGATGGGGATTAAACAGGCGGAAGGTGGGCTGAAAAAGCAGGTGGAGCGAGGCTCTGCTGGGACTGGGTGAATGCTCTGCATCAGGTGCAACCGGTCAGCAGCAGCTGGTTTTGAAACTCTATACTTTGGAAAATGGTCGGGCCTGTGAGTGGTCACCCCTCCAGGAAAGGGTATCTTGAACTGTTTCTGTTCCTGCCTGCAGCCCCTCAGAGTAGCTTCGTCTTTTCATCTTCCTCTCTGTCCATTCATATGTTCCTTCGTGGTTTTCTTTCTGCCATTTACTCCTGTGGTGTCCCCAGACCACTTGGGTTTTGGGAGTTGCCAGTGTAGTAAGTAGTAATGATTTCTCAAGGTTCCTCAATTCATTTGTGCCTAATTGTCTACTTGAGAGTTTTTAATGAATAGAAGGGGTTAAAGGATGTGCACCTTGCTTTATTTCAGAAAGGAAAAGCATTACAGTTACAGAGTGTGTGAATAGTATCATCTCTGAGCCTTTGAGAGGCTGTCTCAACCCAGCAGTGTGACCAAGTGCTGTTTCATCCATGCCATTGTACTCGATTCCTGTGGAGATACAAGCTGAAAAGTTCATCTAATGTTAATACTCTGTGGTTTGTGGATGTTAAAGATATTTCAGTGCTTGGCTGAGAAACTGGTTCAGTGTTGTAATTTAACCTCAGTATTATGGGCTGGCATTACTTAACCATCAGTGACTGCTCGATGGAGCTACTAGTCAAGGAACATGTGAGAGAATAAACAACTTTTGATTTGGTTTTGAATAACAAGCTCAAAATGTTGCTATAAAAGGGGTTCTGAATCAGAGGCAATAACATCGCTAGGGTTAACGACCTCCCAGGAGCAAGAGAGGCGAAAACCCCACTGCTGTTGCTCTTAATTTCAAAAACCAGAACTAAATAAAAACAAGGAAGGCTGTTAAATAGAAGCTAAAACCAGGCAGCTGAGTTTACAGGCACATGGACTATTTAAGAATATTGTATTGAAAGTTCAGAGCAAATGCTCGCATACCTCCCATCAAAGGCACTTGGAAAAAGTGCCAAAGAAAGTTGGTGTGGCTTAACAGCGGGGTAATGGGGGTTATTAAAAGCAAGAAGGCATCCTTCAAAAACCTGATGTAGGATGCAAGTGAGAAAACTAAGAAAGCTCATAAACATGAGTAAGTTATACCTAAAAAACAGAATGAAACCAACCAAAAAAGGTAGTTTTTCAAACCTGCAGCAGGTCTATAAAGAATAATACCTTTTTCAAACTTGCCTGCAGCAGGAAGCCAGCCAAAGAGACCTGTAGGGCCTGGAGGTGATCAGACTACAAAAGGAATTTCCAGCCATAACAGGGAAACGAAACACAAGTTCCACATCGGTGTTTAGGGCAGTGACCATGCCAGGACACTTCTGTCCGGGGAGCTCGAGAGGCTGAGGGAACTGGGGTTATTCAGCCTGGAGAAAAGGAGGCTGAGGGGAG
>JAOXJM010000052.1:26609492-26624034 GCA_026413425.1 Tringa solitaria | reverse complement strand
CGTTCCTGTGGGACCTGCTCTGGGTGGACTTGCTTTGGCAGGGGGTTGGACTAGAAGATCTCCAGAGGTCCCTTCCAACCCCATATCGTTCTGCGATGCTGTGAATTCATCTGCTACACCTCAGGGCTGCAGCTGCCTGCGGAGTGTTTGTAGTACACAAGACTACAAAAAAACCCCCAAAACAACAACCCAACAAAGAAACAAAGCAGTAGCCATACTCAGGTGACTTAGATGTGTATAGTGAGCTTTGTGTTAACTGAGGTGAAGGGTTTCTTGTTCACATTAGATGAAGTATCGCACAACCTGGTGCATACACAGTTGTTCCCAAGGTACCGGTTTAAAATGGCAATGAGTTTGCTCTTCTGAGCGGCTCATTCTTAAAAGCAGAGCCTTGTAGAAATCTTGATAAGTTTAAGTTCATGCCTTAAATGCACAGTATTTAATTATTAAAAGTGTTTAACCTCCCAAATCAGAGTACAGGATCCTTTTTCTGTAGAAGGACGTGTGTGACAAAAAATTTAGGAAAGGAGCTGCTTCTAATCTGAGCTAAATTCTTCAGTGTCTTCATAAAGGAAGATACTTGAATTTAAAGGATTAGAGAAAAGTAGCAGATTTCTGAATATCAGCTTTAAAAATGCACTACTTTTGTCATTCAATCCTGGTTCATTAAGAAATTAACCTGAGATATCTATATTAGTACAATATACGTTAATACGTGCAGTTATTCAATATGTTTTCAGCAGCAGCTCGCAGGGGTTGATGTCCACGGTGCTGTACTTAAAGATTTGCTATTCCATATGCTTCTGCAGGAAAAAAAATAAATTCATAATCTACAGTACACTTTTGTTTAGATACAGTTAAAATCTCTACTTTTATTTCCATTTTTTTAGCTGCTGCCCTTCAGCAGTTGAAAGACTGTAAAACATTAAATCAGTTACATCTCTCTTCCCCAGTTTCACTTCACATTTACTTACGCTTTCAGCTTTCCTTTAAGTTAACTGCATTCCTGAGCAAAGAGCCTTTGACTCTTCGCAGCTGCTTGTTGGGTTCGGGTGTTGGGGTTACGCAGGGAAATAGCACTCTCCCCAGCTCCTGCTTCTCTCTGCCCTGGGCTTGTAATGCAGGAGAGCCAGAACAGCATTCCCCATTTTAGCAGAGTCACGTTGAAGCACGTCCAGGATATATTAAAATTAGGCTTGAATTTGAAAATACGAACTGCGTTGTTTTGGAAAACTAACTTTGCGTGGTTGTGGGGTGGAAACAAACATGTTGTTATAAATAGCCTTGATATAAAGATATAATCCTGCTTGGTTGAAATCTTGACAAGACTCAGCCGAGTGTGCTGTGTTGTAAACTCTTTGCCTTGTCATGTGTGTATGTATGTCCTGACATACATTTGAATTCTGTAGGATGCCTTGCAAAGCAGATGAATGTTGGTGCGTGCAGGTATAGCTGGTACCTGAGCTCTGTACGCTGGGGCGTGCAATCGAGCTGCCCGAGAGGAGCAGGGGGTTTCTCCTTCACTTCTGTGGTGGGCAGAAAGCCATCAGGTGTGCTTTTGGCATCCATGCTGACTTGTCACCATCTAACTGGTGGAGCCTCTTGAAGTATAAATAATTTTGTGTATGAATTTCCCCATCTTTTACAAAAAAGCCTCGTGACTACTTGCGTTCCTTGAGCAGTTCAACCTTCTGTTGGAGGAAAGTTCTGAAAATGTCTGCTGGCAGCATGGAAAATGTCATGTGCAACAGACGTGAAATCAGCACAGTCTTTGAGTGCTGAATTTCTTCCAAAAACCCAAAGACTTGTGTAGAAGGGTTAAAGCAGTATTTGGGCATGTATTCTCTTTGAACTGGGATTGAATTCTGCCTTGGGAGAAATTTTAGATTATGAATTGCAGGGCAGAAGCAGCAGTAATTAAAAGGGATGTGTTAATACTAGGAGCATCTCTTACCTGAAGCTGAGCATTTAGGGTAGTTCTAATTCTGCACTCACGATTCCTGTGGGCACAGATTCTGTGCCCATTGTGCCTGCCCGGGTGCTTTGCATCCTTCAATAACTTGAGCTTGTGGACTTTGTCACAGCCTATTTGGCAAAGCCCACAAGTCCGAAATATAAGGACGATGCAAGCTTTGTGAAAATAGGTAGCCGTGTAGAAAATAGGTTGTATAAATGTTCTGATGTTGGGGAGTATTAGCTTGCAATATGAGACAGAAGGAAGTTCGTATGGGAACAAGACGTTACAAATGGTCCAAAGGTGAGAAAAGCTTTGGGTAAAACATCTTTTTAAATACTGCTGTCAGGAAACGTGTTTATCGGAAGCCGTAGACTTCCTAGTGATAGTGTTTGCCAAGCTGCCTCTGATAGGAACACTGGAAGAAATTGGTGTGTGTTACTGCCCATAGCAGGCTATGGAAGGGCTCCAGAATGAGTTGTTTCGATTTTGAAACCTTTGGTTATATTGCTTTTCAGATTCTGCTTTGTCTTCTGTCTGAAGAAACAGATTTCAGTGACTGTGCTCCAATCTAAAGTCTTTAAGTTGTAATGCTGTGCTCTGCTATTTTGGGGTTTTAGGAGGTCTGACTTAAAATGTTATTCTTGAAAGCCATCCAGCTAACCGGGTAAGCCACTATAATATCCAGGTAATTGCTGCTTTTCATCTTTGATAGGTAATTTGAGGTGTGGAGTGACTCTCTTCTGACACACCACCACCTAGTGAAGGTAGAGCATGATGCTCTGCGGTTGTTCTGGGTGCCCGGCCTCATAGCAGGCAAATTGCTGCGATGTTAATGTCATCAAAAAACTTGCCAGAGATGGTTTTTTTTGTTGTTTTTTTTTTTTTTTGATGTGACTATCACAATGATTCATGCGATGGAGGAGTGATGGCAAACAAAAATTTTAAAACGCAGTTTTGCAGATGGCCTTTTTGAAGTTGGTAAAAAAACCAAATAGGTGCTCCTTCTCCCCATGAGCAAGGAAGGGCCTCAGCACATATCGCACTTGCCAGAATTGTGTGGAGAGATTAGCCTATTATATAAAAATAGTAGTGCCAGGAGCCCCATTGTGCCTGGTTCTACACAAATAACGTAATATCATGAGATAAACTTGCAGCCCTATCAAAGCTTCTTGAAATCCTAGCTTGTTCTTGGCTCTGTGCCTCAGGGTAGACTTTCACAGCCAGGGCCTTGGCGCAGAAAGGGTAAAACCAGCGCTTTAAAAGCATCGTCCTAATTCTGGAATGCATTTACATGTATCTCAAATAGCACCTTCTGAAAGTTGGAGCTTTCTTGTCCTAAGTGAACATCTAGAATTGCTACTGGGTATGAAATCTTTCTCTTGACTCCTGTGACCCGAAGTCTCTGCTGTTCAGTTCACAGAATCACATGGGGCTGGAAGGGACCTCTGGAGATCATCTAGTCCAACCCCCTGCCAAAGCAGGTCCACCTAGAGCAGCTTGCACAGGAACATACCCAGGTGGGGTTTTGAATGTCTCCAGAGAAGGAGACTCTACCACCTCTCTGGTCACCAGTTCCTCAGCTCTTGGTGCATGGTAGCCTCGTGGAAATGGATGGTGCTCTTTCAGGGCAAAGAAGCACTGACCTGGCAACACCTCCCCATCATCAGGCTCCAGCTGCATGAATTGTTGAGCACTGACGTATTCTTAATCACAAATAGAGTTAATATCTCAGAGGGAAGCTTAGGGTCTTTTTAGGGCTTTGAAGAAGTTGTGCAACAAGCCCTTGTTGCCTTGCCCTGGAGTGCTTGACTTAAACTTGAGGCTGTTTCCTGATGCACAAATTGAATATATGGGAGACTAAGGTCTCTTCTGTCCTGGCTTTAAGTTCCTGTTCTAATTTAAGAGGTTTCTGGCTCTGTGGGAGGCTTCCCTCCCATTCCCCCCTCTTTAGCTCCGTGTGTGGCTGTGTGTTCATATCAAATGATTTCACAGATCCAGTACAGAGAAAAAAAGAGCTACAAAAGCCTGTGGGCATCTTTGTGTGTTTGACAAGATCTTTCCCCAGGTCTTGTTTTGTGTGGCTACACAAACAGTCCTGCAAATTAAATGCCCCCACGTGTGTGTGTGTATGGTTTCAGTATAGGATTATGCTTTGGCCCGGGCAGGAAAATGAAATCTGTAGGATTCACCTTAGTATGTCCTTGTAAAAACATCTCACTGAGCTGGAATTCCTGGCTCAAGGTTGTCACCAGCTTTGCTCTGGGACCATGTATTTCTCATGTCAAAGCCAGAAATCTGTGGATTTTCTAGATGGTCAGACTCACCAGGTCCTCTGCAAGAAAATGGTTTATTACCAAAATCACCTTCTTTGTAATCTATGAACACCTGTCTCTTGGATGCTCAAAAGTGGTTAGAATCTACTAAATTTGGCTGAGAGTTTGTTTAAACCTAGTTTTTGTTGTGTAACTAAAGAAAATGGCCATAAAAGGAAGTCTGGTTGCAGTGGGGACTGTTGCTGTAGCATTATTTTGGTATTTTTCTAACCCCTTTTTGACCAGAATAACTCAAAGAAGTGATGATTTATATTGTGTTTTGAATTATAACTAGTGGAAAACCACAATAATCAAATTGTGTGGTTGTTCTAAATTGGCACCAGTCTAAGTGAGAGGAGGATTAGCCTTGTACTGCTATTGTTTGTTCTGAATGTGTTGGTGTTGTGTTTTTCCATACAGAAAACAGGGAAATAATATTGATAAGAAAACACAATGCAGATGCTGGGACTGTTTCACGAGATAAGATTTAGATTTCCGTATATACTTGAATGGGAGTCAGTCGTCCTTTTTGGGTGCTGAAGGCCCGTAGCGTCATGTCTCTGAGCTGAAAGAGAACAACGAAACGTTAAGAGTGACCTGCTGAAAACCACCCTGTGGGATGGAAAGGGAAAGGCATCGGCAGAAAAGCATCCTCTCCAACAGCGGTAGCATGAAGAGGTGCATTGTCCGAACCAGATTAACTCGTTCTGTAGATTTTATAAGCCACTCTTAAATAATCTCTGATTTAGAGCTTGGAATTCTTGCGTGGTGGCTCTTTTAATTATAAGCGAACCAGTTAAGCAAGCACTGGGCCGAAGAGTGTATAAGGGAGTTAATCACCTTAAACTCACATCTAGTAATCTGTTTCCTGCCTTTGTCGGACGCTGGGTTGATGAGGTTGTGGTCTGTGAATTCTAGTAATGAATGCATTTAGACTGTGTCCTAGTAGCCTGCTGGCAGTTCCTCTAACTGCTTACAATATGCTTTTACACCTCTATTTTTAATGCTTCTTGCCCTTTATAACAGTTGGATGATTCAGCCATTCGTGCCTATATAACTTCATTTTAATGTAGTATCTTGGGTTTTCTTCCTTGTTTATGAGCATTTTTGAAGTCTGTCTCCAACGTATCAGATTGATCACGTAGAAAACGCTTGGGTGCTCTCGCTGGCCAGTAGGTAGGACCTTCTCTTTCTTATGCCTATGTGTTGGAGTACAAACTAGAAGCTTCAGCTAACCATTACTTAAATGTCTCCTGCACTGCAAGAACCTGTTTGTACCCTCCCTCCATAAGTACTTGCTATCAAATACAAGGAAATGCACCATTTTGACGCATCTCATAATATACTGCCACTGTAATTGTCACTGATCTAATGACACCTCTGTGGCTGGCCTTCTCTAGAGTGCTGGGCTTTGGGTTTTGGAGGTCTTGGTCCTTCCAGCCTGTACAGGCCACAGGCAGTGATGGCCCTCAGGGGTTTCCAAGTGTGTTCAGGGTTTAGTGCCTCTGGCTGGGACCTGAATCTGCATTTATACCTTCTATTTCCTGATCTCCTCCTCTTGTGGTGCCTGTCTGCTTTTGGGAAGACATGTCTCCCTTTCCATCTCCTGAGCTGAGGTGGCTAAGCTGCCTTTGAAATAGCTTGCCTTGGGATAACATTCCTTTCCCTGGCTTAGGGCAACTTTCTCAGACCAGCCCGTGTTTTGTGGCTCACAGGTTCTTGTGTGGCACAATTTCTCTGATGAGCCCTTCTCAAGCAGGAGCTGGGTGGTGCCTGAAGCTGTCTCCACTTCCAGCAGGTCTGGAAAGCTAAATGCCAATTAGTGTGTTATAGTTAGAACCTATCTTTTGGCTTGCCATTGCCATGAGGGGGAGGCTGTGCTCTCCCTCTGGGCTTTGTGCTTTCTTTCCCTACCTTGTGCTCATTTGCACATCCACTTGTGTGCTCATCTGCTCTTAACTCAGTCAAAACTCATGTTTTCTTTTGCAGGGTTGAAGTTCAATTAGGAAGGAGTGTCAGGGCTTGCACAGGGAGAAGATAGTAAGGCCATGAAAAAGGGAGAAGAGCAGATGAGTTCTCTATTCCCTCTCTTCTTCTTCCTTCCAGGGTAGTAAAATCTTGGTTTGACTCATCTGTAATATGTAAATTCATCCTAATTCAGCAAGGAAAACTGATTGGCCTTTGCTGGGCCCTCTCCTGTGCCAGGTTGCTGCCTGGGCACATGGGTACTAGTTATAGCACGAAGGAGGGATGGAAAATGCACCCAGGTATGAGGAGGGTGGGATTGTGAGAGCTCTGATTTACATCACATTAAGCTTCCCTGTTGCTTCTTGCCACCAGAGCAGTGGGGGAAAGCTGAACACAAAATATTTGTGGGGAAAGGGGTTACAGGCAACATTTCTGCTGCTGCCCAGTAGCTGTTCTGGTTGCTGTGGACACTGGGCTTATTACAGATAAGCGTCTGGCTTTTCAGCTGGCAGCAGTGGTTTGTGTGTGTTGTGGGTTTTTTTGAAAGGTGGGGAAGAGAACAGCAAACATTTCTGCGGTTACTAAGAGTCAAGTTTTTCAAGTAAAGAGTGACTAAATAAGTAGATTTAGAAATAAATTGTCCCATCGTGGAATCGTCTGGGTTAGAAGAGACCTTTCAGATCATTGAGTCCAACCATTGGCCTCACACTGATGAAAGCCACCACTAACCCATCTCCCTCAGTGCCATGTCTGCCCGACTGTCAAATACCTCCAGGGATGGTGACTCCACCACTGCCCTGGGCAGCTTCTTCCAATGTGAAACTAAATGTGGAAACTTATACTGGTAATTCAGCAGTGAGCCCAGTGTCCACATGCTCCCCTCCTTCCAGCTGCCAAGCACAGAGGACTCCTGCCTGCCCAGGAGATGTTGGGAAGTGGCAGGAGTTCAGGCTGTCATCACCTGCAGTGTGCTTTATTTCCTTTTTCTCCTTTTTTAAAAAGCAGGCAAACAAGTCCTGCTTGAACTCAAATGATCTCAACTGACTCGCAAATGAATATGTTGGTTTCTTTCCAAAGTTACATCTGTGGTTCCTTTATTTCTTTTCAATTAGATCAAGCCTCAGAGGTCCAGGTGACAATGATGCTGACTGAAAGCTGTAAACTCAGAGGACTTCATCACAGGTAAGCAAGGCAGTGTTTATAAGCAAAACTATATCTGTGCTAGCTGAAAATACTTGTGCTTAAAGCTTCCTAGGGGGAGAGGAAACAATTTTTTCAGAAAGCAACATTTTGTGTGTTTGAAAGGGTTTTTTAAGCTGTGAAGAGCTGGAAGTAGTTTTGGGTCACTTGAAAATACAGAATTCTAGATATGCTGCTGCTTGCAAAGAGTGCTTATAAGCTTTTTTTTCTATTTACACAATCAATGAAATAGTAGCAGCGGGTGGGGAAAATGGGGAAAGTATTTGGTTTTGTGTTCCAAGCCTGACAGTGAAATATAGGTGGATATTCCTTTTATATATTCTTAGCTATCACAGCAAAAGGTGCTGCAGGCGTGTGTTGGGTTATGCTGGTTCATGCACAGGCTAGTTGTTGAATGTGGTGGGATCTTAGTGATGATGAGAGTAAGTATATATGTGGGTTGATTATCAGTTTAGCTAATTTACTAGTCTGTATTGTTTGGAATTTTCTACCTGGCACAGAAGAAACCCTGTGATTAGGTACCCTCCCACATGGAGACGAGGAAAAGCTTCTAGCACCCTTGCACACATGTGGCCCTGGTATGGCTTCCTGACATCACTGATGGGATTAATTCCTTAAAAATTAATGGCATGATTTTTGGGGGTGATGGCTTAAGTTTTTTAATTGATGCCCCGAACAGCTTGATTTAGTGGCAGTTTTGCAGTGTGGATTAAAGGCTGAAATTGGCCTCAAAGATCTTCATTACTGGCAAGGAGGCAGGTAAGAGGAAACCTGTACTCATTGGCAAGTCCCTAGATTGGTAATTTGGTTTTTTTTACTGGTAATATGAAGGAAATGAGAATAGTTCAAGCAGAATTATTAGTTCTATTTGGATTTAAAAATCTGCTTTTCTACCAATTATTATAATTAAGACCTTGCCTAAAACTCAGAATTATTTTAAGAGGAGTAGCAGGTTCTTGGGGAAACATACTTAAAACTGAAACAAAATCAAAGAACCCACTCTTATTATTCCAGATCAGTTGATGCTGTAGGAAGATGTTTAAGCAGTGCAGCATGGGGATTATCTGAGCCATAAGGAGTGATAAAACATCTGGGATAAAACTCCTGACATACTTCTGTATTTAGAGTGCAATTTTGTGTTTAGTTGATTCAAAACTAAAAAATCCTGCTCTGTCATTTTGAAGTGAATCAAGCATGATGTTTTGATGTGTTTTTTTTTTTTTTTTTAAACTGCTCTGTAACGGAGTTGTAATCATTCTAAATGCAACTATAGATAGAAAATGAAAGCTTCCAAGTTGAGGATATATTGCTACTTAAGCTAAATAATAAGCCTGTATTCGCAGAAACTTATCTCAGCCCTTTAGGACCAAGTGAAAAAAAATTATGGAGGGTTCTTCCTAATGGGAAAGTACTCAAATATCTCATTTTAAAAAAAATAAAAAAATGTTTAGGTGGTCAGTTACTTGGAGACCTTGTGCCCTGCAATTCATAGAATCATAGAATTGTCCAGATTGAAAAGGACCTTTAAGATCATTGAGTCCAACCATCAACCTAACTCTGATAAAAACCATCACTAAACCATGTCCATCAGCACTATGTCAACCCTTCTTTTAAATACCTCCAGGGATGGTGCCTCAACCATCAAATGCTTAATTGGGCAGCCCATTCTAAGGCTTAATAACCCTTTCAGTGTGAAATTTTTCCTAATATCCAATCTGAGCCTACCCTGCTGCAACTTGAGGCCGTTTCCTCTTGTCCTAAATAATGCAAGATAAAACACTTTTCTTTGCTGTTGAATTATTTTCACTTAGTGTTTTTAGAGATTTAGAAGATTATTTTTTTAATATCAAATTTCAGTTTAATAACATTAATTTCTCTCCCTGTCTTCCAGGAATCTGCTGCCTATCACTCATGTGTGTATAGAAGAAGGGGAGAAACCAATGGTGCTGCTGCCATACATGAACTGGGGGAACCTCAAACTGTTCTTGCGACAGTGCAAGCTGGTCGAGGCCAACAATCCTCAGGTGCGCTCAGAAACCTGGGACTTCTTCCCCATTAACTTTAGGCTTGGTTTGTCACCAGGCTGCGTGAGCCTTCAAAGAAATCACTGTGGGATTCACTATGTTCATTATCGTCGTGATAACGAAAGAATTAGCGAGCAGGTTCCTCAGCAAGTGTTTGTCTTGATTCATACAAGGAACTGTCCTGTGTGTCTGGGCGTTATCACAGACGTTCAGAGGGCACGAAGCAGCCCTCTGCACGAAGCAGACTTAAACTCCAATTGGGGTAGGAGCTGACGTATCAATACATCTTACCAAAAAATACTAAAAAATAGAGAAGATGGTATATGCTCGTGGATTTAAGTTAGAATACACAGAGGGAAATGGTGTATGGAGAATTTTCAGATTTACAGATTGTTTTTGGAGGGCGTATAATTAATAGATTATCCTTTTACTTACTGGAGTTATTTATTTTATATAACATAAAGCGCTTCTGTTAAACTTTTATGGTGCTGCTGTAGATTTGTATTAAGTAAAATAACTGGATTTATTTAACTTTAGATACTAAAGGAAGTGATTTTTCTTTTTTCCCCTGCTGTGGGTGCTCCTCAGCATTCATAACTTTACTGCGTTTCAATGGAATATAATATATTATGAGAAATGAAAATATTACTAGAAGAGAACCTATTTTCCATATTTTTAAAAATCTGAATAAGGCCATGAAGAAAAATCACAGATCCCTGTTTCGTAGCAGATTTCAAACCAGCAAGGGCTGCCTATCTCTTAATTTACAAGTTTTGATAAACTGTTGGGATCTTTAACTTGGATTTTACTTTTTTTGCTACTTAATCTGAGTTATAAATCCGTATGCAACACGCTAATATCCCTGTCTGAGAATTTAAGCAGAAATGGTATTTATAATCTGGATTATCTCAAACAGGAGTTACCTCTTAGTAACTAGTTATGACTGTACTTCACTATCCAAAAATGGGACATTTGGTGTCCTAGATACTTATTTTAAGACAGAACTTTTCTACAAATACCTAAACCACACTCTTGAGTTTTCTGAAATAATCCATGGCTATTGTTCTTAATGAGAACCTGCTAACAAAGAAGCCAGTTTATTATCATTTTAATTTAGTATTTGCTTTATTTTGACCCTCAGTCTTGTAACTTCAGTGTGTCCACCAACACAGCAAAATTTTGGAAACACTAGAGCGAGTACAGGGTATAAATATGCTCAAGGGTTAAATTTATACAGGGCTGTGAAGTTGTAAAAGTTGGAGCCACCAGTCTTTGGTCCTAGTTTTCAGCAGTAGATGGCAACAAGGATTTTGACTGTTGGTTGTGCTCTGCTGCCTGGGAATGAGTTGGTTTCCAGAGAAACAGTGGGGAAAAAAAAAGTGTGGTAAGAAGGGTAAAATTGACCAATGCTCACTGCTAATCAAAGGAAAAGCTGTGGAGCAGTGAGGCAGTTCCAAATTGAAAACATTTGCCCTGGGATGGAAAAAAAATAATTTAAAAAGTTAGTATTTCTAATAAGGAGTGTTTGTAAGTTTTCAGCAGTGTGTAATAAGGTACTAGAAAGCATCAGCTGCTAAGGGTGCGGAAGGGGACACTGGAACACGACAAAGCTATAACCTGGCAGGCACTGGGCTTGCAGTTTTGCCATGATTCTTCTCCTGCTCTCTTGCAGGCGATTTCCCAGCAGGATCTTGTACATATGGCTATT
Source organism: Tringa solitaria (assembly GCA_026413425.1). Lineage (NCBI taxonomy): Eukaryota > Metazoa > Chordata > Aves > Charadriiformes > Scolopacidae > Tringa > Tringa solitaria. Next base: position 26,612,865 of record JAOXJM010000052.1, on the reverse strand, counting down.
CAGATTGCCTGTGGAATGAGCTACTTGGCCAGACGGGAGGTCATTCACAAAGACCTGGCTGCTAGAAACTGCGTGTAAGTACTCAACGGGTTAGAGGCATCGTGCAGGTGATGTTACGTCAATAATAGCTAGAGCTTTCTCCAATTAATCTAATCTCTGCTGCAAAATGTACCACTGGTTGGGGTTTTTTGGGGTCTTGTCAGTGAAACTGTTTGTCTCTAAGCATAAGGTGAACCAGAAAGCATGGTTTTCTAGAAAGCAGAAGATTCTCATCTTAAAAATTCTTGCTAGGTTTTGCCTATCCTTATTTTTTCAAAGGCTTGAAAAATATTAAAGCTTCCCTTAAACTTTAATGAAAACTTGGAATATCTTTGGCTGTTTACCAATGGATAGATTTTTGTATTAAGTTAGTTTTCTTCATTTTTTTTTTATTCTTAAAAAAAAATAGCCTAGTGGCTTTGATCACTAGCAGATTTCTTAGTTGTGAAGTGATGGATGGAAATGAATGTGTTCTGTTTGGTAGGGATGTCCAAGCAGGATTTGAGACCATCTTCTGACTGGAATATGTTCTCAAGATAAAAAGATTTTTTTGAGGTGTTCAGTGACTTCTGTAAACCAAATCGCTCAGAGGCCACCAGCTGTGTTCATTCTTCTTGATACCTAATAAGGGGCAACATAGCTAAGTTTAGGTAGAACCCTGTATTTTCTAAACATCTGAAAAATACCTAAAGGAACAGTTAGTCCATGAGCTTAGTCTTACGATATCTGGAAATAATGTCATTCAAGTAACACGAGTACTTTTCAGCATTCAAGACTGTGTTTGAAGCCTTGAATTCAAGTTCTTGATTTGAAGAGAGACTTCTGCCCCCTGCAAAGGCCGTGTACCGGTCTATTCATGAACTAGCAATGAGAGAAAAGAAGAAGGAAGTGTCTCTGTGCTCTTCCCCAGAGCTGTGTACAAATTGTCAGTTAATGAGTAAATTCTAATGAGGTGACTGAACTGATGGATATAAAGTTTTTCACCTGAAATTGGCTATTAGAGGTCACTTTGAGATTTGATGAGCTCTGCTTGATCATAAATAATTTCATCCAATCACCATTGGATCATTCAGGGTAAATACACATCTTGCATTCCTCCAGTTACGATGCTTCACTTATTTTTGGAGGAAAATAGAGTGCCTCGTGGTCTAGTCAGAGAATCACAGAATTGCCTAGGTTGGAAGGGACCTTTCAGATCGAGTCCAACCATCAACCTAACACTGACAAAAAACACCACTAAACCATATCCCTCAGCACCATATGTACACACATTTTAAATGCCTCCAGGGAAGAAAATTCCACCGCTTCCCTAGGCAGCCTCTTCCAATGCTTAATAACACTCTAAGTGTAAAATTTTTCCTAGTATCCAATCTGAACCTGCCCTGGTGCAACTTGAGGCCATTTCCTCTTGTCCTATTGCCTGTTACTGGGGAGGAGAGACCAACCCCCACCTCTCTGCACCCTCCTTTCAGGTAGTTGTAGAGAGCGATAAGGTCTCCCTTCAGTCATTTGTTTGTTTCTTCTTGTGTCTGTTTCACAAAGATAATATTGATGAACTACTTAGTTTCTCAGAATTTCTGCCCACATCTTCATGACCTTGCTGCCAGTGTTACACATAATGCGAGAGGCTTTTTGCCTTAGCAATACCTACAGGGTTTTCTCAGGTCCTCTCTTCTGCCAGTGCAAGGGTGTAAAGACTGGAGCACGCTCACGAATCTTCAGGTTCCTTAGTTGCCTGCGAAGGAGTGACAGGGTTTCTCTCTCAGTTCCTGTTGTTTGGCTTCCATCTCTTTTGACTTTTTGCCACCTTTGTGTTTTTCCTTATTTGCCGACATGTTTTTCAGTATGCCCTTGGAAGTACCTCCTGGGATCCTCAAGGCATCAATCCCTCCAATATCTTTAAGGCACGGTTGTTGAATCACCTTGTTGTACCCCATTTTGACTGGGGGTGTGCTTTGATTGTTCCCACATAGTCCTCAAAGTGGAAGCCCAGCTCCTGTCTTTGCGTTTTTCATGGCCACCATGCCCATCTGGTGCATGGGCTGCCTCGGGGCCCGGCCACTGCTGTCCCTTAATGCTCTGAATTAATTAATTCTGTCCCTTAATGCTCTGTCTCGGCAATTAATAGTCAAATGTGGGTCACGTTTCCAACACCAGGATAGGTCCTGCTCCTGAAATTTAGTCTGACTTCCCTGCCTAGGGCTCTCAGGAGCCACTCTTCCTACAACTTTCATCCCTGGTTCTTCTGTCCACAAAACCACTGTCCTCTCCGGTGCAGTCCTTCACCCGGTTCTTCAGACGTCTCAACCAGAGCCATTCGAGCTTCTGGTGTTGCATCCCAGGGGCTAAAAGTGAAAACTGGGAGACACTTCAGTACTTGTGCTTGTCCTACGGTATTCTTTGATCTACTTCACCCGTTGGTGTAGCAAATGCTGGGACAGAGGGAGCAGTGAGATCCACCTGAAGCCATCTCTTGTGCTTTTGAACTGGTGCCAGCACGCTAGTCCAGCAGAATCTTCCCTGGTTCTTGTGCTGTTTAAGGATGCTGAGATTGATATAGTTCCTCAGAGACTCTTTTCCTAATTCCTGTTGCTCTTCCTCTCTCATGAACGTGTTGAGGAAGAAGTGGTCCCAAAAGAGACAAAGATCATAAACAGTGCTCCAGGGAGATTACCTTGTGACAGCCTCTCATTTCTGTGCAGGGAATTAATTGCCTCGTGCCCTTGCTCTGTCAGGGGTTGGTGGTGGGGGCAGCTTGACTCCCTGCCCTCCTGGGGCAAAGTCCAACTCTGCTTTGCTTGTCTTACGTGTGATGCAGTGTGCTGGCAGTTAAAATCAATTCATCTAGCACCTGGCACTTCTCCTCCATGGGGAAATGCAGGCAGGACCTGAGCATCTGCTGACGTGTGCCACAGTACAAGAAATCCTGGGGTAGCTGTGGGTTTTTAAAGAGGAAAAAGGAGTCCAGTAGTCAGGATCCTCTGAAGAGCTTTGTTCATCTGCCACCCCTGTGTTCCCCAGCTTGATTCCTGTACAGTAAAAGACAGGGAGAAGCTGGTATGAAGTGTATCAGACTTACCTACCTGTGCCCTAATTTTGCGAAGGGAGCCAGGATCACAGTGGTCTTGGTGGGTTTGTCTAAGGGGGAAATACTTTTCGTCTCAAATGCCCATGGTACAGTTGGGCCCAGTTAGAGTGGGCATACGCGTTACACAAGTCAGAGCTCTCTAGTCACTGGAAAACTACCCTTTGTATATGGTATTTGTTTATAGACAGGTTATAGAATCATAGAATGGTTAGAGTTGGAAGAGACCTTAAAGATCATCCAGTTCCA
>JAOXJM010000052.1:26593522-26604932 GCA_026413425.1 Tringa solitaria | reverse complement strand
GGGTTCAAGGCCAGGTTGGAGGGGGCTTGGAGCAACCTGGTCTGGTGGGAGGTGTTCCTGCCCAGGGCAGGGGATGGAACTGGGTGGGCTTTAAGGTCCCTTCCAACCCAAACCATTCTGTGATTCTGTGGTCTGTGCCCCTGCTGTTCTACCTCTGAGCTTCTCATCAGTGCCTGCTGACAGCACCTGTCAGTTAAAGCTTCGCTCAGGGGTTTCTTTTGATTAAATCCAACAATCTTTTGAGCCTTGCAGAATTCTGCTCCTTTTTAATAAACGATGATGTTTGCACTGCTTGTAACTTCAGCAGTGAATCATTGGTGTGCAGTATCAGCACCATCTATGTTTTGTCTCTTGGGCCTCTTGATACCAGCCAGTAAATCATTTTACTTTATTGTACTTGCACGGGAATTGATGGATTGGTTTTTCATCACCTCAAGTTCCTTTTGGCAAGTATTGTTGCCTGAATGTGTGGAATGCTGATCCAGCTGTCAGCTTTACTTAAATGAAATCTTTATTTTTCTCATGAGTCCTACTTCTGAGTGTATACTCAAAGCATGCAGATGACTTTGATTTGTAGTTTTTTGAAGAGGTAAAACGTAATAGAAGATTATTAATTTTTTTCAAAACAATTTAGTGTTTAATATCCGTTTGATTTGTCAAGTGTTTTGAAATGTCAAACTGGAAAAATGCAGTAAAAAATTGATTTCTTTAGCACTTAAATCTTAGTGCACTAAGATTTTAATTTGAGTTCAACCTGACACCTGTTCTACGGTTCTTAATTGTCCCTATTCAAGGCAAAGTATTTTCATGTTGAACTCGAATATAAATACAGATATATATATAGCGCATTTATGTAAAGCTTTCTTACTCTGTGTCATCTTATTTATGGCTGATTTTGTGGAATGTCTGAAGGGGCTCTCAAGAGCTGGCACGCTCATTGCTGTACGCTGGTTCTTTTTAGTGGGCCTTCGGAGTAACGCTGTGGGAGCTGATGACTCTGGGACAGACCCCGTACGTGGATATCGACCCCTTTGAGATGGCTGCTTATTTAAAGGATGGCTATCGAATAGCTCAGCCAATCAACTGCCCTGATGAACTGTAAGTTTTCGGAAAAAGAATTAAATGTCTGCTTTGTAATTTGTAATTTTTGGCACGTTAAGCCAGCCTTATCAATGAAAGAGCCGGGTTTGCCTTCCCCTGCCTGTTTATTCTGCCATTTAGACAAACACTCCTGAAAGTGTTTGTGTGGCTTCAGTGACCTATGCCAAGGAACTCGGGCTAAAATGAAATGCTTCTTGTTGTTGTTGAGTTTCACTTAATCCTGACCCAACTCTTTTTCCTTATTCTGACACCTGGGAGACATAGGGTTGATCAGGGTGGGAGGAGGAGCAGAGGTAAAGGGCTGGGGGTTTTCATAGAATCACAGAATGGGTTGGGTTGGAGAGGACCTTAAAGACCATCTGGTTCTAACCCCCTGCCCTGGGCAGGGACACGCAGCTTCATGTTTGTGGGACTGCAGTGGAGGAAGCCACTAGGTTTGTAGGTAGAGGGAATGTCCTTTCTCTCAGCAAGATTACGGAGAAGTCTGTGTAATGGGGTTGAACAGCAGTGCTTGGGCTGTTTATTCCTAGTCCCAATGATATAGGAGAAGGCGAGAGCACCAGTGCTTCCAGGCACAGCACGTTTGCTGATCGTTTTGGGTGTCTACCTTCTGGAGGAGTTGTTCAGCATCGTGTGTGAGAGATACAGACTTCCTTTTCTCTCTCTGGTCAGCGGGTTTTCTAGTGGCAAATGCTGGTGTTCGCTCTCAGGTTGGGACTGTGGTGGCCTGGCTTACGTTCTCCCGTCTTCAGTTTGTCTCCTGCCTTGCAGGTTTGCTGTGATGGCCTGCTGTTGGGCCCTAGATCCTGAAGAAAGACCCAAGTTTCAGCAGCTGGTGCAATGTCTAACTGAATTTCACGCGGCGTTGGGAGCCTACGTCTGAAACCGCAGCAGAGAAGATTCAATTCACTGATTTGGGAGAAGGCACGGCATCCGTCTGCAGCTCCCCGCGTCACTCGGACTCACACACATGATGTGTATAAAGCAACACTCAAGGGAGAAAGCACTTCTTCCAAAACACTGTGCCTTAGAATGCTTTAGTAGTCGGAAGTTTTTTTTTTGTAAGACCTCTTGATGTCAAATATTTTCTAGATATCACTTTTCTAAGTTAAATCGAGACCTTTTTACTTGCCATCAGGATTTTTAAAGTGTAGTGATAGTGAATTTAAACATGAGATTTGGATGGACTTTGCACTCTTACAGCAGACACGTGATATTTTTTTTTGGGAAGGGTATACGGAACTGGTAGAAAAGTGAGGACAGGGGAAATTTATGCAAAAGCCACGCTGCAGAAAACTTTCCCCACTTTTTAAAAACGTTGAAATGAAATCTTTCTGACCAGCTCTAGTGTTTGTTACTTGTATGTATCTGGAATAGCTTTTTTTAGTTTCAACTTCTTCTATTTTGAGACAACAGCACATTGTGGTTGGATCCACAAGCGGCATCTTAACTTTTTTTTAACCCATTCACAAATGTTTTTTGGAAAAGCTGGTCTTCGGGACGCAATATCCCCTTTTAAAAAGCGGTAAATGATTATGTAAAAGTGATTCCAGTTTACCTCATATGGAGAGTAGTAAAGGTGGGGTAAAAATGGTGCCCCTTCTTGCAGATAAAAGGCTGATGTGATTTTTAAGATGGTTTTATGTGCTCAACAGAGGCCTTCAGAGAAGCGCCAAAGCAGCCCTTGTGTTGGGAGTCTTTCACCTCAGACTTCTGGATCACAGTTTCTCTTGTTCAGAAAGGTACTGGTTGTTTTTTATGGGCTTTTACGGCCTGAAATGGGCTTAAATATAGAAATATATATTTGTAAAGACACTTGCAGAGTAAAGAATGTTTTTCTATTACATCTAATGTGAAAGCTTGGTCCCTCACGTTGCCCTGTGTGTTGAACGTGCAGGTTGGTGGTTGTCGTTGGGCTGGAGTTGATGTGAAGACAAGGTGGATTCCCTGCCTCCCTCCCTGCACAACTAGTCCCTGCGACTTCAAATACTCTCCTGCTGCCTTCCTTAACCCAAATATCCCTTGCCCCTCAGGTTATTTTGAGTTGAACACTACTTAAGAGGACCAAACAAGGTATTTCAAGAAAATGTGTGGTGAAAAATTGATTGGGAATTGATTCAGCCTCAGTAACGTTCATATTCTATATATGAGAAAATTCCTTGTAGAATAGCTTCCAGTTCTCCAAATGAACTGTAGGTTGCATCCTCTACATGGTGGCACCAGGAGGCAGGTTGCACTTCGGCACCATGTGAAACATGAAGAATTGCCAGAGTAAAGCACCCGTAACCTCGAGAGCTTGTGCAACTGCCTGGCTGGGAGCGTTGCCCTGACAGGCTCCGTGGCAATCGTAGCGTTTTAGGAGGCTCTGGTCTGCAAGTAGGAGCAGCTGGATTTGGCTGTGTCATGCAGATGTGCAGCTTTTGTTCTTTGCAGGGTTCTGAACCTTGCCTGAAGAAGATTAATCCTTTCTAATTAGCACCACGTGAGGCAGAACCGTGTGCAGTCTGTTCTGGGTCTCGCAGGCTGCGCCTTTGCATCGCCGAGCTAAAACGCAGGAGCTTTCCTGTCTGTGCTTCGGTGTTAGTGATCTGGGGGGAGCCAACCAAGTTGTGCTTTGTCCTAGAAGGACATTTTTCTGCTGGCTCAAGTTTGGGCCTGTCACGATGGGCTGTGTTTGCTTGAATTAATTGAAACTGGTTTCATTTGGTTGGCTTGGGAGTCCCTGAGCGTGGCGGGGGCTTTGGTTGTGTGGGCTCCTGTGGTCTTTTTCTTTTCTGACCCAGGAAAACTATGCGATGGCAGTACTCGTTTAGCGTGACTTGGTTGTTGAAGCCATCAGTGGCAGAGTTATTTGTATCCACATCTGTGTTACCATGGGATCTGCAGAGCTGTGGGATTGACTTGAGGTGGGAAATCAGCCCAGGATGAAAATGGTATGCATGTTGTGTGTGCCTTATAGGGCAGCATACACTGCACTGCGTGCACTGTAGTGGTCACAGGCAAGACCTATGTCTTGCAAGATCTGTGGCCATCTGATGGGTATCTGAAGTGACATCTAACCGCTGTGGCCTCAGGGTGGGTGTGGGATGTGCCAGGCTTCAGGCTCAATCAGCATGAGCTTGGGAATGGTAAACCATGTCAGCTTTTCCTTCAATAGGCTGGTTTTCCTCTGCTCCCAGATGAGTGTGTGCATCAGGAGAGACCAAGGAGTGGTCTAGTGTGGTGTGAAGGTACAGATACAACTACCAGTTTTGGAAATTCTACTTTAATTTAAACACACTTTACCTACAGGGGTCGAAGCTAAGATAGGCATTTTGCTGATGACAGGGCTACCTAGAGTAGATGCCTTGCAGGCATTTATTGTACCGAAGATTGCAAATAGCTTTCACACTGGCATTTTTCTTCCCTGCTGCATGTGATATATTTGAACTCTGTTGCCTTTTAGGAAAGCTCTTGAGGAGGAGGTCACTGGGGTAGAAGATGGAAAAGACAGATTTTCTGGCAGGAGAGTGTTGTCGGTAGCCTCTACTCTTAAAGTACACAGAAAAGTCTCAGTATTGAAGTTTAGATTGATCAATACCTGTTTCCTGAATACAGATACATCCACCTCTTACCAAGGTCGAGTATGGCACCAGAGTGGCATCAAGAGCATGTTGGTGGTAGTCCTTAGGTTGACAAGCTCCAGTGTAAGACTTGGATGGGGGCGTATTTTGTGTTGACAAGAAGAGGATGAAAGAAGAGTGGCTGCTTTGGCCATACTAAACATATCAGACTCTTTCCTTAATCTTTTTTCCACGTGTCTGACTTGGAACAAGAGGTAACAGGGTCTGGCAGAGAGGTACAATCTGTGGACTTGATGTGTAGAAGGGACATTTTGTATGTGGGAGAGCTGGGAGATGAGACCTAGCGAAGAAAGAAACAGCTGAGAATTGCCCAGAAATTTGATTAGGGCTAATTTCAGAGTGGAGATAGACCAGTCCTCCCTGCGCCCAACCCTCTGGCTCAGCTCCTTGCTGTGGATCCTCTGTAAAATAATGTCACTGGAGACCTGCTCAAGGGGTGTTTCACTCGGAGCACTGATGTTGAAGCTGTGGGGGAGGTGGAGACGGCTGAGGAAGCAACTGTCAGTAACTCTCTTGGTGGGCTGAGAGATAAAAGTGAGTAAACCACGTGGGATGAGAGTGGAGTTGGGAAATTATAGTGCTCCTATGTTGAGGAAAAGCAAAAGGAGAGGCTTAGGGCAGTAAAGGAAGCAGTGTGAGTGACCCTTGGGAGAGCTGGATGGAGCATGGCTGGTAGGTCAGTCAAGGAGGTAAAAGAACAGAAAGCTGTGGTTACAGGAAAGAGTAAACAGGGAAGACTGTGGCTTCCAGGTTGTTAGTTTTGTTGGGTTTTCGTGGGTTTTTTTTTTTTTTTTTTGCAGGGTGTGATGCTGGGTGAAAAAATTGAGGCAAGAAGAGTTAAAAGGCAAGAGGTGCTGAGCACTGAGTGCAGGGTGTCACAGGACTCCCTGTGGAGGCAGAGGTCAGGGTTGGTTGGGAAAACTTAGTATGGAGTAGGGCTCCAGAGTGAAGGAGGGGATCAAATCATGGCAAGAAAGAACAGGGGTGAGGGAGAAGGCTGAGAGCAGACAATTCATCAACAGTGAGGGGCTGGGAGCTGCGGAGCTGCTAAACAAAGGGATACAGAGGGCACCTGGGAAGCGGTGCGAAGAGAATGGCTGCTCCATGGGCAGTTTTTCCATGGAACTCAAGAGATGCCTTGGAGGATCAAGGCACTCTTCTTGGCTGTCTTGGCCAGCCTTCATGCTCAGGTTGTCCTCCCCTTCCCACTGCAGCTGTCTCCAGGCTTTCAGCGAAGGGTGAGCCTGGCATGGCAAAAGGTGCAGGCAAAGACGATGCCGTTTGTTTCACCTAGAGGTGACCTTGCTTTAGTGAAGTATATTTACTTATTTATTGCTTGAGTTTGGCACTAAGAATCAGCACCCCAGCTCCAAGTGTTTGTCTGACAGGCTTTGTGCTAGGGTTTGTGAGAGGGTTTTCAGTTGTTTGCTCTGGGAAGACACGTGAGCGGTGTGCTCTAGACTACGCGCGTGGAAAGGGCTTGAGTCAGCTGCTGCTTTTCGGAAGAAAGTGGAAATACTGCTGAGACTGTGGAATTTGTTGTACGGATATTGAGTTTTGAGCATTTTTGTGGTAGCTGATGGATATGAATCATTTTGAAGAAAAGGAGGATTTAAAAAAAAAAAGAAAAAGTCCTCTGTGTGATGAGTGTTATGAGTGCATCAACCGCCTATTGCGTGAGTACATTCCTCGCAGGTAAATCTGTGTACCTGGCGCCAGGTATGGATTTGGCCGTCTTCTGCAGCTCCAGTCCCACAGCCCCGTGGTGCCAGCTCCCAAAAGCTTACCTTTGGAAGCAGGTATGTGCACACCACACACGTTGCAAACGCCAGTGTTGAAAAAAAAAACCAAAACAACCAACCAACCACCTCGCTCGACACCAATGAAAGTGCATGTCCCTGAAGGGTGTGCATGCAAACCTGGATTTAGTGTCCTGGGAAAGTGGCCCTTGGTGTGGTTTCTAGCTAACGTGGGGTGTATTTTTATAACGTGGCTTGTGACTCGTAGTGGAAATGACCCGTCGCCCGGGGATTGCGCGTGTTCAAGGCTGGGTTAACTCAGTGTAAGAAATCTCCGTTCCTGGGGTGAACTCCTCTTGGTGTTGGTGGGTTGTTACCGCAGGGTAACAACCGTAGGCTGTGCTCTCAGCACACCAGTTTTAGTGAGAAGCCACTGGAAGAAATAAATCTAATTAAAGTAAGAAGAAAGGGCAGGCTGCCTCCCGCTGAGAACTGATGCGAGTGAGTTTTGATCCGAATAGCATATCGGAGCCACCGAGTGCCTGATAAGGAACCCATCTGGCAGCTGAAATGTGCTGTGCTGCTGCTGGGGGAGTGAGGCTTTTATGCCCTTGCACATCCAGGTTCTTACAGCCAGATAAGGACAGTCTGCAGCCATTCGGGTGCTCCACGTGATGATGCTCTTGGAAATTGCTGCTTCCTCCCTGGTAAGGATATGGAGAAAGTATCTTCTCTCTTAAGTGCTGCCTTTTGGATACAAGACTGAAATGGCATTCCAGGGAGGAAATATTTTGGAGGTGGGGAGAACGTGCTTTATTTCTGATGGCTCATCTCATTCTTTTGAGCGGACTTTGCCTATTCTGTCCTCTAACTGTATCTTGCCTTGGAGCAGCATCCCATGCTTAGTACTTGCTTAAATATTGCCTGTTTGATAAAAAGAGAAGGCCTGTGTCACCCCGCAGTAGCTCTGTAGCAGAAGGCAAGGCTTGTTTGCAAGATTCAGTGGGTTTTGGAGCTTGTTATTGGCCTGACTGGGGCTGAGTAGAGCAGGCTCAGGGCTGGGGAAGGCTTGGTGTACATCTCCACATGCTTACTTCTGTGGGTGTCCTGCTGCACCGGCTGAATCCTCCTCTGCTTGGGCTGTCCTTGTCCTGCCTTTGGGCCCTCTGCTGTCAGTGCTCCTCTTGGCTGGAAAAGGCAGTAACGTTAGTTCTGTCTCCTGCCTTTCATGGCACAGAAACTGTCCTCAGTCATGTCACTGAGTGTGGCTCACTAAAGGACCAGCTCTTGCTCCAAGGCTGATGCTCCATGGAACAGATCCCCTTCTCAGGGCTGCGGGGCAGCTGAAGCAGCCACGCATGTCAGCTTTACAAAAGCTTCAAATCGCACATTTCTTGGGTTTCTTAGTGGAAAAAATGTCTTGAAGTTAAACAAAATAGCAACCCCAAGTGTATTTGTGATTCAGCTGTTGGCTTCTGTGCATTCCTAGGGTGGGAGAGGCTGGATGCATCGAATAACCCCATGTCTTTCTCTCCCTCCCTCCCTCCCACCCCATGGCCTCTTCAGCTCAGCCCCAGCTGTAGGCTCAGCTTCCACCTGGTTTCCTCCTGCTGAAACGAGATGCGCTTCATTTTATAGATCTTTCTTGTTCAGTAAGTTTTAGATCGGCCTATTGTGTTGTCTCCTGTTGTGTTACCATCCCCTGAGCTCTTGTCCTGACTGGCAGGGTTATCTCTGGGACTGACCCTCCAGAATCCAAGAGCTTGCATCCATGGGCTCGTTAGTGAGGCAAGATTAATCTTAGTAGTTTGTAAGAGAAGGACCTGTCTGGTGCAGTTCCTGTCATTTTGTAGGTGGCAGTGGAAATGACTGGGACTTACGTCCTGATGTATGTGGACACCGATGTCCAGAGACGCACCGGAGCTGTGGTGGTGATATCTGTGGTGGTGATATCTGTGGTGGTGATATCTGTGGTGGTGATATCTGTGGTGGCTCCCTATCACATCACCCCATGGCCTGCAGCCACGTGCCCTGTATCCCACCCTGTCCTCGAGCAGGAGAGCTTGCTTCTGATGGAATCCTTCTTGCTTGCGGACACAGGAATGACTCCCCTTCCTCCTCAGATACCCTCTTCAGACTGTGGTGAAAGCTCCCTTGCATTTTTATGGACCCCTGGCCCACAAGTTTGGGGTTTCCTCTGCTCGGGCAGGCTGAGAGCTGCAGAAGGATGGTGTTGTGTGGCTTCCATGGGAAAGACCTGCAGCAGAGTCTGGCTGCTCAGGGATCTTCTCCTGGAGCTCTCCAACACTTTCAAAAGTAACATTTTTGGAGAGATATATATATCTTTCAGAGTTCTTTGCAGATCCCAGGCTTGCTTGCCCAACAAAAGCTGATTACTCTCCAAGGGTGAGGGCTTAGGATGAAGATTAGGGGAGGTGGCTCCAACACGTTTATGTTGAAATAGTCCTGGAGAAGACTGGAAGCTGAAGCCCCAGGTGCTAAGTTTGTTTCTGCTGCAAAGTTGGGCTGAAAGCAAGTAGGAATCTCTTCTGGATGTGTTTGAGATGTAGTAGCCTGTACAGAATGCAAGTCACCTTCTGTTGCTAACAGGTAAAAGCTGTCTTCAAGCTCACCTGGTCCTAGAGGTCCTGCTTAGGGCTGCCCAGACCCTCTGTGTCCCACACCTCCTTCTGGGCAGCTCCACTCTATTGCTGCCTTGAGCAATTCTTGATTTTTTTTGACCTCCTTGACTGCGGAGAAGCAGGCTGTCCTTCAGCTGTGGCCTTCCCCCAACGAAAACGGAGCTGAGCTGGTGAGGCTTGAAATAAAACTGTCCTCCCAGCTTTGTTTTTGAGCTCGGAGAAAGCCACAGATAGGGAAGGCGCTGTGCTGGGGATGATTCATGCTCCACGAGGAAAAATAAACGAAATCTCTGTCCTCAGTGATGCAAATGGGACAGAGGTTGGCAACATCTCCCTAGGAAATTCTGAAGAACAGACTGAATAATAGTGTTTGATTGAAGCAGGGCTTGGAGGAATAGGGAAGTGGGCTGACTAAACTTGTTTCTGCAGAGATGTCAGAAGTCTTGGGAGTGAGCCTGGAGGTGGGGAGACAGCAAAGCTGGCTCTGAACGAGAATATGGATGTGGTGGGCATGAGAAGGACGGATCGTGAGCAGTGAGACAGTCAAATACCAGGTGAGAACGGGTGCCTTGACCTGCCAGGAAGCTTCAGGCTCTTGTGCCGGGTGAACATCATGTTTGGAGTTTTGATGCATAAGGAGCTGAACAGGGCACCCCCAAGAAGGAGAAGAGTTCATCTCCATCCTGGATGATGCATGGGACCAGCTGTAAAATTACTGGAGAGCTGCTCCCTACCAGTCACCCAACTGTGCTGAGATCTGTCCTCCCTGTCACAGTAAATACAAGAGAGCAAAGCTGGGGGGGAACCAACCCACAAAAAAATCCCACAACTAAAAAAAAAAAGCAACAACGAAAAAAAACCACAACACCGCAAAACAAACAACCAAACCAGAGTTTAATTTTGAAAAGGGGAACTGTGTAAAAACAAAAGAGGTTCAAGGAAAAAAGGAAAAGGCCATCAAAAGGGTAATGTGCTCGGAGGTTCTGCTTGCAGGACTTCATTCCTGGCTGGAGTGCTGGCCAGAGGGCTAAAGTACAAGCTTTAAATGGCCCTTTTTTTTTTCGCCCAGGAGATTTACCTGTCAACAGTTAAAAGCACACAGGAGACAACTCCTGGAGCTGAGGGACTGACCAGCGTGTGGGTGCTGCTGCTGGAGGGCCACGAGGAGCCTTCGGTGGTGGTGTCCCCTGGCACTGGGACCATGGCAGTGTGGAGGGAAGGAAGGAAGAGGGCAGGTGGGGGGCACGGAGAAGCAGCAGAGCCCTTCTGCCCTCACCCAGGAGCATCTGCAGGCAGAGCTGCTGCTGCCCAGGGGGAGAGCTCTGGTGAGGAGCAGCAGCCCCCTTTTTCCCCCCCCGTCTCTCTTCTTGTAAAGGTCCTTTTGTGTGTGTGCTTCACCATGCTGGGCTTGGTGGTGTCTGCTTTGTAAGGCCAAAGGGGAGGGTTTCAGGCAGGCTAAATAGTGTTAGTTTTACTTTCACTTGCTTTAAAAGTCTGATTTTCTCTGAAGAGGAAGATTTTGAGCAGGAGCAAAGCGCCGGCAGCTGATGGTCAAGCCCTTCCCGGTGTTGCAACACTCGGGCTCTCAAGCAGCAGCAATCACTAAGGGCAAGGCCGTGTAAAAATGATTTTTTTTTTTTTTTCAATTATTATTATTTTACATAATAAGAGAAAGAAATGAGGCTGAGGGGTTTCCAGGAGCAGGGAGGAATGGGGGGGTGGCACAGCAGCTGAGACATACAGCCGAAGTCTCAGGGCAGAGCTGATGTAGCAAAGAGCATCAGCAATAAAAATGCTGCTGAGGGAGGGGGGAGCAGAAGAAATCTCCACATCTGCTGTAGGCAAAGGGGGGGAAAAAGGAGCTTTACTGTCATTTAGAGGCCTGGATTCATTTTAGGTGCTCTGCTTCACGCTTCTCCTGCCACGTGAAGTAGCTCACTCAGACTCGAGACACCTCGGTTGCCCCTTCAGAAAGCGCTGGCCTGTGCTGCAGGGGTGACGTGCAGAGGAAAATGGGAGAAAACTGGTAGCTGCTCCCAACTTCTAACCAGGTGGAGCTGTCAGTTAGTTGGTAGTGGTGCAGGGAGGTAAAACAGGGAGAGGGAATTGTTGACAGCTTCCGTGGGACTTCAACCAGGGCAAGTGTTGGGTGCTGCCCCTGGGGAGGAATAACCCCCTGGACCAGGACAGGTTGGGACTGACCTGCTGCAAAGGAGCTCTGGGGAGGAAGCCCAGGGAGTCCTGGTGGAGAACAGGATGCCCATGAGCCAGCAATGTGCCCTTGTGGCCAAGAAGGCCAATGGCA
>JAOXJM010000052.1:26579930-26593040 GCA_026413425.1 Tringa solitaria | reverse complement strand
GGGGGGGGGAGCAAACCAAAAAACAAACCTGTGAATTCCCGCTCTGCTCGGCATTTGGGGAAAAACATTATTATGGTACGTCAGAGCCTCCTTTGGGTTTCTGTGGGGAGTTCTTGTGCCTCGGGGAATCCGTAGCGGTGTGTGCTTTGACTCGGCTGGGGATGGTGTTGGCTGCTGCCCAGGCTCTCCCGCTCCCGTGCCAGCTCCGGGGAACATCCCACTGCGCGGGCAACCTGAGTCTTTCTGGGGTTGCGATCTCCCCGGAGTCCCAGCTCGCTTCTCCTTCCAGCTGGGAGAATGGACCTCCAGGGTGATTTATGGACTTGCAGAAGACATGCTCGGTGCTGGATCTTCTGCCTGAATTTGGGTTTTAACTCAGTGGTGGGGCTGCGTGTTGTCCACCCTCCCAGTGGGGGTGGTGCCAGCTCGCCTTTTCAGGTGCTTGGTTGCTTTCCCTGGAATATCTTTCCCTTTGTTGTTTGGCTTCAGTGAGCAAACTGTATCACCCCTACCAGGATGTGCAAGGAGTCTTTGCAAAAGAGCTAATTCTTTTGGGAAAGCTCAGTGATAAAAATTGACCTTTCCACTTTGGCCTGTTAGAGATTTTTATATTAGTCTTGGGTGAATGTTGAAGTTAAGGCTGATGGTTTGCTCTTTGTATTAACTACGTTCCCACTCCCTTCTATGTTAAAAATTACTCTCTGAATTAAAGATTTGAGACCAGCCATACTGGGGCAGATCAAGGGGTCCCGGTCTTCTCCCCAGTCAAAGCAGATGGATGAAGAGGAGGAAGAGCGGGCCAGGCTTCTGCATCATATCCTTTTGAGTCCCTAGAGCCTCCAGCCCTTTCCAGCTTGGGTATTTTCCAAGCCAAACAACGCTTCTGTTAAAGATATGGATTTACCTTGTCCCGTCTTCCCTTGAAACCCTGTGAGTGTGTGATGTCTCTGCAGCGAGGAGCTCTGCAGCTCAGCTGCTGCATGTGGAACCACCTCCAAGGAGGCAGTGGACACAGTCCCTTCTCGAGTGTGAAAAGCTCTGGGTATACCTCCTGTAAGTCCCCCTTTTTTATAAGGGTCAGGGGCCACAGATGTGCACACAGTTCCTGGTGTGGGTAAACTGTGGATTTACCTGGCAGCGTGATGAAATTTGCCATCTTTTCTACACAACAGCTCACGCTCGGTTTCCTGGGAAGGAGGAAGCCAACATTTCCGTGGAGCCCTGGAAGTGTGCTAAGTCTTCAGGCATAAATTAAAACGCCGTTTCTGACAGAGCTCCATCAGGATTGTCCCCTTTTCCCACGTGTAGCGCTCATGCAATGAGGAGGACACTTCATCAGGAGCAATTATCTATACTGGAAAGCTTAAGTATGACTCCCAAACAACTTAAAAAAAACCCCAACAACCAACCTTTTAAAAATAATAATAATAAAATGTTTAATGACCTTGGTTGTACACGCAGAGCTCTAAGTTTTTCTGCAAGAAGGAACTTGCAGATATTGTTCTCTGAGTCTATAGAAACACATAACTCTTTCAAAACTCCTTTGTTCCTTTGGGTAGTAAGAACCATTCTGGGTGTGTTTCTCTAATCTTGAAATCTGTGAGCTTTAAGGAAAAAAAAGAGTTAATTAAAACAATTTTTACATGTATTCTTATGTGGTGCTTCTGAGCGTGGTACCAGATTACATGGCTGGCTACAGAATCCCTGATTTCTGTCCTTACATAGTCATCACTACGTTAAAAAGAAAAGCAGAAATCTTTTACCGTTATCCCCTCCTTAAATCCTGGCTTGATTTGGATCGTTTTTGAAAACTCTGGTGTTTAGCTTTTGGTGGATTAATATCCTTTTTCTCAGCGTTGTCCCCTCAATAGAGGCTGAATCCCAAGGGGGAAGTTTGGAGCCCTGGAAGGAGGGGTGGGTGGGGGAGCACATTAAGCAGGCGTCCCTCCCACCAATATGTTTCCTCTTCACAGGTTGTTGATGAGATGCCGTGTAGCTACAGGAAGCTTGAGTGCTGCCACTTCTTTCTTTTTTTTTTTTTTAATCTTGTTCCTCCGTCCTGGCAAAGTTCATCTGACATTAATTGGCGTCGGGCTTGCGTTTTCCTCCAGCTCCTTGGAGTAGAGACTGTTTCCCCCTTTGCTCTGCCGGCGGCAAAGGCATGTCTCCAGCGTTGGTGGTTGGTGCCCCATAGCTTCACCATGGTGTGGAGCAGCTGTAAGACGTGTCCCTAGGCTCCATGGTTGTGTGGGCCGAAAGCCCACGGCTTGACCGTGCCCAAAGCTGCTATTTGACCAGTTACATGCAGACCACCACATCCATGTTCATCCTGGCCCAGGTGGAAACCCACTGCTTGTTCCTCAGCCAGGAGCAGCATCTCCTTTTACCGCTCTAAAAGTCAATTTGGGCTAATTTCATCTGATATTGGTACCTGGCAGGTCTTTGTGGCTCAGAAACCTGAGGGTTTCCAGGCTCTCCTGTCCCTGCAGGGTCAGGTCATGCCAGGGACAGAGCCCAGACTTAGTCAGCTTTGTGGCTGTGACAGGCCACCACAGCTTCCACACGAGCTCTACCAAGAGCAGAAGGGAAGCTACGCAGTGTAACGCTGCCAAGCGATGCTTTCTTAGCATTTCTTCACATCTGCTTTCTGAAAAATCCCCAGGTCTGGAGTCCTGGAGATGTGAACGTCTCATCGTGGTACCACCACAAGATTCTAGCCCTGAAGAGCCGAAAACTGGAAAGCAAATGGGCTCTAATAGGGGAGACATTTTAATTTCATCCTTTAATTAGTGGGTTGGTTTTGGGTTTCTTTCCATGTTGGAGGAAAAGTGTTTTCAGTCACTCGTGAAGCAGCCACCGGTAACGCGTCAATCCTTCAGCATGGCCCTGCTGGCTTGGACAGCCCTAGCGCAGGAAATCAGGAACTTCAGTGTTCGACTGCAAAAATACTGTAATCTTTTGATACCATTTGGTGGAGGAAGTGGTTTTAAGTGTTGATTAATTCCTTGGGCTTTATTTTTCTTTTTTTTTTCTTTTTTTTTTTTGTTGAGCGTTTTGGTTTCCCAATCTCGAGTTTTCATTCTTTCCCCATACCAGATGTTTGCTCGGTTCCCCGCTTTGTTCAGCTGCTGTGTCCCTCTCACTGCACAACCCCACGGCCCCGTGCGACTCGGGACCCCCAGAAGTGTCCCTGAGTCTCCTTGCCTGCAGCAGAGGATGCTTCTCCTTGGGGGGCTGCATGTCTGTGGGGTTCTCCTCTCAGAGGAGTCCTGCTGTCAGGACAGGCTTGGAGCTCACCTGATCCCGGGATTTACTTCATCAGGGATCTTTAGGGTAAATCATTCTGTAATTGAGCCGTGCAAAGCCATCAAAGGAGTTGTAAACACTGTGAGCCCTTGGTTCCCCCCCACCCCAGAGACCCAAAATTTCCATAAGCCCTTTTGCTGCCCTTTGGGGAGAGTGATGGGCAGGAGGAGGGGCTGCCCAAGTCCTCGTGTTCCCCTGGGGAGCGCTTTTTGCCCTGCTGGGCTGCATCCTGGTCCTGCTGCAGAGGGTTTAGTGCCACACAAGGCACGTGAACTTGCTTGACATCTTCAAAACTTGCTTCCCCTTGGCAGTTTCTGCCAAGGAGCCCTCCCTTGGGGTGGCATGTGCCAGCCCTGCAGGCTCCAGCCCTGCCAAGCCTTCGTTGCCTCTCTTGTTTAAACAAAGGCAGGTGGCTAACGTGGTTGGAGAAGGAAGCGCCAGCGTTGCTCAGAGGTCAGCCTAAAGAAAATAAAGGGATGGGAGCTGTAACCTTTACGATAAGCCCTGCAGAAACGAAAGGGCTTGCTCGCCTGTCTGAAGCGTGGGCAGGTCCCAGAGGGAGGTCGGAGGAGCTGGCGCAGCTCCATCAACCCATGGGGCATGTCCACCACTCCCAGAGGATGGTGCCACGTGCCCTGGGCAAACAAAGCATCAGCTACACGGCAGCATCTGAGGTATCACCCTCCTGCTGGCTGTTACGGGGACAAGAGGGCTTCCAGGCTGAAGGCACCTCATTTCTGTGCTCCCAGGACTGTCACGACCAGGAGCAAAGCTTGTCTTACATTGCCCTATGTTTGCCCCCAGAGATGACCTGGCTCTGCTTCCTTAATGTCACCCAGGCTTCCAGCACAGCACTGGGTAACCCGTCCCTGCTCCTGCCTCCAGGACCATGGGGACCAGAGCAGTAAGGATGTAGCAGCACCTTCTGCATAGAATCATAGAATCATTTAGGTTGGAAGAGACCCTTAGGATTATCGAGTCCAACCAATCATCGCATGTCAGGTCCTGGACCACCTTGTACATCTCCTGGATGTCACCACAACCTCAGAAACCTCTGTGGGAGAGGAGGGGGCGGTGGGACAGCCTGCAAGGAGACTGCACAACACCCTCCCACCATGCAGAGAGGACATCAGCTTCCCCTCCAGCAGAGGGATGCTCCTGCCCAGCAGCACCGAGGACAGTCAGATTTGGGCTAGCAAGAGCTGGCAGATGGCAACTCCATCTCCCGTCCAGGCCCGGGGGGGACCTCCTGATGTCTCACAGCAGTGTGGTCCCATGGAGGTCCATAGCCCACAAGATGCCATGCTCTCCTGGAGCCCCTGTGGGAGGGAGATGGGGCTCCACGTGAGCAGGGTGGTTTCACTCTGTGCTCCAGGATAAGGGAGAGCAAGAGAACATCCTCCCCACTCAGTTGTTTGGTTTCTCTTATTTGCTGAGGAAGATGAGTCTAGCATGAGCTCACCTGCCCGCAGACGTTGCTGTGCACGTGGGGTTTCTCCAGCCGCACAGAGGACATCAGCCTGTTGCGCAAATCCCGGCTGAATGAAAACAAACTCTACTCCTTCCTCTTTCCTTCATCCATGTTTGTGCCATTTAGTGGAAATGCTGATTAATTTTTCATATATATATATATATTTTTTTTTTTTTTACTATTTTTTTTTCTGAAATCAGTGTTACCACAGACTTTTGGTTAAGCTTTTTCCTGGAAATCTGTGCCCTTGGAAGAGGAGGAGTGCCCAGTGAAGGCTTGGGGGAAGTGCTTCAGAGAAGATAGCAATGGCATGTACTGACCAGGGCTGAAATAGGTCCATCTCCTGGGGCCAGCAGGAAAACTTCAGCCTGGAAGATGGAGGAAAACTTGGGCGAGAACAAAACACTTGTAGATGTATTTGTATTTTTAAAGGTAGCAAACCCAGTGGGAAACGCAGGAGGGAAGCACAGAGTTGGACCTGGAAGAAGTTCAGACAGCACTGAGGTCCTGCAGGAAAGGCTGGGGAGCACCAAGGGTCTGACGTGTGTGAGACGGCGCCAGGTTTTCGGTGTCTGTCATCTCTGCCACCTGTCACCTCTGCCACCGCACCCCGGGATGGAGCCTGGTATTTGCTCAAGTGCTGTCTCAGGCTGGGTCATCTGGTCCCTCCCTGCACCGTCTCTATACAGGGAGGATTTCCACCCAGGGAGCCGTGTGGGCATGGAAAGTCCTCTCAGCTGAAATGGGGGTGGTGGAAGACGGTCTCCTGGGATGCTGAGGACCTTGCAGTGTCCCAAAGCCCAGCCAGGAGGGCAGAGCTGGGCTTTGCGTGGTGGCTCTGTGGACACAGTGGGTCTTACTTCAGTTCTGCCTTGGTGATGGGTTGGCACGTTCACTGTGTTTTTCTTTGAAAAATCTCACTCTGGGCTTTTGGTGGCAGCTGCTGCTCTTCTCTGCACTAGAGGTGTCATGGTCTGCACACCTGGTGGTCCCACATCTCTTTTTTGCTGTTACTGGACCCCCTTCTTATTGCCCTGTTGAGTTTCCTCACTTGTGGCCAAAGCTGGCAGCTGCACATCTTGCCCTGCTGGTGGTGGTGGTGCCCTTATTGTGTGCCTCATCAGTGGTCATCTGCTACCCCAGAAGATGTGCAGTGCTCCTTTGCACTACCTCTGTGGCTGAAGGAGGAGCTGGCAGCTACAGCTGTGTTAGCAGCTCTGCTCCTCTGCTCTTTCTACCCCCTCGGCTTTGGTGGTGGCTGGCAGCCCTGGTGACGGTCCTGCAGAGAGGAGGGCCTGGCTGTTGACTCATGGTGTTGTCCATCCCTGTTGTCATCCTGGGTGGAACCTGATGGGGCAGATCAGCTCTGATACAGTAACACTGGTGGGACTGAGGCCCTGAGAGAGGAGCAACACAGGACCAAGCGGTTAAAGAAGTTGGGGTTGAATAGGGATGCTTCAAGTTGGTTGTCTCAGCAAAGCCCTCAGGACTTTCCTGGCACAGGTGGGAAACATCTTGGCTGAGAAGCCCAGGACGAAAAACCACGGTGTCAAAACTGCCACCTTAATGATCTGCAGAACAACCTTGTCGGAGCCCTTTCTGCAGGGAGGGTGGTCACAGCTGTGGTGGGGGAGCAGAGCTGGCAGGGGTTTGGCCATCTGCCTGCCTGGGCACACTGCAA
The DNA here is from genome assembly GCA_026413425.1 of Tringa solitaria. NCBI lineage: Eukaryota > Metazoa > Chordata > Aves > Charadriiformes > Scolopacidae > Tringa > Tringa solitaria. Next base: position 26,586,582 of record JAOXJM010000052.1, on the reverse strand, counting down.
TGTCCTGGTCCACCACCTGTGGGAGTGCAAAGGCAGCCTGACCTACTGGTGCACACCAAGCCTCATTTGTCTGGAGCGCAACAGAGCTCCTTGCAAGGCCACCTATCTGTGAGTCACTCCAGCACCATCTACACTGACACTTGCAAAGCACGATTCCTGATGAGGGGTCTACCAGGACAGGTTGCAGAGGGCAAATACAGGGAGAAATGGTTTGGTTTGTGGTTTGTTTGTTGTTTTTCTTCTTGGTGGAGGTGACATGAAGCATTAAAGGTGTCTCGTCGTCCATGGGCAGATAGTCCAGGCAGGTGGGCAAGATGCAGTTGTGGTTGTCTGGACTTTGGGTCGCTTGTTCCATCTGAGCCTCTCTGGTTAGACCTTTCTCGAGTGGTTGCCTTCAGCACAGCCCCTCCTAACGTGGGTCGTGCTGGACGCCCTTGCTTGATGAAAATAGAACAATGACCTCAAGGGTTTTCCTTTGAGAGTGTCTTGAGGGAGAAGAAATGGGAAGAACTTGAACAGGCCATCTGCTCCCCTCCCATCCGGCTGTGCTGGGCCAGGCCCTGTGATAAGGTTGGGTGAAAGGCAAAGCATGCCAGGAGGTTTGGTTTGAAGGGCGTGAGAAGGTGCAACATGCAGGGTGGTAGGGGCCTCTTGCATCCTACCAGACCAGGGACCGGTCTTGGGGAGCAGAAGCCAACATAGCCCCTGGGGAACTGCTGTCCCTCCCAGCCTGCTGCTCCTGGAGCAGCTCCTGCCCTGAGCACCTCTGCCTTCTCATCTCAGTGGACCTCCTGAAGCCCACCCCAGAGGGACTGGGCTGTAGGGCAGGGACTCCAGCAAACGTGGGCAGTTTGGATTTGGCCTGACCTTTTCGTACCAGTCCTGGTCCCTGGAGCTGGGGCAGGCAAACCTAGGAGAGGGGTGCATCCCCTGAGACCCATAGATCACCTGAGCACCATCATGGAGAGCAGCAGGCCACCAACTGATGGCTACTCCAAGCTGTGTGCCTGAGGTGTGAGGGCACTGTGGCATTCAGGTCTGCTTCTTGAAGGGCATGTCCTCCTTCCTAAGAACTTGGGGTTGTTGGGGCAGGATGCTCAGGGTTTAGTTCAGCTGAGAACTGCTCTGGGCTCTACCTCACTGCCCTTCCCTCCTCCTCCTCCTCCTCCTCCTCAGGGAAGCGTGGGCCAGCCTGTGTCACTCTGCGATGTCACCACCATTAGTGGCAGGACATCATCAAAGGGTGTTCCCGTGGGTAGCGTGAGTTACGGGAGCCCTGCCCAACGCCAGCGAGGACACAGCAGCCGGGCTCTCCTGCTGCTGCCCCAGGGGTCTGGACTGGAGGTTCAGAGACTGGAGTGTGGGACAGGACACTGGCCATCCGTGTCCACGGGCATGTGGTCCTTGTCCCCGGTCAGCGACGTGTGTCTCGCCTGGGTGAGCCAGGTCCTTCTCTCGTGCATCTGGCGCGATGCAGCTCATCAGAGGGTTTCTGCTGCCGGAGCAGGAGTGGGCACTCCTCCTGTGCTGCAGGCACACCGAGCTGGGAGATGGTCCCCGCAAGCCCAGCAGGATTTGTGGTTCATGCTGGAACTGTCAAATCCTTGTGTGTTCGTATCTCTGGGCGTTGTAGATCATATTTCTTTAACCTCAGGTGCCCTCCTGGGTTGGCTTGTTTGGTCAGGAGTCAAGGTCAGGAGGAAGGCTGGTGCTCTGCTCTTTGGTTTGGGTTCAGCTTTGGTTGTGAGGGTGTTTCTGCATGTCCTCTGTCCCAGCCTCTGAGGACTCCCAGCCCCAGCTGGGTCCAGGTCGAGCCCAGCCTGGGAACCGAGTGGTGAGGAAAGGAGTTACCACGGGCTGGGCTGGGTGACCTCTGCATTTGCAGTTCTCCTGCCTTTGTTGTGCCAAAAGATGGATCCTGGTAGCCCTGTCCCATGGTGGGAATGGGAGGGTTAGCCTGCAAAGCCAGGACCACTGGACGGCCAAGCACAATGTCTAGGAGCAGCTCCCATCCTATTTTTCAAGGCTCTAGCTGCTCCCCAAAGCCCATACCAGCCCGGCCGTGTCCCATGCCGTCCCCGATGCCCAGGCTCTTGCTTGCAGGTCAGGACTGCAGGTCCTGCAGACCTCCATCTGCCCCAGGAGAAGCTGTGGGGCTGAGCCTCTTGAGGCCTGGGTGGAGCGAGGACTTGGCTTGGGCTGAGCCGCTCCTCTGCAAGAGGCGGCATGTCATCTCCTCTGTCCCTGCGCTGGGTAGAGCAGGGAGGGATGGCGCCCCGGGCCTGTTCCCAGCACCGTACATCTCTTGGCACACAGGCTAACCTTCTACCTGGGCTGGAGCCACCAGCAACCAGCTCCAGGGCTCTGCCTCCTCCCAGCCCTGTGTCCTCCTCACCCCAGGGTGGTGGTGGGGGGGGTGTCCTGCTGGGCAGCGGGACCACTGAGCTCCATCGGCTGCCTGGGCATGACTTGGCCCCAGCCCGGGGGATCAGGTTGGGTCTTGTGTCCAGGTGTAGGTTGATGCAATGTGCCTGTTCCTGCTCGGCGGGGAATGTTGCTCACCTGCCTGGGGAGGCAGAGGCGCTCGCGCGGCTCGGCGCTGCCTGCCAAGCCCTAATCTCCATTGTTTGACAGCTGGCGCTCTGCTGACGTCAATCCCATGGCTCAGGGGGCTTTTTGGGGAGGAATGGGCAAGTCTCCACACATGTGTGCTTGCAGGGCTTAGCAGAAAAACATCGTGCTGAAACCACAGAGGGAGAGGAGGGGGGAGAAGAAGGAGAAGAAGAAGAAAGGAAGAGGGGGGCACAGCCCCAAAGGACGCCGCTCCTTCACAGCATGGCCCAGCCTGGGGAGCTGCGGGCTGACTCACACCCAGGTCTGCCTGGTCAGGCAGCACCCCTGGTTGGGGGGTAAAAATGCCACCTTATGCATCCAGCTTGCTGGGAAGTACTGGGAAATTCAGTTCCCCCCCTGCTCCCACCCACGCTGAGGGTCCATATGTGCTCCCTGAGCATCTCGCTGCTTTTCGGTTCCCTCTCCTGATCCCTTCCAGCCAGCTGAGACCACTGACGTGGGCAGCTGGATGTTGTCCCTACTGCTGGGTGGCTGCTGCTCTCCTCTCATTCCTGTCTTAAGGCCTGGGGTAGAGGTGTGGTTTTGTCCCTTCCTTTATTATATGTCATTAAAGAAGCTGTTCAGCCCTGTCCGGATTGCGCCAGCTCTGGACATCGCTGTCCTGCCCCACGGGACCATTTCAGGATGCTCCCTGGAAGCCGTGCCCAGGATGCTTTTGGCATTTGCCAGCTTAGGCTCAGCTCTGCTGAGTCCCAGAGAATCAGTTATGGGAGCAGACCCCAAGGTCTCCTCTGGACTGCTCCCTCCTCCGTGCATCAGCAGATGCTCTCGCTGCTCCGGGGAAAGCTGATCATCATCTGCTGTTGCTGGAATGGTCCAGGTCCAGCTCCTCCGTGTCTGTCTCGCAAAGCCTGGCTTGGCTTTGGAGCCTGGGAAGGGCTCTCTGGGGAGCCTTGGCATGGAGACCACGGCTCGCAGGCTGAGCCGCCGGCGCTTCTGCTTCCACTCGTGACCTTAACGACACATCCTGATGGCAATTGTTGTCCGAGCTGGAAATCCTGTCCGCTCTGCTGCGGGACTCCTGCTCCCCAGCAGCTCAAGGTCTTCGGTCACTGCAGTCAACCCTTCCCGCAAGGGAAGTGACTCTGGCCCTGCTGCCACCTCTGGCACGAGCTGCTCCACTCCCTGGGCTTGGCCGCTCAGCAGGACTAGCTTTAATGTCCTTAAATATTTTTCCTCCAAGAAAAAAAAAAAAAGCAACAAAGTGGGGAGTGAGGAGACAAAAGAAGAGGAAGCCAGGAGTTACCAGAAGTAGCTTTGAAGGGATTTTTTAATTTTTCCTTTCCTGGCTTAGAAAGCAACTTGTTAGAAACCGTCCTGAAGCTCAGCATGGGTCATACCTGGGAGGTGGATGCCCTGCAAGCTGTTCCAGGTCTGCGCATAGAGCTGAAAGCCCATGGGCAGGAGGGTCGAAGGAGTCTCTAAATCTGCTGCTTTGGCTTCTCAAACTTGTTTTCTTTCCTTTTGCCCCCTGCCCCCAGCTAGTGCAAAAGCCTGTAAGTAGCCACTGGAGGAAACTACTTAAAGTCTTGACTTAGGTTGCCTTTTCGTTGCCTTTGTACCATTGGCGTTGCTGGGTGCTCCTTCCTGCCCCCAGAATTTTGAGGCCTTGGGAGCTGAAAGTTGGATGGTACCCACCAGGCAAGGGTCTCAGCACACCATTTGAGTTTTCAGATCTCCAGGGAAATATATTGACTATTTCTTGGTCTGGAGAAGGGGAAATAACAGAGGCTGTGCCACGGTGAGCTTTGCTGGATAAAGCTGGATTCCTTGGTGTGATTAATCAAATACTGTGATTCAGCCCTGCCCCAACAAATGAGACATCCAGAAGTACGCAGGGAGTTTCTCTTGCTTGAAATTCTGGTCTGGAGGGTATGTTCCAGCTGTGTAACTCAAGCTTTTTCTTCGTAGGCATAAAACCTACACTTGATCACAACAAAAAACCCCTCCTTTGATCTCTTTTCTTAAAACAGGGAGACATTAAGAAAAACAGCCTGTGGGCTCATAGCCCTAAGAAAGACAGCCCGAGCCCACAGTATCCTCTTGTGTATCATGGTATCTTCTTACCCAACCCCTGTGCATCACCTGGCAGTCCAGCTGTCAGTGCAAAACCAGTATTTTCTAGCTGATATTTGTCTGGATTTTTTTTAAAATGCTCTGCTGAGGCTGGTGGGTTTGTGCCTCTCGTTCCTGGCACACTCCCATTGTGGGTATGTGAGGTGGGATAGCCCAGTGGGGCGAGTCCTGGAGATGCTGTAGGATGAAGAACAGACATCTCCAGAGGAGAGGACCCATTTCCAAACTGGTATGGACATCGCACTCACTCTGAGGCTGTTGCCAGGGGGATGATGCTGCACGCAGGACATATTCCAGCTGCCCAGCCTAGGCTTTGGAGACCTATAGCTATTCAGAAAACAGTTTCATTAATATCTCAAGATAATTAATAACAAGCATGCCAGAAGCCTCCCTAGAAACTAAACTGGGAAGACTTAGGGGAAGTTACGTGCACGTCTTTAGCAAGGCAAGGCTTGAGAGGAGAGGTGATGATGATTTTATTAGCATTAAATGATTTTATTAGCATTAGAAATGCTAATAAAAGATGTTGCTTTCTTCTGCAGACCTGGCCTCTCTGCTCTGATGATGCTGGTGTTGGTAAGTGCTGTGATTTTACCCATGACTTACAAAATCTGCACTGAGCTGAAGCATCAAGGAAGCTGATAAGGGGAACTGAGCGATCGCATTGAAAAGATGCAGCCAGTCTCGTGGGACAGGAGTGAGGGCCGAGGACAGGATCAGAGAGGTGTTGCCAGAAACACACGAGTGAGTGATTGGTTGGTCTGGCTGTTTTTATACATACTTTTTCCTGGACTTCATGGTCAAGCTTGTGACATTTGCATGCTTTGTCTTGGCATGGCATTGGCCATGACAGCTAGCTCTTCTTCCTGGCTGCAACCTCCATGCTACCCATGGGGGAACTGTAGAAGATTAGTCCAGGTCCTTCTGCCTGTCCCACCTCATCCCATGCTCCTTTCCAAGCTGGTCCTCTCCACAGGCAACCAGGGGCCATGGTGCTTCTTCCCTGGTCTCTCCCCAGCTCTGAACACTACTGCGAGTGCCTCTTCCTCCATCAACTTTTGTGGTCTTCTCTTGAATCCCTGTGAGCCCTGGTGTACATTAAGAAGTGGGATCTGTGCTTTAGGTTTTCTGAAGGTTGCAGGGAAGGCTGCTGGTGCAGCCAGGTTTGCAGTGGCTGAGGGGATCCTGGACTTTTCCCTCTCCAAAACACTTCCCAGCCTGGATTTGGGCTGAGCCTACACCTTCCCAAAGAGGGTTGCCAGTCTTGGTTTGATGATCACATGGGAGAGAGAATTTGGCATTCCCTTGGCAGTTACAATGGTTAATCACATCCACTGTTGAATAGCGGGGTTTAATCAGGATTTGGCTTTCCCTCTGAGTCACAGTGGCAGGTGGTGGCCAGGGACTGGTGGTCTCAAACCCCTCTTTGAAACCCAAAAACTCTCTGAGATGCCCTCAGCTCCTCTCACAGAGGCTTCACTGGCCCCAGGAGCCAGGGAGTGTCTGACTGAGAGTGGGTGGGATTCAGGGTGCCGGCATGGAGGGTGCTTGCTAGGGCAGGCAAGCTGCTGGGCCCAGCAACATGTGGTGACTGGCTGAGCCCCACCTGCCTTGGAAGAAGCCTCCTCAGCGGGTCTGCAGCTCATGCTCAACAGTGGGGCTGATGGAGGACCCGCAGCAAGGACCGGGTTCATGCAGTTCGGGAGACATGTTGTCCTGGGCATGTGGGGACGAGCTGGGTCCCCCTGTGTAGATCCAGTCCAATTTAGGAGAACTTGTTTCTAACAGCTGAGGTGTGGTGCAAAAACGCTCTGCTTTGGCGGCTGCTAACAAATGCCTGGTTGGCTGCGGGGACCAGGACCCACAGATTTAGAATCATAGAATCATAGAATGGTTTGGGTTGGAAGGGACCTTAAAGACCACCCAGTGCCACCCCCTGCCC
>JAOXJM010000052.1:26552696-26570318 GCA_026413425.1 Tringa solitaria | reverse complement strand
TGAGGTCCCTTCCAACCACCACAATTCTGTGATTCTGTGATTCTGTGATTTTATTTCTTCATCTTCCCTCAAGTTCTTATGGCTCCCCTCATAATTGGCTCATGCAGACTAGGACCGATCTCACTGGATGTCTCGCCCCTCCATTTTCCCTATTAAAAAGGACGTTTTCATTAGCTGTGCCCACGTTGACTACTTGGATTGCTCTCTGTCACCCTGGACATGATGGTTGGATGGCTCTCCATCCCTCTTGGTCCATGCCATGTGTGTTTTGATGTCTCCTTGGGTCCCTCCAGCTGGAGTGGGAGCAGCTAGAGGAGGATGGAAACTGTGATGGGATGATTCCCGAGTGCATCAGCAGAAGCATAATGTCATTTCCATTGGAAAATATTTCAAGGTGTTTCAGCCTTTCAAGATGAAACAAAATCTTTCCTTGCAAAAAGTCAGTTCCAGCCATTGTTCCAGTTTGACTTGCCTGTTCCAAGGAAAACAAATACATTTTGACTTGAAATGGCTAATGCTGATACCAGCTCCAAATCAGCCCTTCCTACCGTACGTCCAACGTTAGGAGAGGATCTTGTGATCAAAAACCTTCTTGCTGTTTATATTCCAGCTTCTCTGAACAAAAAGTTTCCAGCACTTTGTCCAACGGACATCACAGCTTTACATCGTACCCTGGGTGACGCCCAGGTCTTCTTCTCAGGCTGAAGATAGAAGGCGACCCACCAGCAGGGAGGTCCAGTGCTAAGTATGGCCAAGCCTTCACCTTAATTTTGAGTTTCTGGTTGCTAAATATCAGTGCTGGAGTGAACCCCATGGGAAGAGGCACCTTGCAAAGCTATTTTGTAGGGGGACATAAAGAGCACGTGGCAGCAACCTCTCCTGGAAAAGCTTCTCCAGAGGAGGGGAGCGAGGAGATCTGAACTGCTTTGGGCATGCTAAAAACGGGTCTGTCAAAACCAATTTCCAGTAGAGCTCTACAAAACATGTGTCAGCAGGGGTTGGTGGCTGCCAAATCTCAGCGTCTTACCACCGCCTCTGCCTTGCGTCCAGCATGAGGAGAACAGGTTTTATTGGTTTGTTTTTGGTTTGCTGCTTATTGAAATTCAGGCTGTTTTATTTAGTGGGTTGACCCTCACACAGCGACAGCCAAACCACAGGCACACACTCTCACAGTATCAGGGAAATTTGGAAGAGTTCAAACCAAACAAGGAGTTTTTATGAAACTTCCAAGTAGCTGGGAAAAAAAAAATAAAAAAATAGATGATTATGCAACTTTATTGGCACTCTCATTGCCACCATCATTAAATAAGTCAATATATAGTATAATAAAAATATTTTGCCGCATAGTAGTGTAGAGTGAACCATTTTAATTGCAAACACATAACTCTCATTCCATATTTAATGGTGCCCAGACCTTCGGGACTTGCGGCGGTATGAGAACAGTTTTGTGGAATGAGATGTGCTGAATTCACTCTCTTTTATCCTCTTTTTATTGAATTTAACCTTTATTCCAGGGGGAAGCAGACACGCATCCAAACTTTGAGGTTTAACTGTCCTTACCACAACTTCAGGAGGTATCATATTGAAGCCATGATTGCTGCACAACATTTGGAGTAGCTCCTTTCACGTAATTGGGTAATATTCATTAAAGCTTTTGTCTACTTAAATATATATTTTTTTTAATTGCCATTCAAATAGTGGCTGCCAGAGTGCTCCAAGGTCTTTTAGAGGCAGCAGAACAGCTAAATAAAATCATTTCCAAGGTAAAAGGTCAATATATCCAACAAACATCAAGCTCTTGGAGGAGGTAGGGATTTCCAGTGGGATGTGACAGATGTGGGCACACGGGTCTCCCTGCCTCTGAAACCATGAAGCCCAGCTCAGCCCTCCTGCCCCTTCCTGGGGCTTTTGTGGGGACTCTGTAGTCACCTTGATTCCTTGCCCGTTGGAGAGCGGAGACTCCTCACCAGGAGTGAATAAGAGGGTGCCACATTGCTCGTCGGTGAGGCATCCCTTGCATGGCCTGCCAGACCTTCTCAATAGGAAGAGGAGGAGGGTGAAAGGTGGGCTCTCCATCAGCCCTCTCAGCATTTTTCCAGGGAAGGCCAGTGCTTCTAGACTGTACCCAACTGAGAAAAGTTGTTGCTGTGGGTGATGCTGAGATGCCACCTCCTTTTTCCCTGTGCTGGCACGGGCCACCTGCCAGGGCGTGGGACATCCTTCTGGGTAGGAGCCTCCTTCAGCTGCTCAATGTCTGATTTGGTGACACATTTTCGCCTCTCCTTAGGATGGCATTTCTGTAGATCTGCTGCCAACGGTTTAACAACATACCTACAAGCAGCAGCAGCAGGTTTTGGTGCAGCTGGATCCAGTCTTTTTGGTGGGAAATAACAGACTTGCTCTGCAGTTGATTACAAGGCAAAAAGCCTGTCTGTCCTAGGTATGTAGGTCCATGGGGGAAATGGGGTTAAGGAATTTTACAAAAATATTTGACTCTTCACCTTTCTAGGCTGCAAAAGCCTTCGTTAGGGGCACTGTTCCTGAAATATTTACTGACTGTAAAAAGCATTGGCAGTGGGCAGAGTTAAATTAGACCGTCTCATCGTGATCACTTGAAGCAATCTCAAGGAAACGCAATCCTGCTTTGAATGGCAGAGGCAGATCCTTGTCTGCCTCATTTAATTGCTTTTACTACAGGATACTGATGCTTTAGATTGCAAATCCTTCAAGGCAAGAGCTGTCTCTTTGTTCTGGGTTTGCAGAAGACATCCTGCAGCAAAGCCCAGGGCTCTGGCCTGACTACAAACATGGGGTTATTTTGAATTCTGTACTCGGAGAGTGCCAGGAGGGCTTGACAGTGGTGGCTGGAGAGCGTGAAGGTCACTGGGTCCTCGCTGGCACAACCCTCCTGGTTTTCACTAGCACAGCCCCTGCTATTCACAGCACCCACGTGGCTCTGAATAACGCCATCTTCCACCCTTGCCATTGCTCTTTGTGGTGGGGCAGCGTTTATGGTGCATGCAAATATCATGCAAATGACTAGCTGGGGAGGGTGTGGAATAAATAGTCATAATTCCAATCTCCCAGCTCCTCCTTTTATCAACCTTCAGAATTTCTTCTCTGGAACGTGCCGAGCAAAAGGCTCCAAATGTGACATCTGGGGGCTGGCATCTCTGAAAGCTGTTACAGAGAAGAGAGGAGAGGTGGAAAAGGTATTATGGAGAAAGGAGAGTTGGCTGGTTCAACGAGGAGCCACCAAAATAATCCACACATCAGGTCATCAGCTCCAGTTTAACTGAAGACCCTTTGGTATATTGTGGCAGGGATTCGACTGATGGTGGGCCTCAAGTGGCCTCATTATAAACAAGGCTTACTTAAAACAGACAAGGCAGAGGAAAAGAAAGTGGCTGTTAAGCAGGTGTGACATAAAGCACCAGCAGGGCTCACTTGAAAGCATTTCCTCTGCTCCCCTGTTCACTTATGGCCCTCTTAAAAGTGGAGGAGCTTTCTGTTTTCCTCACTGCTCTTCTTAATGACTCAGCCTGCCAAAATCGCAGCCTGGCCATGGGCAGCCAACCATGGGAGGGATGGTTCAATACTGACATGCACCTCTGCCGTCATCTTCAGGATAAATTACCTGCTCTCCCATCCCACCTTGACCTCACTCCTAATCTCTGGGCACGGCTGGCTTCCCTGCAGGGCTGGTGGTGGCCTTGACTGGAGGGTAAGCAATGTCACGTCTCCTCTGTAAGTGCCTCTCCACCGTGGGGACCGTGATATCCCCTCCCTGAGGGCTGGACCACCTTCTCGGGTGCCAGTAAACCACCTTCCCCTCACTCTCCATCCCCAGGAGCAGGTCGGGCTGTGAGCCAGCCAAGCCTGTTCTTCAGGTGTGGCTGTGTACCTCCCTCCGACCAGTATTTCTGCTCCAGATCAAATATACGTTGCTGGTAAATTAAACCCAGCCTGTCACAGTCTGTAATTTCCATTGCAACCGCAGCCATTGGCAGGAACCGCTGATGCACGCTGCCTGCCCCGTCCCCTTCGGTCCTTGTCCCCTGCTGTGCCACATCACCAGCCCTGGAGAACAAATGGGATTTCCAGGGGGGGGGTTTGGCGTGCTGGTCTGCAGCCCCAGGGACTGGCTCTGGTAACAGGGGGGTTGTTTTCAATCCACATTCCCAGAGCAATGTTTGTACTTGCAAGTCTGAAACCCTCCAGGAGCCCCAAGGGTTTGCTTCCGCAGAGACTTGTGCTGTCCTGGTGTGCAGCAAGTAAACTGGGGGTCACGGGGCTCCAGGAAGTTTGTTTTTAAGCTGTGCGAGCTTCCCAAGTAAATACAGGGATCACCTTTTTCTCCCTTCCTAATCCTGCTTGCAGCAGCACCACCCACAAAGCAGGAGATCCAGCACATCTCGGGCAAAACCCTCTAGGGCTGCTCACTTTCTGAGCTGTATTTAGGGCTCTGATCCTGGTTTTGTTCCACCCTCTCTCTTTCAGAGCCTCCCCAGGTCGTCCCAACACGATGTGTCACTCTAATCACCTGTCCACCCTCACATCTCAACGGCTGATGTCCGTGGTAGGATCTTCAGCACTGCCATGTCTGAAAAGACCAGAAGCTCACTTGGATCACATCTCACTCACACTCTGCTGATCCAGGGTGTCCTGAGATCTGGTCCCTTCTCCAGCTTCTAGTTTTATGCAACAACAGCAGATTTCCCAGGTTGGAAGGTGCATACAGGCTTGCTATGAGCTTCCCTGTTATTGCTGGATCACATGAAGCCACCAAAGAGTTTGGAAGGCAGCTGAGTCTTCTGGATTCACACCTTTGGATCTGGGGAGATAACTTGTGCCCTAGCAGGAACCAGCTTCCTTGGGATGTCTGACCACACAGTTCCCATTTTGCCAGCTCCAAGATCACAGAATGGCAGGGGTTGGAAGTGACCTCTGGAGAACATCTAGTCCAACCTCCCTGCTAGGATAGGAAAAGGAGTTTCTTGGCCCATTGTTCCCTTGGGGCCAGGGCTGTCTGGTTCCAGACCATGGATGGTGCTTCAAGCAAGTCTGTATGAAATGAAATACTGGCTTTAAAAGTCCAAGTTTCAGTCTAAAGGCACTGTTAGGGAGGCTGCTGGGAAAGAAACACCTTCCTTTAAGAAGGATCTGCTGGTCCAGCAGGGATGTAGCAGGGACTGTGCATGCATAACAGAGCAGAAAATCATCTTCCATGCTGGGATGCAGTGTCTCTTCATCTAGTAACAAGCCTTCCCAGTGGCCAGGAAGATCTTCCCAGCTGATTCTCAGTTGGACTTGATGATCTTTATGGATCCCTTCCAACTGAAGATACTCTGTGATCCAGCGTCGGTGGGTACATACTGCTTTTTAAAGCCCAGTGGGCAAATAATCATTGAGAAGAACAGGTTGGGGATATCAGGGAGAAAAATGAGATGCTTCAGACCCTGCCAGATTGAAACCAGTTGGTAAAGCAGAGCTGGTCTGGTCCTCGCCCCATAAAAGCATCAACCCAGTGCTTGGTAGAAAGAAGTAAGGAGGATGATGTGGGGAAAGAGAAGAGCTGTGGTCATGTTGAAAAGTGGCTTTTGAGAGCTCTGCAGTTCTGCAAACAAGGTGAGCATCCCCTGGTAGCAAAGAGGGACCTGCCTCAGTTCCTGCATAACTACACCAATGAAAGTTTGGATGAACTGGTGGTGTACATGGAAAGCTGGGGGCCTGATTCAGCTTTGCTGGTTCCCTCTGTTAGCAGCAGTGAGGTCTTCTCCTTCCAGCTGATGTCTTGGCCAGGGGAGCATGACTGCTGTAGGAGGAATTCATTTCAAAGGCTGAGAGAGAAATGTGGCCCCAAGAGCCGTGTAAAATGAACCAAACCCTGTCAATGTGTGATCTTTCTTGCCAGGCACTTAACATCGACCGTATCACCCTAACAAAGCATGATGAGAAGAATTTGAAAGCAAACTCCCCTCCCTTTGTCAGCACCACCGTAAATCACTTTCCTCCTGTGCACTCGTCTGCAGGCCAAACCATTCCTTGCCAAGACTTGTAACCTTGCAGGAAAGAAAATGCAGGGAGAGTCCTCAAAAAGAGGCAAGAGTCCTATTTTCTCATGTGGTGTCTCATTTTGTTAGTCCTGTTGCACAATCTGTTGTCTAAGGTCCATCACTGAATTTGTGTCCAAGTGCTGGAATTTCTCTTCCAGCAGGATAAAAGCTTGGAAGATGTCATAGTGCTCTCTGATGGTCCCATTTAGGTGGACAGAGCCTGCTCAGGAAAGTTCATTGCTTCTGCTGCAAGACAAAGTGCATGTGCTGGCCACAGGAAACCTTGTGGAGCTGCTGCAGTCTTTAGTAACTGAAACTACCACAACTGGCCTTTTAAATTCAGATTTGTCAGCTTTTATTGTATTATTTACTACAGCTAGATAAGCTGCCAAGGCTTGGGAAATGCTCCTTGCTTGGGAAAAATATTCACTGGAAGCTTTCGCATGGGAGAGTAGACCAAGACGCTGCATGGCGTGGGTAAGCAAGGTGTGCAGCCCCACGGGGAGGTCCCCAGCGCTGTGAGTGGCCCTCAGCTGGATGGGAAGCGGGTGTTTTCTTGCTTTACCTATTGCAGGAGCTGGAGAATGAGAAATACAAGGGCAGCATGGGTTTGCTAGCGTGATTTCTTCCTGCCCTCCAGCAAATCAGCCTCCCTCCATGTCCAAGGTCCTACTGGGGGTGGCGGGACCTGGAGAGCACAGTGCTGCCTGGACACACAGGTCCTTTGGTTCAGAGCACATCAAAGGCTGTCCCAGCCTCTGTCCCTTCCTTGGCCAGTTGGAAAATGCAGTCGGTTCCTGCTAAGGACCCGCATCCCCATGGGGCAGTGACGTCCAGCCCCGGGGGTGTTTACCAGAAGCCCTGATTCCCTTTTGACTCACCACAGCCTTTTGCTTCCTCTTGTAGGGGTTGTTAACTCCATCGGCGCGGGGTTCCCAACCCCATCCATGGGATGTGGCATCGGGGCAGGGGTGTTTCGGGCCACTGCCCATCCTGCCCACTCCCCAGGCTTGTCAAGGGGCATTGCACCTCTTCCCTGGGGCGTTTTGCTGCACGGAGACAATTTTGGATGAAAAAGCTGAAGTTAGTGGCCGAAACAGCTGCTGTGTGTAGAGGTGGTTGTTATAACAAAGCGAGCGTCACGGGTTGCTGCGGAATAAACTGAAAAGTCGGGGCCGTTAGCGAGCGGGTCAGGCATTGCCTGAAAAATGAGCTCAGCAGCACGTTGGGTTGACGGGGAGGATGGGAGACAAGCAGAGGAGATGTTGGCTTGTTTTGAGCCTTTCTGTCAGTGCGGCTGAAACTCTCTGTCTCTTGCCATTGAGTGGCAAATAAAAGGGCTCGGCTAACTCTGATGGGGCAAAAGGGTCTCTTCACATTGTGTCCTGACCCCACATCTAGCAAATTTGGGGATGGGAGTGGAAAAAGAGAGATAGGAATATGCAATGCTTTTTTTGCCACCCACAGATCGGTGATACCCAACTGGCCCTGCAAGCAGTGCTTCTGGGATAGGGTTAGGAAACTGGGAAGCTGACAGCCAAAATTAGCTCTTTTTATCTTAGCAATGCTAATTTTTCACACTGCTTTCAATCCCTGTGCCTGGTCAGACTGGTGCCGGACCCCAAAGGTCCTGACTTGGGGGGGGTCCTCTCGCGGGATGGCTTGGGGGAGATGGGAGGAAGAGAGCGCCCAGGGAGTTTCTCCCACGGGTGCAATGCACCCTCTCGTGGCCAGTGGCCACGGTGGGTGCCCGGGACGGGGGTGGATGTCAGTGGGTGCCCATTGAGTGGGATTTGTCTCCTTGGCACCATGCTGGGGCGTTTGTAGAGACCCACCACCCCTCCCATGGGGAAACCATTCAGGGAGCTGGGATTTGGTTTTTCCAGGCGCAGGGCACCCCAAGGCGGGCTCCACCATTTCCCACAGGATCCACCCACCTCCCTCCTCCACCCTGCTTTATGCTGGGAAAAGCAATAATTTTGACAAAATACTTGAAGCTGGCTTCCCCTCAACCTGCCCTTTTTCCTCTTACACTTTTCCTCCCTGTGAGGAGCCAGCGAAATAAATCAGTGCTTTGCATAAACAAAGCCCCGGAGAGGTATTGGTGAAAAAATAGTGCTCAGGAATGTCACAAATGCAGTTTTCTCCACAAGAGAAAAGCAGGAAAAGTTTATTTTCTCCGTAGCCTCTTAACCCAGGGAGGGATTTCTCCATCTGGCCACCCAGTTTCCCCTTCTCCCAGCACCCGGGAGCTAAATCCCAGTTGGCTGAAAGGTGCCTCCCTTTCCTCTCGCCCCTCCAGGGGGACTTGAATTAAAACCCCATTCGCTTCCTTGCGGGAAGGCTGTGCTGCCAGTGCCTTGTCCAGCCGCATCCTGCAGCCTCGGATGCTAGCGCAGGTGCTAGGTGTCCCCCGTGGGTGGGCAAACATTGTCCCACCGCCACGGTACCCATCCCCAAACCGTCCGGGGCTCAGCGAGCCCTCGCTCCCACCTGCTCCCCGCGCACTGGCGTTCGCTTCCTGCGACTTTAAAGTTCCCTCGGCACACAAAGCAAAAGAGGGAGGAGAAAGGGTTTCATCATCACTCCCGAGAGCAGACTTATAAAAACTTTGCACTCAAGCTGCCTGCCTCACTCACGGGCTTGGAGGGTTTTCGGTGCACACCGCGCACGCCGCCGGCAGTGGGACAGGCCGGAGAGGGACCGGACTCCACGTGCAGCCCAGCTCTTTGGGGGTCTCCAGGAAGCCCCCACGATGGGAGTCCACCCCGAAGCTGGCAAACCCCCAGTTGATGTCCCGAAAAGGTCCGGCACCTGCTCCCGGAGTATCTTCTGCAACATCAAGGTAAGGAGCCGTGCCTGGCAGGGATGTGCCGCTTCCCTGGCAGGGAGGGAGGGGGGTGCTTGCAACAGAGAGTGACCTCAACCCGTTCCACGGGTCCCCACATCCCCGGTACAAGCCGCTGGGAAAATGAAGGGTGTTTGCTAAGATGCAGAATTTGAAAGTCAGCTCCCTGGGCAGTCGTGGATAACACCGCTGAGGTCTGTCCCGCTGGGTGCACGGGAAGGGCTGGGGGTCTCGGTGGGTTTCGGAGTGGTACCCCCCCAGGGCACGTGGGTGTTGCTCCCCATGGAAGCAGCATGGGCAGCTCTCCGTGGGCTGTGGAGCTTACCCACGGCATCCGGTACACAGTGTGCTGCTGCTTAGGGAATGATTAACCACATCCTGGTGCCAAAGGAAAACACTGCCTATTAACAACACTGACTTGCTTTAAAAACCTCAGGGAGAAGGGCACTTTGAGTGACAGGAGCAAAATCTCGGCGGGTTGAAGTGGGTTTTCTGGTGTTGGCTGCCCAGTTGCCCACCTGCCCCTATTAGCGAGACGAGACCTGTCATCTTAAAGCCGGTTCCTGCCTGAGCTTCAGGCTCCTGAGCTCACTGCCCACGTGAGAAAACACCAGCCACCCCGGCCGCCTCTCATGTTTTAAACCCTACTAACCATCACATTTTTACACCACCCCTCACATCGCCTTTTTTATCGCAGACGGCACAGTTTGGCCCATTTTCGGGTGGGCACCAAGGCTGCTGGGCATGCCAGTTCCCGTCCCCGGGACACCCGCCTGCCTTCGCCAGGATTTCCCTGGGTGGGGGGCGGAATTTTGTGCCTCTCTTGGCAGCACCTCTGCCTGTTGGCATCCCCAGTGCAGTTTTGGGGAATGGCAGCTCCTAGCAGCCCCCCTTCTCCCCCCAGGGGCAGAGCAGCTCTCGGTGCGTGAGAAGGGCTGCTGTGGTGGGGGGCAGCTGGCAGGACCCCCTTGTGCCACGTCTGCCAGTCCTGCCTGGGGCCAGGGTGTGACTTCCCACCAGCATTATTGAATATCAGCATGTGTTTTGGGGCCGAGAGCAGCGCTGCAAGGATGTGTTTGCCAGCACTTCCCAGCCCAGTGTGTTTTCGGGAGCGTGCAGCCGTGGGTAGGGCATCGCGGTCCACCATGGGTTTGTGTTTTATTTTGCCACCCGTCTTTCCTCACCTTGCATGGAGGACAGGGCTGCTCCCTCTTCTTTGGTGGGATGTGCTTGCTTGGGGTTAGTTTCTGGGCAGGAAAAGTTTCACCGCATCTCGGGGCCCCCGGCGTCTCTATCGGGGATGCTGGGGGGCTGTTCCCAACAGGGTGCTCCTCCAGGCAGCACGGTGGGATGAGGAGCAAAGCTTTGGGCTTGCTGGGGTCAATCAGTGATACAGTGGGGCTCCCAGAGCTGGGGACATCATCTCAGATGATGCCTTTCAGTCCTACACACCTGAAGGTCCCCACTGCCTGGACTGGTGACTTGATGGTCCTTTTTGGTTGTGAGCTCCAGGAGGAAAAGCTTGAGGTTACCGTGGGTAATTTAGGGCTGTTTCTGGGCTCCTCTGGTGTGCCTCTGGAGGGGACTGGTGGCCTGTTCCCTTCTCTGGAGGGGGTGCAAAACATGACCCTAACCCCCTCCAGGCTGCTCCAGTAACGACCATGGCTCAGGGTAAGTAAAATCACCTGAAAACAGAGCTCTTCTTGCAGCTAATGTTTACAGGGGAGGATGCAAAAATATCCCGGGACTGAAAAAACAGTGCCGAAGTTGATGCCTTTTTCAGGATGTAAAACTTTAGGGTTAAAAAAAAAAAAAAAGAAAGGGAAAAAAAAGCCCAACTAATGTTAATCCATTTGTGCATCCCATAGGCAGCTGTGGGAGTCTGCCTGGGCACTCAGCACCCCACACACCTCAGGGTGCTTGGTGAGGGGCTGTGTCCAGGACCTCCGAGGGGCGTTTGGCCAAGGGCAGATGATGCAAGGGTTTTACTTTGCTGGCAGCAGGAGATCTAGCTGTGCCAGGAGGTGCCTGGTCATCTGCCCGCACCCATCGCTGCTCAAATTGCCCAGAGCCTGGTGCTGGCTCAAATTTTAATTTCAAAATGAGCAATGAGCCTGGAGGTCCCCAGACCATCCTGGCACCCACCACTGAGCCTGTCTAAGGGGTCCTCGGGGTTGATTTCAGAGGGAGAGGTGATGCTGCAGCACCCGGTGTGGCAACCAAGCGTAGGAACATATGTAGAGTGAACCCCCCCCCAGCAGGAGATGCCACCAGAGACCCCCACATCCCGCCTGCCCCGGCCACTGCAAATACAGCTGCACTAAGGGAAAACCAGTGCGTGAAAAGAGCACTTTTGTTTTAAAAAAAAATCACCAGTTCTTTTTGCTAAATCGAGAGGAAAAGCACAGCCTGATGCTGGCACTGTGGAAGCACGTTAAGGAGCTGTTTGGGTTCTATCAAAACATGCTTGTTTGCATCGGATGGGTGATATGTACCACCTGGGATGGTGGGGAGTTAAGACACCCATCCCTTGGAGAAAAATTCTTGCTTTTAAGAGCAGATGTATATAAATTGACAGACAATGACATCCCCCACCCTTTCCTGACCTGTTCACTCTTCCTGTACCGTGACATTTGTGTTAAAAATATATATGCACTCAAAAAAAAATAACTGCTTCAAGGTAGGAAAGCAGTAGTCTGTGCACAGTTGTTAATCCTCTCAGCCCCCAAAAATTACTAGAAAAAGTGTCACAACTGAAATTCCAGGTTTGGGAAGTTGTTTTGTTGTGAATGGGTCGTCAGAGGGCAAGGTGTACAATAAGCACCTTGGTTTATATGGCTTTGTAGCTCTTGTTCATATGAGAAGCCTTTGGTGCTGCAGATAAAGTATTATATAAAGTTTTCATCCAGCACCTAATTGTGTGGGAGGCTTCTGGCATCATCCCATGCAGTGAGAGAGATGCTATAAAGAGGTTTAAATTAATGAGATGCAGTGTCCTCTTATAAGGGATGGCAGTTTCTAACCAGGACAGCGTTTCCAACACAACAAAATCCCCTAGTCATAGCAGACTCCAAGTCCTAATCATGAAATTAATATTTATTCCCCTAAGGCTCACATGCCAAGATCATTTTCAGAGTGCCTTTTGCAGGGCTGGGGCCAAAAATAATAAATTATTGTTCCATGCAAACCATCTTTCTCCTCCATGTTCTCTGCGAAGGGGGCCACCGGCTCCCTGAACCAGTCCCCGTCACTCTTGGGGTGGTTTTTGGCACTGGCCCCTGTCACCACTGATGTTCAGAGGTGGGAAGCATGATGGAGCTGGGGATGGGCATCAGAGAGGGAAAGGTCCTGGTGGAAAGGAGTAGTTTCAATGGTTCTACGGGGGTCTGAAGAGCAGGATGGGATGGCAGCTCTGGGGATGGATGGCATGGAGGTGCTGCTGGGGATGCAGAGACAGGGGCTCGGGATTTGGACGCTGGCTCATACCTATGCTCTGACACATTTACAGCTGATCTTTGAACCTTGTGGCAACATGATTGGTGACAGTTCCTTGTTGCTGCTGTGGAAGATACTGCGGGTATATACTGTAGCTAGTACTGCAATTATACCAGATGGCACCAAGGCTCCGTGAGTGCTGATATTTCAGGGCACCACCTAGCTCAGCTGACAGCGTGTTTGCTGTCTGCACCGTATCTGCAGGTGGTAGATGCACCATCCCTGGAAACATTTGAGGTCAGGTTGGACAGAGCTCTGAGCAACCTTATCCAGTTGAAGATGTCCCTGCCCATGGCAGGGGGGTTGGACACAATGAGCTTTAAAGGTTCCTTCCTACTCAAACTATTCAAGGATTCTGTGATCTTGTAGCTGGAATAAATCTGGCCACTACACTTATATTTTTGAGTGCCCTCTTAGGTATGGCAAGGTTGCTCGAACCCCTCTAGAAGTTGGCCGTTCATCTTGAATCAGCCTGAGGATAGAAAGCCGAATGCAAAAGGTCTTCAGTCCCTGGGGCTGGGAGGTTGCTGCTAAGCAGGGTCCCCTACGAGAAGCCTAGAGCATTCCGGTAATCCCACAGCAGTGGTGGAAGTAGGTGATGAGCAAGGACAGCCCCCTACTTTGAAGTTCACCTGAACTTCCAGAGTTGTGCTGACTGGCACTAGGAGATTTTAATTGCTCTGCTTGGCAAATGCAGGATGAAGCCAACTGTTAGGTGGATGCCAGCACCCAGTGGCACTGGGGACACCAAGGACCTCAATGCCTAAAGGAAAAAAAACAGTTTTGAAAGGTGGAGAAGAAGTGGATGATTGGTCTTTTTGATACCCAAGCATAGCCATGGACCCTATCAGTGCCCCTAGTAGTCCTAACTACTGTCTCCAGTCATCATGTCCATGTCCACCTTGCCCTTCTAGGCAGCCACTGAAAAAGGATTATTTCAAAGGTGTCATCTCTGCAGCGCCGCAAATGTTTTGGTTTCTTCACCTCTATCGTCTCTTTCACAGGTTTGTGCTGTTTTCCTTGATAGCTAATTCCTTCATCTGCATCCCCAGAAACAGGACAAGGAGGAGATCTTTATAAATAACTTGTTAGTTAGCTGAGTTGGACTGGTTTCAGCTGGAAGTTGGTTAGCTGGAGAGCACAGGGGAGCAGCAGGAAATGGTGAGGAGGCTTTTACCCTGCAGACCACCTGACATGGAAAAGGAGGCAGGAGGATAACAGGGAGTTACTACCACTTTACCTCTCGTCTTCCTCTCCTTGGAGTGAGAGGTGGGGGAGACCGTCTGTCATCTTGACATTGGCCAACCTGGCCCAAACCATGATGCCTATAATGGCAGCAGTAAGCATACAGTTCCAGCAAGAAGTGTAAATTCACTACAAAATACAGCTGAAATAATGTGATAACTAAGAAATAATTTTTAAGGTGTTAAAGTTGCTGTTTTATAAATTAATCATTTAGTTCCTCCCACAGGGAATGGGAGGGGAGATTTAAAAGCCTTAGGGGCAGATTTAAATGGGGTGCTATATTGGGGCAGTGAGAAAGGTGATATAGAAGAGTGTAGGAGAGGGGACAGCAAGGTCAGGAGGAGACGATGGGCTCTCAGGGTGTGATAAGGCTTTAAAGCATCCCAAGGTGAAGATGTTGGGGGGCATGCAGGGTGTGATGGCCAGAAACAGGGAGATTTTCTCCTCCCTGGGGAGGCTGGGTGCCTTCTGCAGAAGAAACGGGAGCCTTGCCCTGGGGTCTGAGGTCCCAACAGCAACAGGACAAGTTTTATGTCCCTTCCTCTAAAGGAAATAAAGGAATTTGCTGAGGAGCATATTTCAGAAGCCTGGACATGTAAAAGTTGTGCTCTCATATCCTGTTGGAAAACATTATGAATTGCTTTATTTAGCCATTAGCAAGAACAAGAGATTCATCAGGTCACCGATCTGAAGACAGCGTGGCTGTTGTAAGTTTGGAGATGGAAACACTGAGAGGAGAAAGTCATTGTTGATAAGGGACATTGATTTAAGCAGGATAATCAAAGGATATTCCAATGCTGGACACTGTGCAAGGAGAGATGGCGAGTCGGATGAGCGTTTGTAGCAAAGAAGCAAACAGGGTCCTCAAGGAGAAGTGGGACGGCATGGGGAGAACAACCTGCTATGACTGGGGTCTTCCAGCACTTGTGATGATGGTACTGGCATCAGAAAGCAAAGGTTGGGTTAGGATAGATCCCACACTGTGTTTATGTCTGGGTTTGGTGGGATCAGAAGATCCACCTGGCCTTCACCAGCAACACCAGCAGCAGGATAAGGAAAAAGATGGGGAAGAGCCAGCCGGTAAATTGGGTTGGAAAGTTTAGTGGGATCAAGGTCTAGGAGACATGAAACAAGATAACTTTATGAGGGGCGAGGTGGTTCAGTGCCCAAACACAACCAAGGAGTGGTCAGCATAGATAAGATTATCATGAGCAGAATGGGAGAGGAGTGTTGCTGATAGGGAGCAGGAGGCATGGCCAGGGCTGTGGGCGGGAGAGAGGAGTGTTTACATTCGCTTGTGGGTCAGGGAAAACAAAGCCAAGCTGAAGGTACCTTCAAGGAAATCATAGCACTGTGAAGAAAACAGACCTTCAGGAAAAAAGGAAGAGTGAAGAAGAAGAAAAAAATGAAGACCTACCTGCGTGCTTGGTCTGGTTGCAAGAAGAAAGAAGGCTGCCTAACAATATGCAGTGGATTTTGCAAGCCAAAGTGTTTTCTCAGCATCAGCCTGGGAAGCAGCAAACCCTCACACCTCCGGCACCGGGGGTCGGGTCTCAGCGATCCTCTGCAGCCAAAAACCTCCTTTCCTTCTGACATCTGCAACGTGCACCTGCATGTTAAGGCAGGGACATGTTTTTATGTCCCCTGGAGCAGTCCCTCTGCAGCAACTGAGCAAAGTGGGGCTTGCACAGATCTTGCAAGGGCATCGGGGCACCGTGCCGGGAAACTCCATGTGTACCTTCCTTGCAAAAAGAACAAACATTGTCTTTGCACTTGGCAATTGGGGGTTGTAAAGTGTGGATCACTTCCAGTAGACAGTCATCATTGCAACTAATAACCTGGGCAGCGGCGTGCTTCAGACAATCCCTAATAATTTGGAATTTTTATTATTAGGGGAGTTTTTTTGTAATAGAAATAAAATTTAGGAGCCAGCTTCTGCCATTGGACCATGCTCCAGGCTCAGAGGTTTTGTGCTGAAGGACCTGTGGTGTGGCAGGGTATTTGGTTCCTTCTGTGGAAAACGTTGCTTTTTTTTTGCTTTTTCATGGTGCTTTTTGATCTATAAGTCTAGGCAGCTGCATGAGGAAAGAGGTGCCAAGGAGAGACACATTTCCCCAGGCATGTCCGTATACTTTTCATTTCCAGCTGATGCATTTCTTTGGGACTGAGTGATCTCAGCTGTCCTACTGCAGGAGGATCTCTTAGTGTAGTGAGTGTTGCTCATATACAAGCTCTAAAATAAACAACCTGACTATTATAATTTTGGGAATATTCTCATTACTTTCTGAAGTTCCCCCCTCCATTTTTGTTTTTTTTTTTCCTCTTGGAAGCTCAGGAGAGTAAAGTGGAAGAAGCCCTCAGAGGTGGGCATGTTGGAGTCTCCTGCTTTGGGCCATGACTTTCCTCTAAGATCAAATAATTTTGCTTTGGCCCTCCAGATCCCAAAATGCAGCTCTCATAGTACTATGTGGAGAGAAGAGCTGACAGAGCATCCTCACTCCTAGTCCTTTCCAAACATCTACTCCAGCCAGATTCGTTTTGCACCTTCCTGCAGCAACTGCTCTTGGCCACGTCCTCCCTTGGTGTCATCAGCCAGCTGGGAACAGCTTGGTAGGTTCTGTGGACATCTTCACTCCCCAGGCAGCTCTTGCATCCATCTCATGCCTCCTTCCACCCATGCTGCTAGCGGCGCTGCCATGGGAAGGCTGTTGGGCACGTAGGTGAGCGTGGAGGTGAGAGCTGGAGCAGGCTCTCTCCTCACTGGGTGAGGTGCACCTCAAGATTCCCACCTTCTCAACCTCCAAGCAGGGCTGCCAAGCTGAAGACACTGAAAAACAAGGTGAGGGATGACTTTGGACACGAATGCCACTACCACAGCATGAAGCTGTGGAAGCAGAGCAGAGAATTAACCCTTAACTCTGGCAGAGAGAAAGGGGCAGTGGCCGTGCCACGTGGAGCAGCATCTTCCCAAACCCCCAGTCCTGGCAGAGCAGAGCCAGGCTCCCATCTGGAGGAGTCCCCTGGATCCTGGAGGGTCCATAGAGGCAGTTCATTCCTTTGAAATAACAAGAAATTTGCATTTTGTTACCTACCCATGTCCAACACTGCAGGCTGGGGTTATCAAGTACTTCATGATTAGTTTTTTTCTTATTTAACCCAACTTGCCAAGCATTTCATTGGCTGCCTTGGTGGTGAAGGGATGCTCCCCTACCCTGCCTTCCAAAAAACGTTCTTACAAAACAGTCCACCTTTCGTAGTAGGCTTTTCTAAAGTCCAGTCTCTGTGTACCTTCAGGTAGCTGTTTGTTAAGGCCAGTGACAGCATTGACAGTATCTTACATAGGCAATATAGAAAGAGAGAGCCGTGAGATAAGGGAATACAGCTTAGCGGACCCGGTATGTGACGTGGGGCAGTGCAAGCACCTACCAGCGCTTCTTGCAACGCTGCCTGCTCCCAGCCCTCGGAGCAGCAACCTCCTTCTCACCCCAAGAGCACCCACCTCAAGGACAGATTTTCCTCATCCTTGGCTGCTTTATGGGTTCAGCAGGAGGCTGGGAGACCCTCTCTCTCCTCCCAGAGCATTATTTTATTCCCGGTGAGCTCCAGAGGAATGGGAAAGGGTGCAAGTGCGTCTTCTGAGGTGGCTGCAAAGGGCTGAAATGCTGTCTTGGACATCTCCCAGGAATGCACCGCCGTGGCCAAACCCAGCATCCCATGGGGACATCTTGGTGACAAATTAGGATCTCAGCCTTGCTGCTGCATCCTCATGCCTGGGGTCTGCCTGAACCCCAGCCTACCCCCTCCTTCAGCCCCACCAGCCCACCAGGCTGAGTATTTGTTGAATACATCTCCTCTAAGGGAGGATTGGCTTGGGCTTGCCCAAATCCTATTGCCAATCTTTTTCAGTGGTGCTTAGGGATAGAACAAGAGGAAATGGGCACAAACTTGAACATAGGAAGTTCCATCTAAACATGAGGA
>JAOXJM010000052.1:26542195-26552596 GCA_026413425.1 Tringa solitaria | reverse complement strand
GCTCTGGGTGGCCCTGCTCTGGCAGGAGGTTGGACTAGATGATCTCCAGAGGTCCATTCCAACCCCATAGCATTCTGTGATTCTGTGAAGGGCTGCCAACTCTCTGCTTTGCACCTGAGAAGTGTTGCCCAGACCATGGAGGGACCAGTCTCCTCTCTTCCCAGCAGCAGGGTGAGCTTCTCTTCCCTAGGAAAAAGCATTGCCCTGGGAGGTGCTAGTGAACTTGGAGGGGGGACGGGGGTGGGTGGTTACCAGCATGCCTGTGAGGGACCTTCCCCCAGCTTTTTGCTCCCCTGTTAAACAAAATGCCTCTTGGAAAGGAGTCGAGTGTCTTGCATAAACCGCCAGGAGTCAGGATCGCTCAGGCAGTCTGAAGGAAACGTGGGGATGATTAAGAGGGGATTTTGTGTGTGGGGAAGGGGGTGCGGGGGGTGCATGTGGGTGCATGTCTTTGGCCTCCCCACGCTGCTCCCTGGCTGCCTGCGACTGCTGCTTGCCTGAAGCTCCAAAAATACACCCGGCTCTGATGGGAGCATCTTCTCCAGAGGGTCAGCACTTTGCGGTTGTGGGAATGTCCCCGACTCCTTAACCTCCCACCATGCCTTCGCCCTCAGCGCCGTCATGTTGGCTCTGCATCAGCAAAAACCTCCCTTCAGATGAGCTTGATTCAAAAGCCCCTTCTTGGTTACATGTTATGGAAGATGGGTGATAGCAGCTCCACCCCCTCCTGGGGTTGCTCGGTGGGTGTGTGGGGCCAGCGCCGCTCATCTGGTGCTCTCCGCAGCTGGAAGGGACCAGTTTAGGTGCTGGTTTCCCTGGACCAGCAGGTTGTGGGTGGTCAGCATGAACATGTGGGGATGGGAACGCACAGGGAGAGGAAAGGGTGGGAGAGATCCATGAGGATCTGCAAGGGGACACAGGACAGTGGTTCCCTTCATCTCCACCAGCCTCAGAGGTCTGCTCTTCCCAGCTGGAGCATCCTGCCCAGCGTCAAGGTCAGCCGGTACAGGGGTTCCTTTTGAGGAGCCCTCCAAGTAAGCCCCTCTCCCAGCTCTTTGCACTCAGAGCCTTCAAGGTTTGGGCCATCATTATTTTAATAAGAGTTGAGTCTACTGACTGCAGAGGAAGTCTTAAATCAAGCACATCTCTCACCTCCAGACAGTAAAAGTGTGTCTGGAAAAGCCGAACTCCAGCTGCACAAGTCCTGGAGCAAAGGCTATTTTGCTTTTCTCTGACTGTTTTGGGTAGCAGCTTCTTCCCAAGCAAAAAAACCCAAAATAATAATAATCTCCTCTGTCCTTCCCCTCCCAGCCTCTGGGCTCTCCACATCCAAGGGCTGAGGGTGCTGCGTGGTCCCAGTGCCAGCAGCAGCGTGGGGTGGGATGAGGTCCCCTGGAGCATCCCTCCTGCTCTTCTGCCTTTCCTGCCATCCCTGCTCGCAGGAGCCAGGTTAGAAGGTCTCATGGGCTGGGGGGGAGTGAGCAGTCACGCCCCAAAGGCTTTCTCTCCCCTCACCGGTGCTCTCCAGCTGCATTTCTCCCACCTTGCCTCCCCTCACGACAGGCAGCCCCAGCTTGTTCCTGGGCACCTCGGGATCCATAGCCCTTTTTTGTCTGTCCCCGGATTATCACCAATCCATCGACCCGTCTCAAGCCAGCTCTGCCTTTTCCTGCCTGACCTCTCTGACGCCACTTGTCCCTCTCATCTCCCGCTCTCCATCCTCTCGTGATGCACAGCCAGTGCTGGTTCCCCATGGTCCTTCCATCCCTCTACCTTCTCCTCACCCCTAGCCGAGCCCAGCATTCTGGGGAGTCAGGCTGCCTCTCCTCCTCGTCTTCCCTCCCTGCCAGCATCCTCTCTCTCCCCAACACTTCTCGTCTGCCCTGGGATTAGGCTGACATTTGCTGGGCTAAATTCAGCCTCGGTGATCCACCCTCTTCCCTCCCTGTTGGTAAACAGCTTTGCTTCTCCGACTGACGCCTCGCACTGGGAGAGCTCTCCCTCCAGCTGCTCCCCGTCTCAGGCGGTCCCGGCCCTCCGCTGTTTAAGCCAGCGCTTCCTTATGCGAATGACTTCAGACAAATTAATGTTCTCTGGCAACAAGATCCCCTCTCCACTTCTCATCCTCGCGGGAGCCACCTCTCTGCTCCCACAGCTGGACTAATTACACGGTGAATCCCAGGTCAGGATTGGAGAAGGTGGTGGATCCAGCTTTCACCCACAGGACCACGTGCTGGGATGGGTTTTTGAACATAGGAGTTGATAGCTGGAGGGTGCAGAGGTCATTCTGCTTGAAGACTTTGCTTTCAGATGTTTCACTTCCACTTTGTCCCTGTCTGGGAGGGCTTCCCTTTCCCACGTTACACCCCACGTTGCTGCCCTGCGGCTTTTGTTCAGGGCAAAGTCCCAGCCTGGGACTTGGTCCTCTCCTGCTCGGCTACCAAAGTGGCAGATGCCTGCCTGACGCTAGCCTGTCTGCTGACAGCCCTCCAAGGTGTGGCTGGGGAGTTCATGGTGGCAGCTTGTCCCTGTGACCCTTCTTCCCTCTTTCTTGGTCTTTGCCTTTCTCCTTCTACTTTTCTGTGGTCTCCAGGTTGTTCCCAGCCTGCCCTCAGGCTGCCAGGACTCCGTTTTCTCCTTCATCTCCAATCTCTTCTCTCCCACTGTCTGTCAGCATCCCTCCCATCTCCTATGCTTTTAGACACTCACCTGTCTCTTCAGGCTGGTACTATCCTCCCTCGCAGGAGAAGCTCCGCAAGGAGCTTCCCATTTTCTCCTACCCAAATTCTCTTGAGATTGCTGGACCTGACTCCACATCATCCTCTGCTCCCCAAAAAGAAGCCACTCCACCCACCTATGGCATTTGCATCCTCTGTGTCAGGTGGACAAGGTGGACAATTTAGTTCTTTTTTCTGATGACCTTTTTTTTTTTTTTTCACACAATGGCTCAGGACTTCTGGGTGCTACCACCATTTCAAATAAATACTAATAATGAGTATTGCTGCTTTCCTAGCCAGGGACATAAGGAATTTGTCAGCTCTGCAATACCTTTGATGCCCCATTCATCATCTCGGACTTCCCACCGTTATCTTGGTGGGACACGCTTCCGGTATCCAGCAAATATTTGATTTCCTGTGAATTTAAATAAAAAGACCTTTTCCCTTCCTTTTTTTTTTTTTTAATTATTTTAAAATACTTTTGGCACCGTGTGCATGCATTCCATTCCAAGAAAAATAAAGGAGAACTGTTCTGACTAAATATAGATCAAAAGACACTTGTGAGCTGCCTCTTGCATCCCCGGCTGAGAGCGCTTTCCTCTCCCAGGCCACCCGGGCTCTTTCGACCACGCTTCTGCCCTGCCCCGTAAACTCTCTGTGTTCCCTCCTCTGCTCCAGGCAAGCTTTGCCTCTGTTCACCTTGGTTTCTGGCTCGGCTCACAGCCTGGCTCAAGGGAAAGATGCTGTTTTTAGAATACTACAGAGGTCTTCCAGTAGTGAGACTGGGTTGTGCATATTTCATCCTTTCCCTCTGGGGCTTTTAAAGCCCTTTTTCGCCTTTTTCTTGCAACACCCCTTGGAGCCGGTTCTGTTAATTGGGTTTACCACTGAGTGAATCCAAGGGGCCGACTGGAAATACTGGATCTCAGGTGGTCTAAAGCAGCATGGCTCCCTTTCAGCTGCAGGGTTGGCTCTAACATGGTCTCAGGAGCACTCATTGAGTGTGTGTAAAGTCAGACCTCTCTCGTTTATCATTGTACAGCTCCCAGTGCAACAGGTCCTCATCAATTTGGAGGGTTGCTCTTGAGGGTTGCACAAGGGTCGCTGTAGTGCAAATATCAATGAACATTAATAGCAGTAAAGCAGAGGAAAGATAAAAGCAGAGCTCCTTGTCCTCTCTTCTGACCATGGCATCACTCATTTTGCAAAGCTAAGTTAATCAGGGATCCAGGACTGAGCCCTTCAGTAGACCTGTTGCATGTCAGATGTGCAGCCATGTTGGCCCACTTGAGTCCATGTGCGTGTGACTCTCAAATCCCTCTCATGGGGCATGGTCTCCAGCAGTTTCACATCATAGGACACTAACTGGGTACTAACTGGGATGGTACTTTTTTTTGCCTGCAGGTGTTTGTGCTGTGCCATGGGCTTCTCCAGCTCTCCCAGCTCCTCTACAGCGCCAACTTCAAGAGCAGCCTCACCACCATTGAGAAGCGCTTCGGGCTCTCCAGTCTCTCTTCGGGTTTCATCTCCAGCTTGCATGAGGTAACTGGGTGAAACACTTGTGTGGAGACCCCAAGGGGTGGCCAGAACACGGGGGGACCTTCCCAGAATAGGGTCTCAGGGTTTTTCACACCCAGTGCTTCCTTGGCCATGCCTACATGTGCTGGATGAAGTAGCTGTTGCTGTGCATTTGGACACATCTTCACACTTCTGCTGTACCACATGCCTGGAGATTGAACATAGGGTTATGAGGTAAGGACGTGGCCTTGGAGGACAGCAGCAGAAAGCAGATTGCTTCAGAGGAGATGACTCCACATGATGACACCATACAACTCCAGCAGAGACATGACGAGGAGATGGAAAACGTGCAAAGTAATTCTTCTCCACTGATCACAATTCTTACGGCTGTTGTGAAGAAGAACATTTTATTTACGAGTAGTATCCACATAACCACAACTCAGTGAGCAATTTCCAGTAAAAGTATCTGTTTTCATTGGTTTCTCATTGGCTCATTGACCCTGGCCTGAGTCATTCCAAGCTTTCTCTAAAAGGACACCCCAGCCAGCAGTCTCTCCAAGATCTAGCCCTTTTCTTCAGTGCTCCCATCTCCCGATGGTCCTGTGGCAAAGGACTGACTTTCACTGACATATTGCTGGCTGAGGACTTCCTAATTCTCATTAGGAAATCTAATCATTTTCTAATCACTTACTCCTCTGGAATAAGTTTTGTAGCTCACATCATCATCAATTGTATCCTTTCTGGTAGCTCTTCAAGGCCGACTAGGCTTTTCGGCCTGCTGGCAGAGACTTTTTTTTATGGCACAAAGAAGTGCTTGGTGGCAGCCCACTTTGCAAAGAGCTGGTCTTCTCCCATGGGATCCTCCACAAAGAGACTGGGTATTGGGAATCCTCCTGGGTCCTTGGGGAAACAGATGCCCAGGTCTTACCTCAACCAGCACCTACATAGAATCATAGAATGGTTTAGATTATCTTTAGATTAAAGATCATCTAGATCCAACACCCTGTCATGGGCAGAAACACCTCCCACTAGAGCAGGTTGCTCAAAGCCCCATCCAACCTGTCCTTGAACATCTGGTTCAAAGCCTGTTCAGACTTTCCCCTGATTGTGATGAGGTCCAAGGCATGCAAAGAAAGAGATCCAGCATGGACGGTTGTAACATTGGTAATGACGAACTGGCATAATTAAGCCCTGCAGAGTGTCTCAAAGCTATAACCCATGTACTCCTTATCCTCTAGAGAACTTACTTATGAGAATTAATGCCTGGAGAAGTAACACCAAAGCAAACATCATGTAGGGCAGTCTGTTACTGCAGGAATATAAAGGGGAAAGGATACGACCAAGACAAGTGCCGCGCTGTTAAAGAATACCAGCTTGCAGACAACAGATACATCTTTATCTCTGTGCTTTATGAGAGAGTTCTGTGCTTTACATCAGCTCTCTGTGAGCTCCTCTGACTGTCCAGGACCACAATCTTTTTGCACTGATGGCTACAGCAATTCCAAGAACAATAAACCACAAAGAGACAAACAAGGGAGCCCATGTAGACATAAATAAAAAGTATTCTTAGCCATGCACGCCAAGCTTAAAATAATGTTTAGCTTCTCCCAAGCTGACAAAGCCCATGTAATGGTAATTTTATGGTGTTCATCTACTTGCCTGAGTAAGTTGCATGTTTTAATATTTTGTCAGCTGATCATATCTGCAGTTGCAAATGTCCAGAGTCACAAACATTTGCAGTAAGCTGGACTTTGCAGCTGGGCTCGTGTCTGTTTAGAGTCATGGGAATGGAGACAATTCTTTTACGCTGTGTTAGGAGGAATTACTAGTTTATACCACATCCCATGGGGTGAGGGGGCAGGCGTGGGTGCTGTAAAAAGCCCCAGCCAGATGACAGGGAGTTTGTGAAGTTGTCCATGAGAGCAAGGGATGCACTCAGGAGATAGAACCCAAGGAGTTGGCCTGCTGGCTTCTGATGAGTAAGGAGCACTGACTTGCTGTGAATATGCAGAGTGAAAGGCTGTCCCAGGAACTGCTCCTGGGGGGGTCAAATGCCACCTGGAAAGAGGGCTCTCCACCCACCCCAACACAGTCATGGGGGACCAGTTATGTGATTTTGACTTCCTCCAGGACGTCTTCTAACGTTCCCCCTGTTTTGCTGTGCCCTTTCCAGATTGGCAACGTGGTCCTCATCATCTTTGTCAGCTACTTTGGCAGCCGAGTTCACCGCCCGCGGGTGATTGGCGTGGGGGGGCTGCTGCTGGCGCTGGGAGCCTTCCTGGTTACCCTGCCCCACTTCCTATCAGACCCCTACCAATACACTGCCCTTAGCACCGGTAAGTGCCTCCACCCTCATCCCCATGAGCTGTCCCAGCACAAATCCATCTCCAGTTGCTCTGAGCTGGGTTTACTGGTGCCTACCCAAAAAGAGGGGTTGTGTCCAGCACACACACAATTTAAACACAATGTTTGGAGGGAAAGACTTAAGGCAGAGAAATTCTATTTTAAGCCTGAGTTCCCTACAGCTTTTCAACCCCTTCTGAATGCAATAATTACATGTGAGATTCCTTCTGCCTCTTCCGGACGTGTCATTCCAGCTGTGGTTTCAGGTGCCGACCGGTCATGATGAAGTACCTAAATTCCCCATAGATGCTCCTGAAGTCCTCCAGAGGGAGCAGTCTGTGTTTCAAGTCCAGCAGCCAGGATGTCATCTCCAGGCTGCCAAGACACCTCATCGGTGCCCGAGGAGGTTGCTGTAGGGCTGAGACCCTGAGAACACCATCATCCCACACGGACATGCCACCCCAGGGATCTTTGTAAAGGAGGTTCCACAGGCAGTGAGAGAGCATAACCTTCCACATGGACATGATAAAAGAGAGTTGAAAACTAATTGTTTAACTATCTTAATATGTTCTTTTAAACATGCTTCTCTCCTGGCTGTGCCCATCCATTGCTCTTCAGATCTCTAAGCAGACCGTGTTCCTGTTTTCTGCATGGGCAGTGTGTGTCCCTCCAACCTGCCCCTGAGCACCCAGCTGCATCTCTGCCTAGTGATGACAGCATTGTTATCAACGATGACGTGTCATTTAGCTAGCCAAAAAGTAATCCAGGGAGAGAGTGTTGAAACCAGCTGTGAGCAGAGAGAGCTGCTGATGGGGCAGCAGACCTGGGGCAGAAGCCCTGGGATGCAGGAGATTCCGGTTCTGCCACTGATGCCCCATGTGATGGTGGACAAATCACTTCACTTCTGGCTAATCTGGGGCATTGGTGCATTTCCTGAGCTCAAAAGCCCTACAGTACATTGCTACTGAGGCTTCATGATTCTCTGAGTTCTGAGCTGGGTTGTTCATACCAGAACAATTCTTGCTGTATCAGTCTCATTTGGATGGATGGCCCTTATCCACTGAAGAAGTTCACAGCTATGGTGCTGTAGGTCAGTGCCACAAGCTCAGGGGGCAAAGCAGTTCATCTGGCTGATAAAGAAAAGGGCCTACAAGAAAGCTGGAGGGGGACTTTTTACAAGGGCATGTAGTGATAGGATGAGGGGTAATGGCTTCAAAATGGAAGAGGGGAGATTGAGATGAGATCTGGGGAAGAAATTCTTTGCTGTGAAGGTGGTGAGAGCCTGGCCCAGATTGCCCAGAGAAGCTGTGGCTGCCCCATCCCTGGAGGGGTTCAAGGCCAGGTTAGAGGGGGCTTGGAGCAACCTGGTCTGGTGGGAGGTGTCCCTGCCTAGGGCACGGGGGTTGGAACAAGATGGTCTTTAAGGTCCCTTCCAACCCACACCATTCTATGATTCTATGAATCTATAAAGAAGGCTTGCAGTCTCGCTGTGTGTGTATGCCTTCTTGCACCATCTAGGCTTTGACCTTCCTCCCGGTTTTCATGTGTGACAAGAGACGTTGCTTTTGGTGGTCTCACCGCAGGCAGCTGAGAGCTGTGGCAGTGCCAGGGAGAAGAGCAAATGCTGGTTGCCCAGGATGAACACAAATGCCGCTGCTGGTTCACCTATAGCCCAAAGCGTTTTGGGAAGCATAGTAGCATTGTCTTTACTGGAGTCACGGAGAAGTGAAGTTGTCTCCCTGCTGCAGAGCACGTTAAGGTCTTTTGTCCCCAGGGCCTGTTCTGCTCCAGCCTTACAGGAGGGCTACTGGTTTAACTGGGCAGGCTTTGGGAACAAGCTGGTGTGTGCGATGGCAGCTCCAGTTTCCCTGCAGAATGCAATACACAGAAGAGCCTGCTGGCTTTGGACTTCCCAAAGTGACTTCAGCCCCTTCATCCTTGGGATGCCAGTGAGCCTGGGCCTCCTTGGGGACTGACACCTCCAAAAACCCGAAGTCTGTCCCAAGTTTCTCCCCCTATGGTGTGCCACCGAGGAGGATGGCAGCAGTCACAGCAGTGCCAGCCAGGGAAGCCTTCCACCTCTGGAGAGAACATGCTTTCTCCTGGAATGGCTTTGAGCCCCATGCATCACATCCTAGCCCCGGTCCTCTGGGCTCTGGGAGCCCTGGCTATGCTGGGGAGCTGCTGGGTGGCCTTAGGCAAGATGCTGCCTTTAATTCAGTCCTGACTTTGCCGCGACTCAACAGGATGCAAACCCCAGCACAGCGAGGACAGAGCTGCCCCCAGGTGCCTGACAATCTCTGCTCCCACCAAAGGGTTATAGATCCTCTGGCTTTGCTCTCCTGCATCAGCTCTGGGAAATCTGGCACCACCACAGCTCCTGTGCGAGCCCAGATCCCATGAAGTGTTATTAAAAACGATGGCCCGGGGTGGGACTGGGAGTGCGCCAGTGCTCGGGCAGAAATACAAAGACCAGTTTCTCTGCTGGCTTGCAGCTGCCTCCCTGCTACATGGCCTCGAACTTCTCCATGTTTTTCGAGTTGGCCGGTTTGGAGAGTGGATCAGGCATCAGACACCAAGTTTTATTACAGCTTAAATTCATGTGTAGGGCCATGAACTGGTCAGGATTTGGGACAGGGGCTGTTCTTACTGTGAAGGAAACAAGTCAAAGGAGCAGGTATGATCCTGCTCCCCGACCGTGTCTTGGCCCGGTATTTACAGCCCATGAAGATACTCCAGTCTTGGTTGGAGTTTGCATGGCAGTCTTGAGCAGGGTGAAGACCTCCCCATGTCTGGATGGTATGAAGAAGCGAAGTCCTTGCTTTGGAAGGAGGTGGGCTGCTCCTGAGTGCTGAGGGCAACAGAGATTCAGGGGCAGGGTGTCCTGCTCAGGGCAGCCAGGTTGCCCCAGAGAGCATCGATCCCTACTCCTGCCCAGGTAGCAAAGGGAGCAAAGACCACTGATAACAAAAACACAGCCACTCGTTAGGTTTGCCCTCACTAAACCCAGAGCAGCTTCGCTCCACAGCACGCTGGTGTGAGAGGCTTCTGCAGCTCTCGCTTTTTTTTTGCCGTAAAAATCTTTATTAGAAAAGGAGGCTCCTTCTGTCTGGCAACGTGGACCCTTTAGACAATGCAGTTTTGAATGGACTTACATAAGGATTTTTGTGGTGACCTAGTATTAGGAATGTGCTGCCACACTATGCCAATGGAAACCCCTAACCACCTGACAAATATTTTGTTTTGTTTTGTGTCTATTTACTCAGAAGTGTAGAAAATCCACAGTTACTACATTAACAATAAAGACATGATAGGAATGTTGAACTAATTACAAATAAATTTAAAAAAAAGAAAAAAAAAAGAAAAGGCGGATGCTGGAAAGAGCCAGCATCAAAAGACCAGGGCTTACTTTGCTCTGTAACACCTTAATTTTTCATGATTTTTCCATCAGTGAGTATTTGGGTTTTTCCACTGTTTTTGACACCATCTGTCCGAAGGCTTATGTCAGTTGGCTGGGTGCAGCATTGCTGCAGCTTTGATGGCGAGGTTTTTATCCTCTGCTGACAGTTCAAATGCAGCTCGCTGGAGCCGGGCTGCAGGGCTGACCCTTTGCAGCAGAAATTAATTTATTTCCACCTTCTCTGATCAGCCTGTCCTTAAAAGTTTGATAAAAATCACAGCCTGGTTGTTTGCTATGCTGATCTCAGTATAATACCCCAAAGGAAGGGAAAGGTGATAAGACTTGCTAAATCATAGAATCATAGAATTGGTTAGAAGGGACCTTTAAGATCATCTAGTCCAACCATCAACCTAACTCTGATAA
>JAOXJM010000052.1:26518328-26541269 GCA_026413425.1 Tringa solitaria | reverse complement strand
TGAGATGAGATGAGATGAGATGAGATGAGATGAGATGAGATGAGATGAGATGAGAGGAGATGATGAGATGGATGAGCTGGGACTTCTCTCTGGTGTCTGTGAGAACTTCTGCCCTCCATGAAGGGAAAGAGTAGTAAGGAAACCTTCTCAGACCATCTTCTGCTCTTGTTGGGTATCAGTTGATCATGTTTAACCAGAGGTTTGACAGCCTCCTGCCAATTAACACAGCTTTTGCATTGAGGGTTCAAAATAAGCATTTTTTTGCCATGGAATTGGTCCCTGCCCAGTGGGGGCTGCCAAGTTCAGGAGGACTTCTGGATTGCAAAGAGATAGGTGCTGGCTTCCATGTTAAACTGCATGGTTTTTCCCTGTGAATGGCAAAATCCATCTGGTGTTGACCTGCCTACATGAGCTTTGAGCTCAAGTTGTTTAAAAACCCGATTCCTCCTGGTGCCGAACAATGTCTTTAAAGCAGCCAAAGGCGTCAGAGTGATTTAGGAGTTGAAAGTGGATGTTCCAAAATAAAGTAAGCACTAAAGGAGAAGGAAAGCCTTGGGGATTAGACTCCCAAGGACAGGCTTTGGACAAGCACTGAAGTGTTTGGCAGGGTCTCCAGACCCACCCAGCCGCGCTTTGCTCTGGGATCCTGCTGGGAAGAGCTGCTGCACCACCTAAGAGCTCTGCAGACAGTCTCCTGTGCGGGTAGCACTCGCTCCTCTCAGCTCAAATATAGTAGTCTGGGCTGGCAAAAGGAGGCATAGAGCATCCTTGGCTTCCCCCCGGTGGCAAGGCGTCACTATTCCCAAGACCTCTGATTCCTGATGGATTCCCAAACCTGCAGGTCCTGAAGGTGAAGGAAAATGGGACTGGCTTGTTCTTTATAATATAGGTGGTCACTTCAGGGCTGTGGAAATGTCGGGGGATATGGTTACTGTGAGTCTGGATTGCCTCAATACAACATAAATACCATCGCCCTTTGAGTCTTGTTTCTTTTTAGGTCTCAACATCCTCCTATGAAAGGGGACACTACTCTCTATGTATAAGGTTAAACACTCCTTCTTGAAAGACCCCACCCTTCAATACTTAGGTTTGTGGTGTAGAAACAAAAGCACTGCCATGCTTGATTGGGAAAAAAAAAAAGAAAAATAGGTGTGAGATATGACCTTTCATACCCTGTATGCTCAAAGGTTCCAGAGCAGGAAAATGCACAGAAATGGTCAATGCAGTTGAGGCAAAGTGTCTCCTTTTGAACAACTTGAGAAGGTTGTGTAAAAAATTTCTTTCAGGGAGGAAACCTGAATCCTTTCATTCCAAAGGAATCAAAAGGAAATATTTTGGCCTTACGGGTTAGGTCCAAGTTATCTGTTTTTTGAAGGGGATAGTTCAGCTGAACTGAGGGTGACCTGCTGCCTTTTTGCTCTCAGCATCTTTCACCTCCCCTGAAGTTTGCACCAAATGTTTTTGCTTGGATATAAGGCCTGAGGTGGTTTTGTTTCCATAGCCTCCTGTAGGAGATTAAGGTCCCTGTCACCTATGGGAGCCCAGGATGCCACCCTCTTGTCACAGTGGACCATGGGTATTTATGGTGTAGCTGACAACTTCTAGGGCATAGGCAAAGCCTTGGTGCCAGCAGAGCAGAGGGACTTTTTCTGCAGGCAGCTGCCTGCCCTCTGTTGCATAAACACCAGGTTCAGTATCTGAACAATGGGGATCTTCTCAGCATCTGCCGCTTGATAAAAGGTAGTTTCTCTCCTCTGTATGTTGTAACACCGTTCCTGCCTCACGTGGGAAGACAAAAGCTGTATCTGCATTGAAGCTATGGTTCCCTGCTCACACTGGCATTCTCTGCTCCCTTTTTTCAGCCATCCTCTTTGCCATTGCCGTGTTTGGCCCTGCTTTTGGATACTTGCTGGGGTCTGTGGTGCTGCGGCTCTTTGTGGATATTGGAAGAGTTGACATGGGTGAGTATTTCCCAAGTAGCAATGGACTTCCTAAAAGCCTTCTGTGAGTCAGAAGGTCACTCTGAGATGACTTGTGGCAGAAGCCACTGGTCCCGTGACCCACAAAACCTGCTTCCCTGGAAAGACCTGACCTGAAATAGCATGCTCAGTGCACTTCTCCATTCCATCTCCCCATGAGGAAGGTTACAGATGGTCCTGAAGCCACCACTGAAGCAGAGCCCTGTGGTAGAAACATTTCAATGTCCTACTTATGGTGCTGCACTGAAGCTCTGGTGGTCAATGCTGGGGTCTGCTCACTGCAACCATGCTGAGGAAGTATCAAACTGCCCCAGCATGGTGGTGGACAGGAGTGAGGACATCTGAAGCACCAGGGATGGAGAAGACAACCACAGAGCAACTATTGCTCTATGGGTGCATGGGAAGGTTCAAGTTTACTTGTCCTGCTCCCCGCCACATTTCACCAGCATCTGCAGAGAGAGGGACCAAGCCAAGGCCACCACAGGACTTATTTTCTTTATCTACTATTATTTCTGGTAGCTTAATCACTGAAGAATTCTCCCCAGCTCCATCATTAACGTGGCTTTTCCTGTGTTTCCTTAGAGAGATCAGAGCTCGCCTGACATTTTTGTCCGGTGGCTGATAAGAATAATAAATGAAGCTGGGGCAGGAAACAGCAAAAAGCCTTGGCTCGCTCCCCATGGTGACAGACGGATTTAGCAGCTTCTGCCCAGTCGCTCCGTGATGACGTCCAAGCTCCAGAGTGGAGTGGTCCTGTTTGGGGAAGCGGGGTGATTGTTTCGGTGGGGTGTGGGCTCCTCTCCTGCCGCACCCTGGCACAGGGCTCCCACACGGAGGCTGCTGCCGGTTCCTTTCCCAGCCGCAACGTCCCGGAGATGGGGAGATGTGGTCCCCATGCCAAGCCAAGCAATCTTTTAACCTCCCGTGAGCATGGCTTGGCCCAGCCGAAGGATGTCTGTGCTGGAGACGGAGTGGCTCTCACCTTCTCCTCCTTTTTCCGGAGAAGGCGCCCAGAGTTTGATCCACTCGGAAACCAGGCTCATTAATGGCACTCTTCTGCCGGCACGGGTCCTTCCCTTGGTCTCTGCGACCAGAGAGTGACCAAGCCTGGAACAATGGGAGAGCAATTTTTTCCAGGAAAGCGGCTGTGCCCTTTCCCGTCCCTGTCTCAGCTCAGCATCCCTGGCAGGCAGCATGGTCCAAACCCACCGCACGCCCCAGGCAGAGGAGGATGGAGTCAGGCCCTCGTAGTCACCGCCTTGCTGGCTGACTCGGCGGGGAAGAGTTGAACCTGTGCCACCAGCATACTTCCATGCTGACTAAATCCATCCTGCAGCCATTTGGGAGGCTCAGCGCAGTTTGGATGGGGAGTGGCGGTGCAGGATCCTGGCCAGGGGAAAGGAGGTCCAACACGACCAGGGCTGGTCTTGCTACCAACACAGGGGGAGCTCCCACCTCCATCTGTTTGCTCTTCCAGGCCAGAGGAGAGACCCTCAGACTGTGCCCATATGGACCCTTCGTGCTCCACTGGTCCATATTTGCATGGATGTTTGGCCCTTTCACCCTGAGACGGGCAGGAGCAGAGCTCTTACGGAGGGTTCTTCTGTCTTGCAGCTACAGTGGCCCTGACACCGAGGGACCAGCGGTGGATTGGAGCCTGGTGGCTGGGACTGCTGATCTCCTCAGGCTGCTTGGTGCTCACGTCCATTCCTTATTTCTTTTTCCCTCGATACATGCTGAAAGGAGAGGTGA
Source organism: Tringa solitaria (assembly GCA_026413425.1). NCBI lineage: Eukaryota > Metazoa > Chordata > Aves > Charadriiformes > Scolopacidae > Tringa > Tringa solitaria. The sequence continues at coordinate 26,537,538 of JAOXJM010000052.1, read as the reverse complement.
GACCTCATCTTTGGAGGGCCAGAGCATCTTGGTGCCAGGGCTCTGCTTGGGGAGGGAATACCTGTCCCAGGAGGAGAGGGGTGGGAGGGAAGAAGGGAACCGAGCAATCCTACTCGGATGTGATTACAACTTCTCACAAGTGCAAAGTCGCCCAAACAATCTCTGTGCCTCTAACACATGAAGGACCAGACGCTTCAGAACCACCACAGCTCGGCAGACCAAACCCAGGCCTCTTGCCATCCTCCTTGGTAGGGGTCTGTTTGAGGGAACTTGAGACCCTCCTGGGGTGTCTCACCTGGTTCTGCTGGTGGTGGCTGTAGGTGAACTCCCTGCTGCAACACCCTCTGCAAGGTGACACTCTCCTGACATCTGCATCAGTGACAGCCCCTGCTCGGACCGGAGCATCCTCAAGTGTGGCACACACAGGAGCAGCACGGGGATAAAGCTGGGCAGCAGGGTTTAATAGATCAGCTTTGACTTTGGGAAGAAGTTGCAGAAAAGAGGCGCGATCCCCATTGAAACAAAATTTTAAATACGCAAAACTGTCAAAATGTTTCACTGCGCTGTTTTTGGAGCCAAGCCCCACTGGTTTTGTTTCAAAAATAGTTTTGTTTTGTTTTGTTTTGAAACTGTTTAATCATCGATTCTTTAAAGGTCAAAATCAAACCCGAAATATTTCACGATTATAGCTAGAGGACTCACCAGATTGAGCTGACCTTTCTCCAACTTTCATTTTCAGGCTTTTTGCAGAGTTGAAAAAGAGGTATTGTGTCAGGGTTCAGGAGAGGAAAGCTTTCCAAGCTCTTAAACATCTCCAAGCGGGATGAGCTTTTATCTTGCAGCTCTGCTCAAGGGCTGCAGTGATTATTATTTTTTTTGAGATAATTTGCCCCTTCGCTGTGACGGGCAGGAAAACAGTCAGGCTTGGCAGGGGCACAAAGGCATCTGGGGCAGACCCTGCTCCTCCTGAGCCTTGCTGGGAGCTGGGACGCTGCCAGCTACACATGGGTACTCCCCTCTTACCGCAGGATCCTCTTCTCTCCCTGCCCAGGTCCCGACCGTGGAGGCTGGCATGCTCAGGAAGATGGAGAAGGGGGTGGCTGAAGAAACCTCCCTTCTGGAGTTTATAAAAAGTAAAGTGCTGGCACTTAAAGGCGAGGGTGGACGGGGGCGCTGGGCCATGCTGGGTGGGTGGAGACCACCACGCCAGTGTTTTCAAGCTGAGGGTGCTTGTTGGGGGCCTTTGAGACTCTCCTCCATATTGCGTGGAGATACCAGGGTCAGCTCAGGCACCTCAACGGCTGTAGGGTGCCCTTCCCTAAGGACTACAGGCAGACGGACACAGCCTCCCTCTTGCTACAAGACAGCAGTGTTGATGTCTGTGGAGCCTGAATCATCTCTGAAAACTGCTTTGAGGATCTTACATGGCGTGAGCAGGCTGGAAAACACTAGCTGGGTGGTTTAACCCACGGGTCCAGGAGAGGGCATGGGGCTGCTGGTGCTACCAGCCGCCGCGCTGAGGTCACCACCCTGCAGCGTCCACCAGTTTGTTTATGCCTGGCTGAAATGGGCTTGAGTAGGGATGTCACGCATGAGAGAGATCAGTTCAGTGACTTTTTTTAGCTCCATGATGATTTCTTTCCAGCTAAAGCCTCCCCCTCCTTCCCTCTCCATCCACCTCAGTCATATCCTGAGGCTGTCAGCTCCTTCTTCTCGATCCCATCAGGCTTTGATGAATGAGGCTGGGGCTCCGCAGCACTCTCTGCTGGAAGGGGAAAGCTAATTAGAGACCAAATAAACAGAGCTGCTCCTGAGGAGCCTGGAGGCAGTCTGCCTCTGCTGAAAGGCTGTCCTGGCTGGGCAGGGGGACATGATGTCCCACTAGGAAAATACACTGTGTTCATCAGTTGCAGGAGCCAGACCCTGCCCTTGAGCAGCTGGTGGGGCTCTGCCAAAACCCCTGTGGCTTTGTCTGTTTGCACTGCCTGAGGATATGGCCCCTGCTCCAGGAAAACAAATTCAACTGTGTCTTCTGCTAAGTGCTCTGAAGGCTTGTAGGTTTGGAAAGTGTGGGAGGGAGAGTGGTGGGCAGAGCTGGCCCTTCACCTCGCATCTCAGGGTACTTTGGCCGTGGTCCTGCCACATGCCAGGCCAAATTGGGGTGTCTGTGCTTCCATTTTCCCCTGGCCTTAGACATCCCCTGTATTAACTTGCTGGGAACAGTCTAAGGGTGGGGTTGTTTCACGGTACAGATTGCTGACCTGAGGATCACATAGCTAAAATACATTTTTCCTGCTGATTCTCTCTAGGATTCCCAAAGATCTTCCTCCGGCTGCTCCTCAACCCCCTCTTCATCCTCCTGGTGCTGGCTCAGTGCAGCTTCTCCTCAGTCATTGCGGGTTTGGCCACCTTCCTCAACAAGTTCCTGGAGAAGCAGTACGGTGCCTCCTCCTCGTATGCCAACTTTCTCATAGGTGAGCACAGCCGGGCAGCAGCAGCCACAGGGTAAAAACACCCATCAGCAGGGAGCCACCTGCCCCTATTCTCCAGGCTTTTTAATCCCGTGGGAGGAAGTCATTGGAAAACTCATGGTGAGACCTAGGGATCACCTCAAGATGGTTGATGACTTTCCTGACCTGAGATGCCTGCAGGCCAGGCTGTCTTGAAGCTTCTCAGATACTGTCTACATTTGTTTGCTTGCTCTTGTGGGCCAGCAACTGCTCTTGTTGAAAATGTGCAGCCCCACCACATGGGCGAAGCGGGTCTGGATCACTCAGATGCTTAAAGAAGTTAGCAAAAGCAAGCAATTACACACCAAGCTTGATCTTGCATCTCTAAGCCAGGCCCCTGAGGCTGAGGTTTCTCATAGGGGCTGACTGCCTTGGGTTTTGGTCTTCTTGGTGGGGTCTGTGGCTTCTCCCAACCACCATGAGGTTCACAAAGCCACTACCTCCATCCCCTTTCTGCAGAGGTCTGCAGAGGCAGGCAGGACCCCAGCTAACACCTCCCTTCTTCTGCAGGAGCCGTGAACCTGCCAGCAGCAGCGCTCGGGATGCTCTTAGGAGGAATCATCATGAAACGCTTTGCCTTCTCCCTGCGGGCCATCCCCCGGTTTGCTGTGGTGGTGCTCGTTTTCTCCATCCTCATCTGCCTGCCTCTTTTCTTCATGGGCTGTCCCACAGGGCGCATCGATGGGATCTACCCCCACAGGTAACGCAGGTGCTTGGGTTGTTGCCAGCTCCTTATTCCTCCAGCTCTTACCCTGATTATCCATGGGGTGGGATATGCGCAGGTGGAGGGGAAGAGGCAGGAGACATCACCACGCTACTGCTCGCTCCTTGATCCCACTGCCTGGAGGAGATCTAAGCGCTAGACAGGACAGAAAGCTTGGGAGGGTATTCATTCCTCATTTTCCATACCAAACAAGCAGGGCGTAGTTTTCATTATGGATTTTGAGGGGGAAATTAGTTACTATTAGTGCCCTTGTCCACATAAACTCCACACGTGGGCACCTCACGCACTCCCTTCGTTCCAGCTGGACATCACCTTTCTCCTCACCTGGATGGAAACTTTTGCTTCTTACCATGTCTTTTTAAGACAAAAAATGGTATTTAGAGCCCACCCCAGGCTGGCTGCCAAGCGCATCATGCTCATTTCCCAATGAAACTTGCCCACAGCCAGCAAGGGGCTTTCATACAGACGTTCCCCTTGGCCAGCAACAAGCCTCCTGTCCTGGGGGCACAGTGGAGGGGTGAGGGACAGGGCAGTCCATGCGCTTCTCCCACTTAAGAGCCACTTAAATAACCATGGTGAAGGAAAGCAACAGCACTCTGCAAATTCATGTGTGGGCGACGTGTTTATGTTTTGCTCTGAGATCTGCACAGCGTGCACCACGAGGTCAGGAGCCCGTAGAAGCCCACTAAGGCACTGGCATCTCAAGCTTCCTGCGTGAGAGCCAGGCTTCAAATGCGGGGAGATCTCTCAGACCAAGATCAGGCACTGAAAGAGCTAAATTTTGGGAGGCACCTTGGCCTCACAGCGCACGCTTCTTGCCTCCATTGTCAGGTTGAGTGCCTGTCTCAGCTCTTCTGCGACACACCAGTCTGGATGGGCTTTGCTGGGAGCTGCTGGAAGGACTTGCATGGAAAAGGAGGCTGTTGCCTTATATTGCTTTGGAAACCTTCTCCATTGCAAGGGCAGCAGCGCATAAGAGCTTTTTACCTGGATCTCCAAGTAGCTGGGGGCTACATGGACATGAGCTCTGCTCCATCCCACCATGCCCAAGGGCAAGTCCTTGGTGCACCCTTCCCATAGGAGATGGAGCAGCCCCATGCCACCATGCCCAAGGGCCGGTCCTTGGCGCCACCTTCCCATAGGAGATGGAGCAGCCCCATGCCACCATGCCCAAGGGCCAGTCCTTGGTGCCACCTTTCCATAGGAGATGGAGCAGCCCCATTCAACCATGCCCAAGGTCCTTGGTGCCACCTTCCCATAGGAGATGGAGCAGTCCCATTCCACCACGCCCAAGGGCTGGTCCTTGGCCCACCCTTCCCATAGGAAATGGAGCAGCCCCACTCCACCATGCCAAAGGGCAGGTCCTTGGTGCCACTTTCCCATAGGAGATGGAGTAGCCCCACTCCACCATGCCTAAGGGCAGGTCCCTGATGGCAGCTTCCCATAGGAGACGGAGCAGCCCCATGCCACCCTGTCCAAGGGCAGGTCCCTGGTGCCAGTTTCCTGCAGGAGACAGACTGTGCCGGTCTAGCAGATGAACTCCCTTAGGTAGTAAGGCAAGACAGGACAGATAATTCAGTTTGTCCTCTTGACTTTCACGCTGTCGTCAGGCTTGTTTGGAAACGAGCCCGCTTCCAGTTTCTGTCTGAATGGTGTATCCAGCTGGGGCTGTTCGCACATCTGTTTGTGCAGTTCTGGATGGAGCCCAGATATATTTCTCCAGGCATTTGGCTGATTAGTTTTCAGCTGGGGAAAAGAAAAAAGTAAGTGTGTGAGTACTTGTTTGCAGACATAATATAATTACTGCTAAGTTCACTGTACACTTGCAGAGGTACCTGCAGGGGATCAGGGTCTGGCACAAGGCCAGCCTGCTGCTGGCAGTGTCCCAGCACAAATAGGAATGGGGAAACTGGTTAACTAATAAGAGGGATTTTTTCTTCCTCCTGTCCTATTTCTTAATTTTTTAACATTTTTTTTCCCCTCTTCTTATTTTGGCAGTACATTGAGTTCCTCGCAGCAGGTTAAGACGCCGAGCGGGTGCCACTGCTCTGAGCAAATCTTTCACCCAGTGTGTGGAGAAAACAATGTGGAGTACATCTCCCCCTGCTTCGCTGGCTGCACAAACAGCACCGCTAATTCTTCCACTCCCAAGCAAGTGGTGAGTAAAACGAGTGGTCTGCAAAGCGGAGGGGACCTTGCTTGGTGGTGATGGTGGAGGCTTCAGCGATGCTGGAGGAACTTGACCAGTGCAATAATGTGGTAGAGCCTTTTTGATGAGGTGAGCAGGAAGGTCTAGCAGAGATGCTGAAGTCCTATGGTGTAACGGAGAATTGCTGTAACACCCTGGGAATCTGGTGGAGAAATGGGGATGGTAGCACATCCCGTTGCAGGATGCCATGGCTGTGCCTTAAAATCGGAGCTGACGCTCTCACCAGTCTTCTGCAGAGCGACGTGGTCTGGTGCATCAATAAAGACCCTGCTCTTGGCTTTGAGAGTTTTACATTTGGTTTCTTCCAAACATTTCCAACAGATCTACAAGAACTGTTCCCTGATCTCTGCTGGAAATGGGCTGTCCTCCGCCAAGACAGGCTCCTGTCCGCTCAGCTGCTCCCACTTGCTCCTTCCTGCCATATTCCTCATCTCCTTTGCTGCCCTGGTAGCCTGCCTGTCCCACAACCCCCTCTACATGATGGTTTTACGGTGAGCAACGGGCAGGGGGTGTCACAAAGCACTGGGGGAGGCATGATGTGACGGGATCAGTGGGGCCTCTTCAATGTGCAACCAGGCCAAGATGCTTGGCCAAATACAACTCTGACCTCCCATGGCTTCTCCCCTACAGGGTGGTGAACCAGGATGAGAAGTCGTTTGCCATCGGAGTCCAGTTCTTACTAATGAGGCTGCTGGGTGAGTGTCCATCTCCTAACGACGCAGGGGAAGGTTCAGAGGCTTGCTTGAGCCCCAGGAGGTGTTGAACCTCTTTGGGGACAGCAGGCAAAGCATGCAGCGGGGAAAGGCAGGCAACCTGACTTCATCCTCTCTTCTCCAAAGCCTGGCTGCCAGCCCCTGCCATGTTCGGTGCCCTCATCGACTCCTCCTGCATCTACTGGCAGAAGCAGTGCACCCAGCGACGGTTCTGCGCCTACTACAACAACGACTTCCTCCGCAACAGGTACCCCACCATCCGTCCCCATGTCCTCCCAGCGCAGGGATGACCACAGAGTTTATCCCCAGCTCAGCCCGGTGCTGGCTGGAGGTGCCATCTGCAGACACGGCATCTCCCTGCTCTTCTCCCGACAGATACCTGGGGCTGCAGGTGGGCTACAAGGTGGTGGGCACCATCCTCCTCGCCCTCATCAGCTGGAAGGTGAAGAGGAGCAAGGAGTACAACGTGCAGGAGAAGGCAGCGGGGCTGGTGTAGCCCACCTGAGGACTGACTCCGCACCCCCCATTACCCACTGCAGTACTTTGTCTTTTTTGGGTTTGTTTTTCCTTCTAAGGGAGCGACTTCACCTTAGCAGCTCTGAGCTCCTCTCCTGCAGCCCATGGCACCACCGTGCTCCCAGCGAGGGATGCTCCATGCTGGTCCCATCCTGGTACTGGCTCCTCCCAGGTTCTCCAGCTGCACTTTGCCCATTGCTTTGGGGAGGGGGCAACTCTCCCACCACCTGGACCAGGAGGCAGATGGGGCCTGGAGCGCAGCCCCATCCAATATACCCAGAAAAGTGCCTGCTGTGGGTGATGGTCCCTATTCTGGTGAGACATTTCAAGCTGGGTAATGCCCTCCCAGCTGGGACAGGAGCAGGGGAGATGGCTGCCAACCCTGTGGGGCTGCCCTGTGTGTCCCCCCGCCTGCACCCCTCGCAGAGATCAGCATGGACACTGCACACGCGTTGTGAGAAGTTATCACTAGGGGTTTATTGCAGAACATTTGGGGTTTTGTTGCTCTTTTTATTTTTTAAATAAAGGTCACTTTTCCAACTGTGGTGCTTTGCCCCCCCCAACCCCTGAGAGCTGCCCCATCAGCAAGGTGGTGGGGATGCCTGCAGGTTGCATCCCAGCAGATGCAGGCTGATCTGATTATCCCTGGCTGGTGAAGAAGAAATAGTGGCAGAGAGGGCATGTGCTCCCCCTGCGATGAAGGGGCTGCGTAGAATGGGTGGGGACCCCAGGGCCAGCTGTGCCTGCCTGCAGCCCCGTGAAACCTGCACCCTGCCCACATCACCCTGCCAAAGGTGCCTGGGCAGGTCAGCACGCAGCAGGCAAAGCAGCACGGAGCTGCAGGGAGCTGCAGGCACATGTCTCTGGACAGAGGACTTGAGAATGGAGCTCTAGCCAGGATGAAGGGGGGTGCTTTTGGCATGGGGATGCAGGCAGAGGGCTGCAGGCAGCATTTGGGGGCTGTAGCCAAGGGGCTGCAGGTAGGGGGCTGCAGTTATGGGGCTGTGGGCATGGGGCTAGGGCATGGAGCTGTAGGCAGGGTGCAGGCATCTGGGGCAGGGGCTGCAGGCAGGGCAGAATGGGTTGGAGGCAAGGGTCCGTGGGAAGGGGGCTGCAAACAGGGCTGTGGGAAGGAAGAGTGCAGGGAGGGTACTGGAAGCTTCAGGCATGGAGCTGCAGGAAGGGTCTGTGGGCAGGAACCTGCAGGGAGGGGGGGTTCGTGGGGTGCAGGCAGGGTGCTACAGGCATGGGGCTGATGGCAGGGGGCTGCGGGGAGGGTAGAGTGGGCTTTGGCCCTGGGGATGCGGGCAGGGTACAGAGGGCTGCCGGTGGGAGCAGAGCTCTGCAGGCAGGGAGAAGCAGGCAGGCAGTTGTGGGGCAGGGGGCTGTAGGAAGAAGGCTGCGGGCAGAGTGTTGGGGGCTGCAGGCGGTGAGCAGGGGGGGTGCAGGAGGATGCAGGGGGCTGCAGGTAGGCAGCTTTGGGCTTGGGGGCTGCAGAAACCGGGCTGCAGGCAGCTGTAGGCAATGGGCAAGGGGGGGAGATGCAAGGGGTTTGGGGGCTGCAGACAGGGTTGCAGAGGCTGCAGGAAGGGGCTGCGTGCGGGGGGGGGCTCTGCAAGCTTCAGGCATGGATTTGCACGGGCAGGGTCCATGGGCAGCAGGAAAGGCCAGCTGGCAGAAGCTTGCAGAACACGTTGATGTGTTCAAAAGACAGTTTGACACGGTGCTGGGAAACACGGTTTAGTGATGGTGTTGCATTTTGTTTGTTGCTTGGGTGTTTATTTTTGTCAGAGTTAGGTTGATGGTTGGACTAGATGATTTTGAAGGTCCCTTCCAACCTAGAAGATTCTATGATTCTATGATGACAGCCTGCTGCCACCTGTAGGGGGTGACATGGGACTACTACTTGACTCATATCTCAGGAATTGCTTCATGAGTTTGTCAAGAGCCTGGTGTCCTGCAAAGTACACACCATTCATCTCACCAATGATGCTAGAAGGTGAAGCCACAGGGACTAGATCTGAGAAGGTTACATCTTTTCCATGGCTGCCGAGTGGAGGGGTGACTGCTGAATGTGCCACCCATAAAAGACCATGGCAAGATGCTGCTGGTTGGGATCTGCAGTACCACCCACAGGGCTGAGAGAGCAAAGGGTGCTGGACAGTCAGTGGGGTCAGGATCAGCAGGGTCCATGACCATGGCTGAGCTGGAGATGGCTACAGCAGAGCTCAGGTAGGGACTGGAGGGACAGGGCTGAGCTGAGACAGGGCTCCTGGGCAAGGAGCGCAGGCCAGACAGGGCCACCAACACCTCCCTCCTCCCCATTGTGGCTGTATCCCCTCCTGGGCAGCATCACAGACTAAGAGAGATGACCTGGGTGGGATGGGACAAGCAAGGGAGAAGAGTTTTCTTGGGTAAATGTATTTACCCCATCACTGCGCAGAGCAAGGCATGGCTTCTTGCTGTGCATCCACGCTCACCGAGAATAAAGGGAAAGGAGAGGATGCCTTAGGTTTGCATCAAATCTTTACGTTAACGAGGTCTGTCCTTGCTATTCCTATTCCCGTGCCCCCCTCCGCCTGACAGGCGTTCTCTTAACCTTCCCCCTTCTCCGCCACCATCCCATCAGGGGTAACATCAAGCTGGATAAACTCCAGGAGGTGCTGGCCATAAAGTGTATATGGTGACCCAAACGGAGCCACATGGAAGCTTCCTGGGCCCAAAGGTGTCAAGATGGACTGGCCAATGGCTCCATGCACAGGAGGTGCAACATCTGGTTTCGGGAGCCTTGGAAACCACCACCACTGGGATGCCAACCAAAAGGCATCATGCTATTTTTGTTTCTCTCTGACTTTCAGCAACCCGTCCTCCACTTTCATGTGGTTTCTGCTATTCTGGATCTCACTGTGCTTGTCGATCTCCTCCAAAAGGGGAAAAACGTGCAGACAAAGCACGACCCATAATGAGAAGCATCCATCAAAAGAGCTTTAAAGTACAGTGAAGGCCTCAATCCCTGCAGATGTGTAAATGTAGGGGGATGACTCTGGGTCAGGCAGCTGGAGGTGCAGAAGGTCCCTTTAGGTGAGTTTATCACAGCCTGCTCTCTTGCCAAACGCACTGTCTGCCAGGCCACAGCTGGAGGAGCAACCTGCTCAACCTGCCCACAGCCTGGGAGCAAGGTCTGTACCTGAGAGCCAAAAACAAAGCCCTTTTCCTTCAGCCACTGGGAAAAAAAAAAACAGCCCCAAATATTTAACAGGCAAGGTGTGGAGCATGGTCCAAAGAACACAAGCAGCTCTGCAACAGCCCAACACACGCTCCATCCTGTGGCACCAGTGGCAGAGGGTGCAGCCCCACTGGCTTGAGTTTTCCTGTGCATTTGAGCAACATGCCTTTTTTGTTAAGTTTTTTGATTTTTTTTTTTTTTCCTCGTGATCATCCAGCCTCTAACATTCAGACTAAGGAGTAAATACACACCCCGAAACAGATCCCAAAAGCCCTGTGTGTGGAGGAGCCATTGATTTTTGACAGACCTGGCTACCAAGCAGGAAGGTTGATCTCCATCCAACATTGTGTTGAGCAGCAGCAAAGCTCCAGTCCATGTGGAGTCAAGGCACATACGGACAGACTAAAGCAAGGCTCAAGAACACACATATAAGCAAAAAAAAAAAATTCTATGAAGGAATACTTTTAATAACTTAAAACTAACCACGGCCTCATGCTACCTCCCCCCCTTAGCCCAGGAGAGGCTGGTGCTTGGCGTCTGCTTTCCAAGGAGGTAGGTCTTTGCAAGCAGAACAATCACCCAAAGAAACAGCAACGTTCTCACTCCAGCATTACGGATTCAAAGCAGGTGGCCTAGGAAGGCACTCCAGCTAAAGGAGTTCAAAGCGTGACAAACATGTTCCAACAATACTCTGGCTGCAGGAAATGCAAGAATATAATACTTGGTAAATATAACCCTCCCCACCTCCTGCACAGATAGCAGAAGAGTCATTGGGGTTCACAAGACTAGAAATGCAAGGCCCAGCTTCATTACAAGCACAGTCTTCACTGAAGACTGTTGTTGCTCTTTCCAACACTACTAACACTTGGTGATGCTACAGCGAGGCAGAGGATGACCCAGACCCAGGAAAAGAACACAACAGATCAGGTGAGATATGAAGGAAACATCAAACCAGAGAGGAGATGAGCCTGAAAAGGACAGAAAAGGTCTACCAGGAGCCAGCCACTCCTTCCTACCTCAAGATATAAGGGGAAACAAAAACAAAATTGTCAATGTCGTAGGACCTCACAATTTGCAGTGTGGCATCCTGGAGACCTCATGCAGGTGCTGCACAGAAATGGCAGCCCACCAGAGCACAAAGCCACACGAAGCTGATGGGCAGGGCAACAGTGTTTTAAGGCTGATCAGGAAGAGGAAGCTGAACGCCCAGTATTGCACCAGGGTCTCATCTCCTACCTCTTCATTGAGCATCTTCCTCAGGAGGAGGAATCCATTGTGATCCCCAGCAGCTCCTTGACTTGACTTTCCCTCTCACTTTGCCACCACTGCTGGCTAATTAGACACACAAGAAGAGCTTACAGCAGTCACTGGAGCAGGAGGCAGGCAGGGGACCACACAGCAAACAATCACACCAGATCTCACACATAATGTAGGTAATGCATCTAAAAACGTGCCTGCCTCGTCCTTTCAAGCTAAGACCTTACTATAACTCTGCTACTTGGAAAGTGTGAATAGATGTCTGTGGGAGAAGAGCCTGAAGTTTGGGAGGGAGAAGCAGAGTGAAATAAGCTTTCAGGACATAGCCCTCAGCTAAAGAAAAACTCCCAAGAACTGTCAACAGTGGAAATCACCCAAAGACACAGCAAAGGAGACACGCAGCGTCCCACAGAAATGGGACTGCACTGGTTTGGTAGAACAGGAAGGGAGAAGACACAGAAGAAAACAGCTTTTTATACTCTCCTCAATGATTGCCAAACAGAGAGAGTCTGTGCGCTTTGCCGGAGCAGCAGAGACGATGCGCACAGAGCTCCCAAGCAGCGAGAGGCTGGGGAAGGAAGTCTCAATCAGGAGGTGATCAGCAGCTCCGAGAGGTAACAGACTTGCAATGCTAAACCAAGGCAGAAGACAACACGCAGACTCCAGTCTCTAAAAGTCACCTGGCAGTTCACTCCTTCCTAATTTGGCTGCCAGTTACCAAATGAAAAGCCTAAAGATTAAGGAAACAGAGAAGCCCAGAGGGTCAGCATCCCAGGGGAAGACAAAGGAAGAGGGGAGAGGAAAAAGATGTTGCAGCGTGATAGGGACAGTCAGAGGAAAAATCACACCAGCAATTGTGTCACATTGCTCCCAAGCCCGGGAGCAGCAGAGGAATATAACACAATGCTGGTCTCCAGCTTAAGTTTCTTCTTTTTACAGCAAGATGAGGTTTGTGTGCTTCAGACCATCTTTTTCCTTTCAGTTCCCAGGTGTCATGCCCCCCAGCCTCCCCAGGTCTCTCCCTCCAGCCCTGCCCTTCTCCATTCAGGCGATCTTGGCCAGCCATTTCTCGAGGCCCTCGAAGTCAGCATCTCCCTCCTCTCCTTTGCTACCTCGAGCACTGCACTCCACGAATTCCACCTTCATGGGCAGCTGGGAGAAGTCGAAGTCTTTGCCCTTCTTCCCCAGCTGGGCAGGGCCCCCAGTGGCTGAGCCATCCAGGCTGGTGGGAGCTGCAGAGCGGGTCACTCGCAAGGTATTGCTGCAAACAGAGAAAGGAAAGGGTCAAGACCTGGGAACCAGGTTACCTACAGCACAGCCGCTGAGATGTTTTGGACCCAGCTCTGTCAGTGGGATTCCAGCTATACCAAAGATAGAAGGTCTCACAGGTCAGCAGGGGCAGGCATTTTGCCCACTTCTCCTACATTCCCGCTGGAAAGGACAACACCAGAGAGGCTCAAAAGAGCAAGACAGACAGAAGGGCACGCAAGGATAGCGTGCTTAAACGGGTTTTGTTTTGTAATAAGCAAGTCAGGTGATGATGTTCTCATCTGAATTTCCTCAATATCCCCATGGCAGTCACCAGGAATTACATGGGATTTACTCCACAGAGCTCAGGATCTGCATTAGTTTAACAGGTTAACTGGGAAGAGAGGCACCCAGGATATTGGGGATCATGCAGGGGATCACTCCACTTCCACCTGAGTGTGCCAAATACTTTTGGGGATTGAGAGGGGGATCAAGTCTCCCCACCACTCCCGTGACCAACACCTGCACAATGACCAGGATGCAATGTCACTACCGCTCCTGCCCTTCAGCTTGCTGCAGCACCTCAACTCCCTGCCACGTGTGGAGAGGAAGGATGGACCTCCTTGTCCACACTTCCAGGCATCCAAGGCAGAGGCAGCACAGGGAGATGGCAGAGGTGTGAGTTCAGGAATAAGAGAGCAGACACTTTCTTGTGTCCTCCACACAAGGACATCCAAGTACGTCAGCCCAGGGAGAAGAATGGCAGCAAAAATACTGAGGTACATATAACCTGCCTAGAAATCCAGCTTCTACACACAGGTAAGTGGCAAATGCTCTACATCAGAACCAAGGAATGCTTATTTTCCTGAAGGGCTCGAATTATTTGCAGCAAATAATTCCCCCCTTAAAAATGGGAAGGTCAGGTATTCAGCCTGGAGAAGGCAACAGCACAAATAACCCTGCTGCCGTCTACTGGCCACAGAGATTATAGAACCACAGAACATTCAGGCTGAAAAAGAGCCTGAAGACCATCAAGTCCAACCATAAACCTAATGCTGGTAAGTCCATCACTTGGCAACAAGATGGCCATACCACACAAACACGCATTTGTTTGGAGGACAAAGAGTTACAATCCTTCCCCTACCCCCAAGACCACTTTTCTGATAACTGGAAACCAGTAAACGGGACCCACAGGCAACAGGAAGGCAAAATACCCAGTTCTGAGTGTGCCAGGGAAGGAAAATCTCTACTAGATGCTGGTGGAGAACTCCACCACGGCACAAGAGCTGCATAGGTCTCTCCCAGAGCAGCTTTGACTCAACTACAATTATGGGACTCACAGGCAGAATCTTCACGCACAGATTAAATGCAGCTTAGGAAAAAAAAAAAAATCTTCTAATTGCCCCCTCCCCAGATGGACTTGCCAGCCATTGATGCTGCAGCTCATTCAGCTGGCAGCTTACACAGTCTACAAGCCACTTTCTCCTCCCTCCACATCCTCTTACAACTTAAAATTAGCAACAGATCATCCACCATTTGTCTTCCCAGGTTACTGCTCTTCCTAGGAGGGATACAGAGCCAACATGGGGACCCAAACAGGCTCCTGCAATGCCTATTAGCAGACCAGGAAAACTAGAAGTTGCTCTCTCCAGAGCTCTCAGGCTTTGCATGCCAAGCTCTTTTGCATCAAAGTAGACCTGCAAAAAAGCCCTGTGCCTTTACAACAGAGCAGAGCTACTGAGATCTTCACACCACTCACAGAAAGTCTGACATTAGGAAGCCAACCCTACCTGCACCTCAGAGAGGACAGCACTGTAGGAGGTATCACTTAGCCTAAGGATGGCAGCTTTTAAGAAAGGACTGGGATGCTGTTTCTCCAACCGACAACTTCCAGGAGGGAATACACTGTCTGTGCCTACCGCTTTTTTGTGTGCTTTAGTGAGAAGCAATCTTCTCTCATCCTGGTTACACCTACGCAGACAAAACAGACTGCTCTTTCTCTATGGTGAACCTAGGTATGGCTCAAGGGAGCTCACTGAGCACTGAGATAAGAGGCAGAAAGGAAAAGAGAGAAGCTCGGAGAGTTTAAGATCCAATTTCATACTTACAGCTCTTTCTCCAGCTGCTGCTGAATAAGTTTCGCTGATTTTGCCATTGTCACATCTAGAGAGAAAAAAAGAAAAGGAAATCAGCTTTTATGTCAGAATCAGGTTTATCATCAGGTTTATGTTTATCATCAGGTTTTATGTCAGAATTATGAACCTGGTTCCTCCTCCTAAAGGTACAGTAAGGCTTGCTCATACTGTGCAGTCATAAGAGTTACTGGGACAAGGACGGCTGTGCCTGCGCTCGAATAAGGGACGGTGGAGCTTTGGGTTTGTAGACACGAATGGGAGCAACCCAAAAGTTTGATATAACATAGGGAATTTCTTCTTGCTGGGCAATAAGTTGCTTCAAACAGAGGATGGGGTTTGATGTCCCACCCACAAGGCCCAGCACTCTCACCTGTCCTGAACTTACAGAGCTCAACACAGCGCTTTTCAACCATGGCCATGAAGGCCTCAGGTAGATCCTGAAGTTGCGCACGAAATAACTAAGAAAATAAAATCTGATACTGCCCAAAATCTTCAGATTGTTATACAGGGATTCATATCTTCACTGTAAAAGTTGTAAGGATCTGAAAATCTAGTCACTTCCAGTAAACAGATGTTCCTACTTGTCCTATCAAGAGAATACATATAATCTTGGCAGTTTTAACACTGAAGCTCCCAAGTGTGTACAGATAGTTCATTACACTCAAGTTGATCCTATTTTCTGCTGCCTGCAGATGCAGGAAGACAGTTCTGCCCAAGCAGAAAGCCACCTGCCTTACTTAAGCCCATCTAAAAAGCCGTAGCTCTCCCAAGCGGTGCTTTTCTGCAAAGCTAGTAGATATACCTGACCTAAGAGTTCTTCCAATGACTGCGAGAAATGTTCCTCCTGCATAGTCCAAGTTTAAAACTAAGTTCCAGACTCCATTTTGCTGAAATCCCAACTCCTAAGAAATTCAGCATTCATGGCATGAATCCCTGTCTCTCAAGGGCTGAATCCCGATGGCCGACCCACAGAGCAGTACACAATACCTTGCTTATTGCAAGCGATCAGCAGCGCGGGTGCGTTTTTGAGCACAGTGCTATCGACCAGGACCTGGTACAGGAACTCTGCCACATCCTTCACCTCCCGCTGGAAGGCCACACTGTCCACCACAAACACGATGGCTCTGGAGGAAAGAGGGAAGAATATGTGCTGGGCAAAGCTCTGCAACCATCTTCCCCTGCAAGTGCTCCAGCCTGGATTAATGAATTTGTTTCCACAATTGATCTCATCCAACCCAAGAGCAGGTCAGCACGTGCTGGCTAAAATGCACCCCACATCCAGCCCCAGCAGGAAATCTTTCCCCCTCTGCCCCACAGATATATCACATCGCCTAACCCTCCCCGCTGCAGTTGCTTTGCCTCCTGATACACTACAAACAGAGGTAAATGGGAAAGCAGAACAATAACTAACCTCTGCTGCTCCACGGCAGTGCTCTTTCTCAGGGCACCACGAGCCACAGAGCACCCTCAGAACCATCATTTGGTTCATCCCTGTCCAAAATATCACTTGCCCCCTCCTCCCCTGCCAATCTCCTATACGTTACCTGGCTGCAGCCTTGAACCTCTCCAAGAACTGAAGCCGCAAACTCTCATGGCCCGGAAGGTCGATTAAGGTGACGTTAGCGCTCTGGGAACAGAAGCGAGAAGGTATCAGCAACAACTAGTCTAGGGGTACCTGTGATTACACACCGGGGAAAAACAGTCTGAAAGTGGAATCCAGTTTGCTTGGTGTTGGGACAGCAGTGGGTGAGTGAATCCCCATATCAGGCAGAAGCACATAACTCTCCCCCTCTGCAGTCTCTCTACCAGCCCAAACAATTCCAACAGGCAAAAGAAACACTGAGGAATAACAGCCAAGGCTCAGTAAGGAAGGTGCCAACACAAGCAAACCACCCACCAGAGCTGAGAGGACAGAGCACGACCACAAAGAGAATGTTCAACACACTTCTCACGCACAGTAACCCCCTAGAACTACCCATGCACCCTGCAAGTGACAAAGCTTCATCAGATGTACACCGTTCCTGATGGCAAGTAGATCAAACCACGAACTCCTGCCCTGCAGGTCCCTGATACAGAATATTAATCCCACAGTCTCTGCATCAAGATATTTATTCATGTACAGAGCCTACCTAAATACACATAACTTCACTGGAAATACACAAAAATGTCCTTGCCAGAGACTTTTTTAATTGAAAGCCACTAACGTTTCCATTTCCACAGGCTGCCAGCCACAGAAAGCAGTGACAAGTGACATTAAGGAGAATGAATGTCTCTCACATGTTCCTCATCGAGATGTGGCCAAGTAGGGCCACGTCACCGTTCTCAAGGTAACGCCCATTGCTCTCAAGAGGGGAGAAAATACTAGGCAATATCCTACCCACTCTCCACTCTTGGGTTCTAATGGAATCCTTGTCTACAATTTATAAAAAAAGAAACAGTCCACATTGCAGCATGCCAGAACCGCCCCCCCTCCAAATACCTCCTGCCTGCTCAATCTTAGAGATACAAATACAAGAAAAAAAAAAGCCCTGCATTTCCCTTTACCAAGTTTTTAACCTCTTATTGTCACTGCTGTTAGTAAAGACTGCCTTAGAGGAGCCACAAAAACATCCTCTACTTTTACAATTCGCCAGCACAGAAGACGCTGCCAGCTTGCTGCTTTCACTGCCACATCTGCACCCAGCAAGAGAAAGAAACTCTTCTGAAACCAAAGAGATCACCATAAACTGAAAATAACCAGATCTGTGGCAGCCCAGGACCTCAAAGTAACCAAAACCCTTTTTGAGACCATAAGAAGTTCAGCTGGAGACTCTTTTTAAACCTGCTAAAGCTTTTAAAATCTGGTTTTCTTAGAAGACACAGAAATTACTGCCAAGCAAATAAACCAAACACAATAGAACAACGTACCCTCACTAATCTCCCTCCTGCTCCGAACCACACTGCCATCCCCACAGTGTTATCTGTTTTATTCTACTTCCTTTTCCTCTTCTCTAGAAAATACCACATGCTGCTTGCCTCTCAAAATGCAATACACAGATGTAGTTTTTGGTCAAAAAGGTTTTACAGTTTCACAAGCAAAGAAAAGAGAACTTGCAGAGACAAGGAGTCCCTAATACCTCCCAGTATTTTCCTGCTTTCTCAGCATGCACTGCCTACACTTGGACCAAACTGGGGACTGATTTCAAGCAGGGAAGATGGAGCAGCACACAAAGCATCACGCCAGGTTTAGCACAGGGAACAGAAAATTAAAGGCACCAGCTGGCAGTGGCAACCAGGCACTAGTCACAGCCAAAACCCTGCCCGCTCACCTTGTCGTTGCTGACTCTGTAAACTGCGGAACTGTCTGTTATCGAAGTCTGGGTATCGCGGTACCTTCCTGTGAGCAGCTGCGTGGAAAAAAGCAGTCATTTTCAGAAGGAGGAGGCATACCGCCATGGCCCTTCACCCCCTCAGGAGCCCCCGGCTCCCCGCTCACCCGCGCGAACAGTAGCGTCTTCCCCGCATCGCAGAGGCCCAGCAGCAGCACCGCCTTCCGGCTGCTCCTCCTGCCCTGCACGAACCTCCAGATCACTGCGGGAGAGAGGGGGGAGCGCCTCAGCCCGCCGCCAACGCCGCCCCTTCAGCGGCCCGGAGGCCGCCGCTCCCCGACGGGCCCCCGGGGATCGACCGGGGAGAAGGGGTTTCCCGCGGGCCGCAACTCACGGAAGGTGATGGCGACGGCGAGGAGCGCCAGGAGGACAGAGAGCACGGCGGGGCCAGGCGACGGCAGCTCCTGCCGCAGAGCCTCCAGGTGCGGCTCCAGCATCCCCGCCATGCTGCCCGCCCGCACACGTCACCCTACTCACCCCCACTTCCGCTTCCGGCCCCGCGGCCTGCCGGGATTGGCGGGCGGGGGGGGCGCAAGGGCTGCCGGGAGGCGGGGCGCGGGGGATGATGGGAGTTATAGTTCCTGAGGGGAAAGGAGAGGTGGTGGTGGCTGCTGAGGGAAAGGGGAAGTGTTTGAGGTGAAACAGAACCGATTTTCGGTTCAGTAATTTGCAGAGTGCTGCAGCTAAGCCTCTTCTAACCAACTGAATTCGCTCAAATTAGCAGCTTGTTGTCCAGATGCTGTTCACTCCCAGAGAGATAAGACAGAATCGCCTAGTTTGGAAGGGATCTAGTCCAACCATAAAAAACAAAAAAACCCCAAAAATAACAAAAACCCAAAACCAACACAGAAACACACACCACACCCGCACACCACCAACCAACACTAAACCATATCCCCAAGCACCATGTCAACTTGTCTTTTGAATACCCCCAGGGATGGTGCTGATGTGCAGAAAACAAACTCCGCAAACAAACTCCACAACCCATAAGGTTGTACAGTAGGTATGTTTATTCAGCGCTGGGCAGCATGGGGGGTCGTCCCACCACAATCATGCGTGCCACCTGTGGCATTTTCTTTGTACTTATACCATAAGTGTTGCATATTCATAAAGTGCCTATATATATTCATAAACTATCCCCGAGGAAGGCGGTCTTTATTATAATGAGTTCCAAGAAGTCATTTCCATTGTCTCTGCATTTAGCTCCTCCCAACTGGGCACGCGGAGTACCTCCTGGTGGTCGCAGGCCGGGGTCTCAGAGATGAAGGCCGTATGTCTTCCTCACTGTGCACTTTTCACCTTCA
>JAOXJM010000052.1:26487440-26498181 GCA_026413425.1 Tringa solitaria | reverse complement strand
GGTGGGGGGTGGGGTTGGCCTATTTTCTTTGTGCTAGCCACCCCCCTGCCTTGCACAGCCTAATCTCAGAAAGCCCCTGCTGGATCTGGCCCCACGTTTTGCATATTTGCCGGTAACTGCTGCTGCTGTGCCCGTTGCCCTTTGGCTCGCAGCACCCTCACACTCTCTTGGAAACAGCAATGGGGTTGAAAGGCAGCGGTAAAATGTCCCTTCCACATGATCTGGCAAGCTTCTGGCACAGTCAAAGAAAGTTAAAGGCAATGACCAGACAGCTCGGTAAGTGCCCTGCAGCCGGAAGGAACCATCACGCTGCACCTTTCTTAAATTATTGGGATGAAGCTGGAAAGAAACGCTGAGATTAGCGGTCACCCTCCTCCCCGTCCTCGGCAAAACCCCTCTGTGTGATTTTGTCACTCCGGGTTTATCTCCCTGCAGCTGGAACCAGAGGGGCATGGCTGGGTTTACAAAGGTCTGCCTTCATGATGCTGTCCCAGGCTCAACGTCCCCAGCTTTGCTGTGGGCTACAAGACCTGCTTCAGGTGGACTTTGGCACATGCACACTAAATCCCTGGACCACATCAGCTAGCCCACGAGCCCTGGCAGCATCGCTAGATGGCAGCATCCCCAGACAGCAGCTGCCAGGGCTTGTCCATCCACCATGTCCACTCAACACAAACTACAAGAGTTCTGTGGGAACCCAGCAGTGAGGTCCAGCTCCCAGGCTTGCTCTCAAGAGCAACCAGCCCCCCTTGGTGATCTTCTGGATCCCCTGCACAGGTTCATCCTCTCCCCTGTTGCCCAGGCAGCAATGCTATGGGCTTGCCCACAGCGGGCTCCTGGCTGAGGCTGGCTGGAAGTAGCCTGGGTTGGCTCTTCTCCGTCCTCCCAGCAGGCTCAGGGCACAGCGACCTGCAGGTGGGGGGTGGTGGCCAGAGTGCCTTCAGTGCAGGTGTGAGCCCAGTGTCAGGTCAAGGATATGGCTCTACAGAGTGACCCAGGGAAGGGGGCTGCTGGAGACCTTCAGGCAATGACCACCTCCACTGTGGCACCATGAGCCTGCCCTACCTGTGACTCTGCCTGCTGGAGATCCCTACAGGCTGAGCGAGAGGCACTCATGGCCATGCGGGTCATTTCAGCATCATCTTCAGCAGTTCCTTCAGCACGGCCAGTTCCTATTTCTGATACCTTCTTCCCCTGCTTTCCCAGAAGAGCAGCACTTCCTGTGTCCAGAGCATCTCCAAACACACTGCAACTGGAGAGGGACTGACTTGCTCCCACCACAAGCCTGCCTGCCTTCCCTTTTGAAAGATCTCCCATCGTATTTACTCCAGCAAGCTGTGGCCCTCCAAGTGAGACATGCAGATGCCACTGAAATCCAGCACCAGCTCCCTGTGGATCTCACCAATCCTTACCTCACTCAGGGTAGCCTTAGCAATGTCCCCACCCATGAGAAGAAGAGGTGCAACGGCTCACAGGAAGCTGTCCTAAGCTATGGACGGTTTTTCCATAGCTTTCTGTGGAATTGTTCCAAAATGTTTCTTCGAACAGATATCCCAAGAGAGCCTAGAAATCACAGTGCCACTGAAAAAGCGAAGATATCTGAGCATATAAATAATGGTGAAAATATTTGGACATCTTGACTCCACACACTAAGTAGTTACAACCCTGTCCAGAGCAGATAAAGGTATTTTGCCACATGACAGATGAAGGGGAAAAATGCAGAAGAAAGTTTGGAAAACATAAAGGGTCTGCCCAAGCAACAGAAGAGCAGTTGCTGGAAAAGCCCATACTATCTTTCCTTCTGCTTGAGATTCCCAGCCTTTTTTACATGGACCACTCACTGCTCCTCTCTCTCTTCTCAAATCGCAGCTCATCCCCAATGCACTCTCTGAACCTGCCAAGGGGAAGGCTCTGATGGATGGCTTTCACTCCATAGCCCTTTCCCTCCCACACAGCATCAGAGCAAATCTAGGGGTGAAGGAAGAGGCTTGGGTTGCAATAGATCTTACTGTTTACCTCTTGTCCTCCACCTTTTACCAGTAACTTCCTGGACATTCAGATGCCCAGCCACTAGTTATCTGCAAAATCACTGGCCACATACCAAGCAGCTTCTATACCTCCTTTTGATGCTACCAAATCCTACCTTTCTCCACGGTGGATTTCCATTCACCTCCTGCTCTATGCCCATCTTGGTTCCTCCTTCTGTGGCTTTGCCTCTTCTGTGTCCAAGAGCCACTGCTCTAGCCTGCCTCAGAGCACCTCCAGGGAGAAGAATCTCTTCCAACACACAGCTTTCCTTGGAGGTACCCAGTGGCAGAAGCACAGCAGATTGGTGGTGTGTCCTATAGGCCACCTGGGCTTGAAAGCTCAGACCTTCATCTTCAAAGGACCCAGGAGGCCTCCAAGATGCACCTTTCTGAGAAGTACATCCCATCAAGGGAAGCCTTGGATGGAAAAGGCAAAGTATTCTGGGTGACCTCCAGCTGCAAAGTGCCTTCCTTTTGAAGTCCAGGAGGGAAAAACTTCCTGGTGCAACAAACTTCTTCACCTGAACTTCTATCAGACAATTGCTTTTCCAAATTTTGTGTTAGAAAATGCACACTTCTTCACACAGCGGCTCCCCTCTCACACTAAATACATGCACATGCTTCTTACAAGTTCTAGTTAGATCCATACCTCACTGCCTGGGTGCACGGTTTTGTGCAAAAAGAGAGCTCCTCCCATGCCCAAATGCATGTATATGGCTGACTAAGCTGAGATTGAACAGTGAGGCCCAATTCTTACTAACGATGGAAATTCTTGTTGTCTTTCAAGGTAAGAGGTCAATGCTCTGGCTCATGCAAGCAGGATCAGCTTTACCAGAAAGGACAGAGCTAAGCCAGTGCCCCTCAGACTTTGTCCTTTTATCTAGAAAGCATCAAGCCTTCCACAGTGTACATCTTCATGAAACGAGCTGAATTATTATTACATATCACAAGTTCTTTGTGTTGCAACACTGTGGCTGTTGTGTTTTCAGAAAGAGGATGCTGCTAGAAATTACGTGAATGATGAAGAAATACAAATTAACACACCCTCTGACCAACCACGGGTCACTGGTGATGCACAAACGCATCTGAACCCCAGGAAAAGAACAGGGCTCGGCCCCATGCTAAATAAAACTGAAGGTAAAATGATACCGCTTGTTTCTACAAATCCCTTATTGCTGCAAACCACGCTGTGGTTTGTGGTTGAGACGAGGCTGGACTGGAGTTTTGGTTGTGTCCTAAGGAAAGGACATTGATTGTAATTGGGCTGGGATAAAGTTAGAGCTGGCACAACCGACCAGGAGGGGACTTGGCTTTATCACGGCTGCTCCTCACAGCAGAGCTCATCCAAGAGCCAACACAGCTGAACGGAGCCAAGATCTGGTTGTGTGTGCATGTAGGGAAGAATATTAACCAGGGAGAGGGAAAGCCGTGATCAAGGCACCACACCGGTACAGGCATCTCACCCATCTCCATGGGGCAGTTGTTTTTGTAGAGGTGCTCCTATCCAGCGGTGGAGGCCTTTGGAGCTAATGCTGCTGTTCCCAGGGGTCACCAAGCTGGCAGTTGGGTGATGAAGTCTCAGCTCACCCTGAGATATTAAGGAGAAAACATACTGAAAATGAGAAGGAAACAAAAGGAATCCGTCGAGCCTTGAGGTGGGATGGGCTGAGGGTTTGTCTGTAAGAGTTGACTTGTTTAGCTCTAGAAATGGGAATTTCTAGTTTGTGGCTTGGAGAAGACTGACCGTGAGAAGAATGTCAGCATGGTCAGCTGCAAAAGCTGGCCTCAAGTTCTTGTCCTGTCCTGGTCCTGCAGGTCACATTGCAGCAGATGAAGGCAACAGAGCAGCCTGATAGGAAACTACATTCCCAGACCATCTGCCCTGCTCCTCTGTCGATAGGATGGGACATGGGACTGAGACTGGCACTGAACTGGCAACAGAGCCCATCTCAAGAGATGGGAGATGATGATGCTGGGTGGTGAATGGATGGAGAACAGCCCTGCAGAGAAGGGCTTGGGGATACTGATGCATGACTAATTGGACCTGAGCTGGCACTGGGCAATTGCAGCCCAGAAAGTCCCCCCACACCCTGGGCTGCATCCCCAGCAGCGTGACCAGCAGGGCAAGGTGGGGGGGGTCCTGCCCCTCTGCTCTGCCCCAGGGAGACACCCCCCACAGTGCTGTCTGCAGCTCTGGCATCCCCAGTAGAAGACACACATGGACATGTTACAGCCGGTCCAGAAGAGGGCCACAAGGGATGAAACACTGCTCCTATGGAGAGAGGCTGAGACAGTTAGTGTTGTTCAGCCTGGAGAAAAGAAGGCTCCAGGGAGAACATCCTTTCAATATATAAAAGGGGTGTATAGGAAAGATGGAGAGAGACCTTTTGCCAGGACCTGTAGTGACAGGACAAGGGACAAGAGTTTTAAATTGAAAGAGGGGGGATTTAGATCGGATACAAGGAAGAAATTTTTTATTCTGAAGATGGTGAGACACTGGCCCAGGTTGCCCAGACAAGCTGTGGATGCCCCATCATCGGAAGTGTTCAAGGCCAGGCTGGATGGGGCTTTGAGCAACCTGAACTAGTGAAAGACATCCCTGCCCATGGCAGGGAGGGTGGACTGGATGGTCTTTAAAGGTTCAGGTACCCAGGAGGGGCAGGGAGAAGCCAGGGGGCTTCTGCAGAGCTGTCTGACCTTGTCAGTGTAAGCATCTGGGGGAAACCCCAGCCCTCCTGCCCGATACCAGGTCTGTCCTGGAAGAGAAGGTCACTCATTCGTGCCCTGGAGCCCAGGTTGGCTCGGGGCTTGCAGCAGCCGTAAGCTGCACCCTGGGAGCGCCAGCCCTGCGAGCGTGTCTGTGGCCAACGGTGGACTGGGACCAGCTTGGCATTCCCCGTGGCTCCCAAGGCCCAACAGATACCTGGAGAGCTGTGTCAGTCTTTCCAGAAACATGCTTTCAGCCCCTGTTTGGACCCACGAGTCAATTCTGGGGCTGTGCTCCAACTCCAGAGTCATTGCGGTTAGTTTATTTTTCAGGAAATGCCACAAACCCGTTTCCCCGCTGGTCGGGAGAAATACTCGGTGTCAGGTTCTGCCTGTGTTGCAATATGCTGTTTTCTACCTGGGATGAGCAGAACCGGCCACTGAAGAGTGGGAGATGATGTTGTTTGAACCAATATTTGCTCCTAAAGTGTTGCTTAATTTCTAAACCGCACACAGCAAACAAAGAGCCCTCTGTCAATTTTAAGCAGCTCTTCCCTGCTCAGTCCCCAAGCCCAGCTGCAGACTGTTCCCTCCTCTCCGGAGCTGCTCACCATGATCATGCCATTACAGGTTTGCATTTTTAGGGGGGAAACCATCGTCTGGTCGACAGCTGAGTCACCAGCACTTCGACCCTTTCTGCCGTGCAGACCAGCTCTGCAGGACCGTGCCGCTGCCTGGTGTCCTCTCTGTGTACATCCCCCCCCCTCCAGCAAACACCAGCTGGTCCAGCATCCATGAAGAAACAGCTTTTCTTGACCTTGTCTCTCAAACAAGACACCACTAACCCCCCCCAACCCCCTTGCTGAAGTCAGCAGTGGTTTCTGCTCCGCCAGCCAGCGTTCCACACAGAACTGATATGCAATTAGTGCCATTCCTCCTAATGAAGGATTCCAGTTTGCTTAATTAACCCAAAGGTTAACAGGATTACCGGCAGCTCTCGACAACCTCGGGAGCTGCGATGTTCTTGAAGGGCTTTTGGAAGGGAAGGCAGAAAAACATGGTGGGTTCATCATTCCTGCTGCAGAGACACTCACAAATAGAGCAGCTGGAGCCGCATAATATCCACCCCCTCTTCCTGCGTGGTTGCCAAATATCTATGGGAACAAACCAGTAAATACTGATAGCCGGGAAAGAAAGGGCAGATGTGCCAGCTGCCCTGCCCTGCATGGCCACAGCACCCTCAGCTCCTCTCCCGCAGGACTCCCAGGTCCCACACCAGGTCCCACACCAGGTAGTTACACAATTCCTCTGTCCACAAAATGGTCCTGTCAAGCTCCATGGGACATGCCAGACAGTTTCCATGGGGGCATGTACCCACAACCAGATGCTGGACCATCCCGGAGGATGTGGCTGGGTGAGAACAGGAGAAAGGGTGGCTAATTTCCAGGGGAGGAGGGAGCTGTGGCTCACATGAGCCCCTGTGTACCCATCCAGGGACAAGGCAGTAGGCGTGTCAGTGGGGATGTTCCCTGCAGTCACAGAGCCCAGGTCACCAGGATGGGGACAGAGGCAAGACAGTGGCAGAGCTGGTCAAGAAGACCCCACAGTGAGAGGGGAGCAAGAGCACAAGGTGCACCTGGAGGTGAGCCACAGCCACCCCACACCACCACCACAAGTGGACACCCAGCTGGGTCCTACTCTTTGGCTGCCAAAGGAACAGGGGGACATCACTGACGCAGGCAGAAGAAAGCTCCTGGCAGAAGCAGCCAGCCTTGCTTGGAGAGCAGCCCCATGTGTGCCGCAGAGGGATGCTGTGGTGATTCAGGTGGACCAAGAGTGACTTTGGAGGAGCTGCAGACACAGAGCTGCTGGTGGGACCACGAGTGACTTGGAGGGGCTGCAGACACAGAGCTGTTGGTGGGACCAGGAGTGATTTTGGAGGAGCTGCAGACACAGAGCTGCTGGTGGGACCAGGAGTGATTTTGGAGGAGCCGCAGGCACAGAGCTGCTGGTGGGACCAGGAGTGATTTTGGAGGAGCTATGGACACAGAGCTGCTGGTGCGACCAAGAGTGACTTGGAGGAGCTACGGACACAGAATTGCTGGTGGGACCGAGAGTGGCTTGGAGGAGCTATGGACACAGAGGTGCTGGTGGGAGCAGGCAGTAGAGGCCAGCAGCCAGAAGGACACAAAAGGAGAAAGTCTTCCCAAGAAGGGAAGACTTGTGAACTGGCTTCATGGAGCTGCACCAGTAGCACAAGCCCCAGGGCTGGCAGCACTGGCCGGCTGCTGGAGCAGCTCTCGCTGCTGGATCCAGCCCAAGGAGCAGGGACTGAACCTCTTATCGTCCTCTGCAGCCCACGGGCAGCCCAGCTGGGCTGGCACGGCCACCCACTGCTGCGCCAGACATTGTGTTCAGCTGTTGGGTAGCCGCTCCGGCCAGAAATGAGATTAAGGCATTAAATGAATGGGAAAAGGGTCAGCTCACCAGTGGGTCAAGCTGAACTCCACCACTCGCTGCTCAACCTCTTTCCAGTTAGTTAATTTGTGGTAATCATTAATACCAAGCCCCTGTCCGTATGTGGAGCCTCACAATAGCTAATTTCTAAACTGTCACCACAACTACACGCTGTTACACGTGTCCTGGTTGAAGCCACCTTCCCATTTAAACATTCTTACGGCCAATACATTTCCTTGCTGATTAATAGTGGTTGTTTTGAAACCACACAAAAAAATGTGTTGGCCAGCATTCCCTTCCACTTTGTAATTTTAAAGCAGCATTAAAGGGAATTAATGGAAATAAGGCTTCAGAATAACAGCAAGGCCTATTCTTTATTTGAGACCCTTTGAACTCTAGTTAAATTAATTTTCCTTCTGCTCTTGAGATTTTCAAACACAGACCTGGCAGTTCAAGTCACGAGCCCTGCAAGCACCTCAGCCTTTGGGGGTCCATGGCTAAATACGACACCAATGACTAAATACTGGACCCAGGACATGGGAGGGCATCTCTTCCCTGCCAGCGTTGGTGACTACCATACCGTCAGAGAAAGAGCCCCCTGCCCAGGGACTTCTGAGGAGCTCAAGGGCAGGCTTGACCTTTCAGTTACCCTTCTCCCTCCCAAGCAGTAGAGGAATTTGTTTCCTGGCCATTGGTCAAGGTGTTCTCATCAAGATAAAATCCGAGGGGAACGGCCCCTCCTGTCCTCATGGGTCCACTCCCTGGTCGCCCAGGGCTGGCACAGCCCTAAAGGCACCACTGGACCCTGGCGTTCAAACCACTTCATCCCTTCCAGTAATTACTGTTTTGCAATGTGGAAAATAATAAAGATCTTGGTACTATTCAGAGCTCTGGGAGGAGCAGAGAGGGGGGAGCAAGAGGCCAAGCTGAGCAGATTTTAAACCCCCTCCTGAGTGCTTTTAGACCCCCTTTGGCATTTTAATCCTCTCAGCATGTGGAGGTAAAGGAGCAGAAATTCTAGGCAGAGGAGTGGGGCCTTCAGGGCACATCTCTGGCTGGGGATGGGGCTGGTCCTGGGCAGGGAGCTGGACGCAGAAGCCCTCTCCCAGAGCCCCCACGGCATCATCCATCAGCCCCAGGCTGGGCTGACGGAGGTGCCTCATTGGTGGGGAAAGTGATGGCAAAGCCCAGCTGAAGTGTGACATGGCCCTAACAGCTCCCGAAAACTGTTTCAAGAATAAGGAAGGAACCAGAAAAATTTCTTGCTTCAGAAGCTTTGCTAAAAGTTGCATAAGGTGGGGGAAAGTGGCCATGCTCTGTAGGTACAATGACATCTTATAGATAAAGAGAGCTATGTGGGAAAGAAATGGCTTCATGCCATTAACCTTCCAATCGCAGTGGAAAAGGAAAATTAACTCCTTTGGGGGAGTCCAGTCACTGGCAGGGAATGAAGGTCTCAGTACGGCCTTGTCCATAGCCTTGCAAGTCCCAAGCTAAGATCTGTTTTTCTCCTTTTCACCAGAGGTTTTGCCCCACAACGCACACTCCTCTGATCACCAACACCCTTCTCCCATCAATTGCATCTGTCAGTGGTGTTCTCTGCTGGCAGAAAGCCCTGCCACTCTTCTGCCATGTGAAACCTGGACAGACACCACAGCCAGAGTGCATCGGGGCCACAAGGTGAGGGCAGAAAAACAGCCTTGGAGAAACACTGGTGAGCTGCACAGTTCTGCAAGAGACATCCCTCACTGAAAGGCATCACCAGCTCTTACAACCGCATCCTCCTTCATTTTCAGCCTCTCCAGGGGCCTCCAGCAACAAGCCTCCTGGAGCCCATCCATGCTCATCCTATCAGTCCCTGCCCAAGCAATGCTAGAGGAGCACTGGTCCCCAACTCCACCACAGCTCTGCCCCTACCTGGCCGTGGCCCTGTTGATCCAGGACACCAACCCATGGACAGACTTCCCAGACAGATCTTAAACCTGCCTGGTCACTGCAGACCTGCCTGGTGGTGCCCGGGTTGTGTCCAACCCTGCTACTATCCCCAGACCCAATCCCAACCTGAGGTCTGCCTTGTCACCACCAGCTTCCCAGGGAATATGGATTCTAGGCTGGGCCAAGCTTCTATCCCAGGGCCCATCCTGCTCACCTTGCATAGAGACAATGATGGATGAGTCTTCTGCCCATCTGGTCATGCCATCACGCTGGGCTCCCCATCCCGCTGGGAGCAGTCAGCCCTTGCGATACCCTGGCACCTAGGAGGGAACAATACAAAGCTATCTCCTGGCTAGACCAGGGAATGGAAAACGAGGGCTCGAGTCTCTAGTAGAGCAGCGATCCCATATTTCAGTCTATTTTTAGCCCACTGTAACCTGCACAATTATTTTTTGTATGGAGCAGTAAAGATTTTCCCATTGAGACAAACGTTTCTACTGAGTGCTGGCCCTCGAAGGAGCCTCACAGCCCCGAGCTGACATCAACACTGTCTTCTATAAACATGCCATGGAGAAATAACATGAACAAACAGCAGGAAAGGCTTTATGGAGATCCTATTACAAATAAGGTATTTGTTCCTCTCACACATTCCCCTCGAGGTGGGAAATCCCCATGAAAAGACCAGGCTGGCCTTTAGTCAAGGACATCAGAGTTGTGTAATGACAGCGGGCGCCAGGGAAGCTGGAAGTACCGATCCCTCTCTCCTTTCTTGTCTACCACGGGGGATGCTAGCACACATCTTAAGAGCACAGCAGAAAAAAAGCTTCTTGGAGGAATCTTTTACACCAGAAGCACAATCAGCTTTTTACTCATTAGCATAATATTCCTATTAGTAACATTTGCAGGCTCTGCCTGTGACAGAGCATGTAATAAGTTGGAGAAGCCAGAAGAAGGGACCATCTTCTCTTTTAGCCCTCTAAAAGTTAAATGTGGGCTGCCTGTGTCATGCCAGGGGGTAGACACCTTCAGAGGCCAGTTCACCTCATTATAGCAGAGGTGGCACTAAGTAGCCCGAGGACGTGACAGAGGACACAGATGATGGCTCAGACAGGGCACCCACGTGCCTGGTGGCAAGGGGAGTTTATTCTCACCTTCATCAATCAAAGCTGAATTAAAGGATTAGCTGATTGGAAGTCAAGCTATCCTGATTTTAAGGAGGGACCTAGGCACCAGGACCAGTTCAGGGTTAAATCTACAGTACTCAGAAATGCCAAAGTACAGAAGTACAGGTTGCTCATTTATCCAGCAGCCACAGTGCAGTTTCTTCTGGTCACAGGTGACCGCTTAAAAATAAAAGAGGTGGGGGCAGAAAGGTAGGAGAGGGAAACAGAGAGGATGTGCCACGGCTGGAGTCCTGTGGCAGGGACATTCCCTTCAGCTGGGGCACTGGGGAGATGGGGTCTGAGGCCAGCTTCTGTCCCAGCTCGTGCACTGCTAGCATGCAGGGCCTTGGCTTGAAGGGACAAACAACACCAAGCATCCCAACCCAAACCTTGGGCATAATCACAGAATCACAGAATGCTATGGGGTTGGAAGGGACCTCTGGAGATCATCTA